>WOXC01008093.1:0-617957 GCA_011680675.1 Gymnobelideus leadbeateri
CAATTAGACAGACCTTGAAGGCTGGATTCTAGTTGAATCTAGTTGAAGTGTAAGAGGTAAGAAGAAACAGTACAGTAAGATAGGAAGAAAAGAAAAGGAAAGATGAAAGAAAAAGAACTTGGAGAAAGGAGACTTACATCTAATTCTTCAACTACTAGCAACCATATGCTCCAAATCATGAACATAACAGGAATAAAAATCAAAATGATTCTGAGGTTATATCTCACATAGTTAAACTAGCAAAGATGATAAAATATCAATAATCAATGGTGTAATCAATGGAATAATCAATAGTGAAGAGGTTGTGGAAGGGTACACTAATGCATTGTTGGTGGAGCTGAAAATTGGTCCAATCATTCTGGAAAGCAATTTGAAATAGTCAATTATTCAGCAAGCATTTGTGGCTTATTTAATGGTTTGTATGAGAGAAGTCATCTGACCTCTCTGTCCTAGGTGACTCAGTAAAGTCTTTAAGTTGCTAAGTTTGACCTGCATTGGTAGAGGGAATTCCCCAGACTAATGAAATTGCAGATGTAGCTTCTACACAAATAGAGCAAACCTTGCTATGCAAGGTGCTTCCATTATATCAGGGGAACTATGCACAAATATAAGTACATACAGAATAAACATAGAGAGAGGGACTAGACTTCTGATTTCATTAGCACTGGGACCTCCCAGGTAAGGAAATTCCTGCCACTGATACAGATTGGCACTTTATATGATCCCAGCTGCCTGGGGCATGGAGAGGTTAAATGATGCTCAGGCTCACACAGCCAGCATGGGTCAGAGGTAAGACTCAAACCTGCAGTTCTCCAAGCTTTGGGATCAGCTCCAGCAGTCTAACCGGGTGCAGCAGGTCCTACCTTTTCCAAAGCTCCAGCCCTCCAGCAGGGCTTGCCCCAGCATAGTAAGGGCCCTCATTAAGCATTGTCTCAAAGAAGGAGGAGAAGGTGAAGAATGCCAAGAGATCCTAGTGGCCCCAACCTCTTTAATCACTTCTTGATGTTGCCCCTTGTTCATTTCTCTTCCCACATTAGGACTTCAGGTCTTGTGTCCGCCTCCCCATCAGTCCCATCCCTCTAGTGGGCCCTAACATTGGCAGGTCCCCTAGAAGTATCCCCTCAAAGGAGATCACCTGTTTGTAAGCTCCTCTAGGGCAGAAATACTCATGTGGACTCTCTGCTGAGCTTCAGGGGGAAAGAGACAAAATATTAAACAGGCCCTCCCCCTCAACAAGCTTGTAGTCTATAAATTAGGAGCAAGGGGAGAGACACAAGAACATATAGAATCATAGATTTAGAATTGGAAGGGGCCTTAGATTCAATTCAATACAATAAATATTCATTAAGGACCAGGCACAGTGCTAAATGCTAGGGATACAAGAAGGAAAAAGACAGTCCCTGTCCTCAAGGAGCTTACAGTCTAATGGAGGGAGACAACATGTAAACAAACATAGGCAAAAATAACTATAGACAGAATAAATCGAAATAATTAAAAGAAAGAAAGTGCTGGAATTAAAAGGGATCAGAAAGGTTTCCTGTAGAAGGTGAGATTATAGAAGCCAGCTAGTCAAATTTTACAGATAAGGAAACTGAGACCTGCACAGGTTGAGGAACTTGCCTAAAGTGTCAAAAGTCATCATTGGCAGAGTCAATATTTGAACGTAGGACCTCTCACTCCAGACCCATTAAGTGTGTCCTCAGCTATAAAATGCAAGTAATAATAGCACCTGCCCCCCAGGGTAATTGTGGGGATCAAATAAGATATTTGTCATGTGTTTATCATGTTCTGGTTCAGTCGTTTCAGTTATATCTGACTTCCATGATCCCATTTGGAGTTTTCTTGGCAAAGAAACTGGAATGGTTTACCATTTCCTTCTCTAGCTCACTTTACAGATGAGGAAACTGAGGCATTTAACCTTTAACAAGGTTAAATGACTTGTCCAGGGTCACACAGCTAGTAAGTGTGTGAGGCTGGATTTGAACTCAGGAAGATGAGTCTTCCTGATGCCAGGCCTGGTGTTCTATTCTCTGTGATGCCACCTAGCAGCCTAGGCTTAGTATAATACCTAATATCTAATAAGTCCCTAATAAATGTTTCCTTCAAACAACTTCATTTTTCCTAATCTTTGGAATTGTTTCCTTGAAGAAAATGTTCTTAAAAAACAAGAGGTACGGGAAAGTAGCATGGGCTTCCACAGGCGGTAACAGGCTCCCTTTCTTTGGAGATCTTCCAAAGGAAACCCTGCTTGGGCCCCTTACTGGGTCAGCTGGAGGGGGGATTCTCCATTGACTGCTCATTCATGCATGGTTGCATTATATAGTCTCAAGTACTCCTTTCAAGTCAGATATTCTCAGTCAGTGAGACTGAGATGCCAGATTAGGAGGTAGGAGTTAGTGGCATCTGGACTAAACAAAGAAAACCAAACCAGCTCTGGCCCCACAATGAATTTATACTCTCTATTGGGCAATGCTTCTGGCCCAGGGCAGACAAGGGTCATGGTATACAGGGAGGGACACTGCCCCTAGGTAAGGAGAGTCAGAGTCTTTCCCTGGAAATGGGTTAACAGCCTAGCTTCTCAGTGGGTAGCCCCAAAAGCCTTCCTTGATCTCAGCAGCCACTGCCATTTGGGGGCAGAAGGACATTCAGGAGAAGGAGGCACCTTTAAGGTCTTCTTGAACTCAGAGAGGTGAGGTCCCAGAGCCTATGTCTCAAGTACTCCTCACTAGCAGCCTGCCAAGGGGGCATTGGAGAAGATGGGGGAGGGGGTGGGGACCAGAGGAAGCTCTAGAGGAAGCTTAGAGTGACAGAGCTGGACAGGCCCCGAGAAAGGGTTTAGTACAACTCTCACCTGGAGCAAGAATTCATTGTCACCAACAGGGGTCATCACACAGCCTCTCTTTGAATACTTTCAGTGATGGGGAGATCACTCTTCTTGCCTGAAATGAATGGTTGCCCCTAGCTGTCATTCTCTTTTTTGTTCTAAGAACCTCTCAGCTCTGACATTCACTAGGGCCCTTCCACCTCTGGCATTCTGGGTTCTAGGGGCCCTGTCAGTTTCTTGGTTCTAGGATCTGTTTCCCTCCTGTGGAAACTGCCTTCCCCAACCTCTGCCACCTTGACAATCCATGGTCACAGCAGAAACAGCACTGGGCTGAGCTAATCTGTTTAAGGCAGGTGCTAGACAGATTGGGATACCTTGGTCTCTAATGCCAAGGAAGATTTAGGCAGCAGCCAGCATATTAGATGAGAACCAACAAACCAATAGGTTTTCACCTAACCACTAATCCCCCAAACTCCCAGGACTTCTGGGTGGCAAGTGCAGTGGAAATAGTCCTGGACAGAGAATCAGGGGACCTGAGTTCCAGGCTCAGCTCTGTCATTGACTCACCATGTGACCTTGGGTAAGTCTTCTCCTATTTGGGGGCCTCAGTTTCTCTGTCTGTAAGATGAAGTGGTTAGACTTCCTTAAGGTGTCATGCAGTTATGACATTCTCTATTTCTAAAATTGATTATCTGGGTGCACTGACTCTGTTAAACCATGATTTGCCATGCCAATCCCTCTTGAAACATTTGGTGAATTACCCTCAGGATGCTGGCCACCCTGTACAAGTTGTTTTGGAAGGATGAGTACTGGATCCCCCCTGGCTATACATGGGCTGACTTGGAAGATTCAGATGGCATCATATACCCTCATCCCAAAGACCTGCTGGCAGCCATTCCCCTGACATTTGTCTTACTGGTCCTTAGATATGGCACTGAGAGGTGAGTCAGCTGTGGAGAGTTTCCCCTTACCTCCCTCAAAAAAAAAAAACATTAATATGCTATTGATTCCTTTTGTTTTTATAAAACCTTTACTATGAAAAAAATCTTTCCATCAAATATCTTTTATAAAAGTCTGATGTATATGGGTTCTTTATCCCCCTTTCAGACCATACACTTATTAAGAGCAAGGATGATATTGTAAAGCCCATACCTCCCCTAGTTCCTGTGCACTGGGCTTGGTAACACAATAGATGCTTACCAAATATTTAATGAATTTCAGGGGGGAAGAATGATTCCTCTTTGTGGTCCCACATCTTGGAGAGCCCATCTCATTCATTGAAAAGGATCTTCCTGCCCCCTTTCCTGACAGCCCAGAAGCCCTTACCATAAGGAAAATATATGATGTTCTTTTCCTCTAGGTTAAGCATCCAATATGTGCCCCACAGGTACCCCATCCCCTTCATACCTCTTCCTGTGCTCCATCTCCCACAGACTATGCCAAGTTGGCTGTGGTAGGTCAGTTGGTGGGTGAGATTGGACAGAGAGCTCCCAAAGGACCATAAATGGGAGAGTTCCTGTGTACTTAGATCCTCCTTTCTCCTCTCACAGGTTCATAGGACTGCCCTTGAGCAGAGCCCTGGGTGTACATGACCCCGTCAGGATGAAAGCTACTCCCAACCCCATCCTAGAGTCATTTTTCCAGACCCAGAGTAAGAATCCCAAAAAGGTGAGCAGGCCCCAGGTTTGGGTACCATTATGGATCCTGGGAGGTTTAAGGCAATCTCTGATGTTCAGTGATCCTTGAGTAAGATGTGGGGGAGATGGAAGGTGCTATGTGCCCGGGGCTCAATCAGACACCTGCTCTTTGTATTCCTGCTTCTTCTAGAGAGGGTGATACTTACACTGAGCATCAAGTTCTAACAAACTCTATCCTCAGAGAGGATTAAGAGTTCACTAGAACTGGATTCTAATCCCACTTTTGCCACTGACTTGCTTTGTGACCTTAGTCAAGTCACTTGACCCTTTTTTGTAGCCTTATTTTCTCATCTGTAAAATGAGGGAATGATCTCTAAAGTCATTCCCCGCTTTCCCATTCTATGTTCTGTAGATATGGCTTTCTCTCTATGAGTCATTCCCAAAACCTCATCTCTATATTCAGTCACCAAGTCTTATTGATTCTGTTTCCATAACATCTCCTGAAACCATTCCCTTCTCTCTACTCCTCCCACAGGATTAATTCAGTCCCTCACCACCTCTGCCTTCCTCCACTATTGCAATGGCCTCTTAATTTGTTCCATTGACCCCACTGTCTTACCCTCTACAATCCATGCTCCACACAGACACCAGTCAGACATTCCTAAAGCTGTCCTACTATGCTGCTCCTATGCTCCCCTCTACTGACTCTAAGATAAAATTCAAACGGTTCTTTTTGATCTGCAAAGCCGTTTACAATTGAACTCCAGTCTACCTTTCCAGATTTACTGTACACTATTACCCGCACACCCTCTTTCCTAGCCAAATTCACCTTCTCATTATGCCATTGCTTAGTTTGGCTCCCATGTCTGGCATGCTCTCCTTCCCCAGGAATGCTCTCACTTCTTCATTATGGAAACTCCAGCTCCCTTCAAGGCTTCTAGCTGCTTCAAGAAACTTTTCCCACTTATTCCCATTATTAATATTCTCTTGAAAAGCTAAGGCAGGGAATGGTTAGTTTTCATCTTTCCATCGTGCCTGATATGTTGGTTTCAGAGACTTTTCCCCCAATGCAGACCTCCTCTTCCCCCAAAGGGCATCTCAGCTATGGCAAGGGCCAAGGTGTGGCTTGGGAAATGCTTTTATTGGGGGAGTTGTATCCCAATCTGGAGTGGGGAGGGAGTCCTAGGAAAGGAGGTAGATCCTTGGACCCTGCCCTAGAGACTTAGCTCAAGAACATGTCATGTTCTTGAAAGACTCCAGGCCCCTGGGAAGCAGAGTGGGCACTCTCTGATTAGGGGCACTATCTGAGCTTAGGAGAGAGGGCAGTCTCTTGAAGCTAAGGTTCTTCTTTTTTCCATCCTACCCCTGATCTTCTGCTGTCTCCAGGATGAGATGAGTCACCTGGCCAGTCAGTGCAGCCTCTCTGTGAGGCAAGCTGAGCGCTGGTTTCGACAACGGAGAAACCAAGACCGACCTTTACTGAGCAAGAAATTCTCTGAATCCTGGTGAGTTAGGGGGACTTGATGGAAGACTGACTCCAAGGTATCTAGACTTGGGTCAGTAGGCCATGGGACCAGGCCTGACTTGGAAAGCAGGGGCCCTACAATTTGTTCATCTCCCCACCCACTCCCTCCATCCCCAACAATAAGACCTTATCCATTCATCTCTACCCCTGTTATTTATTTTCAGTTCAAGATTTTTGTTTTACTCCTGTTATTCCTTTGGAGGCTTTCTCATCTTCTACAATGTGAGTATGTCCTGTCCCATCCCCACCACATGACCATCCCTCTTCATTTAACTCCTCATCCTCTCCCTTCCCATTGTCTTTGTCCTTCTACCTTTTTCTGCCCATTCATTCTTTTCCATCTTCTTCCATTCCCTTATATCCCCTCATCTTTTCTCTCCCTGTCCTTTTTGTTCCCTGTTTCCATACTGTTCACTTTGTCCCTTCTTGCTTTGTCCATCCTTCATGGCCATCCCCATGTCCCCATACTCATCATCCTCTCTTTACCATTTGTGAATTTTTGTCCTCTCCATCTCTCATTCTCTTCATCTCTTCCCCTCCCCCACCCTTTTTCTTTTCTATCTCTTCCCTGTTCCCTAATCCTTTCTGCTCCCATTCCCTGGAATCGCCTTTTCTTGATTCTACTCCTCCATTCTCTCCATTCTTGGGCTCCCCACACAAACTTTATCTTCTCTCTCTTTCTCATCCTGTTCCCTTGTCTTCCTATTTCATTAGCACCCCAACCCTACCTTGCTCCTAACCCATTTCACTCCCTATCTACCCTAAATCATGTCCTTCATCCTCTTATATCACCCTGCATTGCAAGTCTCTAAGTGTGATGTAGCTAGACTGGTCAGTCTGACCAGTAGATAGGGTGAATAAGGTGAGAACTGAAACAGAAATAGTGCCCTCAAATCATAGAAATGAGGGTTTCAGAGGGAACAAGTCCAGACCTGGTGGGGGAGGGGAGGAGAAAGGTGTGGATCACAGAATACCAGGACCTGAGAATCAGAAAGGACCTCAGCAGCATCTTGTCCAATCCACATGGGAAAGGGGTACACACTATAACATACTTGAAAAATGACCATCATCCAGATTTGGCTTGAACATCTCCACGTATGGGGAAGACATCACAAACCAGAGTAGCCCATTCCACTTTGGGATAGGTCTCCTTACTAAGAAACTTCTCCAGGGCAGCTAGGTGGCACAGTAAGAGCGCTAACCCCAGAGTCGGGATGTAACCTTGAGCAAGTTACTTAACCCCAATAGCTTAAAAAAAAAAGGTAAAAAAAAGAAACCTCCTGAGATGAAAGCAAAATTGGCCTCTTTGTAACTTCTACCCATTACTCCTAGTTCTGCCTTCTAGAACCAAGAAGAACAAGGTAAATCTCTCCTCTTTGTGATAGCTGACTTTGAATACAGTCATCACGTTCCTCTGAGTCTTCTCCAGGTCTACACAAGCCCAGTTTCTCTAGTAGATTCTCATGTGACATGAATTCAAAGTCCTTCCCATCTGATCAATGACAAAGTCTTGATGATTCTATTTCCATAGCATGTCTAGAAACCATCTCCTTCTCTCCACTACCACCAGAGCCCCCCTAATTCAGGTTCTTGTCACCTTTGCTAGCCACTATTGCAATAGCCTCCTAATTGATTCTGTGGTCCCCATTGTCTCATCATCTGTGGTCCCCACAGTTCATCATCCTCACAGATGTTCCTAAAGCTCCTGTTTAACCATTTCACTTCCCTCAAAAAACTTACATGATTTTGTTGCCTCTATGATAAACTGCAAAGTGTTCTCTTTGACTTGTAAAGCCCTTCACAGTTTGGCTTTAATCTATCTTTTGAGGGTTATCACACATAAACCTCCTCATAGATTCCACATTCTAGACAAATTCACCTACTTCTTGTTACTGATTGCCCTCCTCTGGACACTACCCAGCTTATCCATTTCCTTCTTAAGCCATGGTACATAGAACTGTGCCCAATCCTCCAGATGAGGTCTGATAAAAACAGAATACAGCTCGATTACTCTTCCCTATTCCTAGAAACTACGTCCCTCTTAAAGCAGCCAATGTCCAATTAGCTCTTTGAACCTCCATATTACACTGCTAAAACCTTTAAACCTTTTTTTAAACAGAAAGATTGGTTAAATGCTCCAATCATTTGGAAGTGTCATAGTCTGACAGGCCTCTCCAATCCAACCCATACTCTCAAGCTATTCGAGAGCTAAGAGAGGGACCAAATGCTAATGATCTGGAGGGATGTATAAAGGAACAAAGGGTCAAGCCTCTCATCTAACCAAGGGTTATACCTCATAAGTTTGACTCTAACTTGTCCTAAACCTGGGGAGGAGGAGGCCAGGATAAGGATAAGAGATGATGTAAGGTGGCCATGCAATAATTTCTGTTGAGTACTTAAGAGTTCCCTAGGGGAAGGCTCAAAGCTATGGCGAGGAGCCATTACTTATGGGTACTAGTGATTCTGAAAGTAATATCTAGAACATGTTCTTTGTTTCTTACAGGAAACCTGGTTTGGCCAACCAGAGACAATCTGGACTGGATACCCTAAGCAGGTGAGCAATCCCTGGACAAGGGCCAGTGCCAGATTTATTCACTGAAACAAGCCCTGGGAATGATGATGATGATGGTGGTGGTGATGATGGTGGTGGTGGTGATGATGATCATGATGATCATGATCATGATGAAAGCTAGTATTTATAAGTATTTATAAAGCACTTTAAGGTTTGTAAAGCACTTTAAAAATATTATATCATTAAGACATACAGGCACTGGGGCATAGAGATCCATTTTGCCCTACTGGAGGGGAAATGGGAGAGGATATAGGAGATTGGGGGAGGGGGTACTCAGTAGGCTCGGTGTTTTGGGGTGGTGGGTGGGGATAAGACAGGGAGAAAATTTATCATTCAAAATCTTGTGTAAATGAATGATGTAAACTAAAAATAAACATGAAATTTAATTTAAAATATAGTATATCATTTGATTCTTACAGCTCTATAGGAGGTGCTATGATTATTCTCATTTTACAGATGAGGAACCTGAGACAGACAGAGGTTAAGTGACTTGCCTAAGGTCACACAGCTAGTAAGTTCTCAGACTGTATTTAAACTCAAGTCTTCCTGATTCCAGGTCCACTACACCATCTACTGTATCCCATAGTGGCCAGAAATGGATGTATTTGCTGCATGCCCTCTCCCTCTGCCCATCTTTACTGCAAACCCCTACCTTCAGAACCATAGAATCTCAAGGTTGAAAAGGACCAAAAAGGCTGTCATAACTGAACAAAAGTCTCCTTTATAATTACTCAAAAAATGTTCACATCACCTCTACTTGAAGTTATCCAGGGAGGGCAAACCCCATACTTTCCAAGGCAGCACAGTCTACTTTAGGACAACTCTCTTTGTTAAGAAGTTTGGTCTTATATCAAACCTAAATCTAGCACTCTGTAGCTTCCTTACACTGAGCCTAGTTCTTCCCTCTGGAATTGTCTTCCCCATGACGGCCTTCCAAGTATTTACAGATATTAACCATGTCCTCCATTTATCTTACTTTCTCCAAGCTAACTATATCCAATTATTTTAATAAATCTTGATCATAATCAATATGACCTCAAGGACTATAACCATCCTGATCATTATCCTTTACAACTTCCTGCAGTTTTTCAAAATCTTTCCTAAAATATGGCACCAAGAACTCAACACTGTGGCCAAATCAGACTCACTCTAATTCCTTCCCATCCCACAATTGTCTTTGGCATTCCCTACAAAAGTTGTCCCAATTCTTTTCATCTCTCATTGATCTGCCAGCATCACCCCCTTCACACATCCTGACTCAGCTGAGGGCCTTTTCCCACACTTTATTGAGAAAAGAGGACATTTGCCATGACCTCCCTTTTCCCTTGGCCTTAACTCAAAATGCCTAAACAACACTCCCATTTTCTCTTCTCTATGTCTCTAGTGAAAAGATTACTTTCTCACCAAGGCCAACCCCTCTACAGATTCTTTTGATTTTATCCTTTCCTATCTCCTTCAAACAAAGTGTTCCATAATTATTTGCAAAAGGACTCAGTGCTGAATATCATTCCTCTCGTGATTTAGACTAATATTGAATTAATTCTTTAGGTTGTCTCATTCCATTGCTGACTCATATTAAGCTTGCAGTCCACTAAAACCCCCAGATATTTTTCAGATCAATTAATAACAACCTCTATCCCATATTGTACTTGTGAAATTGTTTTTTTTTAATTTTTATGCTTTAAAATTTAAGATTTAATGTTTATACTTTTAAAACAATATTTTATTTTTCCCTAGTTTCATGTAAAGACGATTTTTAACATTCATTTTTTTTTATTTTGAATTACAGATTTTCTCTCTCCCTCCCTTACCTGTCCCTCTGTGAGACAGTAAGCAACTTGATATAGATTATACATTTTCAAATCTGTAAAATGTATTACTCTATTAGACATGTTTTAAAAGAAAACACAGACCCAAACATGAAAAAATGCAGAAAATGAAAAATAGTATGCATTAATCTGCATTCAGATTCCTTCAGTTCTTTGTCTGGATGTGGGTAGCATTCTTCATCATGAGTCCTTTGGAATTGTCTTGGATCATGACATTGCTGAGAATAACTAAGTCATTCATAGTTACTCATCATATGGTGTTGTTGTTACTGTATACAATGCTCTCCCAGTTCTGTTTACTTCACTCTGTATCAATTCATATAATTATTTCCAGGTTCTTCTGAAATCTGCCTATTCATCACTTCTTCTGGCAAAGTAATATTACCTGACAATCATATATCACAATTTGTTCAGCCATTCCCCAATTGATGGGCATCCCCTCACTTTCCCATTCTTTATCACTACAAAAAGAACTACTATAAATATTTTTGTACAAATGGATCCTTTGCCCTTTTTTCTCTCTCTTTTTTTTTAATATATATTTGAAACATTTAATGTTAAGACCTCGAATTTCAGATCCATTTCCTTCCTCCCTTGTCACCCATTCCCTCTGGGAAGATAAGTAATTCAGTATATGTTGTACATGTCTAGCTATGCAAAACATTATCATAGTAGATATATTGTACAAGGCTGCTTATAATTCCCTCCCACTCATCCCACCCCCCACCTGGTCCATTCCCTACATGATCCTGTCCCTCTTCTATAGTGGGTACTTCCAACCTCCCCTCACCCCAAGGATGCCCTCCCATCCATCACCCCTCCTCTCATCCCCCTTCCCCCTATTCTGCTGCAGGTTGAGATATCCCATTTATTATGTATGTCATTTTCTCCCTGAACCAAATTCAATGTGAATGTTGTTTTGCCTTTTTAGCCTTCCTTATTCTCCCCCTCCTTTGCAACCACTTCCCCTTGCTTCTTCTACATGGGATAGTTTACCCTACCCTGTCTCTCCCCATCTCCTCTTGCCACTTTCCTCTCTCACCTCATAATTTCATCCCTTGAGTATTCTCCCTTCCCAACAAATTCAACCTATGCCCTCTATCCATATATAACTGTAACCATATACACACACATTCACATATGTATTCATATGACCACACACCCTTCTTCCATTATTTTCATAGTGAGAAAGATATCATCAGTCACAGTTATTGCTTTTCCATATAGGAATGTAAATAGTTCAACTTTGATAAGTTCCTTTTGATTTCTTTTCCCTGATTACCTTCTCAGGCATCTCTTCCTTCTTGTGTCTGGATGTCAAATTTTCTATTCAACTCTGGTTTTTTCCTCAAGAATGCTTGAAAGTCCTCTATTCCACTGAATGACCATATTTTCCCCTGAAACAAAATACTCAGTTTTGCTGGGTAGGTGACCCTTGGGTTCATTCCCAGCTCTTTTGCCCTCTGGAATATTATATTCCATGCCCTTCTATCCCTCAGTGTAGAAGCTGCCAGGTCCTGTGCTATTCTGATTGTGTTTCCACAATATTGAAATTGTTTCTTCCTGGCTGCTTAGAGTATTTTCTCCTTGATCTGGGGATTCTGGAACCTGGCTATGATATTCCTGGGAGTTTTCTTTTTGGGATCTTTTTCAGGAGGTGATCTGTGGATTCTTTCAACCTCTATTTTGCCCTCTGGATTTAAAGCATCAGGGCAATTTTCCTTGAGAATTTCTTGAAGGGTGATTTCTAGGTTCTTTCTTTGATCATGGCTTTCAGGTAGTCCAATAATTTTTAAATTGTCTCTCCTGGATCTATTTTCCAGGTCAGTGGTTTTTCCCATGAGATATTTCACATTGCCTTCTAATCTTTCATTTGTTTGGATCTGCTTAACAGCATCTTGATTTCTCATAAAGTCATTAGCTTCCATTTGCTCCAGTCTAACTCTGAAGGAATGAATCTCCTCAGTGAACTTTTGAGAGTCTTTTTCCATCTGGCAAATTCGACTTTTTAAGGCATTCTTCTCCTCATTGCCCTTTTGGGCCTCCTTTGCCATTTGAGTTAGTCTATTTTTTAAGGTGTTGTTTTCCTCAGTCAGGCTGTTGACCCTCATTTCATACTTTTCCTGCATCCTTCTCATTTCTCTTTCCAATTTTTCCTCCACTTCTCTTATTTGATTTTTAAAGTCCTTCTTAAGGTCCTCTATGGCCTGCAACCTGCTCATGTTTTCCCCTGGGGCTTTTGGAGCAGGACTTCTGACCTCACAGTCCTTTTCCCGCTCTATGCCCCCAAAATAGGAGTCTAGGGTTGCATTTTTCTGTTTCCTTTGCCTTGGCATGTTGCCACTTAATTACTTGACTTTTGGGCTTGTTGCCACACTATGGCTTTAAGGCCAGATAGAGGAATTTTCGTCCCGAACGTGTGAGGGGCAACTTCCGTTTCTGGCAAGCTGTAAACCCACCCACGACTTCCACCCTAGATCACAATCCAGATCCAGGGAGGTTAAAGCAAGAGCGATTACCCCCCCAAGACTGATTGCTGAATCTCCCTACAATTTGCAGGCCAGGAGCTGGAGCTGCCTCTGAAAACTACAAAATGGCGTGTCTCCTCAGCAGCTTCTAGCCCCCAGGGGAGGGAGCCGACACATTCCCCAAATACTGGTCCCAAAGTCCATAGGACACTGACCTCTTACTTTGTCCTAGGCATGTCTATGTTGATAATTCTGGAGTCACCACATCTGCTGGTGTCCTGGGGTCTCTCCAGCCGGCTGCTGGCCCTGCCGCCCTGGGGCTAAAGCCTCAGCTCACGCAGACCTGGGCTCGGCTCGGCTTGGCTTGGCTCCCTGCGCTCTGCGCACTGTGTGCTGCGGGCTCCCAGACCACTGCGCTGGTCCTTCCTGCAGGGCTGCTGGGCTGTCCTCAGCGGGAGGTTAGCTTCTCTGTGTCGTTCTGTGGGTGCTGGGGCTCCAGAAGTTGTTCAGAGTCCCCTTTTACATAGTTTGGGGGTAATCTGCTTTTCTCTCTTTTTGATATTGCTGGATCAAAGGTTTATATGGTTTTATAGCCCTTTCAGTATATTTCTAAATTGTTCCCCAGAATTGTTGGATCAGTACACAGTTCAACCAATAGTGCATTGGTTCCCAATTTTCTCACATCCCCTCCAACATTTGTTATTTTCCTTATTGTCATATTAGTCAATCTGATAGGTGTGAGGTGGTTCTTCAGAGTTGTTTGACTTTGCATTTCTCTAATCAATAGTGATTTAGAGCGGTTTTTTTTTCATATGACTATAGATAGCTTTGATTTCTTCACCTGAAAAATGCTTCTTCCTATCCTTTGACAATTTATCAATTTTATTCTTATAAATTTGACTTCATTCTCTACATAATTGAGAAATGAGGCATTTGTCAGAAACACGCTGTTAAAAATTATTTCCCTTCTTTCTGCTTTCCTTCTAATCTTGATTGTGTTGATTTAGTTTGTGTGAAACCTTTTTAATTTAATATAATCAAAATTATCGGTTGTGCATTTCATAATGTTCTCTATCTCTTGTTTGGTCATAAATCCTTCCCTTCTCCGTAATTCTGACAGGTAAACTATTTCTTGCTCTCCTAATTTGCTTATGGTATCATCCTTTATGCTTAAATCACATACCCATTTTGATCTTATCTTGATATATAGTCTAAGATGTTGCTCTATATCTAGTTTCTGCCAAACGGCTTTCCAGTTTTCCCAGCAGTTTTTGCTGAACAGTGGGTTTATGTCCCAAAAGCTGGGGTTCTTGGGTTTATGAAACACTAGATTACAATAGTCATTTACTACTACATCTTGTGTTTTTTCCTAAATTTTTTTTGGAGGGGGGAAGGAAAGGCAATTGGGGTTAAGTGACTTGCCTAAGGTCACACAGCTAGTTGTGTCAAGTGTCTGAGGCCATATTTGAACTCAGGTCCTCCTGACTTCAGGGCTGGTGCTCTATTCACTATGGCACCACCTACCTGCCCCTGCATCTTGTGTTCTTAATCTCTTCCACTGATTGACCATTCCAATGCCATATAATTTTGAATATTACCACTTTATAATATAGTTTGAAATCTGTTATGGCTAGGACAGCATCCTTCACATTTGTTTTAGTTAATTCACTTGGTATTCTTGATGTTCTTCCAAATGAATTTTATTGTTACTTTTTCTAACACTGTAAAATAATTGTTGGTAGTTTAGTTGATATGGCACTCTATAAGTAAATTAATTTAGGTAGAATTGTCATTTTATTACATTGACTCAATATACCCATGAGCAATTGGTATTTTTCCAATTGTTCAGATCTGACTTTATTTGTGTGAAAAGTGTTTTGTAATTATTTTCACAGAGTTCTTGGGTCTGTCTTAGTAGGTAGCCTCCCAAGTATTTTATATTGTCTACAGTTGTTTTAAATGGAATTTCTCTTTCTATCTCTCTGTTGGACTTTGTTGGTTATATATAGAAATGCTGATGATTTATGTGGGTTTGTTTTATATCCTCCAATTTTGCTAAAGTTCTTAACTATTTCAAGTAGTTTTTCAGTTGATCTCTAGGATTCTCTAAGTATACCATCATATCACCTGCAGAGTGATAGTTTTTTTTTTCTTCAATACCTCATTCTTTCCATTTCTTTTTCCTATCATTGCTATAGCTAACATTTCTAATACAATATTGATTAATAGTGGTGATAATGAGCTTCCTTGCTTCCCCCCTCTCCCCCATTTTATTTGGAAGGTTTCTAGCTTATCCTCATTATAGATAATGCTTGCTAATGGTTTTAGATAGATACTACTTATCATTTTAAGGAAAGTTCTGTTTATTCCTATGCTCTCCAGTGTTTTCAATAGGAATGGGTGCTATATTTTTCAAAAGTTTTATCAAATTACTTGTTAAATAACATGTTTTCTCCTTCCCATTACATTTTTATGCTTCTCTTGTATTTGAAAATCAAATGTTTGTCTGGTTTGTCTGGTTTGTCTGGTTTTTTCATCAGGAATGTTTGAAATTTTCTATTTTACTGAATGTTCATTTTTCTTCTGAAGGATTACATTGAGTTTTGCTGGGAAGGTGATTCTTGGCTGTAAGCCAAGTCCTTTGCCTTCCAGAATATCATGTTCCAAGCCCTCTGATCCTTTAATATAGAAGCTGCTACATCCTGTGTAATGCTATCACTCCTGGATACTCGAATTGTTTCTTTCTGACTGCTTGCAGCATTTTCTCCTTCACCTGAGAGTCCTGGAATTTGTCTATAATATTCCTGGAAGTTTTCATTTTGGGATCTCTTTCAGGAGGTGATCAGTGGATTCTTTTGATTACTATTTTACCCTCTAGTTCTAGGATATCAGGGCAGTTTTCCTTGATAATTTCTTGAAAGATATTGTTCAGTCTCTCTTTTTTTTTTTAATCACAGCTTTCAGGCAGTCCAATAATTCTTAAATTACATCTCCTGGATCTATTTTCCAGGTCAGTTGTCTTTCTAATGAGATATATCATGTTTTTTTTCTATTTTTCATACTATTGATTTTGTTTGATGGATTCTTGCTGTCCTATAGAATCATTAGCTTCCACTTGCCCAATTCTAATTTTTAAGGAATTATTTTCTTCAGTTAGCTTTTTGTACCTCCTTTTCCATTTAGATCATTCTACTTTTTAAGGAATTGGTTTTTGGGGGGTTTTGGGGGGGGTTGCTGTTTTTTTGGAAGGGGGAAGGCAAGGCAGTTGGAGTAAAGTGACTTGCCCAAGGTCACACGGCTAATCAGTGTTAAGTGTCTGAGACCAGATTTGAACTCAGGTCCTCCTAACTCCAGGGCTGGTGTTCTATTCACTATGCCACCTAGCCACCCAAAAGTTGTTTCCTCAGTGAATTTTTGTACATCTTTTTCTATTTTTTTGTTCTTCCTGTACTAAGCTGTTGACTCTTTTTTCATGATTCTCTTGCATAACTCTCATTTCTTTTCCCAATTTTTCTTCTACCTCTCTGATTTTTAAGATCCTTTCTGAGCTCTTTCAGGGATTCTTTTTGGGTCTGAGACCCATTCTTATTTCTCCTTGAGGCTTCATGTGTAGGCATTTTGACATTGTTGTCCACTTCTGAGTTTGTGCTTCAATCTTCCTGTTACCATAGTTGCTTTCTATGGTCAGTATTCTTTTTGGGGTTTGGGGGGTTTTGCACATTTTTCAGACTATTTCATGGCTTTTAAAGTTGAACTTTGTGCCTGGGGTACAAGGTACTGATCCAAACTTCTGATGTGGGTACCAGGGACCTGGCCACTGTCCTGCTACACTGGGACCCCCAGGCTGGCAACTCACCTGCTGCATTTGAGGGGGAAGCTGTAGGCCTCATACCTAGCCCATTTTGCCATTGACCTGGTGGCTGATCTGTGCTGGAGTTAGGGGCCTCCCATGGACTTACCTGGACACTGCCTGCACTGTGCTGTACTACCTTTATACCAAAATGAGACAGCCTTTCCTTCAATCCTTCTAAGTTATCTTGGCCTGGAAAATTGTTTTACCCTGTCCTTTTATGGGTTCTGGCTCTCCAGAATTCATTTTGAAGCATGGTTTGAAGTTGTTTGAAGGGAAACTTGGAGGAGCTCATGCAAGCTCCTTCCTTTTCTCCACCATCTTGGCTCTGCCTTCTATATTTATACTTCTTAAATTTTACCTTATTAGTTTTATCTAAACACCCTACACCATCAAGATTTCTCTAGATCTTAACTGTCATCAAGCTGGCTAGCTATCTCCTAGCTTGGTGTCATCTGTGCCTTTATCCAACTCATTGATTTAAAAAAATGTTAAACAGGGGCGGCTAAGTGGTGCCGTGACTAAGAGTGCCAGCCCCGGAGTTGGGACGACCCGGGACAGAGTCCGGCCTCAGAAAATGAGCACCCACACATAAATAATGACTGGCCGTATAACCTTGAGCAAGTTACTTAACCCCAATTGCTTAAAAAAAAATGTTAAACAGCACAAGGTCAACCATTAATCCTGAGATATCTCACTGGAGGCCTCCTTCCAATTCAATGTCAGACTATTACTAAATGATGTCTCTTAAGTTCTAGCCATTGTACCATGTCCAAATCCACCTAACTGTACCATTTAGAAGTTAACATTCTTCTCTTTTCCACAAGGATAGCCTGAGAGATTTCGTCAAACGCTTGTCTAGCCTCTGGGTCAACTGACTACAACGGCATTTCCTCAACTTTCCAGTTTGGTATCCTTTCCAGGGGCAAAAAAAGATTCTTGTGTTCTGTGACTTCAATTATGCCCTCACTGCAATCTCCTTGCCCACAACAACTGTCCCAATTATTTTCTTCTTTCCTTGAGCTTCCCATATCACCCCCTTTACATACCCTGACTCAAAGTAGGACTTTGTCACAAGCTCCCTCTTTTTCCCTTGTCCATATCTCAAAATCCCTTCATATCATTCCCCATTCTCTCCTCTACATAAATCTTTAATAGAGAGATGGCCATTCTCAGCAGGGCCAATCCCCTAACAAGTTCACTTCATCTCATCCCTTTTTTTTTTCTTCAATAGACTCTCACCTAATTCTCTGTTCTCTAATCTACACTCTTTCTCTACCTACTGGCTTTTTCCTCACTTCTTGCAAACATATGCAAGTCCATTTCTTTGTTGAGAAACTGTCCCTAGACACTACCATGCCCTCAATCTACTTGCAGTTCTCTCCAGTCCTTTGCAGTCTGGTATCTGGCATCATTACTCAGCTGCACTGCTCTGTCCAAAGTAAGCAGTGACCCCTAAATTGTAATGGTCTTTTTAAAAAATCTGCACCTTTCTTGACTGAAACCTTTGACATTGCTGACCACCCTCTCTTCCTGGATTCTCTCTCCTCCCTGCTTCTTTGTGATGTTACTTTCTTAATGATATTAAAAATTAATAATAATAACAACATTCATGCAATACTTCAAAGTTTGCAAAGGACTGAGGCAGGATTTGAACTCAGAGCTTCCTAACTCCAAATTCAACATTTTATTCAGTGAGCTATCAAATGCCTTGTTTTTTCTACAGCTTGTCTTACTCTTTCACCTAAGTCTCCTCTCTTCACTTATCATCCATGTCACACCCCTTACCTCTAAAGTTCTGCATTGGACCCTCTTCTCTTCTCTCTCGCTACTTTCTCTCTCTTTCTGGCTAGCTGATACAGTGCATAGCATGATGGGCTTGGGAGTCAGGAAGACCTGGGTTCAAATCCTGTCTCGGACTTTTCCTAGTTGTGTGACCTTGGGCAAGTCACTTAGTCCTGTTTCCATCTGGAGAGATGCAGGTAATCATAACACCTACCACCCAGGGATGTTATTCATCTTAAATGAGATAACATATGTAAAGTGCTTTGAAAAATCTTAAAGAATTATATAAACATCAGTTATTATTATAATTACTGATTATTATTATATTGGTGTACTTCCTCAGGGCCCTGGATTTAATCGTTATCTCTATGCTGATGACTCCTAGATCTCTACACTTAGCCCTAATCTCTCTTTTTGAGCTTTAATCACATATTTTCAAATGCCTTTTGGACTTTTCATGCTGGATGACCTGCAGGCATCTCAGACTCAGTACATCTGAAACACAATTCATTATCTTTCCCTCAAGACCAATTTGTCTTCCAAACTTCCCTGTTCTGCTGAGAGCAGCCCTATTCTTCCAAATCAGGTTTACAATGTCATGTGGTCATCATTTTTGACACTTCCCTTTCCCTTCCCCATATCCAATCAGTTCCTATGTCTTGCTGTTTCTACCTTCCTAACATCCCTCACATCTGTCCCCTTCTCTCCACTTACACAGCCACAGGCTCTCTTTACCTCTCACCTAGATTATTGTATTAGCTTTCTCATTGACCTCCCTACCTTAAGTCTCTTCCCCTTTTCAATCCATCCTACATGCAGCTGCCAGAGAGATTGGTTTAACTACATCACATCCTAATTAAATAAAGTCTATTGAACCCCTTATACTTCAAAGGACAAAGATGAACTACTAGGTTTGGTATTTAAAGCCAATAATCTCACCTCCACCTACCTTTCCAGTCTTATTGTACACTCCTCCTCTTTATCTGTACTATTACCCAGCCAAACTGGAATTCCTACTCTTCTCCTCCATTAGTTTCCCTTTCCCACCTCAGTGCCCATCCCCTGTGCTTGGAATTCACTACCTCCCCACCAGCACATCTTGAAATCACTTAGTTTTTCAAGACAGTCAAAATGCTAATTTCTTTGTGAAACTTTCCCTGATTACCCAATTGCTAGTTTCTTTGCCCAAAATTCCCTTTTATCTATTTCATGTCTGTGTGAGTATACACACATACATACATATGTACTAAATATGTAAGTGCATATGTGTATGCATGTATGTGGTACGTTATGAATATATGTATGTGTATAAATATGTGGATGTATGTGTTGTTTTCCCTGACTGAATGTAAACTTCTTAAAGGCAAGAACTGTTTCATTTTTGTCTTTTGGAACATAACAGGTAAATTTAATAGATGATTGTTGTTTGCTCAATTGCTGGGCATGCCCTGATTTATGGAGGACTGGCCTCAGGTGTGTTCTAACCATAAACCATATCCTAGCATGGTTGTAGAATGGGACAAGGCAGGGTGTTTTGTCCCATGGTCCTGGAGTTCCAAAGCAGTTCTTTCCCTGTTGAATTATGTGTCTATCTATGGGCAACACCAATGACCCAGTGATTGCTCTGACCCTCAGCCTCTGCAGCCTGTCCTATACTGGTGGTATGTCTTGGAGCTTGGTTTCTACTTCTCCTTGGTGCTCACTCTGACCCGTGATGTGAAGAGGAAGGTGAGTCTGGAGGGAGCCCAGGTTTGGGGGAAAGCTCTTATCTTTACAGTTTAGGGAAAAGAATAGAAGGAAGAAGATCCTGGCTTCTAGTGTCTGCCCCAATGAGAAAAGTATCGTGCTTGGTCCTGGTCCTGAAAGCCAGTCCCTGGGAAACAGAAGCAGTAAGGACAGACCTGATCACTTGAGCTTGGTAAGGGGTCCAGAAGCTAAGGAGCCAATTCCATTCTGTTCAATTCAATAGCCAAGGTGCTCTCTCTGGAGCTCCTCCTACTAGGTGCATATCCAAACCAATCACCGGCTCTCCCTCCAACAGACTGTCAGCTATTTGACTCTCCATCTTCTCCTTGTATCTCACCTCAATGTCTTCATCCTCTTGACAGACTGGAACTTTCCCTGAGAGGACTGTCATGTAATCAGGGAAGAAGTGGAGGGAGGAAAGGTATTCCTAGACTGTAGGTCAGAGTCTGACCCTAAGTATGGGCAAAGTGAGTTCCAGCCTCTGGGAAGTAAGCAAGATCCTCATGGCTGCCTCCTCTTCCCAGGACTTCTACGGATACATCATCCACCATTTTATGACTATCACTTTGATGTACTACTCTTATTCTGCCAACCTTGTGCGCATTGGTGTTCTGGTGATGCTATTACATGATGTGTCAGACATCTTCCTGGAGGTGAGTGAGTCCAGCCTGGAGGAATATAGCTGGGATCCACCTGAGTCCCTGTGCAGGGGCCACAACCTTAGAGAAGGAAACTGAGCTGTCCCTAAATTCCCCCACCATTCTTGTATTCCATTGCAGATGGTGGCCCAGGAGGCCCTAACAAAAGGAGGGACTCGGGGCTCACATGGACCTACTGCCATCCCTGGGAAGTGGGGGAATGACCCAAAAAATATGAGACTTGTTCTCTTCCTGACTCTGCTCCTTTGCTGTTGTTGTTTAGTTGTTCAGTTTTATCTGACATATGAACTATGGATTATGTCCATGAGGTTTTATTAGAAAAAACACTGGAGTGGTTTATCATTTCTTTCTCTGGTGTGTATACATTTTACAGAAGAAGAACTGAGACAAATAGGGGTTAAGTGACTTGCCCAGGGCGACACAGCTAGTAGCTGTCTGAGATTGGATTTGAACTCAGATCTTCCTGATTCCAGACCTGTGTTCTATGCACTGCACCACCTAGCTAACTCAGCTTGCTCCCTACCAGAGAGTAAAAGTCCAGGGAAATCTCTAAAAATGAAACTTAGCTATGGTTCACATCTAGTGTCCTCCCAAAATAAAGGAAGAGACACACTAATTTGGTCACTTCTAAAAAAAGTTCTCATTTTGTAATATGGTATTAGGCATAGAACAGCTCTTTACTTACTCCACCACAGGGAATATTGATGCAAAAGACTCTCAGGTATGGTTTAGCAAATACAGTCATTCTGCTATAATGTGACATAAGCATTCCCAAGAAACACAGAGCCATTCAAAATCACCAATTAAAAAAAAAAAACAGAGTTTGTGAGGATAATGAGGCTAAAGGCACAAAATCCAAAAACTTTATCAGTGACACACACCCCCAAAAAAAGGTAGGAACCTAACTTTTAAAAAGCACACACAGTTTTACATGTATTAAATGCACAAATAGTACAAAAAATGGGGGTTGTGCCATTGGCTATGGGTGGCTGCTCCGTCTAGGCCCCAGGTGCACAAACAAGCTGGCATGAGGCCATGGCAGAAGGGAATGGGGCTAAGGCAGGAATGGCGTAGCCCAGGCTTTCTCTGCTTTCAGCTCCTACTGTACTAGAAGATACACAATGACATTTTACTTTTATAAAGACCTGAAGGTCATTTGCGGAGGTAAACCTCAAGAAGGTTTACAGGATCTCAGTTACTATGATGTGGTGCCATTTTCTGATCTCTTTCACTGTTCTTTGCAGGAAAGAAATTGAGTAGAAGCAAACTAGAAATTCCTGCTCTGCTCAAAGTATTCCCTAATATATTAATCATGTTAGAACAAATTCTCATTTTCAAAAGACACATAAGAACAGCACTGACTATAAAGAAACATAAAACATCACTGCTAGCTCTCCATGATCATTTTACTTCTCCTGAAAGGCACAGGCCTTTTGTGGAACAATGGGAAAGATACTTCACATTGACCTCAGGTTTTCATTGTCAAGAACCAAATCTCCTAACCAGCCAGGGCATGGATTACTTGGTCTTTCAGCTCCAAGACTATTATAGGAATGACTATCTTCTCTGAGAAACTCTTCTCCTTCTGATAGATTGATGCCTGAATTCAGAACACTGGCACTCTTTTCCTATAAGGTTATCACCACGGTTGGAAATAATTATTTCTCAAGATCACTGGTCTATGACCTGACCTGGAGAGGGATATACGGTAGAGAAATCCCTTCCCCAGTCTTGCTGGAAGTCCAAGGGAGAAAAAGTGTTAGCAAAGAATCTAATAGTAAAGGGTCCCAAAGGAGAGTTGACCCAAATGTCTTCACTCACTTCAGGGAACAAGTTTCCATCCCAAGTCTGTCTTTCTGATTTTCTGTGGACAGTCAATACCCCAGCCATGAGGACTAATCAGGAGTTGCTCTATCATTCTAGCATAGTCAATGTTCCTCAGTAAAAAAATAATAATCATAATTGTCAAGCACTGGTCCTACTTTAAGGGGTTCATGCAGCATTGTAGTCATCAGGCCTCCTGCATAGCTTTCCTATGGGGATGGCTTGTGCCTCTGCATGGCTTCTTCCAGGCCAGCATTCTTCGATTCTTCTCTCTATAGGTCAACCTTAGTAGGAGTCATGGGGAGGCAGGGTGAGAGAGAATATATATAAGTCTGGGCAGGGGATAGAGCTGAAAGAGGAAGAAAGTTGGGTAGGTTGAGTATAACTCTGTAGACCTACCCAGGTCACAGAGGTTCTGAATAACTTGGCTAATAGATCAATGGTGGCTTTGCTCATGTACTCATGGCAAAAAGTGAGGGAGACTGGAAACAACAGGTTGAATTCCAACAGGGTCCCAAAAGATCCAGCTGCAGGACAAAGAATGAACAGAGCAAAGGGCTATAGTTGAGATGGGGGAAAATCAACTTTGCAACAGAAAATAGTGAAGTGTGTCTGAACAATACTGTCTTTGGAAAAGTACTGCAGGGTTAGTGGGTATAAAGTACAATGGGAATTCAGCAGATGATACTGGCAACCACAAAAGTTAATGCAGTTTGGGCTGCATTCAGAAAGATCCAGTGACCAAAACAGGGGAGATAACAGTTAATCCAGACATGTATCAATCAATCAACAAACATCTATTAAGTGCCTGCTAAATATCAGTCACTTAAGGTGGTTTGCCTCAGTTTCCTCATCTGTAAAATGAGCTGGAAAAGGAAATGGTAAACCACCCCAGTATCTTTGCCAGGGAAGCCCCAAATGTGGTCATGGAGAATCAGACATGACTGGAACAACTAAACAACAACAAAACATACATACTATCTATTATTACTATTTGTATATATGAATTATATTTTTAATGAGTTTGAGGAACTGGATATAGGCCAGACTTGGTTAGAGAATAGAGTGTAGAAAATTAAGTAATAAGTCTGGAGAGCTAAGTTGGAGCTAGGTCATGAGGGACTTTGAATGCCAAACATGGGGATTATAGAGATCCACAGGAATTTTTTGAGCAGTGGATTGATATGGTTGAATCTGTACCTTGGGAAGATTATTTTGGTAGTTGAGTGGAGAATGAACTGGAACCAGGAAAGATTTGAGGCAGGAGGTCCAAATAGTAGGCTGCTTACAGTAATCGAGGCAAGAAGAACTAGTCCTAATTCTGTAATTAGGTGGCTGTGTAACTAGAGATAAAAAGATATAGATGAGGGAGAGGCTAGGTGGTGCAGTGAATAAAACACTGGCCCTGGAGTCAGGGACCTGAGTTTAAATCCAGACTTAACACTTACCAGCCATGTGACCTTGGACAAGTCATTTAACCCCAATTGCCCTGCCCTCCTTTGCCAAAAAGTCAAAAAAAAGAAAATATGGATGAGAGATATTGTGGATATGTGTATGTTGCTGGGGGGGCGGGGGAACAAAAGTGAGGAGTCAAGGATAACAGTAAGGTTTCAGATCTAGTGATGAGAGATATGGGGCCTTTGAGAGAAACGGAGAAGTTATGGAGGAGGTATAAAGGGGATAAGATCTACAATGAATGTCACAACTCATCCATGTGAGTTTATCCTGTGATTAGCTCTGTCTTACATAATAGCAAAAGGATCAAAAAGATAGGGTAGGGCTATTTCTTACTGGTCAAGGCCTGAAAGCCCACCCTTCAAGGGGAATCTTTAGGCTGCATATAAGAAAAATCTTCCTAAGATACAAAGCCCTCTAGAAGTAAAATGTATGGTCCCCATCATTGTAGGCCTTAGGGTAAAATGATTACTTATCTAGTGGGGGCTCTTGGACAATTGTAGGTTGCACTAGATATCCTCCGAGTTTCCCTCCCATATCTGGGTTTATGTGTTACCAAAATTCCCTCTGTTGTCTCCTTCCAGTCCGGTAAGATGCTGGCTTATGCAAAGTGGAACAAAGCTAAGGACATCATGTTCATCATCTTTGCTCTGGTGTTCTTTGTTAGCAGACTCATTTTCTTCCCAAACAAGTGAGTCTGGTCCTAGGTGGTGGGGTGGGATGAGGGCAGGGAGGAGGAAAAGGGTCTAAGTCCTGGGGAGCTTCTGCTGCCAAGAGCTGCTTCCTAGAAAGAGGAGTGAGCCTCCTGCCTGACAAATCCTATGAAAAAGATGGGATAAGGTCAGGCCAGGGGTCCTTTGAGGATCCTGTGACTTTTACTCTGCCTCTCCCATTTTGGGGGATAGGCAATGTTGTTTCTGATGACCTAGGAGTCTAAGCCCTGGCAGTCCACCTCCCTTCCCATATTGTGACCCCCAGTCCCTCTCTTTCTTACAGAGTCATCTACGCTTCTTACTATGTTTTCCAGACCAACAACCATTTCTTTTTTGGATATTATTTTTCCAATGCCCTCCTGATAGTTGCACTGAGTCTCAATGTCTTCTGGTCTTTCCTCATCCTCAAAATGCTCTACAAGCTTTTATCTGAGGGCCAGGTAGGTACAAATAGAGAATGGAAACTCAAGATTGTTATTCTAGTGCCAATAGGCACCTAAGTAGTAACAACAAGGCATCTTACCCAGTGTCCTTGTCTTTCACCTCCTGTCTTTCTGAATCTCTTTCTCTCTCTCTCTCTCTCTCTCTCTCTCTCTCTCTCTCTCTCTCTCTCTCATTTCTTTCGACCCATCTCTGTCCATCCTTCTTTTCCACTCTGTCTCATCCTACATATTCAGTCAGGTGCCAAATCTTCTTACTTCTATCTCCACAGTATCTCACCCTCCTAACCCTTTCTTCTCTATTTACACACCCCATCATCCTTGTGCAGGTCCTCACCACCTTTCACCTGAACTAGCTAATTCATCCTTCACACAACTGAAAAATGATTTTCCCAAAACACAAGTTAGACCAGAGAGAAAGGAGATGATGAGATCAAGGGTGCGTATCAGGGAGTTTGCCTTGGCACGGAAGAAAACCACCATTTTTATGTGAGAGAACATTGAAGGAGGAGATAGTGGGAAAAGATGCTTCAGTGATATGAGAAAAGGAGGAGGGAAATGGGGTGGCTAGGTCGCTCAGTGAATAGAACACCGGCCCTAGAGTCAGGAGGACCTGAGTTCAAATCTGGCCTCAGACACTTAACACAAAAAAACTAGCCATGTGACCTTGGGCAACTTTAACCTCAATT
The DNA here is from genome assembly GCA_011680675.1 of Gymnobelideus leadbeateri. Lineage (NCBI taxonomy): Eukaryota > Metazoa > Chordata > Mammalia > Diprotodontia > Petauridae > Gymnobelideus > Gymnobelideus leadbeateri. Next base: position 26,017 of record WOXC01008093.1, read on the forward strand.
GCCCTACCTTCCCCCCTCCAAAAAGAAAAAAGAAAAGGAGGGAATATGAAAGAGCTCTCATTGTATGACTTTAACTGTTTTAGTGAAATAGGATGTGAGGTCCTCAGCTGAGAGAGTAAAGGGAGTGGGAGTCCTGAGGAGGGATGAAAAGGTCTGGAATTTCCATCATGGTGAATGGTCTAGTAAATCAGTTAAGAAAGTATAAAAGGATTCTCTTCTTCAGTGAAGGCTCAATTGAGGATGTGTAACAAATTTGTAGGAAATTTCAGTTACTATGGTCTTGTGATTTTCACAATCTCCATTTAGTAGCATGTGGATAGGAACAAAGGAGGTGGATTGTGGAAGTCATCCAAGGTTAGGGCTGAGCAAAGTATGATAGCTAATAAGACAATTGAAACAAGAGATTCAAATGGAGAAGATACCATCGAGTTGGACTTATTTACCAAGGGGTCAAAATAGGAAAGAATGGAGAGTGTAACCAGTGCAAGGGTGATAACCTGATAAGGAACTGAGGGGTGAGGGGAATTGAAGATCACAGTGAAGAACAACATTGGGCTTTGTAAACCAAAGGGAAAGATGCAATAATAAAAGATGACAATTGGACAAGGGAATCTCGGAATTTATGTACAGGGAAGTGGAATATTTCTGGAAGATGGCAAGTTCAAGCATATGGCCATTTATTTCTATGTGTGGCTAAGATGGAGAGGAGTAGGTCATGGGAGTTGAGTAGTTGATTTGGAAAGTTAGGGTATTTAAGAGAGTATCAGCAGGTACATTAAAGTCCCCTAGTATGAAAGTAGCAGTTTGGGGTAGTTTGGGATGGAGAGACACTGAACTCACTCAGAGTGAAAGAAAGAAGAATCCTCTGGTTGGTGATTGATCACAGTAACCAGGACCCAGACTTGGTGATAAATTCATTTACTAAGTAAAAAATAAACTCCTACCCAATGAGTGAATCAATGAAAAAACACTTATTAAAAGCCTTAACATCATACTAAGCTCCAGAGATACTAGTAAAAAACTGAGACTGCACCTGTAAGAAAGGAGAGGCAACACATAGAGGGTAGTAATGACCAGAGGGGTTTGTTTTGATTTAAGAGTAGTAGCTAGCATTTATGTAGGGATTTAGGGCTTGCAAAGCACTTTACAAACATTATCTCATCTGGGGAGCCATTGGGATCGTAAAGGGAGTAGTAATATATCAACATGCCCTTTCCTGGAGCAATGGAATGTTGGTGAGTTTTAAAGCTAAAATCAGCAAAAAGAGGTTTGAGGGTTCACATAGTGCCAGGGCAAATGCAAGGTCTGGTGGTCCAGAGGGTGAAACAGCAGGCAGGATGGATGACAGTAACAGTAACAGTAGCCATTCCAGTAGCTCCCCATTACCACCAAAAGAAAGTCTAGACTTTATTAATATTATTATATTTAAAACATTTAGGACCTTGTAGCGCTCAGCCCCAGTCTGCTTTTCTAGCCTCACTATGCATTGTTCCCATTGCTCCACTCACAATTCTGTCTGGCCAAACTGGCCTTCTTGTTATCCCTCACTGAGGACACTCCATGTCCTGTCTCTGAGTCTTTACACATGTTGTCCTCCCATGCCTGAAATGTAATCCCCCCCTCACATCTACTTCTTAGAATTCCTTATTTCCTCTAAGATTCAATGCAAGCATCACCTAAATTAGGCATTTCCTGATTTCCTCCCTACCCCTGACTTCTACTACCACTCATCCCAAAATTTCCTTGTCAATTTACTTTGCATATATTCGGTAAATAATTTTATAAGCGCAGGCTATTTTCCCAATAGAATGGAAGTTTTTTGAGGCCAGGGTCTGTTGCATTGGTTCCTCCATTGCTTTGCACAGTGATGGAGGCATGGTAGGTATTTAAAAGATGTTATTGGGGGCGGCTAGGTGGCGCAGTGAATCCAGCCTCAAACACTCAACACAAAAACTAGCCGTGTGACCTTGGGCGAGTCACTTAACCCCAATTACCCTCCAAAAAAATAGATGCTATTGATTGATTGTCCCTATGGCTCTCAGATAAAGAATGACGTGAGAAGTGACGTAGAGGAGCCGGACCTGAGTGATGAGCAGTTGACAACGAAACAGGACAGCAATGGAAGCCTCCAGTTCAATGATGTCACAGACATTCGGGCCCGAAGGGTTCGAGGGACTGGCCAGCTCACTAAGACTGTCCCTGTGGCTTAACCTAGTCCAGCTTCGTGAAAATCCCTGGATGCTTGGTCTCTTGACTGCCTGAAGACTGAATCGCCCTGGAAAATGTCTCAGATTCTGATTGAGCATAGACTCCGTAGAACTAGATTGTAGAGGACAGAGGCCTTTCACTTTTATCTCATTGTGTCTATGTGTCTCGGGACTTTAGGGCAGGGGAGAAAGGATTGAATATCTCTGCTGAGGATTTTATGGTGAATTTAGTGATCTTTCTAACAGTCTTTTCCCCTGAATCACTGTCCTTGGACTTGCCTGTCCCTTAGAACAGAGTAAGGGGGAGGCAGATGAAAAGAGAGAGCCCTTTTAAAGTTCCCTAAGTAATTCACTGTTCCACTCACCACAGGATATTCCATACATTTTTATCCCTTTTAAACCTTCCATGGCTCTCATGGCTGGCAACTTTGCCTGATATTTCACTGAGAAGAAGCAGTTTGAATTCAGGTCCAGGTCACACCCAACACTGCTGCCTTGGTGTGGTACAATAAACTCCTTTTGTTTTATTTCCTGAGTTTTCCCTATCATAGTATGCAGCTTGAGCAAAAACTTTTCCTTTTAACAATTTGATGAGCCAGCCAAGATGGGCCATTTGCTAGTATGATTATCACTAAGTCCATTTTGCCTGCAGAGCTGACACTCAGACCTTTGTCCAATCACAGGCCGGAGTGAACTCTCCCTTCAATCAGTCAGCCATGAAGTGGTCAGAGAACTAAACTCCTTGAACTCAGGAAGAATAAAGAGAAATAGGTCCAGAATCCAAAACTGATTCTTTATCTTTTGTGCATGCAATTCTTTTTATCACATGTTTGTGTAAATGGGGCAGTGGCAAGTAGATGGTCTTGTTCGACTATAGGTTGCCACAAGGCAAGGTGATACTTATATCAATATGGAATAGGGATAGGCTAAACCTCAAACTGTTAAAAGCAGGGATAAGGCAAACTGTACATTCGACTGAGAATGTGCAAAGCATGTAACTGGCCTTGGTATTAGATCATTGTGGGAAGCAAATTTGGCCAGACAAATACGGGGTCTTTGATTATTGTTGGCTTCACGTGTTCAAAACCAGGCCTGAAGAACCAGAGCCTAGGAAAAATGAATTATTGGTGCTATAAAACAAGGCTTTCAAGTCAAGACTGCCCCTCATTACCATGTCCACACAATCCAGATTTCTCAAAAAAAACCCACAAAGACCATGACACTCTTAAGACACCACTTTTGTATAGAGTAATCAAAGAAGAAGGAACTTAAGAAAGAGAAGGAAGTAATTGAATACATTTTGCTTTAAGATGGATGATAATATTAACTTGCTTTGAGGGAGAGGGAGTAGCAAAGACCTCTTAAGTTGTTCTTATCTGTGAAGTTTTTAGGACTTTTTATTCATGCAGGGCCATAAGATCCTATCAGCCCTGCTGATCGTATGTTATAAAATGCTAAACTAATTAAGCTTAAAAAACTAGGACCACCCCCATTTGAAGGAGAGGGGACTTACAAGTTTACTTATACTACAGACTAAGTTTCATCTGAAAGTCTGATCATCACTTATGAAAATTATGAAATTGTATTTGTTAATAGACAGTATGTGTTGAAGTCACACCTTTAAACCAACTTAGTAACAGTAGACCTTGGAGTCAAAGATTTCATTTTGCCTTAGCGATAAAGAAGCAACACAGATTGGAGGCTTACTGAAATCAGCATTTTTCTGGGATTTCGAGTAAATTATCATGTATTTGCCCTATGTGTGAAACTCTAGGGTATAATATTCTTAATTTATAAATGGAGAATAAGTGAAATGTCATTATATGTGCTCATTGACCATTATTTCAACATGAAAAAGGTAATAATAATATCCTAGCCCTAAACTATGTTAGTGAAATTTTGCTACTTGAAGTAAATTCTCTTTGGGACAATAATTTGGTATTATTCTGAGTTTTTATTTCAAACATGATTTTCTGAATTGACATTAAGCCAATAGTTCACCATTCCAGGGGAATACTATGTGCTACCAAAAAAGACTGTGGTTTGAGAACTGCTACAGGTGAATGTACCTAGGAAAAGTGAGACAATGACTTTGCAGAGGCAAGGTAACATTCTCTTGACTCAGTTTCCACATTGTGTCATTTTCTTTCTGAACAGGAAATTTTCCCAGTTGGTTAATTCTGAGCCTGAATTTGATGCCCTGTGAATAATGTGAGATTTTTATTACATGCTTTGCTGTTAACTATGAGTTTTACCTGAAATCAAATAGAGCTAAGGGAAATTTTCTCCTGTTATGGCTTATGTAAGGTCAGTCTATGCCCTTGAAGGGAAAATATTAATAAAGCCATAACTGTGACTCTCCCTTTTCCTTCCACAGCAATTTTTTTTATAATCAGCACAGATGAACAGTAGAAGTTTTGTCATTGCAATACTAGGTCTACTCAATAACATATTAATATTAAAATACCTGAGTTACTGTAATAGCATGCAAGTGTGAAAGACTACTATTTTTAATCTGAATTTGTGGTCAATTCCATATACCAATCAACTAAACAAATGAATTCTTAGGCTTGACATCCCCTTGCTAATAATTGTATATTCTTGTAGAAGATTGTTCCCTTGAAGTATCTCATTCTCCCAGGATGTTATGAGAATAATATATTTATCCTCAAAAAGAGAGATAGGTTAAAGATGTAAAGTGTTTTAAAATTTTACTGAAGGGGACAGCTAGGTGGTGCAGTGAATAGAGCACTGGCTCTGGAGTCAGCAGGACCTGAGTTCAAATCTGGCCTTAACACTTACTAGCCATGTGACCTTGGGCAAGTCACTTAACCCCAATTGCCCTGCCTTCCCCAAAAAAGAAAAAAAAATTTACTGAAGTAGTAAAAATTGCTTTGGCAAAGCAATAAGATTAAACTGTTAGAAATCAAAGCTCTACGATATATATAAATGACTATCTTCCAAATGTTTCTAATGGGCATATAGGCTTTGAGTATGTTCTAGTAATACATTCTAAAACTGAATTAAAGGTTTTACATGTAAGATTACATTAATAATCGTAAGGATTTTAAAATTGTCTTTTTTCTTATTATGGAGTCTCTGATATTAAGGGACAGAATGGCTCATTTTCCAAGTCAGGCTCTCTTCCTTCAGTCTGTGGATGACATTGTACATATCAAATACAGGGTTTGCACAAAGATAGAAAGAGAAAGTGCAATGTAAAAACTGAAATTCTTTCCAGTTTCAGGTGAATTAGATGTTCCTAATTTGTTCTCCTTATATTTCTGTTGTTAATAGGATTAGATCCATAAGGTCTGAACAGGTTTTTGCCACATGAACTAATTACTGAAAAGCCAATCTGATTAGATATTTGTCAGGTTTTACTAAATTATACTAAGTCTTATTACAAGGAAGTTTTAGCTGCATTACCTAGAGAGCCCCACAGGTGACCTGGAACCTGGAGATGGCCATGGAAATACCTCCAGAAAACCCCTGATCCCTGCACAGGTGTTTGAGAGATACACAGGAGATGCTTACCATACTCCTGAAGTTCACAGACACTGCCAAAGGACTTGATATCCCTAAGGTTGCAGCTATATTTGGTTTCTTTATTCACCCAATAATAATTTTGTTTGTTTTATTAGTTCTCTGTGTGTTATGGACCTATTACCTATTTTGTAAGCTGTTTATCATTTCTGCCTGAAAGGATGCCAATTTAGGAACTAAAACCCTTGTACTACAAGTTTGCTGGTCATGGTTTGCCCACAGAGTTTATGCAGAGGCCCATCAAGTTGTCTCTAGCTACATTTGTTGTCAACAGTTTAATTCCTCATGGAAGACAGTCTCTGCCCTTCTATTCATCTCTCTTATCTTGTTGAATGGGGCTGCTTTCTCCCCTCTTCCAAATTCTTTATTTCTGCAGAAGATATTACCACCCTTTCCATCCCTTTCTGAATTCCTCTCTCTCCTCTCATGTCTGATCAGTTGACAAATTGTAGGGGCAAGGTAAGCCCCTCCATGAGGAATAAGATTACACAAACCAAGGCCCCAACTCAATATGACCTTTCTATTACCCTGAGTTGTTTGGGAACAGGGATCCTAAGAACTTAAGAACTGCTCCTGTCCTGGGACCCTAGCCAGGTCCTTGAGAAGAGATATGATAACTGCCCAACTCCTGGAACTAGCCATTCCAAGGAAGCATCGCTCTTGGGGGGACTGGCCTCCCTCCCTGGCCTCACACAAGACACTGATGCTTGCTAAAAAAAACACCTGGCAGTATGCCTTCTTTGTTCTCAGCACTACTTAAACTGTAAGATTCAGACCCCAAATTGGAATCTCATCCATGGAGAGGACGCTCTGCCTGGGACCCTCCTGTGTGGGACCCTGATAGCTGTACGTGGGATTCCCCAGCTTGTGTGGTCAGGTGTTGGTGCTTCCCCGAAATTGTGATGCCTGTAAATATGTGTGTGTGTGTGTGTGTGTGTGTGTGTATATATATATATATATACACATATATATACATATATGTATATATGTATATATACATATATATGTGTATATATATACATATATGTATATGTGTATATATATACATATATGTGTATATATATACATATATGTATATGTGTATATATATACATATATATGTGTATATATATCCACTATTAATCATAGTTGCTCTTATTCTGCTATCTTTAAGCCTCTTACTCTGTTATCTCCGGTTTCTTTCTCACTTGCCTATTTATACATATATTCTGAATAAATATTCTAAAGAAATTGCCTTGGGTCTTTCTTGTAGTGCCAAGCATTCTGTTTATGAGAATTCTGAACCTCCTTAATTGGACACAAATCTTACAGGTGCTATCTTCCTATCTCTCACATCCAGTCCTTTATGTCCTCTCTGAGGTACCATTTTAGTTCAGGCCCTCATTACCTTCTACCTCCTGCTTTCTCTGTCTCAGGTCTTTCACCACTCCAATCATCCTATATTCTATTTCAAAGTAATTTTCCTTAAGTGAAGATTTGATCGTGTGACTCTCCTACTTAATCAGTATCAAGGTTTGCTAATGCCCCCAGGATAAAATATAAATTTCTCTACTTAGGTTTTAAAGTCCCATACAATAAGGCCCTAACCAGGGTTTGAAGAGAGATGGCCATTGCTTTCTATGGGCCACCACTAACCAACACTTATTGAGTTCTATATGCTAAGCTAGTGCTTGTGTGGAGAGAGAAGAAGGATACAGAGAAAAGGCAGCAAGTGTGGGTACACTGGGAGCTGTAGTCACAACCCTGCACACAGGCAACCCAGGCCATAGTGTCATCCTCTCACTGAAAGCAGCAATGGGATTCGGCAGCCCCCTATGCATCTGAACAGCCTTCTGAGGATCACACTGCTCACCTCCTAGTATTAGGAAGGGGTTAGAAAATTGTCTGTTGCCCAACCCTGTCCTGATCCCCAACCCTGTCAGGTGGGGATCCCACCCTGCAGTCGAAACATTAAAAAAAGGTACAAAAACTTCTGCAAAGATGATTCCACTCATCATTGGTATATGGAATGTGCACACACTAACAGACAGCACAAAGTCCAGTAGACCTGAAAGACAAACAGCTCTTGTTGCAAGAGAACTCAACAGATATCACATCCAAATAGCAGCCCTGGGTGAAACAAGGCTGACAAATGGTGGCCAGCTCACTGAAGTCAGAGCTAGATACATGTTTTTCTGGAGTGACAGCAGTGAAGGGGAATGCTGTGAAGCTTGTGTAGGTTTTGCAATCAAAACTAATCTAGTCAACAAGCTTGTATGACTACCTAAAGGAGTGAATGACAGACTCATGACAATGTGATTGCCACTTTCAGAAAATGCCATGCCACCATTATCAGTGCCTATGCTCCCATCATGATGAACTCTGATGAGGTCAAAGAAAAATTTTATGAAGATGTGGAGATCTTTATCATCAATGTACCAAAAGTGGACAAGCCTATAATTTTGGGAGACTTTAATGCTAGAGTAGGCTCAGACTACCAGACAAGGCAGGGGGTCCTTGGGAGAAATGGAGTTGGAATCAGCAACAACAATAGTCACTTACTATTGAAAACTTGTGCATCTCATGACCTTCTAGTCACCAATACTGTCTTCTGTCTAGCTCAAAACTATAGAACTTCATGGATGCAGCCTCAAAGCAAACATTGGCATTTAATAGACTATATGATTGTAAGGAGAAGAGACAAAATGGATGTGAGAGTAACAAGGGCAATATGTGGTGCAGAGTGCTAGACTGATTATAGACTTGTTCTCTCCCAGCTAATTAGTTGCATTCAACAAAAGTGGTGGCCCCAAGGCAAAATGACTACCAGGAGAATTAATGTCAACAAATTAGAGCTCTTCTCTAAGCAGGAACAGTTGCTAACTTGGAAAACAAGCTGAACCAACACACAATTGGCAACAGTAGAGCAGAGAAAGAGTGGGCAGCTTTCAAAGATTTGGTATATAGCACTACATTTGTTCATCTGGGTCAGAACATTCACAAACATCAAGGCTGGTTGGACAAAAATGATGGGGAAATTCAGGTGCTAAATGAAAAACAAGAACTCCACAGGGTTTGCCAGAAGGATAGTTCATTCATTTCCAAGAAGGCAGCATTTAATTCCATAAAAAATAAAGTACAATGAAGCTGAGAGATACAGGATTCTTGGCTCAGTAAAATGGAAGATAAAATTCAGTTTTATGCTGATAGTAACAATCCAAAGCTCTTTTATGATGCCCTGAAGATTATTTATGAGTCAAAGAACTGTGGTGCATCTCAGCTACTCAGTGTTGATGGAACCATGGTAATGAGTGATAAGGACGTGATCCTAGAGAGATGGGCTGAATGTTTCCATAGTGTTCTCAACAGACCATCATCAATCAATGCTAAAACCTTGACCATTTACCTCAAGTTAAACTAAATCCCTTGCTAGCTGAAATTCCAACAGAAGAAGTGGTTTTGAATGCCATTAGTCTCCTTTGGTGTGGCAAAGCACCTGGTTCTGATTCTATTCCAGCTAAGATTAACAAGGTGCTGGGATGGGGGTGGAGGAGAGGAATCCATTGCTCATACAAAAACTGCCTGAAATTTTCCAGGACATATGGCAAGAGGAGGTTATCCCCCAGGAGTTCAAGGATGCCTCCATTGTCCATCTCTATAAAGGTAAAGGAAATAGATTATCCTATGACAATCACAGGGAGTCTCTCTCTTAGTCATTGCTGACAAAATTCTTGCCAGAGTCAATAGGCTGATCCTTCACCTGAAAGATGGTCATCTACCTGAGAGCCAGTATGGCTTCAGAAAGGGCCAAGGAATGGTCAGTATGGTGTCTGCTACCCAACTATTCCAGGAAAAATACCAAAGCCTTTAATATAGTCAGTCATGAGGGCTTAGGGAAAAAATATGTTGAAATTTGGTTGCCAGGAGAAACTCATCAGCATTTTATGTCAATTTCATGATAGTATGCTTGCCCGGATTCTTGATAATAGACAATGCTTTTGTGCTTTCCCAGTCACCAATGGAGTGAAACAAAGCTGTGTGCTTGGTCCTATGCTTTTCAGCATGATGTTTTCAGTCATGTTATCAAATGCCTTCGATGTGGATAAATATAGTATCATGATCAGCTACTATTCTCATGGCAAATTCTTCGATTTGAAAAGGCCACAAGCCAAGACCAAAGTGGAGGTAATGTTGGGGTATGGTTTTTTGTTCACAAATGATTGTACACTCAAATGCAGCCTCTGAAGCTGAGAAGCAACAAAGTCTGGATCATTTCTCTACTGCTTTTCCTAATTTTGGCCTAACAATTAACACCAAGAAAACACAGGTACTCCATCAAGCAGCACCACACCACCCATACATGGAACCATTGGTTACAGCAAAGGGAGAAGTTTTGCATGCTGTGGATTAGTTCGCTTACCTTGGCAGTATAGTTTCTAGGGATATTCACATTGATGATGAGGTTGACGCATGCATTGCTAGTGTTTGAAAGGCTCCAAAGAAAAGTACAGAAGAGAAGAGATGTATTAGACTGACTAACAAACCGGAGGTCTACAGAGTCGTTGTGCTGACCTCACTGTTGTATGCCTGTGAAACCTGGACAGTATAGGAGCATCATGCGAATAAATTGAATCACTTCCATTAGATTTGTCTTAGGAAGATTCTGAAGATCACCTGGCAGGATAAAATATCAGACACAGAGGTTCTTTCTCAAACTGAACTGCCAAGCATTCAAACTTTACTGCAGAGAGCACAACTTCGATGGGCTGGCCACATTGGTCAAATGCCAAACGTATGCTTGCCTAAAAGACTATTTTGTGGAGAACTTACACAGGGCAAGTGCCCACACAGTGCCCAGAAAAAGTAGTACAAGGACACTCTCAAGGTCTCTCTTAAGAACTTTGGAATTGATTGTGTGACATGGGGGACACTGGCACAGGACTCCTCAGCATGGTGTGCCCACATCAGGGAACGTGCCATGCTCTATGAGCAAAGCAGAATTGAAGTTGCTCAAAAGCAGTGGGAGATGCACAAATTTAGAGAATCCACCCCAAATGTTCACATGAACTATTTGTGCCTGACCTGTAGTAGAACATTCTGAGCTCATATTGATCTAATCAGTCACAGTTAGACACACTATAACTTGACTTTAACACAGTGGTGCCATTTTGGTCCTCTTCAAGAAAAAAGGACAACCATACATTTTTTTTTTACTTCCCTCCCCTCTGCCCTAGAGATGATTAGCATTAGACACATTCACACACATATGGATGGATAGATGGATGGATGAACGGATGGATGGATATAAAATTATTCTATACATTCTTCTATTTTTCAGTTCTTTCTCTGGATGAAGATAGCCTCTTCCTTCATATGTACTTTGTAGTTAATTTGGGTATTCATAATAATCAAGATGACTTATTAACTCAAAAGTTGTTCTTAAAGTAACTTTGCTGTTACTGTATACAACATTCTCTTGGTCCAATTCTAATTTTTAAGGAATTATTTTCTTCAGTAAGTTTTTGGACCTCTTTTTCCCAATGTTCATAAATTTCTTTAGTTACTCATTTCTTTTCCCAATTTTTCCTTTACCTTTCTTATTTGATTTTTTAAATCCTTTTTAAGCTCTTCCAAGAGCATTTTGGGGGCTTGTGGCCATCTTACACTTTTCTTTGAAGCTTTACAAGTAGTCGTTTTGACTTCATTGCCTTCTTCTGAGTTTGAACCCCGATCTTCTTTCTTACCAACTACCTATGATCAAGTTTTTTTTTCTGTTTTTTACTCATTTTAACAGTCTATTTCTTGACTGTTAACTTTATGTTAGGATCAGGTTCTGTTGCCAGAGTGTCCAGGATGATGTCTCAGGCTTCATGTTTTTCATGTTGTTGTTTTCAGAATTCTCCCAGGAGGTCTTTGATTTTTTTGTTGTTGTTCTTCCAATGTGCTGTGATCCAAGGCCAGGTGTTGTCACTGCTCTTCTGGCTTTTGCCTTGGATTATGAGTTACCTCAAATACTCTTTTCCACCCCTGAACCATGCATGACCAGGACCCCATACACTGCTGCCACCACAAATGCTCTCATTATGAATAAATGCATAATAAATGCATTAAATAAATTATCCCATAAATGCACCAGTGGTCTCTATTCTTCCCTAGTGGTAAACATCAGTTTATGCCTCTGTTCTAGAACCAAAACAAGGGACTCTACTCTCCTTTGAGTGACCACAATCAATCTATGAATGCTGTGTGTGCCTCAACTGGCCTCCATTGAGGCTTAGGGGGAACTTTAGGGTTCAGTGCACAGTGGTGGTGAGTGATAGAGAATTAGGTTTGGATAAAAACCTCCAGGGGTTCAGCATCGAGGGGTATGACGAGGTATGAGGATGTTCATTATTGAGGGTGTGTAAAGTGAATTTTTACACACACCACTAGCACAGCCCTACCCCTCTGCTGCCACAATCATCAGCATGTACTTACTCCTCCTTGCACATAGTCACAGCCTGGGACCATGTCTGGTCAACACACTTGGGCCCCACATCCAGTGGTAGCAGAAGGCCCTTGCAATCTTCCCCTGATCAGCCACCACATACACACACATACACAACACACACACACACACACACACACACACACACACACACACACACACACCATCAGTGGAGCAAAAGTTCCCAAAGCTGCTGTGACACAGCTGCCTCCTTAGCTTGCAGTTTGCTGACAACTCCCCCACCCCAATCAATGAGCCAAGGGGAATGAGTGAAAGTACAACTAGTACTGGGAAAGAGTGGTCAGAGAGGCTGTGTCATCAGTGGGGAGCCAGGTTTCAGTATAGCCCTATAAGACAAATAAACACAGCACACAAAAGGGCTGCTAGCACAGGTTCATTCTTGATCTGGTCAGACAGGAAAGACACTAAGAAAGAGTCAATAATCTTATTTTATTGTAGTCTAAGAAGTAGGATTGCTGATAATGGGAGCACAAACTCCTACAACATTCCCTAGTCACCCTTCTCACGGGGGCCAGCGAGAAGTGGGGGGGGGGGGCCACTACCCCTACATCTCAATGAGGTCAGTCAAGACAGGTACAACTAGTGCATCCCTAAATCCCCACAAGCCTCAATGGGGGCCAGTTGAGGCAAACACAGATTCCCCCCAAGCCTTGATGGGGGTCAATCAAGGCATGAACAGCTCCTGGGCACTCAACAGGGGCCAGTTGAGACACACACAGCAATTATGCATTCAACCCTAAGGTTCCCCCTAAGGTTCCCCATTCACTGACCACTGACCACCTGTTTCACAGGGGCAACAAACAAAGAAGGCATACTGCCAGCAATACCCTCACAAGTTTACATCACCCCATCCCTGTATCTCACTGCCCAGTCACAGTGGATGTTTATATTATTTATCATTATATAATGCTATGCAAGGATGGTGGAGATGTTTTAAACCATAGTTATGGGAACTCATATCTAACACCTGGGAACAAGAAATTGTTGTGGCTATGAATCCTGGGAAATTGAACTCTAAGAAATAATAGCAAAAATTCACTTTACAGGGGCAGCTAGGTGGCGCAGTGAGTAGAGCACCGGCACTGTAGTCAGGAGGACCTGAGTTCAAATCTGATCTCAGACACTTAATACAAAAAAAAAAAATTTCACTTTACACACACTAAAATTCATTTTACTTACAAGCCTGAAGATTGATTAAGTGTGAGGGGCAAAAATTTAGGAGGAAGAGAAGTTTGTTGCCTTTGAAGTAGATATCACAGAAATTATAAGGAAGAGGGTGGGTAGGTTTTAATTGGAACTTTGGGGTGGGAGGGTGGAGGGGAATTCGAATAAGTAATCTGATGGTGAGTGATAGAGAATCAGATTTGGATAAAAACCTCCAGGGGTTCAGCATCACAGGGTATGACCAGGTATGAGGATGTTCATTACTGAGTAGAAGGCACCATTTCTCTTCAGAAGAGGCTAGAGACAAGGGCAGCATGAGATGGAGGGCACACAGTCCAATAGTTAGAAGGAAAGATATGTTTTACAAATCCTCTTCCTTCCAAACACTAGAATTTAGGCAGGAGACAGCACAGCAAGACATGGAAGGCTTGCAGCCAACGGCAGTTTGCTTCTTGTTACCCTAGAAGCACTCTATATCACAGCTGAAATCAGTCTGACAGCAGGAGGTGGAAGTTGTCTTGCACTGGCACAGATGGAATTTGTTACTCTAGCCTCTGCCAGTCTTCCCTCAGCAGGGATATGCAGCAAGAGATGGAAGGATCTCAGTCAAATGAAAGTCTTGCTCCTCTTCTCACAAAAGACTGGAAATCACCTTAGGGTCAAGACTGCACCCACCCAAAGATTCTGGGAAGAAGGCAGAGTATGTCAGAAAACTTCAGGCTCTCCAAATTTACTCCAACAGCAGACCGAACATCACCTCAGAGTGAACATAAAACAGCAGAAATAAACAGGAGTCAGGATAAAGCAGTTGTCCTTCTAAGACAACTTGAGAGGACCTCAGGAAATGCTCAACGTCCAGGGGTGAAAGTTTGGCCTGAGTAAAGTGCAAACACCTTCAGGCCAACTCCACCAAGTCAACAAGCAAAAAACCCTGGGGGCAGCTGTGGTGAGAGACAGTCTCAGTCTCAAGAACTTTCACCTCACAAACACTGTGGCAGTTAGATGGCTAAGTAGGAAAAGATTGAAGGACCTTCCACTGTTAAAGAATGCCAGGCACAGCTGTGGTGACCAGACACATGCTGTGTTGCAGCTGAAGGGGAGAAGGTGCTAGCACACCTGGTGAGTGCAGTAGCAGAGGAGTGAAGATCCTCCTGCCTTTGGGTACACACAGAAAAGCAGAGTTCCTGGTTTCAGTTCCAGGGCAGAGAAAACAGGTAAAGATTGCAGCCATCAGAGCATTTGTGGGATGGTGTGCCTGGGGGCCCTAGCCATGGCTTAGGAGAAAAGAGGAATGTTCAATGTTGGGTCCCAGGAGAGAGCTCAGAAAATAACAGTAAGAACCTGAGGCCTGGAGCTCCAATCCCTATATCTGGGGACTAAAATCTTATTATAATAACAAGCTGCTAAAAATAAAATAAAACAAAATTAAAATGAGTAAGCAAAGGAGAAAGAATCCAATCATAGATAGTTACTATCGGGATAAATAAGATCTGGATTTATATTCAGGAAGATAGTGGAGCTTTAAAAAAAAGTCACTCCTTTTTCAATGAGAAATGTCAAATGGTCCCAAGCACAAAAAGAATTCTTGGAAGAATTTTAAAAGGACTTTTAAAAATTAAACAATAAAGATTGAGGAAAACTTAGGGAAAACAATTAGAGCAATCCAAGAAAATTATGAAAAGAAAGTCAACCAACTGGAAAAAGAGGATCAAAAACTTAAGAAAATAACTCCTTGAAAACTAAAATTGGGCAAGGGGAAGTTAATGATGTTATAAGATACCAAGAAATAACAAAACAAAATCAAAAGAATGAAAAAAAAATAGAAAAGATTGTGAAGTATCTCATCAAAAAAAAAAAAACAACTGATCTGTAAAACAGATTGAGGAGAGACAATATAAGAATTGTTGAACTACCTGAAAGTTACAATTTAAAAAAGGATCTTGATACAATATTACAATAAAATATTAAGGAAAATTGCCCCTGGAAGTTCTAGAACAAAAATGTGAAGCAAAAATAGAAAAAAATCCTCCACCACCACCTGAAAGAGACCCCAGGAGGAAAACTTACAGGAATATCATAACCAGATTTCAAAGCTCCCAAGTTAAGGAGAAAATATTGCAAACAACAAGAAAAAAAATTAATATTGTGGAGGATCACACAAGACCTAGCAGCTTCTATAATGAATCAGCATCACACAAGACCTAGCAACTTCTATAATGAAAGTATCACACAAGACCTAGCAGCTTCTATAATGAATCAGCATCACACAAGACCTAGCAACTTCTATAATGAAAGTATCACACAAGACTTAGCAGCTTCTACATTGAAGGACTGTAGGTGTTGGAACATTATATTTCATAGAGCAAAAGATCTGGGTTTGCAACCAAGGGGAACTTACCCAGCAAAGTTAAGTATAATCCTGAATGGTAAAAAATTTTAATTTAAATTTTTTAAAAAATGAACATTTAATGAATTGAAAGACTTTCAGGTATTTGTGGTGAAAAGAGCAGAACTTAATGGAAAATTCAATAGATAAGATCCAGGAGAAATAGAAAGAAAATATTAAAGGCTAATTATGAGGTACTCAAAAAGGTCAAGTTGTTTACTTCTTATATGTGAAAATGTTATCAGTACGCCTATGACTGTCATCATTATTTGGGTAGTTTGAAAGAATGACTTGGGCTGAGCTGCATAAAAGGAGGTGGTTCTTGAAAATAAAACTCGGTAGGGAGAGTTAAAAAGGAGTAATTGTGTCATACCAATGAGGCATATCTTCATATATAACTGATACAGAAGAAGCAAGTCTCATCAGAAACAAGAGAACAGCATACACATCTGAAAGGGTATCAGAGTCTTCTAAATTTAGAAAGAAATAAGAGTGTGAGGGGATGGGATAAAGAAGGGACTTTTCAGGTGATGGTGGATTTTCTATTTCTGCTTTACCTTTTTGTTCGCGAACTTCAGGGCAATTTTCCTTAATAATTTCTTGTATTTTTAGTAAATTAAGAATTAGGAGGGTCGGGGATAAGGGAGGAACTCTTAGAGGGATTAAGGAATAGGAGGGCAAGGTAAGTGGGTAGAAGCAAATTTAACAAGTGAGGGGGGATAGGATAAATACAGTGAGAAGGAGAGTGAGGAAAATGGGATGGAGGGAAATATACAAAATAATAATAACATTGAATATGAATGGGATGAATTTACCTATAAAACAGAAACCAATGCTTTCAGGAAACACAATAAAAAATGAGAGATGCACACAGAGTTAAAATAAAGGTCTGGAGTATAATTTATTATGTAAAAAAAAAAGTAAGGGGTGGCTAGGTGGCACAGTGAGTAGAGAGCTGGCCCTGGAGTCAGAAGGACCTGATCAGGCCTCAGGCAACACACACAGACAAAAAAACCTAGCAGTGTGACCTTGGGCAAGTTGCTTAACCCCAATAGCCCTCCAAAAAGCAAAAAAAAAAAAAAAAAAGTAGAGGTAGTAATCAGGATCTGAGACAAAGTTAAAAGTAAAATAACTTTAATTAAAAGAGAAAAATAGGGAAACTACACTATGTGTCACCAATAGTATTCAATATCACTTTAGATCATTTAAAATAGTATAAAAAACCTGAGAGTCTACATGCCAAAACAGGCACAAAAACTACATAAACAGAAATATAAAACTCTAATACAAATAAGGTCAGATTTAAATAATTGGATAAATATTCATTGTTTATGAATAGGCAAAATCAAAATGACAATTTTACCTAATTAATCTATTTATTCAATACCTTCCCAATTAAATTATTTTTAAAATTATTTTACTGAGTTAGAAAAAATAATAAAATTCATATGAAAGAAGAAAAGGTCAAGAATTTCAAAGAAACTAATGAAAAAAAATGTAAAGGGAGGAGATTCAGCAGTATGAGACCTCAAACAATACCATAAGACAGTAAATTCAAAACTATCTGGTACTAGATAAGAATTAGAAAGGTAGATCAGTGGAACAGAAGAAACATGCAATTACATTTCTCAGTAATAATACTGAGTAGTAATACAAATACACAGTAGTAATGAACTATAGTAACTATAAATTTAAGTCTGGGAGATAAGCATTCATTATTTGGTTTAAAAAAATTGTTGGAAAAACTGAAAAGCAGTCTGGCAGGAATTGGGCATTGACCAATCTAGTAAACCATGTGACAAAAATGTGAAACCATGTGAAAATGAATTCATAATCTAGAGATAAAGGGAGATATCACCAAAAAATTACAACAACATGAAACACATTACCTATCAGATTCATGAATAGGAGATAACATATGAACAAACTAGAGAAAGAGCATTGTTGAGGTATCAAAGGGATAATTTCAATTATATTAAATTTAAAAGTTCTTGTATAAATAAAATCAATGTAGCCAAGATTAGAAGGAAAGCAGAAAATGGGGGAGAGGCAGGGGGTGGAGGAACTTTCATAGAGAATCTCTCAGATAAAGGTCTCATTCTCAAATATATAAAGAACTTTTGTCAAATTTATAATATGAGTCATACCCCAACATATCCAAACATACGCCAACCATTTATATGGTCAAAGGATATGAACAGGCAGTTTTTCAATGAAGAAATTAAAACTACACATAGTCATATAAAAATGCTCTAAATAACTACTGATTATAGAAATGCAAATTAAAACAACCTTACACCTATCAGATTGGCTAAAATGACAGATGCCCTTCAATTGGGGAATGGCTAAAAATAACTAAAATGTGGTATATTATTGTGGTGGAACACTACTGTGGTAGAATACTACTGTGATATAAGAAATGATGAACTTGGGGTGGCTAGGTGGCACAGTGAATAGAGCACCAGCCCTGGAGTCAAGAGGACCTGAGTTCAAATCTGGTCTCAGACACTTAACAATTACTAGCCCTGTGATCTTGGGCAAGTCACTTAACCCCAACTGCCCTGCCCTCCCCCCTCCAAAAAAAAAAAAAAATGATAAGCTGGTTGATTTAGAAAAACATGGAAAGACCTAGAACTATGAAGGAAGATGCTATCCATCTCCAGAGAAAGAACTGCCAAATAAGAATATACATAGTATGGTCTTACATATACATGTATGTGTGTACCTGTGTGTTTATAGCTATGTATGTATGTGCATATATATTCGTATCTCATTGTAGCAGGGCAGGATGAGGAGGGAGGGGGGAAATAAAATTAAATTTAAAATGCACAGCAAAAAAAAAAAAACAAAAGAAAACTTAGAAGGAAGCACAGAAAAGCTGGATAGCTTTGAAAACAATGTGCAGTATTTATTATATATATATATATATATATATATGTTTTCAAAAAAAGTAAACAATTTGAAATGGAAATTTATTGTTTTATATTGAATCCTTTCTTATGTTCTGCTGTGACTATGGAAATGATCTTTTTTTTTTCTTTTCTCACTTTGTATTTAAGTTTAAAATGAATTTTTTAAAAACTTTTTTTAAAGGCCATCCCCACACCTACTTTGAAGTCTATTTTCTGACCTATGGTCAATCTGACCCAAGGAAATGAGCTATCCCAGATTTGAGCACCATTAGAGAAATCAAGGATAGAGTAAGTCCCATCTGCTTCAATATTTTCTGTTTCCTAATGGGCAATCCTTGCTGTTCAGTGGTAATGGAATGGGAAGTTAGAGAGAAAAATGGGTTACATGCCCAGCAAATAGGCTTTCTGTGTTGTTATTTTCCCTAGGGAGGGTTATGGTTTAGCCTAATCACCCAAATTTACCAGCCTCCAATATTAAAGAGGACTGGGAGTCCTCAGAACCTGGATTCTAGTCCCAACACTACCATTGACTTGCTGTCCTTGTCACCTCCCTTCTCTGGGCTTCACTTTTCTCATCTGTAAAATGAGAAATTTGGATACTTGCTGCTTGGTAGAGTCCCTCCTAGCTCTGAAATTCTATGTTCTGCTGACATTCCCATCTGCATGTCCTGTAGAAATTTTGAATTCAGCATTTTTAAATCAGAACACATTATCTTTCCCCTTACACTCACTCCTCCTCTTAATTCCCATCTCTGGACATTGGTTTTCTCAACTGTAAAATGAAGGAGATGTTCCTTCATGCTTTTTTTTTTTTTTTTTTTTTTTTTTTTTTGCTTTTTGGAGGGCAGTTGGGGTTAAGTCACTTGCCCAAGGTCGAACAGCTATTTTTTGTGATAAGTGTCTGAGGTCAGATTTGAACTCACGTCCTCCTGATTCCAGGGCCAGTGCTCTACTCACTGTGCCACCTAGCCACCCCCATGCTCTATCTTAATGTGATTCTGAGGCATATCTGTACTGGAACCACTTTAATAACAGCTTTGGAATATTTAATCTCATATGTTTCTTCCCAGTAAGAAATAAAAAGAAATAAAGTGCTAAACAAAGACAAAAGCACCATGTGTTCACAGACATATGGCTGCTGAATAGGAGAGATGGCCTGCTGCCTGCCCCACCCACCTAGTGGCTTATAGCAATTTTCCTCACTCCAAAGCCACCAAGGATCATCTGCTCCAACCTTTTGAGTTCCAGTTTCTCAATAAATCAGAAGTTTCTTTGTCATCAAGTAATAGCCCCTCAGTCATTCCAGAAGTTGCCTTCTCAAAATTCCACATGTTGGATTGGCTGCAGACAGAAACTATTGCACATACTATGTATAATTGAACAGGAATGGGGAATGTGTGACTGCCCTAAGGACTAGGCCTTCTTTGTCCAGCCCTCCCGTTATATTAGCAGTTCTTGAGGTGTGATCTAGAGGGCCTTCAAAGACCCTTTCAGGGGGTTCTTCAAGGTCAAAACTATTTTCATAATAAAACACAGATGTTATTTGCCTTTTTCACTCTTATTCTCTCATGATAGTACGATGGAGTTTTCCAGGGGCTACCTGACCTGTGCAATAAAAATCTAGATACAAACATGAAGACTAGGTTAATATCTCACCTGCAGAATTGTACTTTTCTTTTACAAAAGAACAAATCTACCAATATGACTAGACTGCCATGTTGCCTGTATCTGTCCCAAAAGCATCAACTAATCATTAAGTAACATCTTTTATATAAATACTTAGCAATAAACACGTGATGGTGAAATATTCAAAGTGAGAAATTGCCTTTCTGTCATAGTTCATCCTAGAACAATTTTGTTGACATTTGCCCTGATGATGCAAGAATAATTTGCACCTTATACTTGCAAAAATGTCCAATAGTGCCGTGCTTTTCTCATTTTTTAAAAAATAGTTATTTTTTTAATAACATGTTATTAATATTCAAGTACAATGTGTTTGTTATTATATTTTTGATGAATTAAAAATAAATGTTTTAAAATTTTAACAGTTTAATTTATAATACAGTAAATATCTATAGACATAATGAATATAAACTTTAAGTAAGACATTAACTATTGCCTTAGGACAATATAGGGGAAGTCTGAACCTGTGACGATGTAGGAAACTCCAGGATTGGAAACTCCATTTACCAAAGCACCATCTCTCCAATTTATAGCTTTAAAGAGTTGCCTAGAACATTGAAAAGTTAAGAGACTTGCCTGAGGACAAATAGCCAGTATGTGTCAGACATAGGACTTGGGCCTTAGTTTTTCTGACACTAAGGATAGCCCTCTATCCCCTATGCCATTCTGCCTCTTGTATCTATAATATACATCCATAATCCACAGTGCATAAATGCAACTAAGCATTGAAAAGAAAGTGTACCTGCCAAGTAGGAATTTCATACAATAGGAGGGAGGGAGGGAGGGTGTTGGGGAAGGCTCCCTTGAGAGATGGCTTTGGGATTGGATTTTAAAAGTTAAAGATAATTCAAAAGGCAAAGAAAGGGAAGGAGGGCATTCTAAGGCATGGGGAACATAGTCATGAAATGAAGATTGAGGGAAATGATGTTCACAAGACAAGAGTGTCGTTCAGTTTAGCTGGAATGTAGAGTGCAAGGGGGGGAGTAATGAGATAAGGCTCTCTTTCATTTCTAATGGCCCCATGATATTCCATTTTATTCATATACCACCATCTTATAAGATTATTTATGAGGAAAGGGCCTTATAAACCAACTTTAAATGCCTTGGTACAATTGAGAAGAATACTGGTCAAGAGTAAAATCCCAGTTCTGTGCCAATTGACTTCCTGTGTTACTTTGGGCAACCCAGCTTCCTCATCTCCAGCCTATTCCAGACTACTCAATGTCTTCTTCCTGCTGAAAGACAAATATCATCTCCCCTTGTCAGGACCTGCAATTTGCAATGTTTAAGATTCACTTAACCTTAATTGGTCTCATTTTCTTCATCTGTAACAATGAGAGGATAGAGCTAACGGACCTCTCGGGTCCTTTCCAGGTCTAATTCTATGATCCACCTCTACAGAAATATTTGATTATTATTCTTTTATTTCACTTCAATGTCCAAGGGGAAAAAGAGACCATGCTGGACTTCAATGACATCTCCATTTTGGCCTCCATGTCATGTAGAGTCTGGAGACAAAGAATCATATGTTGGAAGAGAAAAGCAAGAGGGTGTGGACAGGAGGATACTTTGGACCAGAAAGTGGGGACACTATTTCAAGACAGCTGAGATGAGGACTCAGATCTACACTAACTCAATGGGAAATAATCCTACAAATTGGCAAAGCCAATCTGGCTGTTGCTAACTTCAGTCAAGTATGTGTTAGAACCATCCGTGAGACAGTGTGTATAAAATTATATCCATGGCATCAGGAAGATCACTGATGACACCAACATGACCAAGTGATAGCTAGAGATAGACATTGAAATTTTGAAGGAAATGCTGCTTTTGATGAAGATGCATGAAAAGTCACTTTTCAAGTCAATAGACACTTGTAAAGCACCTGCTATGTGTGGTCAGGCATTGTGCCAAGCACCGGAGAAAAATTCCCTTTAAGCCCCAAAATTAGGGGCAGCTAGATGATTCAGTGCATAGAGCACCAGGCCTGCAGCCAGGAAGACCTGAGTTTGAATCTGACCTCAGACTCTAACTGTGTGACGCTGGGCAAATCACTTAACCACTGTTTATCTCAGTTTTATTACCTGTAAAATGGAGATTATGAAATAGCACTGATTTCCCAGTGTTGTTGTGAGGATCAAATGAGATAATAATTCAGAATGCTTAGCAAAGCAAGTGCCATATAAACATTAGCTGTCGTTATTATTATTAAATTACAGGGTCGGAGATGATTGGGGAGGTGGCCTCTCCAAAACCCCAGGAAGGACCTAAGCAAGGTTGTGGCTAATATCTGAGCCCAGAATGATGCTCTAGCTTCAAAGTTACTGGTACCAGCAAGTTGACAAGAACACTGTACTATCAATGTGAGATCCTAGAAGGTGGAGGCTGCCCAGAGTACTGTCACATGAGATGATAAATATTTATTAGGCACCTACCATGTACCAGCTTACTGTGATAAGTGCTGGAGATACAAATAAGAAAAAAGAAGTAGGGGCAGCTAGGTGGCACAGTGAATAGAGCAACAGGCTTGGAGTCAAGAGAACCTGACTTCAAATCTGGCCTCAGATACTTGACACACTTACTAGCCCTATGACCTTGGGCAAGTCACTTAACCCCAATTGCCCTGCCCTTCCCCCTCCAAAAAAAAAAAGAAAGAAAGAAAATAAAGATAGCCCCTGCCCTCAAGGAGCTTACAATCCAATAGGGAAAGATAATAGACAAAAAGAAGCTGAGATAATAGGGGGAGTGTCAGGGTGCCCCCCTTCCCAGGACAGGGGAATGAGGAAGATGATGATAACATTCTGTCAGTTCCTAAGACAGCTTCTGGAGAGAAGCTGGGCCCCAGACACAGACCTGAGGCTGGAGCTGGGGTCTCTCTAAGGAGTCAAAATGAAAGACTTAGGAAGAAGAGCTTCAGGAAAAAACTCTAAGTCTTTGAACTGTAACATTAAGCATTACCATCAGAGCTTCCTACTACTGATTGCCCATCTGGTCCTACTGACCTTCCCTGTTTGTGGTACCAAAACTACTTACTTGCCTCAGCTGAGTAATGTTAACAAGGATTTGAAGATATTCCGTGCCCTTGTATTGGCAAGTAAATAGGTACTTAGCACTTAGTTTCAAGCCTCTGTTAATAAACAGAAGGTATGGACCCCTGTTGCTGACATAACAAGAAGGGGTGGGGCAGGGAGGAGCTAATACCATATATAAGGAAAAGCACAAGCTAGAGAGTCAGAACTTCTTGGAACAAGCAGCATGGAGGCTGAGAAGGAGGAGAGGCCCAGGCTGGAGAAAGTAATTTTGATTTTGAAAATAGAGCTTATGGTGGCAGAGTTTCTTCTCAGAGCCAGCTGGAGCTTCTACTGAGACTTTTCTTCTGGGAACTTCTGCTGAGAACTTCCAAGAACCAGGCTGAGAAGCTACTGTGAGAGAAGAAGATCCATGCTTGAGGGAACCTGTTCTGTTGTGAAGGCTTGGGAACGTGGGTGTTCATTGCATGAACCATGTGTACCAACTTTGTGGTTACTGTAATGACTTTGATGTTCTGGTTCTGGGATGTGATTTTCTGGTATTTGAATAAAGGTTTTGGTTATGTCCTCCATGTGGAGAGCCTGTTACATTTTGTGATTAAGAACTATACCAGTATATTCATAACCACTGTAGGCATTGTGAATATCACATTGTTTTTACAGCCTGTGAAGCAAGCAAGGAAATAATGAAAAGATAGGAGAGGCAAGGCAGAAAAGAAAACATAGCCTACAGACAGCAACAGGAACAAGGGAGTGAGCGCTCTATTCCTTTCATCTTTGGGGAGGAAGAGAGAATGATAGAGATATAAAATAGGAACTATCAATACAAATGTTCAAAAAATTGGAAAGAAGATCATCGAAGCATATTTTTTTTAAACACACAAGAGGGCAAAAGAGATTTCTGGAGGAAAGAGATAATCAGGAGTATTGAATTTATTGTGTACTCTTTTAAAAGTAAGCTATACTATTTCTATAGTCTAAAAGCCCTTCCAGGCTTATAACTCAGAGAAAGTGGGAACATCAAAGCCTTCATTTCAAATGGAATAAAGGTGATAAAGAAATTCAACTCTTATCTAGGCATTGCCTTCTCACCCATATGAAGTGAAAGGTGCCAAGACCTATCTGGAAACAATATCTTCTCTTTTGAAATTCAAGGTTAAGATACTGATCACAGGACCTGGTCCAGGAAGAAAATGAGCAGAGAATATTCCAGAACGTTAACCCATAATTGTGTTTAAACATATTGTGATCTTTTCCTTATTCAAGATTCCTACAAATGTTACCTGAAATATTCTTGAGGCAAAAAATTACATTGGAGGCATGAGGGTTATGTTAATTTGAACATGTCTCTCTACAAGCTAGAAATGCCTTGGACATAGATTAATGTTAAATTAAGTAAAATTGTTTCCAGAAAACTTGAGCCTAATTGCATTATTAGCAATATTTTTTTCTTTGACAAAGAACACTGACCAACTACAGTATGTCTAGAGGAGTGCAATAAGGATGGCAAATAAGAACATCATTCTATATAAGGATGAGTTAAAGGAACTGGGGATATTTAACCTGGAGAATAATAAGACTTCTGAGAGAGATCGTGGGAGAAGAATAACAAGGTATCTAGGTGGCATAGTAGATAGAATTCTAGACTCAGTCAGGAAATCCTGAGTTTTAATCCTGTAACAGACAATTACTGGCTATATAATTCTGGGCAAGTCACTAAACTTGTCTCAGCCTCAATTTCCTCACCTCTAATACAAGGATGATAACAGAACTTACCTCTCAAGAGTTTTATGAGGCTATCATAAATTATCAGATGAGATAATATGTATGAAAACACTTTGCAAATCTTAAAGTTCTATTTAAATGTTGGATATTATTATTAATATGCCCAAAGTGGTACCTCCCAGAAGTGGCTGGGGTAAAAGATAAGTGAGGCTTGAGAAAGCGAGGAAATGTGTGTGAACATCCACTTTTCAGAGTCTCCAGTTTTCTCTTTTTCCTTTACATCTAGAGAGGTGAAAGGAAATGAATAAGCATTTATTGTCTACTGTGTGCCAGGCTTTGTGCAAAGTATTTTACAAATATTATCTTATTTGATCCTTATTATAACCCTTGGAGGGAGGTGCCATTGTTGCCTATATCAGACTGCTTGCTGTCTTGGAGAAGGGGGAGGAAAGGAAAGGAGGAGAACTAATTTGAAACTCAAAATCTTACAAAAACGAATGTTGAAAATTATCTTTACGTGTAATTGGAAAGTAAAACACTACTGAATGCAAAAAAAAAAAAAAAGAGAGAGAGAGTTGATTCCAGAGCTCCTCTTCCCATCTAACACTGGCTGAGGAATCTATTTGAATTCTAAACATTTACTAAATATTACTTTTACCAACTTCAAGAAAGAATGAAGAGAAGGGGGAATTGAGACAGGGTGCACCCAAGCTACAATGAATCCCATCATTGAGGGAAGTAACTAGAACCCAGAGAATAAATTATTCAATAGCCAAAAAATATATAATGGGGGTGGGAGGAGGGAGAGAGAAAGAGAGGGGGGAAGAAAGAGAGAGAGAAGAGAGAAAGGAGAGAGGAAGAGGGAGTGAAGGAGAGAGGAAGAGGAGGAGGAGGAGGAGGAGGAGGAGAGAGAGAGAGAGAGAGAGAGAGAGAGAGAGAGAGAGAGAGAGAGAGAGAGAGAGAGAGAGAGCTGAAGCATAGAAATCACTTAATAAATGCTTGTTGTCTTACTGACTTAATGAAGAAAGAAGCATCCAAGTGCAGGATGGGGGCTCAAAGAGCAGGGAAAAGAAGGATTTTGTATTTTCAGGACTTTGGGAGACTTCCCCACAAATCATTCCAGATTACATTCCTAAACCTTGGCCACTTAGGGGAATGTGTCTATGTGTGAATAGTCTGAGTGCCATCTAGTGGCCAAATCATATATACTATAACCTCTCAGTTAACATCTTTAGGAAGCCTACCACCACACTGCAAATAGCAGAAAGTTGAGGACCAGGTCATATTGGGACCAGTTCTGAAACTGGCTGCATAGTCCCCTATGATCTGTAGTCTTCACAGCCAAGACTAAGACTGAATTATCATGGACTCTCCACCGGAAGTCAGAATTCTGCCTCCCTGGAAGCTTTTGAATTGTTATGCCAAAAGAATGGACTATGCCAGACAAACTGGACTCCGACCAAGCAGCAATCCCAGAAGCAATATGAGGGCTCTTTGAAAGGGGACAGAGTAACTGTTGAACAGCTGGCACCTTCCCTTGATTGCTGCCCTGCTCAGTTAAAGAATCCTGCTGGGAGGAAGCAGAATTCTCCTATCCTGGGAATCTAAGTAGTTGGTCAAGTGTCTCTTTTTCTTGCCCCTTTACAATCCAAAAGAGCGATTAGTTAAATCCAAAGTTCTCTGTTTCTTTTCATTTGCTTTTTCAATACCACTTGAAATCCATCTTGCCCTAGATAAAGATAACATCAATTTTAATCATTTTGGAACAGTGTGTATCTTTGTGTGTAGAAATACCAATATAAGGATATCAGCAACTGGTATAAATGCACAAGAACTTAAACAGGTCAGGAAGTTAACTGTCCTACTAATGAGAAGATTCTAATCTGGGGGCTCTGAACTGTGGTGCATTTATTAACAACCTGTACTCTTAAACTCTCTAAAATTACAGAGAAAGAATTCTTTATAGAGTTGGACTGTTCTACTTAGACAAAAACTCATTGTTCATTGTTTGCTGTAGCCAGATCCATTTAAATGGCAAGTGCCTTCAGCTATCTCCAGCCTCCAAAAGAGAACTTAAGAGGCCTAGGAGAAGTCAGTGACCAAAGGGAAGAACACTCCTGAGCCTGCCCACTGGGAAGAGAAAGGAATACAGACAGTTCTTGCCTTATGTAAATTCACATTACACAAATGACTTTAAAGAATTCTGAAAAAAAAATCTGCATTCCAAAAAAACCCACCTATATTAATTTTACTGTACAGTACTGTGTTCTTTCTCTTTCCACTTCTGCCCCTAAGCTTAGAGCTCTGCAGCCTTCCACCCAACACCACACACACACACACACACACACACACACACACCTCCTAGTGAAAGCAGAACAGAATAACAACCACTGGATTGAGGGTTCAACTTGAGACCTCTGGTAGAACAAAGGAGACCTTTGCCTACTCTGTCCTCTCAACTGAGGCGGCTTGCCCATAGGGTTATCCCATGTTGTTACAGAGACGAAGAGGAAAGTTACATAATTATACCAGCTCTGTGAGTGTGGGTCCAGGATGTGGGAAGAAGAACACTTTAATGAAAGAAAGAATAAAGTGTCCCAAACGCTACAAATTGAAAAGCTGGTGTTCAAGTGATGAGGTGCAGGCTCTGGGAATTCCCTTGAGCTCTCCTTGAATTTTAGAAGTATAGTCTCTGGAAACTCCCTAGAACTGTAATTGTCCCATTTGATAGAGCATTTGCATGAAGCCGTAAACCTTACCTTGTGGCTGGGCCCAGACCTCTGTTACTAGCCTAGCCCTCCATTGTCCATCTACTTCCCACCCTTGAGTCTATCAAAATATCAATCCACCCTTGAACTGGCCTAGCCCACCATTGTCTGTAGTCTCCAGAAACTTCCCACCCTTAATCACTCATTTACCTAATTAACTCCTCCTGAAGACCCTCCCCAAGCTCCTCCTCTAGACCACCCCTAGATTCCTCCCACAACTTTCTGAATAGAAGATCCCATCTTCCCTCCATGTGTTTGAGAGTGCCATAGAATGCCCTATCACAGACTTACTCTGTGTCCAATACAAGCAAACTTTTAATAAACTTTACTTTTCTTTGTCTGAGAAGACTTGAGTCGATTTCATTAGGCAGGACCCAGAGCCTGCACTTCATCTCTAGAGCAACCCTAACCCTCTTTATGGGTAACCTCTTCATTTTTATGGTTCCCAGTCTGGAGACTCCAAAATTACCAATACACCAGGTCCTACGGAATAGTATACCTCAAAGATTCAAGGAGAGCTCAAGGGGATTCCCAGAGCCTGCACCTCATCACAACCACCAAGCAAAATTAGTTTGGTTTTTCATTTGAGAGTGAAGGGGAGACTTCCAGTCAACCCTCAATCCCTAATCCTGTGAGAAAAATCCCACATGATCTGGAATCTCTGAAGGAATTAAGTTTGCCTTCTGAGATATGAAGCTTAACTCTTTTCCTTTTAAAGTCAATGATTAATTAAATTGAGCCATATGGATGCATTCAGAGTAGGGAAAACCTTTAAATGGGAAAGGGACCGGGAAAAAGAACAATAGTCTTTGCCTAGACCCAATCAGACTCTTATCTGTTGTTTTTACTTAGTTATTTTTCCTTTTTTTTTTAATCTTGTTTTTAAACAAAGAAGGGTTCACTTGAAGGGTGAAAGGGGAAAGGAGGGAAACTTATCAGGAAATGAGTGTGACATCAACAAACAAAAGAAGAGAGAAAGGTGGGATCAGAAGGATTTGATTCATCTAAAATTCCTTCCTGGGGTGGCTAAGTGGCACTGTGAATAGAGCACCAGCCCTGGAATATGGAGGACCTGAGCTCAAATCTGACCTCAGACACTTAACACTTACTAGCCATATGACCTTGGGCAAGTCACTTAACCCCAACTACCCTACAAAAAGCAAAAAATAAAAATAAAATAAAATAAATTAAGATAAAAAATAAAATAAAAATAAATTAAGATTAAAAACACATAGGTTAGACTACATCTTATGCCCTCACAAACTGTAGTAGGGAATTGAGTCATATTAACAGTAAGTTAGACAACAGAACACAGCTAGCAGGAGCCAGTAAGAAACTTTCGCCCAGTGGAAGGACCCAAGACACAGGCCCTGTTGATCCCAATAGACTCTGGCCTTCTGCCCAAGTAGGCAATGAGGGCCACCCTTTCTAGTCCTCCTCAGCTTCTCAGAAGAGTAGGCGTATCACTATGCCATGGCATCTGTATCATTCTATCCCTTCTTAAGGATTATAGCCCTTGGGCCTCTGCAAAGTAATTTGCTTTCTTATCTACTTAGACACACAGTACTGGAGCTGATTATTGCTGAAATCCATTGGAGTAGAATCCCTATGGTTTAGAAATATTGGAAGTCAGGACAAGACTCCAAATTACTAAGGCATAAAAATAACAACCACAATGACCATGATGACCGCAATAACAATTTAAGGTTTGCAGGGTCTTTACAAATACCACCTCATTTGGTCCTCACAGCCCTGGGAGGTAGGTTCTATTATTGTCTGTCTCCCTTCTACAAGTGAGGAAACTGAGGCAGAGATTAAGTGCCTTGCCTAGGGTCACCCAACTAGTAAGTGTCTGAAACCACATTTGAACTCAGATCTTCTGGTCTCTAGAAGTAGCACTGGATCCACTCTTTCATCTTGTGTCCTCTAGGTGGTATACATGATAACCCAATTAGAGAACAATGGATCCTGGAAGGATATCCCATTGAATCTGAGAACATATGGGACTGTAAAGAGAAAGGCAGAGAGGGAGAGGGTACTTCAAGAGAGATCATCCCCTTTACTCCTTACAGTGTTAGGTATGCAAGAAAAGGAAATAACCTGGTTTGTTTGTTTTTTTTCCTAGGAAATGAAGGAGAAGAGGTAAAGAGGGGCAAGGCCACACCTGTGGGCAAGTTGGGAGAATCTATCCCTGATTCCCATACAGTTAAGGTGGTTAGAGTTGAAATTGGGGGACCACAGGAAATCAATAATGAGATAGATCACCATTATGTGATAGTTTGGGGGCCTGGAGGTGACTGAAAGTCAGCTTTTCACCCTCTAGGAGAGAACCCAAAATTATTTGACTTGGTACTTCTATAACAACCTTGGTCTACTAGCTTTGAGCTGCCTCTCTTCCCCAAGGAGGGGTTCCTCTACTCAGACACCAAGAGCTACAATGAAACTGGCACCAGGTCTGTTATACTTCCCCCTCTTCCTTTCCCACCAAGGGCCTTCTTTATTCTGGATCCATACATACTGTTCAGTTTAATCATTTACTTTAAAAGAAAAAAAAAACAGTCAAGCTTCATATTTCAGAATGAGAAGGAACATGAACATTTGCCAGCTAGGCATCAATCTTTTAAGGACTAAAAATCCATACTTCTCATATTAGCTGAAATACTCATATCAAGCACAGTAATATAATAGCTGTTAGCCCAGAAACGATTAGGTCGGTAACCTTAAGAAGCCACTCCAAATATCAGCTAGTGCCCTAAGACCAGCTGCAAGCAAAGGCAAACACCCAGAACTCCCAAAAGCATGACTCCCAACAACATGACACCCCTATGGGTGACCACCACCCTGGCAACACATAATTCCATCATGGCTTTCCCAAGGGAGAGCCACCCTGAGTCCTAAGTATGTGGGTATACTCCACCCAGATTCATCTGGCTTTTTGTGACTGAGAATCCTGATTAGAAATAATGCCAACTCAGCCTCTAAGATTTTAGTTGGTCTGGGGACTGGATTCATTTATTTTTTCCATCAGGAAGAGACTTATGGTTGGCAGATGAACAAGTAGATTAATGCAGTAGTACAAGTATGAGGTAATGGGGGCCTATGCAAGGTGGCAATAACAAAGGAGAGAAGGGAGCATATTCGAGATATGTGAAATCAACAGGCCTTGGCAATGGATTGGATGAGGGGGAAGCAGGAGAGAAAGTGAGTAGTTAAGGATGATACATAGGTTAAAGTCTGTGGGGCTAGGAAGGATGGCAGCACCTTTGACAGAGGGATAAAAGGTTTGCAAGAGCTGCTGTGGAGGGTGAAATAGAGAGCATCCCTTTAGGTTTCCTCACCTACACTTTCCCCTACTCACATCCAATGAGATAGTAGGTGTTACTCTTACACATGACAGGGCATGCATAGAGAGCTCCAGAGTAAGATTCCTTTTTCCAAATCACCATTCACACTAAGAATCCTGGATTAAAGTTCCTTCAAGGACAAAGAAACTAGAAACCTGGGGACTCTGGGAAAATGTGTACCCACACATCACGTCTCTTTGACCATTCACCTTCCAAAGTCAAGGGCCTCCTGAATCTTCTTGGGTCTTGGCAAACCTAGGCTATATCAGTCAATAAACACTCTCTAAGTGCCTACTATGTGCCAGGCAGTTCTTCTTTCTGTATCATACTCATGTAGACACTGAGTGTTGGTAAAGTAGGGCAAAAGTAACAACATCTGGCACTTTAGAAGAGACCACTATATGTTAAGGCAAAAGATCAGAGAGGAATCCTGTTCTAAACCACATCAGTGGTCAGTGTCAATAAGCAGAAAACACTGTCCCTGGCTTAGTACTTCTTTTCCTGAATTGATTGTTGTTTATTGAATCCAATCAGCCACAGGTAACAGCTGGCATTAGAGTAGAAAGGGTCATGTCCAAGAGTCAGGAGGTTCTAGCCTGGCTGTGCCCTTGCATCTCCATGACATTAGGCAAGTTACATCTTCTCTTTGAAATTCAGTTTCCCCAGATGATGAGCAGAAGGGAAAGATGATCAATTAATCCATAAGCAGACATTTATTTTGTGCCTACCAACTATTCTAGGGAATTAGAATATAAGTTTAACCCAAACATGGCACCACACACCCAATTCTTCACAGACTTTCTCCTTGGAATGGGGTTGGCTCACTCAGCCCAGCCTACCCTCACATTGGTAGGTCTGGTTATTTTTCCCAGAGTTGAGGGGAAGTGTTGAGGGAGGTTGACTATAGCCATGACTATGGCTATTATTGCAGCTCTATCAGGATTCTAGAGGCAAGCCTACATTCTAAATATAAGGGGAATACACTCCTATTTCCTGCTATTATAGCTCCCAAGGACCCACCAATGTGTGGCATGAGATCAGTGACAATGAAACCACTGATTCTCAAACAAAAAATATTTGCTAAGCACTAAGTCAAGATCTAGAAAAATGATAATATTTACTCAGTAAAAGACAAAAGAAGGAATAATCACAACATTTACTAGAGAAGGTAAGAAGATAAATAATCAAACTATACCAGTCCACCATAAACTTTGCTCACACTCTCCCACCAATGAACAGTGTCCGTAAGGGAATGTGGGTACACAATTATAGAAACCAAGTGGCAGAAACAGGAGCAGGGATACCCACATGTTTAGAGCATATGTACTGATACTTATATATAATAGAAATAATTGGTAAGATATATATAATTGGTAACCTATAGTAACAATAATAGCTAGCAATTATACAGTGCTTCAAGGTTTCCAAAGCACTCCACAATATTATCTCATTTTATCTTCACAATAAGCCTGGGAGGTAAATGCCATTAGTATTTCTATTTTGCAGATGAGGAAACTGAGGCTCAGAGAGATTAGGTGATATGCTCAAGGCAACTCAACTAGTAAGTATCTGAGGCTGGATTTGAATTCACTTCTTCCTGACTCCAGACCTAGCACTCTATCCTCTGCTGTACCTACTGTTAATACAAAATACATATTCCCTTCTGAAAACTAATTGATTCTTGCTGGCTAATTGGTTATCAACTGGTAATCATAAAGGAGAATCACACTGGTGAGGGCTCCTAAGCTATAACACTATAGAAGATGCCTTCAAATCACCAGTGGAGGGGCACTCACAGGGAACATACGTCTATGACCAAGGCATGTGAGAGAAGGGACAACTCTTTCTTCCTCTGCTGCAGAAGTACTGCGTCACTCCCACCAACACTGGTCTCCCTCTCCTTTAGAGGCTTTTCCAAGAGACGGTGCTGGATCTGTCTCATTGTTTGGCTTGTTATGATCCCTGTCACCTCCAGCTTTGGGCTTAGCTGAAAACCTGGTCTAGGGGACTGTTGTGCACCTTCAGAAGGAGCCAGAGCCCATATCTTAAGACCAGTAGGAGGGTCAGCTCTGGGACTTGAAGTTTCCTAAGCAGAATCCCAGTGTCAGGCACCAGACTCTCATCTCCTCTCATCATTCCACTCAATTCCACAGTTGGACTCTATCTGCTGAACAGAGCCATGTGCTTCTGCTACAAGGCACCATTACCGGCAAGGGGAAGAGCAAGTGGACACAAATCCTCTTCCTCACCCCTTGCTTTGGTCTCCAAGAGGTACAAGGGACCGTGTAAAGAAACAACTCAAGACCTGGTTTGACTCACTCCATAAGTCAGTTGGTTTTGTTTTGGTTTTTTTGCACTGAATATGGTGACTTTATTGATCGTACACAGTGCAAGACTCTAGGCTTTTCCCCCTTACTACAAGGGTATTTTGGAACAAGGATGTGAATAGGACATGGGATCCCTAGTATAGGAACATAGGTTAGGAATGTAGACTCCAGTGGTGGAACTCCTTTTTTGGCTGGGGATGAAGATCTGTGGCTTTCCACTTTATTCCCCGGAGGCCAATGTAGACCATGAGGTCTACTACATGGTTGCTAGAACCATACTCATTGTCATACCAGGAAATGATTTTGACAAAATGGTCATTGAGGACAATACAAGCACCAACATCAAAGGTAGAAAAGTAGGTGTTGCTGTTGAAGTCGATACAACCTGATCCTCTGTGTAGCCCAAGATGCCCTTCAAGGGCTTGCTTCACCACTTTACTGATATCATCATATTTGGCAGGTTTCTCCAGGTGGCATGTCAAATCTACAACAGATACATTGAGAGTAGGAACATGGAAGGCCATGCCTATGAGCTTCCCATTCAACTCAGGTACGACCTTGCCTGCAGCCTTAGCAGCACCAGTGGAAGCAGGGATGATGTTCTGGGCAGCACCACACCCATCCCACCACAGCTTACCAGAGAGTCCATCTACTGTCTTCTGGGTAGCAGTAATGGCACGGACTATAATCATGAGTCCTTCCAAAATGCCATTAATGACCTTGGCCAAGGGGGCCAAGCAGTTGGTAGTGCAGGAAGCATTACTGACAATCTTAAGGGAACTGTCATATTTCTCATGGTTCACTCCCATCATAAACATTGGGGCATCAGCAGAAGGGGCAGAGATAATGACTCTCTTGGCTCCATCCTTCAAGTAAGCCCTAGCCTTTTCCATGGTGTTAAAGACTCTAGTGCACTCTACAACATACTCAGCTCCAGCATCTCCCCATTTAATATTGGTGGGATCCTGTTCCTGGAAGATAGTAATGGCTTTTCCATTGATCATCAGCTTCCCATTCTCAGTCTTGACAGTGCCCTTGAACTTGCCATGGGTGGAAACATAGAACCATGTAGTTGAGGTCAATGAAGGGGTCATTGATGGCCACAATGTCTACTCCCCCTAAGATGAATGCAGGTCTGGTCACCAGGTGCCCAATATGGCCAAATTTGTTGACTCCAACCTTCACCATCTTGTTTCAGGGATGCGACTGAAGCAGCAGAACCAGGCACTGAGCTTGGGAGAAAAGTCGAAAAATGTCTATTGGTTTTAAATTCTTAGTCTCTCTGATTTGCCCACATCAATGAGACAGAAAAGGCTATAGATAAACCCATGACCTCTGACACCTCAGCTTAGTATCCTTACAGTTTCATGTGCAAATAATTCACTGAAGGTCTGACAAAGGACATACTCTTACAAACTACAAATTCAACCACTTAAGAGTCTGAAAGGGCCATCTCATATCTCATTGTCTCTGATACCTGCCCTTTATACCCTGTAATTTCATCAAGGAGATTGAGGGGATTCAATTGATCAGAGTTGCCTTAATCAAAACCCTTCAACAAACACGCTATTTTCTTATTTATTACTTTATTATTTATTTTTACTGTTCCATAGGAGCTTAGGTAACCCCAAAAGTATGCTGGTAAATGTTTAGCAACTGGTTGGGTGTCATAAGGTGGGAACTACACATGACATGCTTTTAAACTTAATCTGCAATATTAATATTTTCTCAATTAATTTCTTAAATCTAGACCAATGGTGTCAAACATGGGACCACAGGCTGCAGCATTTCTGATTGCAACCTGAACCAAATTAAATGGAAATGGAAAATATTTAATCAAATAAATAAAAAGTACTAGAATAATAATATTGATATGTGGTTTTCTAAGTCAATAGGGGGCTATCAGGGATCCTTAAGGATGGTTTAATGACCACTATTTCCATTTGAGTTTGATATCACTGGTTATCAAAACAATAAATCCAGCCCTGGTTTGTAATGTTTGCCAAGGTATAAATGGTCACCCTCTAACCAAAACAATTGGCTCAAATCCTATACTAGCTGGCTCTAGAGCACACCCATGTAGCTCCCACATATAAGCTATAGGAAGTTTTCCTTTACACCTCCTCGATTCATCCTTCCCCTATTTAAGCATTAGAAAACAGAAGACAGATGGGTAAGAACTAAGGCCCATATACTTCTCAGAAATACATCTAAATCCCTGTGTCCTAATGCTTTGGCTCAAATTTCTTGCTCAGCTTGATCTGGGGCTTAAAATATATCAACATATAAAAAGAAAAAAGGGGGGGGGCGGCTAGGTGGCGCAGTGAGTAGAGCGCCCGCCCTGGAGTCAGAAGCACCAGAGTTCAGATCCGGTCTCAGACACTTAACACACACAAACAAAAACCTAGCCGTGTAACCTTGGGCAAGTTACTTTAACCTCAATTGCCCTCCAAATAGCAAAAAAAAAAAAATTATATCAACATATCATATTTCATGTGACCATATTGTCACAATTGGCTCATATTTCCCATTGATACTTATCTCCTTCCCAATTTTAAATGACTCAAGAAAGAAAACAAACATTATAATTCTGAACACATGAAATTTGCATTTAAAAGATATAATATTCTAAGAAGTCTGATTGCTCAATTCAGGGTGTAACTTTCTCTTTCATGGATAAAACAAAACTTCCCTGAGGCTGTTTGTTGGCAGAAGAAAGCTACCAAATTATTCCTTGCCAATATCACAGTCAGAGAAGGAGCAAAAGAGGATGATCTGTACCCACAACTCACGTGGCAACCCCATTCTGACTACTGTAGAAGTAGCTGTTTATTCTTGAAAAGGGTCCAGAGGAACTCTGGAACTAGAAGATATCTGAGAGGAGCGGGTTGACAGAAGAGGCTATCCTCAGAAACCTCCGACTTAAATCTCAAGATTGAAGGTACTGCAAACTTCTCCTGCAAACTCCCCATCCTGATAGAGATTCATGCAGAACTTTTCATGAGTCCTGGAACCAGCAACCTCTGTGGTACTGTCTGGCCACAAATTCCAGGTGCCCCAAAGAAAAGAGAGAGAGGGTCCTCTATTCCACTGCTAGTGATTTCTCTCTGAAATTACCTCCCATGTACAGTATATTTTTCTTATATATACATAGCTGTTTTCATGTTGTCTTCCCCATTAGACTGTGAGCTCCTTGCAGGGAGAGATTGTGTGTGTTTGTTTGTTTGTTTTATTGATGTCTTTTTTTTAACAACCCCATAGTTTTCCCCATTATTTCTTCCCATCTGGTTCCCATTCAATATAACAAATAGTATTTTTTTAAGATTGAAAAGAAGAGGAAAAAACCAATATAACTAGTCAATACATTGAAGAACTCCAAAAATATATGCAATATGCAACAGCTGTGGACCTCCTACCTCCACAAAGGGGTGATATGGGAAGTATCCTTTCATATATCTTCTTTTGAGTCATGCCTGATCTTTGTAATTTTGCAATATTCACTTTTGATTCATTTGTGTGTGATTGTTCTTTTCATTGTTGTGGTCACTGTACATGTTTTCTTGGCTCTCCTCACTTCACTCTGCATCAGTTCATATAGATCTTTCTATACTTCTTTATCACATATATCATTTCTTATAATACAGTAATTTTCCATTATATTAATGTACTACAATTTGTTTAGTCATTTCCCAGTCAATGGGCATCTATTTTGTTTCAAATTCTTTGCTACTGAAAAAAGTGCTACTATAAATATTTTGGTGAATATAAGTACTTTCTTTTTTGTCAATGTTATAACTGGGGATATAAGCATAGTACTGGAATTTTGTGTCTCAAACATTTTAGTCACAACTCCACCAACAATGTATTAATGCACTTATCATCCCAAACCACTCCAAGATTAGCTGTTGTCATTTGTGTGCTTTGGTAGATTGATCCCCAAATATTTTATGCAGGTTGTAATTCTTTGGAATGGGATTTCCCATTCTATTATTGCTTCTTGTATTTTTTATATGTTATAGAGAAATGTAGTTAGGTTTTGAGGGTTTACTTTGCAACCTACAACTTTGCTGAAGCTATTAATTGTCTCTGTTAAGGGATTGTATATTTACTTTTCTGTACCCAGAGGTTATCACAATAAGTGTTTAGCAAATGCTTCTTGACAAATCAGATCATAGAACCCTATCCAAAATCTGTCTGTGGTAAATCCACTATCACTTGGTCTTTCTCTGGTATGCTCCTCTAGCAAAGTTGCCTGACATGATGTCTTGAATGATGGGGTCCTCGTGATGATATATGTCTGTAGTATCAATCTGTAACATCAGTTTGTAAGTGGGGTGCTTTGGGATCTATGTCTGTAAAATCAATTTGTAAAAGCAGTCTGTACAATCACATTTCCACCCCCCGCAGCCTCAGAGCATTGACTCTGCCCCTTCCCCCTTCCAGCACTCTGCCCAGCAACAACTCATGACCTGTTTATCTCTACTTGAAACAATAAGTTATGTAAATGTTATCTCCCTTAGTTAGAGTGGCCAGCCCCACCATAAATCCTTCAATACCTTATCTATAGGGTAACTCCTTAGTCAATTATATACCCACACTGTCTCTGATGACCTTGGTGGGTGGCAAACTGGGCACTCTTTAGTGACGTATCAGGCCTAAAACCCCACCTCCAGCTAGCCCCCCCTTGAGCTATTTCCCAGTGAATCATGGGCAATACACCTGCGCAGTTGATATTAAAAGTGTACGGTCCTTTGAGCACTGACCACTCCTTAACTCCTCCCTGATCCCACCCTTATTCACCTAGTTAGCATAATTGACACCTTAAAACTATGCCTGTGACCCCTGGAAGTTTGCAGGTTCCATAAGAATCTAGCCCGCTGTCCTTGTGCAGTGTAACAATAAACTTTACAATTTCGGCTTCAAAGTTTGCTTGAGCCTGGTGAATTCCTTCCAGACTGGATGCCAGGGTGGGTCCCTGGCAGAACCACTTACCCTCCCGCCCTCCTCATCACCCTTCCCTCTTCATTGACATGCTATAAAATTGTCACCCTAAAGCAGTCTGTTTGTTCTCTCAGCTTTAAATCCTCAACTCAGTGCAGTAATGGTGGCCTTTTGCCACAGTCTCACTTGGTCCTTTATGGAAGGTGAGTCATTCTGCCCCATCTTCCACTTTCATTCCTGTGGCACATAAATGGAGGGGAAATAAACAGAGATCATACTCTACCATATTTCTGAACTAAGGCCCTAATTAGGTAATGGCAATCCTTCACCATAATAATTAGAGTTTATGCAGGGTGCATCACTGCCCTTGTAGATTAGGGGCATTTTCATATGGGTCTGTCTAAATGCAGGAGG
Source organism: Gymnobelideus leadbeateri (assembly GCA_011680675.1). NCBI lineage: Eukaryota > Metazoa > Chordata > Mammalia > Diprotodontia > Petauridae > Gymnobelideus > Gymnobelideus leadbeateri. The sequence continues at coordinate 64,947 of WOXC01008093.1, forward strand.
CATGGATATAGATCACCTACCCTCCTCCCTACCTGAAGGGGAGCAAGAGAAGGGACCACAAGGTCAGTTTGCTCTGCTCTCCTTACAGAGAGGATATAGATCACAAATAAATGCATCTAGTCCCTGAAATATTGCAACTCAGGGGAGATGGGGAGGGGAGAATTGAATTCAGGTCACTTTTCCTGATTGCTATAGTTTAATAAGGAAATGAATGCTCCGAACTATATCCAAAGGCTTGACTCCCAAACAAATGCTAATCATATCAATGCCATCACACATAGTGAATAGCAAGTAAACCCAATTATCCAAATCAATAGCAATCAGAGATGTTATGCGGATTAAAATATATTATTATATACAGAACAAAAGAGCTCTCTCACTAGAACACACCCATGTAGCTCCCACATATAAGATATAGGAAGTTTTCCTTTATACCTCCTTGGTTCATCCTCAATGTCTCAGTTGAGCAGAGATAGAGATCCCACTCCAGGGAAAATTCTCCAAAGTCTCTAGTGTAGTAAGCTGGAAATGGCTCAAGGCACTGGCTCCTCTATACACTGGCCCAAAGTCTTTCTGTCTCATTTTAGAAGCCTGCTGCTGAAGAGAGCCTTGAACTTCATTTGTCTTCCCTTGAGGTTGGAAGCCTGAAGTCAGAAGAAAAAGAAAATCTCTCCTCTCCAAAAGTTTTCCACACGTCACATTTAATAGAGGATCAAGTAATCATGCAAATTATTGTGCACATGTATAGGCTCAGCTCTGGGCTACATTCATATGGAACTTTCAGGTTTCCAGAGTTCTTTACATTGTTATGTCATTTAATCTTCATAACAATCCTGTGAAATAGGTGCTATTATTATCCTCACTTTACATATGAAGAAACTAGAAAGGAGAGAAGGTAAATGACTTGCTCAAGTGTCTGAGATAAGATTCAAATTCAGATCCCACTTTAAGCCCAACATTCAATCCATGCTGTGTGGTGCTGTGTGATCTAGCTGCTGGTCTAGTCAATGTCTCAAATGGGTGACCTACTAATGCTGGGCTTTGAGTCAGAAAAATCTGAATTCAAATCTGGCTTTGGATATTTCCTCCAAATGATGTCAAAATGGTCAAGACAGACTGACCTTCCTCTCCACCCCAATTTTGGTTCCTCTAACTACCCGCGAGCTTACTCAGTGGCTTAATGATGGTAGCATAATTTTTCACAAGTTTTGAATAATAGCTACCAGACCCCTGAAGAGTCTTTAGTTTCTGAATATTCATTGAATGGAGCCAGTTAACCAGAAGTGTTCTCTTCTCTAGGTCAGGGCTTGCTGCTTGCTGGGAAATTATGTGAATCAGACATTCTGATTCTGCCAACCTTCATTTGTCAACAGACAGCTTTAGAGCAGTAGCATGTGGCCAGTCTAGCAATTGATTTGTGTCTTTCTCATGTTCTGCCTGAGGTCTTTCCAAAAACAATAAACATTGGTGGTTCTGGGTAGTTCAAGTTTCCAGTTTCTCCATGAGTGGTGAAGATACAGCCAGTGGGTCCTTAGAGAATATGCTCTAATTGGTAGAATCATGTAAATCAGATAAAGGCTGTCTGCCCCTTTATTTCCTCTGTCACTGGGATCTAATAATACCCACTGCCAATATCCAATAAGTGAAAGCTCCTAGCTGCTTAGCTCCCGGACTCATGGCATGGTATATTGGCCCAGTTAAGTTACTATACATACAGCTCTTCCCACATCTCCTCCCCTAGGCCCCCTAACAGTAATCTCACCTTCTACAAAAAGCCCCCTTAATGCTTATGTCTTCCCTCTGTTGATTGTCCCTAATTTATCCCGTGTATATCTTGTACATAGTTATTGTCTCCCCCATTAGACTGTGAGTTCCTTGAGAGAATGGATTGGATCGGTGGGGATTTGGGGGAAGGAGTAATTTTCACTCTATCCTCAACACTTAGCACAGTGCTTGGACATTGCAGGTATTTAATAAATGCTTCTTGGGCAACTAGGTGGCAGAGTAAGTAGAGTGCTGGGACTGGAGTCAGGAAGACTGATCTTCCTGAGATCAAATCTGGCCTCAGATCCTATGTGACCGAGGGCAAGCCACTTAACCCTGTTTGCCTCAGTTTCCTCATCTATAAAATGAGCAGATGAAGGAAATGGCAAACCACTCCAGTATCTTTGCCAGGAAAACTCCAAATGGGGTTAAAAGAGTCAAACATAACTGAATACTCACTGAACAACTAATGCTTCTTGGCTGACTGAACACTGACTGAATTCAGGTATCTGTGATGATTCTATTCAGTCCTTTTGGGTGGTTTCTGTGACCTTCCATCTGTAGTGGAGACAATTAGAGAAGCCCCTAATATTCTGAACTGGGGAAACTCCCGCAGAGCAGGACATGCCTTCTGGCTTCTTACTGCAGATGCCTACTTTGCTGGGATGATGACACAGACTCTTTATTGGATCCCAATGATTGCAGCATTGTTGGTGACTGGTGACAGATTCATGAGACTGGAATCTTATCCAGTTAGAAGAGCTGTGGAAAAAAGATCTACTCTTTCTTTTTGTGGAACCCTCTTTGGTTACTCAGCACTTTTTCTCCTATGAATTATACTGGCAAGGGCTAGGGGTTGGAGCGAGTATCTCACCTGTCTCCCCACCAGTGTCAAGGGCAGCTGGCAGTATAAACATATGGCAATGGGAAATGTGTATGGCTAGTGAGTCTAAGTCCCTGGCTGCCTTCTTATGTCTCTGTTTCCTTATGTGAATACAGGTCTAGTAATTCTAAGTTGACATTTGCAGTCTTAGCAGTAACAACATGGGTCAAGGGTTCTTGAGCTCCAGATTACCACATCAACCAAAAAGCAGGATAATTCTGAAACAGAAAACTTTTCAGAAAAGATGGACACATCCAGGATCATCCTGCAACCAAAGAAGTCTAAAAAAAAAAGTCATGCCATGATTGGCCAAGAGATTTGGAACTAGTAAGTTGCTTGGATAATGAAATATTTATTTGGTAGTTCCACAAAATTCTTTGCCTTAGATGAAGAGAGGGAGTGTAATGAGTTGAATGACCAGTTGATTATTTTATGTTTCCTGTATTTTGTTCTTTTGAGTATTTGAGGGGTGACACATTTTCTTCGGGGTAAAATAAACAGCTGTCAAATACTAAGAGTTTCTCCCTCAAATGATCTATATATCCCGCAAGCACTGAACAATCACCCAGTTTAAACTACTTTAGACCCACTCTTAAGATGAAAGTCATATTTACCATCACTGTTGAAGACCTTTCTCAATAGAAAGTAAAATATTATTTCAAGAGTTAGCGTGTTCTCTCTGCATGAATGTAGAGTGCACCAAAGAAGGGCCATACAGAATCTTCCCTAATTACCTCTACCCTTATCAAGAGCCATCCTAAAATATTGCACTCCATGGCTCAAAGGTCCCTAACAAACCATTCCACACTCATGTGGATCTGGGTTCATCTGACTTCTAGAAAGAAATAAATAGCAAAGCATGATTCAGAAAGAGGGAATAAGAGAAGTCAGAGATTTGTACATTATAGAGAAGCCTAACACCTTTATATTGTGAATATGTTCTTCCAGAAATAGGTTAACAGTGAACATCACTAGCACCTTTCTATTGAGAAAGGTCTTCAATGGTAACAGGAAATATGACTACTCCATCCAAAAGAGTTTAAATTGGGTGAGTGTCCAGTGTTTGCAGGATATACAATCATTTGAGAATCAATCAACATGATAAAGCATTAAAATAAATGAAATTTATTGATCATATTTTAGAAGACAGGAAAAAATTTGTTATTGCTGTGGGATTTATCCCTCAGTGATCTGTGTACAGTTAGACTGTCAATTCATCAGAACTAAAATCAAAACTAATTTTTAAAAAAGAAAGAAACCACAAACATAAGAAAGAATAATAAGAAAAAATATGAAACTGAAACAACTTGACCCTCAGCTGAATGACCAATTATGACACAGACACTGATTGCAAAAATTTTGTCCAGAAATTCAAACAATGTGAATTCATTGGCACCATAAGGAGACCACAAAAGTCCAAAAAGTGTATTATGCAGAAATAGGTAGCTTAATTTGGCAGGTGGAAAGAGATGGCTGCCTAGAGAAATACTAGGTTAAAATATAAACTTTGGTTCCCTTTGTCTCTGGTCTTTGCGAGTGGCGCCATGGGTAACCAGCAGCTCTACTGGAGCCACCCTCGCAAATTCGGCCAGGGCTCTCAGTCGTGCTGCTTCTATTTGAACTGGCATGGCCTGATACGCAAGTACGGCCTGATCATGTGCCACCAGTGCTTCTGGCAGTATGCCAAAGACATCGGCTTCATCAAGTTGGACTATGGACTATTTATGGATCTTGCTTCAGTGATTACACTGACCATCATTAGTCAATGACTACCATTTTACTGGATTCTGGACAACTATTTGATCTACCCACCTAAAGATCCGATCCTGTTGTATATGCTATGTTAATTTGCAAATAAAATTTAAAAAGCTCATCCTCAGTTATTAAAAAAAAATATATATATATATATATATATAAACTTTGGTTTTGGGGAAAATGGATACAGCAGATACCAGATCCCCCTGAAAGAGTTCTACCAGGTTACCCCTCTACCCAGAAATCCACAGAGGGACTCTTGCCTCCAAATCCTGTGGAGATCCTCAGATACATAAACACCCCTCAAGGTAAAGTCTATAGTAAGGAAAGATGATAGAACCAGGTGATAAGAGGGAGCCTTCAGATAAAGCTTCAGAGTCTCTTAAAGGCCTACTCTGGTCCATTGTGCTCAAGACCAGGCAGACCCTGCTCATTTCATTCAGTGTCAGAATTTGACAGAAGCATAATCCCATGCATGAGAAAACCAAGGAAAACACCAGAACCGTGAGAAAATACTTGGCTTTGAGATCTACCCAAAGGGTAATCCCTGAAGAAGATAGTGGCCCCACAATAAATCTAAGTAAAGCCTCTGAGGAAAAAAATGCCATGACCATAGAAACTGTAGCACTTTTTAGGGGAAATGAAATAAGAGACACAGAATGAAAAAGCTAAGGAGAAAAGAATGGCAATGAAATCCCCCTGAAATCCCACCAGAAAAAAGACAGTGGAAAACATGTCAAGAACTGAAAACCCTAGAAATTAGAATGGGCTGGATAGAAAACAATGACTAGGGGTGGCTAGGTGGCACAGTGAATAGAGCACCAGCCCTGGAGTCAGGAGGACCTGAGTTCAAATCCAACTTCAGACGCTTAACACTTACTAATGGTGTGCCCTTGGGCAAGTCACTTAACCCCAATTGCCCTACCTTCCCCCCTCCAAAAAGCAAGAAAAAGAAAAAGAAAACAAGGACTCAACAACGTAACAAGAAATATCAAAATAAAACCAAAAACCTGAAGGAGAAAAAAAGAAGAAAAGAGAAAGAAGAGAAAGAAAAAAAGAGAGAAAAAAAAAACAGAAGAAAACCTAAGAAATGTAATATTGAAAATAGCCTGGAAAATAGGTCATGGAGAGATCATCTAAGAATGATCATATTCCTTGATCAGGAAAAAAAAAGTCTGGATGCCATATTTCAGGAAATTCTAAATGAAAATTTCCAAGAACTCTTGGGGTAGAGGCCAAAGGGGAAATAAAAAGAATCTACTAGTCACATCCAGAAAGAAACCACAAAATGAAAACTCTCAGGAACATCACAGCCAAAATCCAGAGCTTCCTGGTCAAAGAAAAAAATGTTCCAAACAACTATAAGGAAGTTCAGATATTAAGGAGTCATAATAAGGATTACACAAGACTTTACATCTGCCATTATAAAGAAAAGGAGGACTTAGAATATGATATTCCATAGGGGTGGCTAGGTGGCGCAGTGAGTAGAGCGTCGGCCCTGGTGTCAGAAGGACCTGAGTTCGGATCCGGCCTCAGACACTTAACGCACACACAAACAAAAACCTAGCCGTGTGACCTTGGGCAAGTTACTTAATCCCAATTGCCCTCCAAAAAGCAAAAAAAAAAGAATATGATATTCCAAATGGTAAGAGATTAAGGTTTACAGTCAAGGATAACTTGATATCCAACAAAACTAATTTTAAACCTTCAGTAAGGGTGTGGATGGGTAAAACCTTTAATGAAATAGAGGACTTACAAGTATCCCTGATGAAAAGGCCAGCGATTAGTAGATATTTAGAAATGAAAGTGCAAGCACCAAGATAAACACAGAAAGCTGTGTATAATCAAATAATTGAACAGGAATACATGGGAATGAATTGTTTACATATTAATGGGGGATTAAAAAAAGAAATGTCTTCTCAGAACCTAATATATATGAGTTAAAATGGCAGCAGGTCTATGAATCCAGTTTTAATGGCTTTAAGAGAAGATGAAAATAGGAGGAACAGGGGACTTACTGTGCAGGAAAGGAGGAAGAAGTAGGGAAATTATTATTACATAATAGAGGTGCATAAGATTAAGAGCATTTAGCCATGGTGAAAGAGGTGAAAGGAAATGGGCATCTCATGGACCTCACTTTCATCTGAATATGATAAAGAAAAATTGAATATAATATTACACACATAAGCAGAAATCTCAGTATATAAATATATTAAACTCAAAAGGGAAATGGGGACAGGGACAAAGGAAGGATAGAGAGAAATCTAAGAAGAAGGACAGGATAGATAAGGGAACAGTTATAAGCAAAATAATATCAAATGTTGGAGGGGAAAATAGGAGGTGAGCAAAAACCTGGTGTGGGGCAGAGTAAGGAAAAGAGCTATAAATAGAGTAGAAACAGGTTGTTTCCGTTATTAACTGTCAAGCAAATTCCCTCTCTTCTAGCACGTTCTTATTTATTGAGAGGGAGGTAGTAGCAATGAAAACAAAAGGCAAAGAGGATAAGATAGAAGGAAATATACAATTAACATTCATAACTCTGGGTGGGAATTAAGTCACCTATAAAATGGAGGAAGATAGCAGAATCAATTAGAGAGAGGAATCTGACAATATGGTGTTTGCAAATACTTGAAACACAAAGATTCACTTAGAGTTAAAATGAAAGGTTGAGGCAAAATCTATTTTGCTTCATCCAGACTTGAAAAAAAAAATGATAAGGCTATAGTAAATATAGAAAAGATAAAAAGAGATAAGCAAAGAAATTGAATTATGCTAAAACGTACCATAGATTAATATCAATATTTAATATATGCTCACCTAATAACATTCAATTAAATAAAAGGTTAATTGAATTGGAAAATAAATAATAAAGCTGTAATAGTGGAAGACCTTAATGTATTCATTTCAGATCTAGAGAACTCTAGACAAAAGATAAACAAGAGAGAAGTTAAGGACCTTGTCACACCAACTTAAGATAACATTTGATAAATGAAATGCATCAACACTAGGATGGGTTAGAATGATTTATTGATTATCACAACCAAGCGCAGCTTAGGAGGGTATGGACATATGCAGTCAGGGATAGAGTCATGAGACCTCCCTTATTCATACCATCCAAAGGGGTGACATGCTGTGGATGATGGCCCAAATGAGAAGTGTTTTCCAGGCAAAAGTCCAGAGATACAGAGGACCCACATTACACAGATTTTCAGACAAAAATCCTGCAATGGAAGCTATCACATCAATGATGGGATGATGAAGTCAGGGAGCATGGACCAATAGCAAAAGAGAGGGGTTCAAAAATTTAACCAAGAGAGTCTATTCAGGATGAGAAAGTTGAAATTTTAACTATGCTACATCAGCAAGCTTCCTAGAGAATTTTAGCAGTCAATTCTAACCAGAACCAGGTGCAGTTTGAAACTTAAGTATACTAGAGTTGTGTTATAGGAGACAGTCCTAGGAGATTAGGGCCATAGATCCCACTTTCTATCAGAAATGAATAAAACTTTAGAAAAATTAAAGATAATTGAATCTCTGGTGATTATTGAATGGGTATTAAAAGGAATTGACATACATACAGATGGACAGATAGATAGAATATATATAAATATAGCTGAGGTGTGTGTGTGTGTGTGTGTGTGTGTGTGTGTGTGTGTGTGTGTGTGTATGCAGTAAATAGAATACTGGACCTGGAGTCAGGAAGACCTGAGCTCCAATATGGCCTTGCATATTTACTAGCTGTTCAACCCTGGGCAAGTCACTTAAACCTGTTTGCCTCAGATTGGCTCTGTAAAATAAGCTAGAGAAGGAAATAACAAACCACTCCAATATCTTTGCCAAGAAAACCCCAAATGAGGTCATAAAGAGTCAGACATGACTGAAATAACTGAACAACAACAACAAAGATATCTATATGGCATCTTTACAAATGAAGGGCTCAACTCAAAAAGAAAAGCAGAAATACTAGATACATTATTTGGTTATCATAATTCAATTAAAAATATATTCAGTAAAGGGTGCTTTGGGAAAAAAATAAAGTGATAGGAGACTTGAAAATAATTCTAAAGAACTGGTAGGTCAAAGTATAAATTATAAAAATAATAAAAAAATTTTAACAAAGAATATGAAAATAATGAGGCAACATACCAAAACTTACAGGATTTACCTGATGCAATTCTAAGGGAGAAATTTCTATTTCTAAACTCATTTATCAACAAAAGAGAAATAACAAGTCAGTAAATTAGGTATATTTAAGAGATTTTTTTTAAAAAACCAAGTAAATAATAAGTTATAAATTCTGAAAAATTAAAGAAGAGATTAATAAAATTGAAAGTAAAAAATATTGAATTTATAAACAAAATAAGGGGAGTCTTGGGGAGGAAATAGTAAAATAAATAGTTACAATGTTCATTTTTAAAAGAGAGGAGAAAACCAAATTGTTCATATCAAAAATGAAAAAGAAGAATTTGCAATAATTGAAGAGGAAAGAAAGAAAATTATTATAAACAATTTTTTTGCATGTTACCAATTTTATTTTGTGTACTTCATTTTATGGGTTATTTCATAGTTACTGTGTTAGGAAAAGTACATACTATCAGAATTAATGTTTTGTTACAAAAGAATTATATGCAGAAAATGTATTTTTTAGCAATTTCTTGCAAAACATTACAGTTTTTGGTGGTCTCGGGACCCTAACCCCCTATTTCCCATAGGTTCAATTTATCAACATTTGTGGTTTTTATTTTTGCGGGGATTTTGTTTTTTTTATTTTTTTTAATCAAATGCTTTATTAACTTCTAGTTTACATCATTCATTTCCGCAAGATTTTGAGTTACAAATTTTCTCCCCATTTTTCCCCTACCCACCACCCCAAAATAGTGATCCCACTGGATATCCCCTCCTCTAATCTGCTCTCTCCATTTTTTCTCCCATACCTCCTCCAACTTTCCAATAGGGCACAGTGGATCTCTATGCACCAGTGCCTGTATGTTTTATTTCCCAATTACATGTAAAATAATATTAATAATAGTATATATTAAACATTTGATTTTAAAACTTTGAATTCCAGATTATTTCCCTTCCTCCCTTGTCACCCACCCTTACTGGAAAGATAAGCACTTCAGTATAGGTTGTATATGTGTAACTATGCAAAACATTTCCATATTGGATATATTGTAAAATACTGACTATATTTCCCTCCCTCCTATCATACCCCCCAATTGTTTTATTCTCTACTTTGATCCTGTCCCTTTTCAAAAGTGTGTGCTTCCAGCTTCCCTTCCCCCCGCTGCCTGCCCTTCCTTCCATCCTCCCCTCTCTCATCCCCTTCTCCCCTACTCTCCTGTAGGGTGAGATACCCTATTTAGTGTGTATATCATTCCCTCCCTGAGCCAAATTCTATGAGAATAAGGTCAACCCATTCCCTTTTGCCTTCCTGTTCTTCCCCTCCATTGTAACCATTTTCCCTTGCCTCTTCTATATGAGATAGTTTACCCCATTCTGTCTCTTCCTATCTCCTCTCATTATATTCCTCTCTCACCTCTTAATTTCACCTTTTAAGTATCATCCCTTCCTATTAAATTGGTCCTGTGCCCTCTATCTATGTATACCTGTACACATATATACACACATTCACATATGTATTCATAGGCCCATACACCCTCTTATATGGAAATGTGTGTGTGTGTGTGTGTGTGTGTGTGTGTGTGTGTGTGTGTGTGTATATATATATATATATATATATATATATATATATATATATATTTCTATTCCCTTTAACTATTCTCATACTGAGAAAAGTTTCATAAGTTACAATTATCATTTTTCCATGTAGGGATGTAAATAATAGTTCAACTTTGATAAGTTCTTTTTTTTTTTTTGCCTTTTGGAGGGCAATTGGGGTTAAGTAACTTGCCCAAGGTCACACAGCTAGGTTTTTGTTTGTGTGTGCGTTAAGTGTCTGAGGCCGGATCCGAACTCAGGTCCTTCTGACTCCAGGGCCAACGCTCTACTCACTGTGCCACCTAGCCGCCCCTTTGATAAGTTCTTTATGATTTCTTTTCCCTGTTTACCTTCTCATGCTTCTCTTGCTTCTTGTATCTCAGTGTCAAATTTTCTATTCAATTCTGGTTTTTTCATCAAGAATGCTTCAAAGTGGGGTGGCTAGGTGGCGCAGTGAGTAGAGCGTCCACCCTGGAGTCAGAAGGACCTGAGTTCAGATCCAGCCTCAGACACTCAATGCACACCCAAAAAAACGAAAAAACCTAGCCGTGTGACCTTGGGCAAGTTACTTAACCCCAATTGCCCTCCAAAAATCGCAAAAAAAAAAAGAATGATTCAAAGTCCTCTATTCCACTGAATGACCATATTTTCCCCTGAAACATGATACTCAGTTTTGCTGGGTAGGTGATTCTTGGTTTTAATCCAAGCTCCTTTGACCTCTGGAATATCATATTCCAAGCCCTTCGATCCCTCAGGGGAGAAGCTGCCAGATCCTATGTTATCCTGATTATGTTTCCACAATATTCAAATTGTTTCTTCCTGGCTGCTTGTAATATTTTCTCCTTGGTCTGGAAATTCTGGAACCTGGCTAATATTCCTAGGAGTTTTTTGTTTGTTTGGTTGGTTTTTGGTGGGGGGGGGGATCTTTTTCAGGCAGCGATTGGTGGATTCTTTCAACCTCTATTTTGTCCTTTAGCTCTAAAATATCAGGGCAATTTTCCTTGAGAATTTCTTGAAGGATGATTTCTAGGTTCTTTTTTTGATCATGGCTTTCGGGTAGTCCAATAATTTTTAAATTATCTCTCCTGGATCTATTTTCCAGATCAGTGGTTTTCCCAATGTATTTCACATTGCCTTCTATTTTTTCATTTGTTTGGATCTGTTTAATAGTATCTTGATTTCTCATAAAGTCACTAGCTTCCATTTGCTCCAATCTAATTCCGAAGGAATGATTCTCTTCAGTGAGCTTTTGAGATTCTTTTTCCATCTGGCAAATTCGACTTTTTAAGGCATTCTTCTCCTCATTGCCTTTTTGAGCTTCTTTTGCTATTTGAGGTAGTCTATTTTTTTAAGGTGTTAATTTTCTTCAGTCAGATTGTTGACTCTCATTTCATAATTTTCTTGCATGGTTCTCATTTCTCTTCCCAAATATTCCTCTACTTCTCTTATTTGATTTTCAAAATCCTTCTTAAGATCCTCTGTGGCCTGTAACCAGCTTGTATTTTTCTTGAAAGCTTTTGGTGCAGGAATTCTGACTTTGCTGTCTTTCTCCCGTTCCATGCTTTGATCCTTTTTGTCCCCAAAATAGGAGTGTAAAGTTGAGTTGCTCTGTTTGCTTTGCTTCCCTCATTTACTCATGTTGCCACTCAATTACTTGACTTTTGGGTAGAGTAGGACTCTGCTACCAGACAGGGGAGCTTTATACCAAACACTGGGGTTTTCTCAGATGACGAAGGTATTAATTGGGTGCCTTCTCTGAAGCCTCCACACACTTGCAAGCTGGTCACACACCCCAGGACTTCCACCCTAGACTGCAATCCAGATCCAAGCAGGTTAAAGCAAGAGGGATTATCCCTCAGACTGGTTACTTGGTCGCCCTGCACTGTGCAAAGGAGCTGAAGTAGCCACATGGCAGCTGGACCACTGCACCTCAGCAGCTTCTTGCCCTGGGGGCAAAGGCTGACCACACTCCCAACTACTGGATCCCAAATTCCACACTGCACTGGCCTCTCACTGTGTCCTTAGCATCTATGTGTTGATAATTCTGGAAACCACCACAGCTGCTGGTGATCTGAAGTCCCTCCAGCCGGTGGTTGGTCAGGCTGCCTTGGGGCTAAAACCTCTGGCTCCCGCAGGGTTGGGCTCAGCTCCTAGAGGACTGCACTGGCTACTTCCTGCTGGCCTGCCAGGCTATCCTCAGTAGGAGGTTAGCTTCTCTGTGTCATTTTGTGGGTTCTGTAACTCCAAAGTTTCTTCAGAGTCATCTTTTACATGAATTAGAGGAGGTAAGAGCCGGAGCCCTGTGAAAGTCCTGTTTCTACTCCACCATCTTGACTCTACCCCTCTTATAAACAATTTCAACAAAACATATGCTAACAAAACTGATAATTTAGATGGAAGAGATATATACTTACAAAAAATACAAAATACACAGATTAACAAAAGAAAAAATAAACTAAATAACATGACATGGGTATGAGGGAGGAGTGGATGAATAAGATATAAATTAACTCCCATAGGAAAAAAGTCTCTATGACCAGATGGATTCACAAGTAAACTCTATCAAAAACATTCAAAAAACAATTCAAATACTATATAAAATGTTTGCAATAATAAGAAAAGAGACAATTCCTATATATTTACATGACATAAATGTAGTTTTGATAACCTAAAGTTGGGAGAGATGAAACATGAAAGATGGGAGAGATGAAAATAACTACAGACTAATAACCCTAGCTTATATGGATATAAAGAAAATGAACTAAATATTTTTTTTTTGCATTTTGGAGGGCAGTTGGGGTTAAGTAACTTGCCCAAGGTCAACGGCTAGGTTTTCGTTTGTGTGTGTGTTAAGTGTCTGAGGCCGGATCCAAACTCAGGTCCTTCTGACTCCAGGGCCGACACTCTACTCACTGTGCCACCTAGCCGCCCCAAAATGAACTAAATATTAACAGAAAGGCTAAACTAACATATTAGAAAGATTATGCACTATGACCAGATTGGCTTTATAACAGGTGTCCAGAGTTGGTTCAATATAAAGAATACTATAAATATAATAAACTATATTAATAATAAAAACAATGAAAAAATAGTATATAAATAAATGCTTAAAAAGACTTTTGACAAAAACCAAATTCTTTTTTTAATTCTAGAAATCATATGAATAAATAAACCTTTCCTTAATATAGTAAACTATTTCCTTAAATCCAAGAGCAAGCATTAAATGTGATGAAGAAAAGTTCCCTTTTCCAATAAAATCAAAGGTAAAGCAAGAATGCCCATTATTGTCTATGCTTTTTAACATGACACTAGAAATGCTAGCTATAGCAATAAGACAAAGAAAGGAAATTAAGGGAATAAGCAGAGGAAAGGAGAAAACAAATTTATTGAGGTTTGCAGATGATATGATGGTATATTTCGTGTCTCAAGTAAATCTAATAAAAATAGACTGAGGAACAGACTCCAAGATCAGTTTATTGACACTGACACATACAACTGTTAACAAAGTGGATAGCACTGGCAACCTCAGCAAAACCGCAACCCCAAGAGAAGGAGAGTACCTTCTTTATTGGCACCCAACAAAAACGGGGTCTTGGTAGTTATGAAGGAAAGGTCATAGTTGTAGGATTGGAGCAGAAACATTATGATTGGTTATACTGAGGAAAATAGGCTGGCATTCAGGTAAGGCTAATCATGCTCCTCTCTAACACTTAAGGAATGTTAATTGTTCTATGGGAACCATCTTCTAGTCTTTGCTAAGAGATCACAACTAACAGACTTCCTGTCTCCTTGGAAGAGATAAAAACTTACATAAACTACACAACTACACAAAAACAGGAAAGAACAGATGACATATCTTTTCAGGATGGTAATTTTGTGGGGCTTAACAGATATCCAGGAAGTATCCCAAAGGATACCAGCAAAAGAGATAACAACTTTTCTTCTAAACTAACTTTAAGCTAACTCAAAATTCTTGAACTCAATCGGGGATATAGCAAGGTGGGTTCAGACAGAGTCAATTATAAAATCAGTACAGCATAAAATCAATTACATTGTAGAATCAATACAGTAGAAATCCATACAGTAGATACTAGAGGTAATATTAATTTTTATATTTATATAGAGAGAGAATCAGCTAAAAATTAATTATATTTATACATATATAAATATACATATTTATGTATAATTAATTTTTATATTTATATAGAGAGAGAATCAGCTAAAAATTAATTGAAATAACTTCCACAAAGTTACAGGATATAAGATAAATCCACATAAATCATCAGCCTCCCTAAATATAACCAACAAAACCAGCCAGAAGAGCGAGAAAAAGAACTGTCATTCAAAATAACTACATAAGCTATAAAAGATAAACTTACAAGATACATCTAGGAACTATATGAATCTACCATAAAATGTCCTTTGTAGAAATAAAGACAAAAATATTTTTTCAATTATTGTTTGTGGCTAGATTGACAATATAATAAAGGTTATAATATTTAAATTAGTTTACTAAGTGCTATGCCGATCAAATTCCCAAAAGAATATTTTATGGCACTAAAAAGATAATAATGAAGTTCATATAGAAGCAAAAGGTCAAGAATCTCAAAGGTACGGGGTGGCTAGGTGGCGCAGTGAGTAAGAGTGTCGGCCTCGGAGTTGGGATGACCCGGGATCGAAACTGGCCTCAGAAAATGAGCCCCCACACATAAATAACGACTGGCCGTGTAACCTTGAGCAAGTTACTTAACCCCAACTGATTAAAAAAAAAAAAAAGAATCTCAAAGGTACTAATGAAAAAAAAGTGGAAAGAAAATGGCATGGGTGAGGGCTGGCCTCCAATACCAGATCTCAAACTGCACTTGAAAACAGTAGTCATTAAAAAGGATTTGGTGTTGATTTAAAGAAAAGAGAGAGAGAGAGAGGCTGATCAGTAGAACAGATTAGGTACACATTGGTTGGTTAATTGGTTATTGTTCTTCATTCTCAAAGAAGACCAAAATGACATCACTGTGTTAGAGTCAAGGTATAGTGTGTCCAACTGTGGCTTATCAGACCAATATAAGCTCAGAGGTCTCTACCATAGGTTGGGCACAAATAGTCCATGTAAACATTTGGAGTAGGGATGTCTCTAAATTTATCTAACATTTCTTTTGAGCTGCTGTAATTCTGTTTCACTCATAGAGCACCCTGCCTTCTTGGATTTGGGTAGGCCATGCTGGGCAGTCCTTTGCCCATCTCTCTCATGTCACAGAATTAATTCCAAAGTTCTTCAAAGAGACACTGAGAGGATCCTTGTATTGTTTCTTCTGGCCTCCATGTAAGTATTTGTCTTGTGTGTGTGAGTTCCCCATAAAATAGTCTTTTAGGTAAACCTTCATTGGTCAGCCCATCAGAATTGTGCTCTCTGCTGAAGAGTTTGAATGCTTGGCAGTTTAGCTCAAAAAAGGATGTCAGTGTCTTGCTAGGTGATCTTCAAACTCTTCCTAAGATAAGACAATCCAAGTAATACAGTTTCATGGCATGGCACTGGTACACTGTCCAGGTTTCACAAGCATAAAACAACGAAATTAGTACAACAGTTCTGTAGATCCCCAGTTTGGTAGGTGGTCTAATACCTCTTCTCTCCCACATTTTTCCTTTTGAGCCTCCCAAACACTGAGTTAGGTCTGGCAATGCATGCATCAGCCTCATCATTTATGTGATCATCCCAGGAAACCATACTGCCAAGTATACAGAAACAAACACAAATTAGCATTTGATAACCCAAAGACTCCAGTTACTAGATAAAGTTCTCCCTGTTCAACAAAAACTACTGGGGAAACTGGACAGCAGTCCAATAGAAATTAAGTTCCAATCAATACCACATCATATACCAGGATAACTTCCAAATTGATACATGACACAAAGTTATGAACAAATTAGAGGAGCAAGGAAGAAATTACGTTTTTTTACAGTTGATGGATAGAGAAAGAGTTCGTGACTAAGCAAGTGATGGGATTATATAAGATAAGACGGACAATTTTTATGATATAAAATTTAAAAGTTTTGCACAAACAAATGTAATGTGATAAAAATTAGAAGGGAAACAGGTAAGTGGGGAAAAATATTTGCAACACGTCTCTCTGATAAAGTTTCATTTAATCTTTTTTGCAATTTATTTTATTTTATTTTCACTTCCAACTTTTCTCCCTCTCCACTTCTCCTCTTAGTTCATTGAGAAGACAAGAAACATAAAGGTCATTACAAATATGTATATATAAAACAAAATTATACATTAGTCATGTTTGAAAAGAAAGAGAAGAAAATATATTTCACTCTGGGTCCATCAACTCTTTATTAGGAGGAAGATAACACGGTTCCTTATCAGTCCTTTGGAATTAGAGTGGGTTATTATTTTGACCAGAATGACTACATCTTTCCAAATGGATTATAATATTGTTATCACTCTATAAATTGTTCTCCTTATTCTGCTCTCTTCACTTTGCAATAGTTCATAGATGTCTTCCCAGGTTTTTCTCAAACCATCCCCTCCATCATTTCCTACAGTACAATTGTATTTCATCACAGTCATATACCACAACTTGTCCAACTGTTTCCAATTGATTGGCATCACCTCAGTTTCCAATTCTTTGCAACCATTATAAGAGTTGTTACAAGTATTTTTGTACCTATTGGTCATTTTCTTTTTTCTTTGATCTCTTTGGGATATAGACTTCATAGTAGTATCTCTGGGTCAAAGAGAATGCGCAATTTAATAGATTTGGGGGGTTTAGTCTCAAATTGTTTTCCAGAATCATTGAGCCAGGTCCCATTCTACCAGTCATACATTAAACTACTTATTTTCCCATATGCTCTTCAGTATTTGTCATTTTGCTTTTCTATTATCTGAGCCAAACTGATGGGTGTGAGGTAGTACTCCAAAGCTGTCTTAATTTGTTTTTTTTTCTAATTGCTAGTGATTTAGAGAATTTTATCATATGGCTAACAATAATTTGTATTTCTTCCTCTGAAAACAGCCTGTTCATATCCTTTGATCATTTATCAATAGGTCTTATTTAACTGCACTAAGACTTTTGGAATACCTTGTACAGGAAACTAATTCAAATTTATAAGACTAAATACCATCACATAATAGATAAATGGTTAAAGAATATCAACAGACAGTTTTCAAAGGAAGAAATACCAGTTATCTAAATCACTAATACTTAAGGAAATGCAAATTAAAGCAATTTTGAAGCTCCACTTCACCTCTACCAGGTTGGCAAAGATAACAAAAGAGAAAAAATGACAAATGTTTGAGGGCTGATGGGAAAACAGATACACTAGTACACTGTTGATGGTGCCATGAATCGGTCCAGTCATTATGGAAAGCGATTTGGAACTATGCCCCAAAAGGTATTAAATTGTGCACACCCTTTGACCCAGAGATACTGCTATGAAGTTCACATTCCAAAGATCAGAGAAAGTATGAAAAGACCTATATGCACAAAAATATGTATAGCAGCTCTTTTCATCTTGCTCAAAAAATGGAAACTAAGGGACCATTCTCCTTTTGGAGAATGACTAAACAAATTGTGTTATATAGATATAATGAGATATTATTGTGCCATAAGAAATAATGAAATGAACAATTGTGTAGGAAACTGGTAAGACTTTTATGAACTGATGCAGAGCAAAGTGAACCAAAATAGGAGAAAAATTTCTATAATGACATTACAGAGAAAAATAACTTTGAAAGACTTTAGAATTCTGACCGATGTCATAATAAAGCGTAAGTCTAAAAGAAGGAAGAATGAAGCATGCCATTCAGCTCCTGATAATGGTAAGGAACTTAAAATGCAGAATTTGTGGACTCATTTGTGGACTTGGCTAATGTAGGAATTTGTTTTGCCAGACCATATAAATTTGCATTGAAGGATTTTTTTTTCATTTGTTCAATAAAGGGGGGTGACTAATGGAAGGGGCAAATTCGTGTGAAATACTTGTTACTTGAAAAATAAAAAACAATTTTGAAAAGACTATAAACTTGTCTGAAGATTTTTGCAAGGATAGCAGATGGGTGATTATGAATAGTGCCATCTCACAAAGTACAGAGAAGTGGCAGAGGCCCAAAAAACAGTTTAAACAAAGATTGGCAAGATGTCTAGTTGAACAAAGTCATCCCAAGGGCATTTAAGCATGAAAATGGAAGGAAGATGACAGAGTAAAGGAAAGTAATCATTCAAACAAAGTTCTCCATCAGGGAGAGTAGAACCACTATAGTACAACCCTAGAAGTTCTTCTGGAGGAGGAAGAAATCAAACTAAATAGAACAGAAACAGGAAAAGCAGCCAGATTTGACCAACTCTACGTAGAACAAATCCATAATAGAAATAAGACAACTGTGAGTGGGTTTTGAGACCAATATATAAGGCATCTGAACAAGGAGGGATATTTCCCGTATCAAAGGTATAGAAAAAATATGGAACCATAAAGAAAAGTTATCAAGAGAACATCATTAGCTATCCACCCAATCCTTACTCTCCTGTCTATATGAAAATGTTATGAGAGTTATTTATATATGAATTAAGGGAATAATAGTAATAGATAACAACTGCACAGTACTTACTCTGTGCCAGACACCATACTAAGTGCTTTACAATTATTGACTCATTTGATCTTCACAACAACCCATTTTATAGATGAGACTGAGGCAGTGGTTAAGTGACTTGCCCAGAGTCATACATCTAGTAAATAGCTGAAACCAGATTTGAATATAGGTCTTCCTAACTCCTAACCCAATGCTCTATTCTCTGTACAACTTAGCTGCCCCAAGACCTCACGGTGCTTGTTTGATCATAAAAAAGAATTCAATTCAGTAGAAAGAAACATCAACTTACAGGCTCCTTTACAAGATGCCTCCCACCCAAACATCTAAATCATTCAGAATTTCTTAGAAGATGTAAAAACAGAAATAACCCTGTTCAACATTCTGAGACAGCTGAATAAATAGAGGAAAGGACCTCAGGAGCAGAGTGTACTTCCAGGGTGAGGAGGCTGCTGTGGCATGGCAGAGAAAGTCCAGAAAGTCAGGAGTGGAGCCCAGAGAGGAATAAAACTATCAGAAGCTGTCTTTGTAGATTTGCCAGAGTAGAGTGAGCTAATGAGAGCAAGGGACCTTCTTAGGTCTTCTATACAGACATATGGATCCAGAGGCTTGGGAAGTCATCATTATTTGATTCTATAAATTATATACGTGTCATTTTTTTTAATCTTGTATAAGGGGGAGGGAGGGACCGAAAAAGTCATAGGTGAAAAGGCATGATTGTACATAAGAAGGAAAGAATCATTTCCTGCTAGCAAGTTCACACCCCTTTCTCTTAGTGAATCAGAAAGAGAACCCTGAGTAACTGACTGGTGATTCTCAAAAGATAGTTTGAGATTTCAAGGCAGTTAAAGAGAAAGATAACAGAAAAAGAAGAAAAAAAACCAACAGTCCCTCACCTCTTGATGGGAAGGTGTGATGGTATCTAGCCACAAAAAGAAATATGCCTTTGAGAAGTTAGATTCTGAGGAACAACTGACTAAGACACACTGCCCAGACAGATAGATACAGAAAGACAGTCACCAGAGGCCAAAAGCAGCTTCAAGAAGCAAAATAATTTGCAGGAGAAAAGAAACCAGTCAGCTTTGAGCTAGTGAGTCACTGTACCCAGTGAGAAGCAGACCCTTACAAACCCAACCAAGTCCCCCACCCATTTGAGATGTAGCCAGAGGGGAGCTTTGTAAAGGATTCCACAGGAGAGAAAGAATTTTCATGCCCTGTAATATCAAATTAATGAACAACTATGAAGAGATCCTAGAATGCACCATTGCTTCAAACAATTTACAAAACACAAACAGTTCCTTGTCTGGACCTCTGTATGTTCTGACAAGTACCAACCTTCTTCCCCAAATCTCCCACAGCATCTTAAAGACCACACTCAATATCCTTGTCCCACTGTATATTCAAATACATTATTATATGATCCCCCCAAAGGCGTCTAAGTCCATCATTTCACAACAATATTCCAACATCCACACCAACATAGTGCTAATTTTAGCTTAATTTGTTTCCACAGTTTACCCAGATATGCAACAGATAGCATAACTTAAGCACATAATCACACAACCATGCAACTGTTTACATAAAATAACTAACCTATTCTATCAAAGTCATGAAAGAAAATCTTACTGTCCATAGCATAGGAAATGGAAAAAACTAAAACTATGCACACATTCATGTGTATATATGTATGTATGTATGTTGTGCATATGTATACATGCACATACAAAACATGTGTACCAATATATTCATGGATGTGTATATATTGTGTACCTATGTACACAAATATTGACTCTAGCATGGTGATATCATTTTAATCCTCTTCAAGAATGAAGGACAACAACCAATGTACATGTATACATATACATACAAGGAGTTGACATAAGAGTCAGCTAGGGATAATTATTGTTTGGGTGTTTTTGTTTTTTGTTCTACCTTGGTACTCTCTTCTGTCTTTTGTTTCTCTCGTTTAAAAGCAACGAAGAGAAAAATATTTGTTTTTATGTGAAGAGTTTTTGGGTGGGGAATGATCTTTGTTACAACGGGAACCTATAGTTAGTTTTTAAGGTCATTAAGTAACATGGAGAACTCTTGAGTTTGAAAAGTCTGAAATGAGACTCTTCTGTAGCCAACAACCAACTTCATTCAAGGCTAGTTAGTTTTTCCCTTTGTCTTAATAGGAAGCTGCTACACATTCTCTTTGGCTCTCAACTTTTTTCAGTCCCAAATGAGACGTTTTACAAGACAAATTGCCTTTATGTTATGTAATAGCTCTTCTATATGTTATATCTCTTGCTCATCTATCTTCCATCCCACCACTGACCTGCCCCATATTTTACTGAAAACAAGACCAAAAAAACTTCATGAGATTGAATGAAAAGAACAATGGTGGTTGGGTAAAAAACAGTAAAGAAACTCACACATAAATGAAAGTGGAGGGCAGAAACAAAGGTTTCAACCTCCCTACGCCATCAACATTAAGACACTAACAGATAAACCTTTCAACCACCCAGGCAACTGCCCAGAAAAGACCACCCTTTGGCAAGCAGCCTCAAGGTGAGAGTCCAAAGTTATTTGCCTATGGTTATACATGATTAATTTATGTGTTGTAGTCTGGTTTTCTTTAACTAGATAAAACATTGGTATCATAGCTACCACTGCTGCCTGAATAGTATATTGGGAAATTGCCAAAACTTTGCAGGTAGGATTTTCACAAACTATCTACAAACTATTTTTATAAAACTATCACAGCGATGGCTGTGGTGGACATATAGGGCAGTCCTCTCCAGCTGCGCCTTTCTCTGGTTTGTTTCTATAATGGGAAAGGAACAAATTCTCTACTTGAGTCAAGAATTTCTCAGCAATGCGGCAGCTGGTTACTTCATGCACTCTTCCTCAGACACTCAAAAGAGTTTCTGCATACAAGTCAGTTCAGAATCCCAGTGAAAGATTTTATCCAGAGGGATTCCTCTAGGAGATAGCCAATGTTTTTCATTCATCTATCTTGTTTTTTCACACTCTAATTTCCATCAAGGTTCTCCCAACTTCCATTTTATTCCAAATTTGTAATGTACAGAGTACGTTGTAATGTACAGAATAGAAATCACTGGAACTAATTGCACCACTTATAATCAGTCAGGCAATTTGTGCGTGTGGTATGGGCTAATGATTATGCCGATGAACATTGCTCCACCTCTGGGAAAAGAATTCTGGTATTTGGCCCCAGTGTCTCTATCCTGAAGTGAAGAGTTAAGATCAAAGATAGGATGATAGTGGATCCTCTGGAAACCAAGGTTTCTAAAGCTTGGGTTTGGGATACAAGGCCCATCTCAAACCACAGTTCTATATTTAAACTATTACAAGGCTCAATTGCACAGATATCAACTACCTTATCAACTTCAGAGTATCTTCCTCCTAAGAGGCAAATCACTACTGCCACAGAAATATGAGCATGCAAATCTATTATTAGAAGTGCTTGAAGCCACTTACACCTGTAATTTGCTTCACTGAAGATGTCAAGAAATCAGCTGGGAGGGGTCAAAGGAACTTTTGAGTTGCCTGGGCACCTTGGGAGATTTCATGGGTTTGACTTTTTTCCATCTTCCTTCTGGCTAACTCCTCAGCTGAGAAATACTCAAATGCCTGTCCTTCTAAGGCCCTTATATCACATCAGTTCCCTCACGAGTCTCCTACCTGGGCATCAACAGTCTAGCTGGGCTAGCTGGTGCACTTCTTCTGAATCTCTTCCTTCCCTGATTCATGTCTTAGCAGCTGGCTGAGGTCTGTTATACAAAGCCTGCTCACATCCGAAACTCATCCATCCAATACAGTTAACATTACAACAGTTCTTCAGTCCTGGATTCACTCAGGTCTTATTCAAATATTTCAGGGTGCATCTGTCCCACTGATCCAAAATATAATTCCTAATCTTCAAATATCATTCTGGCGTCTTGGTTTGGTAGTCCTTAAAAAAACACAGGCATAGCTTGCTTCTCTCCCTCCTGAGAGGCATTTCTATTTACTTCTATCTCCTATTCATGTCATTTGATCTCCTCCCCATCCTCCTGGTTTGTCTCATCCCCTTGGCAGGAAGGATGAAAAAGCATCTCACCATCCATCCTTTTACCCTCTGCCAGATTCCAGATAGAGCTCAGTGTCCCCCCAACATTCCTCTTCCATCCTGTGTGGTACTTCCTTCTGTACCAAGATTAGATGTCTATTTGAGTGACTGATCAGAGCTCCTGCCATTGTTATAGAACTTCTGCAATCAGGAAGCAATTCCCAAGGTAGAGAGTGCTTCCCTCCAACCTTGTGAAAGGGCAAGGAAGGTCCTTCCTGGGAGCTGAAGAAATGACACAGCCTTGTCCCTTGGGAGGAATGATTCCTTGGGGACCATTTTATGGTCTGTATTATTGAGAACATCAAATAAAAGAGCATTGCTGGGATTCCTTAGGGGGATATGAAAAAATTCACCTGATTCATCAAAGATGTTCACTTCATCATCAGATGATGACTCAATTTTTGCAGCATTCAGGTTACGTTCAGTACACCCTCATAAGATTAATGAAGACCAAAACTTCTCCCCTGAAAGCTCATCGAGGGCCTGAAAATGATTGCTGCTCTTTTGTTTGGGCAGGCCTTTTTCCAGACCATCTAATTTGTCTTGTTAAAAGTAGTCTGGCCTAACTCTTGCAAAACAGTGCAACTACCTATTAGTTTTGCCATTTTTGTCCACTTCCAGACAAACTTGTCCAGAACTTGTTTGAGTAGCTCTTTTTCTCTCACCATCCACTTAACTGGGTGACTGGCCAGTTACTTTTATCTATTACTATTACTATTATCATGTGATTTTTTTTGTGGAATTTTCATGTACTTTTTATTACTTTCCTTTTTGATCAAGTCAGAATTTGTCTGGGAGTGATTTGTTAGCCATAATATTCTTCCAATAACATTTTCTGGATGACAGCCCTGTTCTCAGCACTCTGTCCAGAGTCCAAGGAATGAGGTTAGCTTCAGTTCTCCAGGTTGAATCAAGATAGTGATCTTGCGGTAAACCAGATATTTGTATTGCCTCTGGGTCTCCTTCGAAATCCACATCCACCTCTCAGTCACCATGACCATGATCATGATCATGACTTAAGACCCACCACATGACCCTCAGAAGCCAATCATTCAAAAGGGGAGAGCATAACAGGGATTTTACACATGTGCAGAGTGTCTTAGATGGCATCTCTTCACATGGAGGGGCTGGGGAGCCTATCGTTGGAAAAGTCACCCTGGCATGTAAGGGAGCTGCCTTAAAGGGTACGTATTGTGGCTGTTTCTGGTCCACTGACCACAGGGTGACTGGGAGACTCTTTGATTGGTTTCAGAGGAATAGTGTCTCTGGTCTTACTTCAGGCTTCTCTATTCCTAGAGGCATAAATCTTTTCCTCTAAGTACCTGGAAAGAGACTATGATATAAAGGAAGAGACTTTGGGGATTTCTCCCCTTTAAGGTCATGTGACCCCAACAAATGAACCTTGATTCTTGGTGTCTGCTTTTGGTTTTGTTTTTTTCTGTGTTAAGTGAAATGAATGTAACCTCCAGAATCCTGAGTTTCTAAAGCTCAAGAAGGCGCTCTTTGTTCCAGTGTTCCAGGTCAAGTTTTATACCGAGCCCAGCATGGCTGCCACAAAAAACAAAAAGAAACCTTTGGGATGACCCAGATCAGCAACTGCAGAGACAAGAACTTGGCCAACAGCAATGCTGTTTTTGGATTCGAACTTGGTGAAAGCGATACTGTATAAGAACTGAGCTAAGTTGAGAGGATTCTACTCCAGAGAGAAGGTAGTAGACAAGGGAAAGTATGTCCTCCCAGGCATTCGGGAAAATTCTTATGCTATATTTTTGCTATATCTTCAAAGTAAATACACCTAGGTAAAATATAATCAATATTAAGTGATTAAAAATGGAAAAAGTCAATGTTGGAGGGGTTGTGGAAAGATAGGCACACCAGTACATAATTGGTGGAGCTATAAATGAGCACAATCATTTTGGAAAGTAATTTGAAATTATGCAAATAAAGTAACTAAAATGTCCATACCCTTTAACCCAGAGGTTTCACTTCTAGGCACATTTCCCAAGGAGGTCATTGATAAGAATAAAACCCCTGTTGACACCAAAATATGTATAGCCAGAATTTTTTGTGGCAACAAAAAACTGGAAACAAAGTAGATGCCCATTGACTAGGGAATGACTAAATAAATTGTGGTATGTAAATGTAATGGAATATTACTCTACGAATATGATGAATACAGAAAAACATGGAAAGACCATGAACTGATACAGAATGAACAATCAAGAAAGCAATATAACAGGATAACTACAAAAATACAAATGGAAAGAACAGTAACCACAAAATAATTAAAAGAGAATATTGCAAAATTGCAAGGAACAAGCATAGCTCTAAGGAAAAGAAATAATAATATGCCTTGTCTCCCCCTCCCACCACCACCACCATCTGTGTGCAAATAGAAATCTATAGGTGTAGAACATGTTATATATTTTCCTATTTTTTTCAATGCATTGCTCAGTTTTGCTGATTTTTCCCTTTTCCTTTTTTTAAAAAATTCTTTGTTGTGTAGAATAACTTTCTAAAAGGTAAAGAGATAGTGGAAGAAAGCTTGCAAAATAAAAACAAGCAGGTTTTTAAATTATTTACAAAATAAATAGAACTGGAGTGTTAGTAACTTAGCCCTTAACAGTGAGAACAAAGCTTGTGGATGCAATCCAATTGTAGTGGAGAAAAAGACACCCTCAGACTATCCAGGATACCCTGAAACCCTGAGGGAACAGATGTAGGATACCAGAGAAAAGAAAAAGCCAGGGCATACTCACTACACACCATAGAAGAATCCTTCAAATCACTAATAATAATAGAAATAAAAATAAAATAACCCTGAGGTTTCATCTTAGACTCAACAAATTCTCAAAGAAGGTAAGAGATAGAAACACTCGAGGTTGGAACAATCATGTAAAGATAGGTACTGATGCATTATTTGTGAAGCCATGAATTAGTATAGCCATTCTGGAAAGCAATTTAGAATTGTGCAAATAAAATGTCTAAAATGCTCATACCCGTTGAGTAGAGATTCCACTTCTAGGCATCAAACCCAATTCAATTATTGATAAAGAGAAAGTTCCACAAAATATTTATAACAGCACTTATTGTAAAAGATAACCACTTAAGGGAGAAAGCAGCTCCAAAGAGCATTACCCTTGGACCAGAAAAGAATTCTGGCTATGGACTCAAGAAAGACTTTCAGTAATTAAGAGCTTTGAGTCACCTCTTTGGCACATGTGTAACCTGCAGGTACACCATCATTTTATTCTAAGTTTGTGCCCACTCTGCCCAGTGACCTGAATGTATTTTGAGGAGAGAGTGCCTTCTAAGCTTTGGAAAGTTTTGTACCCACTGTTCTTAGTCTACCACCATAGTTAATGTCTTTGCTAATTAAAGAAAATGGCTGATTGTTAATGGGAAGTATTCCCATGTTACTCTTGACCTTTTGTTCTTCCAGATGAATTTTGTTACTATTTTTTTTCAAGCTCCACAAAATAATTCTTTGGTAGTTTGATTAGTAAGACACTGAATAATTAAATTAACTTGGGTAGAACTGTTATTTTTATTACATTAGTTTGATCTACCCATGAGCAATTCACATTTTCCCAATTGTTTAGATCTGTCTTTATTTGTGTGAAAAGTGTTTTGTAATTGTGTTCATGTAATCCCTGGGTTTTCTTGGCAGATAGACCCCCAAGAAGTTTATATTGTATGTAGCTCATTAAATGGAATTTCTCTTTCTATTTCTTGCCACTAGAAATGCTGATGATTTATGTGAGTATATTTATACACCCTACAACTTTGCTGAAGTTGTTCATTGTTTCAACTAGTTTTTCATTTGATTTCTCTAGAGTTCTCTAAGTATATCATCATGTCATCTGCAAAGAGGGATAGTTTTGTTTCCTTGTTGCCTAGTTTTATTCCTTCAGTTTCTTTTCTTATCTTATTGCTATAGCTAGAGCTAATTTTTGTAGTTCAGAGAAATAGTGGTGATAATGGATATCTTTGTTTCACCACTGATTTATTGGGAAGGCTTCAAGTTTATCCTCATTGCAGACAATGCTTGCTCTTGATTTTTTTTTTTTGAAGGCAATTGGGGTTAAGCTACTTGCCCAAGGTCACATGGCTAGTTTTTGTGTTAAGCATCTGAGGCCAGATTTGAACTCAGGTCCTCCTGACTCCAGAGCCAGTGCTCTATTCACTGTGCCACCTAACCACCCCCGTTGCTCTTGATTTTAAATAGATAACTACTTATCATTTTGAAAAACACTCCATTTTTCTAATATGAATAAGTCTTTTATTTTTTTTTTTGGAGGGCAATTGGGGTTAAGTAACTTGCCCAAGGTCACACGGCTAGATTTTTGTTTGTGTGTGCGATAAGTGTCTGAGGCATGAATAAGTCTTTTATTTTGTCATACTTTTTTCTGCAACTAATGAGATAATCATGTGATTTTGTTTTTGTTATTGATATGTTCAGTTATGCTGATAGTTTTCCTAAAATTGAACCCATCCTACATTCCTGGTATAAGTACCACCCGGGCATAGTGTATGATCTTGCAACATAGTACTATAATCTCCTTGCTAATATTTCATTTAAAATTTTTGCATCAATATTCTTTAATGAAATTGGTCTATAGTTCTCATTCTGTTTCTACTCTCCAGGGCTTAAGTATCAAAATCACATTTGCGTCATAAAAGGAATTTCATAGGACTCCTTCTTTATCTGTTTTTTCAAGTAGTTTATAAAACATTGAAATTAATTGTTCCTTATATATTTGGTAGAATTCACTTGTAAATACAACCAGTTCTGGGGTTTTTTTCTTAGGGAGCTCAATTACAGTTTATTCAATTTCTTTTTCTAAGATAGGGCTATTTAAGCATTCTATTTCCTCTTTTGTTCATCTGAGAAGTTAATATGTTTGTAAATATTCATTCATTTCACTCAGATTATCAGTCTTACTGGCATATAATTTGACAAAACAATTCCTAAAAATTGCTTTAATTTCATCTTCATTGGTGGTACATTTACCTTTTTTTTTTATAGTAGTAATTTGGTTTTCTTCTTTTTTATACCAAATTAATCAGTGGTTTTTCTGGTTGTTGCTTTTATAAAATCAGCTCCTGGTTTTATTTATTAGTTCAAATTTTGTTTTCCTTTTAATTTATTTATCTTTGATTTTCAGGATTTCCATTTTGGCATTTATTGGGGGATTTTTAATTTGTTGGGTTTTTTTGTTGTTTTTTTTTTAGTGTTTGTAGTTGCACACCCAATTCATTGATCTTCTTTTCTCTTTTTTTATTGATGAACATATTTAAAGATATAAAATTTCCCCTAACTACTTTAGCTGCTTCCTACAAATTTTGGAATGTTGTCTCATTGTTGTCATTCTCTTTAATGAAATTATTGATTATTTCTATGATTTGTTCTTTAAGTCAATCATTCTTTAGGATTAGATGACTTATTTAGGAGTACAGACCCACTTTGGACTAGGAACAATCTTTCCGCAGGGGATCCAACCTGTGAGTTTAAGCTTGGAGGTAGTCCAGAAAGGGGGTACTACATGAAGAAGAAAACAGTGCAGGAAGAGACACAAATAGAACCATTTTCTTACCGCCTTATTAACCTTTTCGTATTTTGTTATTTTTTTTAAATTGTACATGACAGAAATGTAATTTCTCATGCAATATTTTTCCTATTATTTGTAACCTGAAATGTATCTGTTTATTGATATATGTTAAGTTCATAATTTTAAAAAAAGGATTAGATTATTTAGTTTCAATTAATTTTAATCTATATTTCCATGACCCTTTACTAGATGTAATTTTATTGCATTATGATCTGAAAAGGATGAATTTAATATTTCCACTTTTTTGCATTTGAATCTTAACATACGGACAATTTTTGTGAAGGTACCATGTACAGCTAAGAGAAAAATATACTTCTTCCTATTCCCATTCATTTTTCTCCAGATGTCTATCATATCTAATTGGTCTAAGACCCTAGTCATCTCCTTGACTTCTTTCTTATTTATTTTATGGTTAGATTTAGCTATTGTTTTCTTCTATTTCTTTGCATTGCTCATTAAAGAAAACCTTATGTCTCCTTATTATCCTCTGGAATTTTTTTTTTCTTTTTGGAGAAGAGAAGGTTGGGCAGCTGGGGTTAAGTGACTTGCCCAAGGTAACATGGCTAGTAAGTATTAAGTGTCTGAGGCTGAATTTGAACTCAGGTCCTCCTGACTCCAGGGCCAGTGCTCTATTCACTGCATGACCTAGCCACCCCTATTCTCTGGGATTCTGCATTCAGTTGGGTATATCTTTCACTTTATCCTTTACCTTTTGCTTTTCTTCCTTCCTTAGCTATTTGTAAAGCCTAATCAGACAGTCATTTTGCTTTCTTACTCCATCATCTTGGCTCTGCCCCCTCACTTTGCTTTCTTGCTCTTTTTTTTCTTTGGGATGTTTTTGTTGCTGCTTCCTATATAGTATTTTTAACCTCTGTCCATAGTTTTTTAGGCATTTCATCCACCAGATCTAATCCCTTAAATCTATTAATCACCTCCACTTCATATTCATAAGGGACTTATATGGTCTTACGGTTTCCCCTACTTTCTTTAATTTAAGTCTGAATTTTACAATAAGAAGTTCATGATCTGAACCACAGTCACTTGTAGGTCTTGTTATAACTAACTGTATAGAGCTTCACCACATTTGACTGCAAAGCATAAAATCAACCTGATTTCTATATTGACCATCTGGTGATGTCCATGTGTAGAGAGTCACCTTTTAGGCTGTTGAAAAATAGTGTTTGCTATGACCAGACAGTTGTCTTGAAAAAACTCCATTAATATCTGCCCTGCTTCATTAGTCCAAGGCCAAAATTGACTTTTACTCCAAGTATCTTTTGATTTCCTATCTTAGCATTCTAGTTCCCTATGATGAATGTGACTTTTGTGTGTGTGTGTTATTTCTGAAAGATGCTGTAGTTCTTCATAGAACTGATCAACTTTGACCTCTTTGACATCAGTGGTTGGAACATAGATTTGTATTACTGTGTGGCTGAACAGTTTCCTTTGGATTTACACAGATATCATTCTGTCATTTTTGAGAGTCTATCCCAGTACTGCTTTTCTCACCCTTTTATTGACTATGAGGGCCATTATATTTCTTCTAAGGGATTCTTGCCCATAGCAGTATATGTAGTGATCACCTGAATTAATTCACCCATTCCCATCCCCATTTAAGTTCATTGACATCTAAGATATCAATGCTGAGTCTTTCTGTCCCCCATATAACCACATCCAGCTTCCCTTGGGTCATAGATCTCACATTCCAGGTGCCTATGCAATATTTTTCTTTACAAAATCAGATTTTCCTTTCATCATCAGACACATCTGAAACTGAGCTTCCTTTCAGCTTTGGCCCAGTCATGTCTTTAGTGTGGTAGCTTCTAGTAGTCGTCTTCTGCTCTTCTAGTATATTGGACACCTTCCAACCTAAGAAGCTTACCTTCTGATGTCATTGTGTTGATCATTTTAATACTGTCCTTGAGGTTTTCTTGGCAAAGCTTCTAGAGTGATTTGCCATTTCCTTCTCCAGAGATCTCTTCAAAAATATTCGAGATATCATAGGAATATTTCGTGCAAATTTCTATTTCCATTTTGCAGATGAGGAGAATGAAGCAAACAGAGGTTGTGTTTTATCTAGGGTCCCATTGCCAGCAGTGTATGAGGCCAGATTTTAATTCATGCCTTCCTATTCACTACAGGACTCATATGAACTTATACAAATGAAGTAAACAGAGTATACATAATAACCACAAGGTAAATGCAAAGAACAACCACAAAACAATCACAGCTGGATGTTGCAAAATTCTAATGACTGAGCTTACTGCCAGAGAAGAGATATGAGGAAACACTTCCCCTACTCCTTTGCAGAAGTGAAGATTTTCAGGCATGAAAAAGACTTGTATATATTTTAAGATTTTTTTCTTTTTTTATTGGTTTGTTTTGCTGGTTTGTTTCTTCTCTTCTATGCATATTAATGCACTCTTGGTGTAACTGGGAATTTGTTCAGTCATTCTGTAAAACAATTTGTAATTGTGCCCAAAATGTCACCAAATTCTACATATCCACTAGCCCAATGGTACCACTACAGGGTGTATACCTCAAAGAGATCAAAGATAGAGAGTAAAGGCCTATATGTAAAAAATAATCGTAGCAGTATCTTCTGTTGTAACAAATAACCAGAAACTAAGGGAACACTTATCAATTATAGAATAACCAAACAAATAATGGTATGTGGATGTAATAGAACATTACTGTGCCATAAGAAATTATGAAAGGGATCGACTTAAAGAAAGCTAGATAGATGTATATGAACTGATATGGAATGAAGTGAGCAAAACCAGGAATATGACTTATGTAATGACTAAGCACTGGAAAGACAAACAACTTTGAAAGACTTCAGAACTCTGATCAATGCAATAAATGACTCCAAAAGACATATGACAAAGCATGACTCCCAACTCTAGACAGAAGAGTGATGAAACAAAGATACAGAATGAGACATACATTTTCAGACATGGCTAATTCGGGAATTTGTTCTGCCTGACTACTATAATGAATGTAATCTTTGGGGCTATTTTCCAAACCACAATTCTCACTGATAGTCTGGGTCCTCAGAGCAAGGCTACCACATCTCCCCTTAGGGTTCTAGGGCTATCCCTGAGTGGTTGAGGGGTTTTTTTCTAGTATTATATAGCTCATAAGCCCCCAACAGTGTTTCTCCCATTATTAGTGATATCAATTAGTTAGCTAGACTTAATTAGCTTTAGAAACAAGTATTTACTAAGGTGGTATAGTTAGTATAAAACATCCCCCCAAAAGTCTATAACATATTCTTGCACAAATAATGAAATAATAAATAAAAAGACAACCCAGTTGGTTGTTAGAAACATTTTTCTCTACTTTATGGAGAAAAATAACTTCCTTTTTGGGTGTAGCTTTTCTCTTCAGCATAGGAAAGAATAGTTTCAGTTGAGCGATAAAGTCAGAAGTGAGACTATAGAAGGCTTAGAAAACAGCCAGAAGACAGGAGGAAGAGGAACAGAATGCTGCTACCAATATTCTATTAGTGTTGTTGTAAGATAGCAAAAATCAAACACAAGCATCCAAAGAACTGAGAAATGAATATCACACAGACAGCAATGGAGAACTACATGGCAAGTATGAGAGGCCTGAAACGCATGGCAAATGAGGAATTTCTAAATATGATTAGGATTGTGGGTATTATTAGGAAAATGTAGCATAAAAAGGAAAAAATTTTAAAGATTAAAGAAGCCCCAGATCCCTCAGACACTCCATACTACTACATACTGCCACATTGACACAGAGACTGTAACAAGTACCTACCATGAATTAAAACATCTCAGAGGTACCACCTCACACAATCAAATTGGCTAACATGAGAGGAAAGAAAAACGACAAGTACCAGAGGGAGTTGGAAAAATTGGGACACTAATGAACTGTGAGTGGAGTTGTGAACTAGTCCAACCATTCTGGAAAACAATTTGGAACTCTGTCCAAAGGACTATAAAACTCTGCCTACCCTTTGATCCAGCAATATCAATACTAGATCTATATCCCAAAGAGATCAAAAAGAAAGGGAAATAATCTACACATATAAAAATTTTGATAGCCACTCTTTTGTGGTAGCAAAGAATTGGAAATTGAAGGGGATGCCTATCAATTGGGGAATGACTGAACACATTGTGGTATACTATTGGGATCGAATATTATGCTGGAATAAATGACAAAGGGGATGGTTTCAGAAAAACCTGCAAAGTCTTAAAAAGCAACATGAACAGAACCAGAACACTAAACAGAGTAAGAGCAATATTGTAATGTTGACCAGCAATGGTCCAGGACAATTCCAAAGGACTCCCAATGAAAAATGCTGTCTACCTCCAGAGAGAGAACCAATGAACTGAGTGCAGATTGAAGCCTACTTTTTTCACTTACTTTATATTTCTATCACATTACTTATTATTTTCATATTTATTTTTCTTGTTTTTTGCAACATGGTTAATAGGGAAATATGTCTTGTGTGACTTCACATGTATAATTGATATCATATTGCTTAATTTCTCAATAGGGGTAGGGGCAATAAAAGAAAGGAAATAATTTGGAACTTAAAAAATTTTTAATGAATGTCAAATAAGATATTTTTAAAAATACAACTACCTGCCATGCAACCAGTTCCCAATCCATCTAATTCTATTATCATCTAGTTAATAGCTCTTCATCTTTTCCACAAGAATTGTGAAGCCTCAAGGCCAGGATCCCACTTGAGGACCTAAAGGGCTACATGTGGCCTCAAGGCCCCAGATTCCCCACCCCTTCAAATAGGCACTTTATAAAGTTTTATCCTAAAATATAAGTAAAAAATAGATTTGCGGCACTTTGCAACCCTGTCATAAAAGAAAGCAAGATTGGCCAGACCAAGTTTGTTTTTAATGCAGTCATATTGACTCTTTGGGATCCTTGCATTCCTTTCCAAATATCCTCCAACCATCTCTTTCTGGGATTAGGTTTGTTCTGCACAGTCCCAGAAGGTAAAACTGGCAACAAGGGGTATAAAGTGCAACCAGGAAGATTTCCAATTGATACTCAGATATTAGAAAGTAATGCTATGGGGCGGCTGGGTGGTACAGTGAGTAGAGCGTGGGCCCTGGAGTCAGAAGGACCTGAGTTCGGATCCGGCCTCGGACACTTAACGTGCACACAAACAAAGACCTAGCCGTGTGACCTTGGGCAAGTTACTTAGCTCCAGTTGCCCTCCAAAAAGCAAAAAAAAAAAAGTAATGCTACTTACTAATAATTGGAGCTATGCAGTATGCAGTCAGTTGACAGACACTTACTATGTCCAATGCAGATTAGTAGAAAGGGCTGTCTCAAGAGAAAGTGGGTTTTCCTTCAGTGAAGCTCTTCAAGAAAAGACTGGATGACCATCACTTGTCAGGCTGCTGTAGGAGGGATTTATGCACAGACAGACCCAAGAGAGAGCAAAGATGTCAGTGAGCTTTCTTCCCAATCTGGGATTCTGGGATAATGAGATTCCGAAATACACCACCAGAGGGAGCCAAGGAACAGCATTAAAATGGGGAGGAGATATGAAAGAGGAGTCAGGGCCAAAAAATGCCCTAAAGAGCAGCTTCACAGAGAAACATGTTCCAATCCTATGAGACACTAAGAAAAAGAGGGCAGGGGAACAGGTCAGCTCCATGAAAGGCTGGAAACCCTAAAACCAATAAGATTGGCAATAATGACTAAAGGAGACTGGAGGCAGTGTGGATCAGTGGAAAGAGCACTGGGTCTGGAGACACTTCTGACCTATATATATATGTACATATTGCCCTACAAATTCCCCAAGGACTGCTTTTACTTTTCCCTTTGTATCTCTAGCTCCTAGTGGGGTACCTGTTACACAGTAGGTGCTTAATAAATGCTTGGTGAATCAATGAAGTTTTTTAGAAACTGCATGATAAGTAGATGTAAGTTATGATGATTATATATTACATTTTGTAGCAATGAGGCATGGCACGGGTGATGACCCTTTTGGCCCTGCACCTTGGAGCCTCAGTCATATGGCACCAGTAATGACTTCTTTAAGCCTATAGTAAGGCAGACTACCATTGTAGGAATTATCCAGAAAGGCAGTGCGATATCTTAGCTACCAGCCAGGGCATAAGCCACCAGCACAGCGCTCTTGTTGTTTTTTTTGGTTTGGGTTTTTTGGTTTTTGGTTTGGGTTTTTGTCTAGCATATGCCTTTCTAATGAGATGGATTATCCTGCTGCTATTGGATGGAGTTCAGGCTGCAGATGCCTAGAATGTACCTCCACCAATATTTCTTGTTGTGTTTTGTTGCTTTCAGTCATATCCAACTCTTTGTGACCCCTTGGGGGGTTTTCTTGGCAGGGATACTGGAGTAGTTTGCCATTTCCCTCTCCAGCTCATTATACAGGTAAGGAAACTGAGGCAAACAGGGTGAAGTGATTTGCCCAGGTTCACACTAGTAAGTTCAGGAGGCCAGATTTGAACTCGTGAAGATGAGTCCTCCTGACACCAAGCCCAGTGCTATATCCACTCCACCACCTATTTATCCCCACCAACATCAGTACTATCACAACAATCACTGTCACCAAGACCAAACTTTTTTTTAGCAGCAAGGACTCATTTGGAATCTCAGATCCACTGGCGAGGCCTGAAACAAAGGAAGAAAATGAAATGTATTATTACTTAAAATGTTAAGATAGAAAAACTAAATGGCACAATGGATAGAGCACTGGGCTTGGAGTCAGGAAGATTCACCTTCCTGAGTTCATATCTGGCCTCAGACCCTTACTAGCCATGTGACCCTGGGCAAGTCACTTCACCCTGTTTGCCTCAGTTTCCCCATCTGTAAAATGAGTTGGAAAAGGAAATGGCAAACCATTCTAGCATCTCCACCAAGAAAACCCCAAATGGGGTCATGACTAAAAAAACTGAACAACAATATATAACTCACCAGTCTCTACCCTTTCTAGACTCCCCTTTCTCAGTTCATAGCATCCCTGTATTTGTTGGATTCAGAGAATTTGTATGCTATAATAGCGTAGTTTATTTAACATAACATAAAGTATAATGGGAAAAGAGCAAATATTTCCAAATGAAAGCATTCACCTCCGGGCACCTTCCAAACCTCTTTCTTTCCAAACACTCTCAGATCTTTGGGTACAGATAATGGAGCTCTTGATCACATGCACCAGCAACTCATGGAAAAAAAAAGGGGAGGGGATGTCTACACACAGTATGAGGATCATAGACTAGAAACAAATGAAAGCAGGGAAGATATAGGGGGAAATGAGTCATCATATGCACACACACATACTCATGCATACACACACACACACACACACACACACACTCCTTAACTCATCTGTTCAAAGGGATTCACACTAGTTGGCAATGGTAGCAATTCTGGATCTTTTTCTCCTTGTGACTCCTAGTCTCTGTCTCCATTCAAGCAACAAGGGTTCTCCCAAAGCTTCAGGACTGGTCTCTTCCCTTTGCCACAGGGTCTCAGACACCAACCATAGAAGTACAGAGAAGTACGCAATCTGTACAATGAAGTGTGCAATGTTGGGGAAAAAACCCACTAGATTTGGAATCAACAGTCCTTGATTCAAATTCTGCCCATCACTTGCCACTGGTGTTACCTTGGGCAAGTCACTTCATCCATCTGAGGCTCAATTTCCTCATTGTAAGATGAAATGGTTTTACTTGAGGACTCTAAGGCTCTATGATCCTATGACCTGTGAATTCTTTTTCTCTGTCTTCACCCAGAGTCCGCAGAAGATGATATATGAATAGAAAGTTAAACTCAGATAAAATGAATGGGTGGATATGAAAATCCTTTATTCCCCTGCCTTTAAACTCACCCCAGTACAGTCAGAAAGTCCTTCCTCTTATCTGACTCACATTTCTTCCTGAGATCCCCTCTGACCTTCCTGACTTCTCCTTTGGCCCTGTAAGCTAGAATGGCCTATGGTGACTGACTCAGGGCTTCAGTGATTGCTGGTCTCTTGGCCCTTCCAGTAGTTTCTATTCTAGGCCCTACTCCCTCCCAACACTGCTCAAACTTCTCAGGTCAAACAAGTTGGTCTAGAAAGCTATACTCTTTCCTGGCCCTGGACCTAGAGAAGGAGGCTTCAACTAAATCCCACAACTGCTGGTACTCTGAGCCCCTGCTATACCATAGTCATGGACTTTAGAGGTAGGGGAGATCTTAGAGTTTATCTAATGCAAATATATAATTTTATAGGTGAAAAAACAAGCCCAGAAAGGGAAAGAGACTTGCCTAAGTCATACAAACAATATGAATAATAAATAACAAAATCTGCATTAAACCAGAATACTCAAGTATTCTTTCCATTATATAATATGGTCTCTTTTGCTCCAGTCTTAAAAATTGGCAGGTCTCAGTGCTAAGGAAAGGAGTTCAAAGCTGTATGGGACCTCAGGATGGAGACCTCTTATTAACAAAATCTCAGAACTGGGAATGTCTTAAAGGGTCATCTAAGCCAACCCATTGCTGGAAAATAATCCCTTCCCCAACAAACCTGAAAAGAGTTCATCCAGGATTTGCTTGTGAAAGAACAAAGCACCACAACCCAACACAGCCCATTCCACCTTTGCTTATTCACATTTCTTCATGAGATCCCCTCGGGCCTTCCTGACTTCTTCTTTGGCCCTTTAAGCTAGAACAGCCTAAGGTGATTGACTCATGGCTTTTTCCTTTTATCAATTCTAAACTTTCTTCCTTGAAATTTCTACCCATTGTTCTGCCCTCTGGGGTCAAGAAGAAAGAGTTTAATCTCTCTTGTACTCGAGATACCTTCAAATATTTAAATGTAACTGTCACCTGTCACTATTTTCTTACTATGCTATTTCATTAAATGCATTTACTTTGAATTAATTGGGCCCCATGGGTAATTAATTATTAAAAGTGAACACATTTACCCAGCTCTACCCTCAGGACTACCATCCCTCTTTTCCTACTTCCTCATCCATCCTACAGAGCTCGCTATATTTTCTTCCTCTTAGGCTTCCAGGGGAAAGGTGATCACCCCTGGCCTCCTTCTTACAGACAGCTGGCTTCCTTAAACTCATCACCACTTCTCACCTGTCCCCTTGCCTCACTGCCTTCTCTAGGCCACTGGTGGCATCACTTTACCAAAAGCGAGTTAAGCAAAGAGTACCAGAGCATAGATTTCCAGTCTCTTAGGCAGACAAAGACCTTGAAGATCATTGACACTCTAAGAAGGCAATTGCAACAGTAGGAGGAAATGTGCCATCCTGGATGCTGGGGTCAGGACTGACCGATGCTGATAAAAGTGGCCAGCTGGGAGAGATTTGGAGGGCGGGGTATAATATCAACAGGGCTTGCTCACTGATGTGGGAGTAGAGAACAATAATCCACTTTTATATTGTTCTGATTAGTCATAACAGTTGTACCAAATAAATGTGTCTGTTATAACTGTCATATTAATTATAATCCAGGATTATAATTTTCTGAAATGCATAATCATGCCTCATCCTCCCAGTCATCTGCATTATTATCTTCCTCAGGGCCCAGGTTGTCGATGATTCAAGGAGAGAGAATCTGGCAGAGTAATTTCTGAGGATCCGAGTCCACAGGAGACTTTAATTGCCTTCATCCCCAACCCTCCCAGGAATCCCAGAGAGCACACAGTCAATAAGCAGGAAGCTACACAGTAGGATAGAAGATTAGGAGACCTGTGTCTTCAAATGATGGTTTGGCTGCCTCTCCTCCTTTCTATAGACCTTAATATTCAGATTTCTGACCATCTCCCTGGAAGCAACTGTCAATCAGTGACTGCCAATGAAGTATCTGAGACTGTGGTTATAGCCATTACTGTTGCATCATCCCATCACACAAGCAGGCAGTAAATAAGTCTGCCTGTGGGGACACCCAGATGTTGGAAGCAGAGACAGAGACCTGAGTGGGAGGGGAGAAGATTCCAAGTCTCAAGACTGGCAGCTATTGAGAACTTCATCTACTGTTGAATAAGGAAGGAAAGACTAATTTCTCCCATTGTTCTTCCCATCTTTCCTTTCCTGAGATTCCAGACACATGTGTGCAACTTTATTATTTCTTAATAGTGATTTTTTTTTAATTATTCTGAACTTCAGAAATGAAACAAGCATTTCCATAACAAAGTGGAATAGGAAAAAAAAAGAAAGAGAGGATGCTCCTGAAACTGCAGATCTGTTATGTACAAATTGCTATATTCCTTTTCAATACAAAAAAAAGTTATCATGCAACTTTCTTTATTTTTTCCCTCCTTCCCCCACCACCCTGGAGATGGCTTCCATTAGATAAAATTTCTGTGTGTATGTATATACATACATATATGTGTATGTGTGAGTTTGTTGAAGCAAGCACCCCAGAATCCCCAGGGTGGCTGCTAGCACAGGTTCTTAGATCTGCTTTTCTAAAGGAAAGCAACTCAAAATGGGTTAACAATCTTGCTTTAATAAATCGAACATATCATTTACCTAGTTCAGGGGGAAAAGTCAGCACCCCAAACTTCAGAATATACAGACAGAAAAATTTCAAGCAGACAGGCCTCCAACTGTCCAACCATTACATCCATACCAAATCACAGTTGCCAGAGAAGGAAGCATCAACATCTGGGTTTTCAAAGGGGAGAGCCGGGCTCAAGAACTGTTGCCAGAGTCTCATCTGCTCAAGTCACAACACTTCCCAAAGTGAGCCCCAAAAGAACGCCTCACATCAGGGATTATATAGCCTTCTCCTGGCTCAGAGAATGTAACAACCCTCTTGACCCACTGCGCAATCACAAAGTATCTCCAAAAAAAGCCTCCCACCACAGGCTCCAGGTGCACTTAACCTAGGGGCAGGGAAGATCTTACATAATGCAATCTTAGAAAGATGGCAACATAAATTTACAATTTGAGTACAAACAGCATCTTCCTTCATAAAATCTTTGCAATTAATTTGGGCCTTTATGATCGCTAGAATGAGTTACTCGCTGAAAATTGTTCTTAAAACAATATTGCTACTACTGTATACAACGTTCTCTTGGTTCTGCTCATTTCACTCTTCATTATTTCATTCAAGTCTATTCATGTTTTTCTAAACTCATTGAACTCATCATTTCTCAGTAATATTCCATCACAAACATAATAGCACAAATTTTTTAGCCACTCCTCAATTGACAAGCATCCCTGCAATTTCCAGTTCATTACCACCACAAAAAGAGCTGCTATAAATATTTAAATTGTTTGTTTATTTATTTATTATATTTCCATGAGCTGAGGGTATGGGTTCCATCAAGAATTCCCTGCCCCCAACAATACCTGTGGACAAGATCTGTGGTTGTAACTAGAGAGAAGAGATATGTAGTGGGAACTCTAGCCCTCCTACAAACTGTAGATTTTATAATTTTTAAAATATATCATGAGCAATATTTCATTTCACCACCTAGATAACTCCAAGTCTAGCCAACTGGAGTTTGAACTACTTACCAACAGTGTAGAATCAGAGGTTCAGTGGTAGGGGAAATAGCTTAGTCTCTACAAGAAGAACAAACTCTAGTGACCAGAAAGGGCATTCTAGACTTTTAGATGGGCATAGATGCCAGAAAGAAGCTAAGGTGTTACCCAGGTGCTAACTTAAGCTCAGCACTGCTTAGAAAGGAACTTATATGTTGTACTCGTTTGCTGGATAATTAATACATTGATATACTGTCATATGGACTTCATGAAGGAAACACAAGAGCCAATTTTGGCCATATCTTTTTTTCCCTTCTTGGCTAATTATCTTGAGAAAGTCTTCTATACTAAGTACTTTCACTTCTTTTACTTGCTTCTAAACCCTCTGCAACCTGGCTTCTGATTTTATAATTTGTAATTGCCTTCTCCAAAGTCACTATTGACCTCTCAATTGCCAGATTTACCGGTCTTTTCTCCATCTTCATCCTTCTTGACTTCTCTGAAGGCTTTGACACTGTCAATCATCCTCTCTTCCTAAATACTCTCTCCTCTCTAGGTTTTCACGGCATTGACTCCTCCTGCTTCTTATCCTACTTGTCTGGCTGCTCTTCCTCAGTATCCTTTGCTAGATCTTCATACAAGTTCATTCTCACTAACAATGAGCATCCCCCAAGGCTTTGTCCTGGGCCTTCTTCTCTTCTCCTACCATGCTATCTTGCTTAGTGATCTCAATAACTCCCACTGGTTCAATTTTCACCTTTATGCAAATGATTCCCAGATATACATGTGTACAATATAATATGTGTATATGTTTGTATATGTATATACACATGTGTGTATGGGTGTGTATGGGTGTGTGTACCTGTAAAGCCAAACACAAGCAACTCTCCTAAGAAATGCTACTATGAATAACTTTAAGGTTCTGATCACATAGTATAGTGAATTCTCTATTTATTCAGCAATAAACTAAAGCTAAACATTCACAGAAACCAAAGTACAACATTCACAACAATACAACATAACAACTTATTACTAAAGTGACCACATAGTCTTAAATAAAAGATATCATTCAGTAAGTCACAATTTGAATCAATCATTATGAAGTACCCATCTGAAGTACCCATGAAGTACCCATCTTTCATCTTGATTGGAGACTGGCTTCCAATCATCCTTAACTCAATCATCCTTAAGGAGCAATCATCCTTAAGGGGTACAAAATACAAAGGTCTCCCACCCTAGGTCTCATTGTCTTAATCTCATCAGCCAGCACTAAGTACCCAAGTAAAGGTCCTTTCATCTTGATTGGAGACTGACTCCCAAACTTCATGGTTCCTCTTCCATGCTCCCAGCTCTTACCTGAATTCACCCAATTCACTTTCTGCCTGTGAAATCAACATAGACAAACAGACAGGGCTTCTGTCTGAAAAACCAAACACAAATCATCAGTAAAGTCCCAAGACCTCTGAAAACATCAGTAAAACCCTCCTTCAGGGTTTTACTGAAACAGATTTTACAGGTTTTTACAGAAACAGATTCTGTTTCTAACAAAGACTTTATATAATCTCAGACAAGGCTCAAAGACACTTGAATAAATGAAACAAGGAACTAAGTACCATTTTGTTTGCCATTACAGTATCCAAGTATAGCTTCACATAAGCACCAGTCCCATGTCCCCAACTGATTTTTGGACATCTCAAACTGGATGTCCTATAGGCATCTCAAATTCATAGTGTACAAAACAATTCATTATCTTTCCCCTAAAACCCTCCCTTTCTCCAAACTTTAGTGTGGAGGATATCACCATTCTCCCAATCACCCAGACTCACAGTCTTGGTGTCATCATCAACTCTGCACTTGAACTCACCCTACATATCTAATCTGTTGCCAAAACTCATCAGTTCTACATTCACCATATCTCTGATATATCTCCCTTTCTCTGGAACACACCTTCATTGCCTCAAGATTGAACCATTTCGAGAGCGCCAGAGCCGAGCCGAGCCCAGGTCCCCGTGAGCCGAGGTTTTAGCCCAAGAGCAGCAGGGCCAGCAGCCGGCTGGAGGAACCCCAGAACACCATCAGCTGTGGCGACTCCAGAATTATCAACATAGACATGCCTAGGACAAAGTAAGAGGTTAGTGTCCTATGGACTTTGGGACCTGTATTTGGGGGAATGCGTCGGCTCCCTCCCCTGGGGGCTAGAAGCCGCTGAGGAGACACACCATTTTGTAGTTTTCAGAGGCAGCTCCAGCTCCTGGCCTGCAATTAATTGTAGGGAGATCCAGCGATCAGTCTTGGGGGTAATCGCTCTTGCTTTAACCTCCCTGGATCTGGATTGTGATCTAGGGTGGAAGTCATGGGTGGGTTTACAGCTTGCCAGAAACGGAAGTTGCCCCCCACACGTTCGGGACGAAAATTCCTCTATCTGGCCTTAAAGCCATAGTGTGGCAACAAGCCCAAAAGTCAAGCAATTAAGTGGCAACATGCCAAGGCAAAGGAAACAGAAAAATGCAACCCTAGACTCCTATTTTGGGGGCATAGAGCGGGAAAAGGACTGTGAGGTCAGAAGTCCTGCTCCAAAAGCCCCAGGGGAAAACATGAGTGGGTTGCAGGCCATAGAGGACCTTAAGAAGGACTTTAAAAATCAAATAAGAGAAGTGGAGGAAAAATTGGAAAGAGAAATGAGAAGGATGCAGGAAAAGTATGAAATGAGGGTCAACAGCCTGACTGAGGAAAACAACACCTTAAAAAATAGACTAACTCAAATGGCAAAGGAGGCCCAAAAGGGCAATGAGGAGAAGAATGCGTTAAAAAGTCAAATTTGCCAGATGGAAAAAGAATCTCAAAAGTTCACTGAGGAGATTCATTCCTTCAGAGTTAGACTGGAGCAAATGGAAGCTAATGACTTTATGAGAAATCAAGATGCTGTTAAGCAGATCCAAACAAATGAAAGATTAGAAGGCAATGTGAAATATCTCATGGGAAAAACCACTGACCTGGAAAATAGATCCAGGAGAGACAATTTAAAAATTATTGGACTACCTGAAAGCCATGATCAAAGAAAGAACCTAGAAATCACCCTTCAAGAAATTCTCAAGGAAAATTGCCCTGATGTTTTAGATCCAGAGGGCAAAATAGAGGTTGAAAGAATCCACAGATCACCTCCTGAAAAAGATCCCAAAAAGAAAACTCCCAGGAATATTACAGCCAGGTTCCAGAATCCCCAGATCAAAGAGAAAATACTACAAGCAGCCAGGAAGAAACAATTTCAATATTGTGGAAACACAATCAGAATAGCCCAGGACCTGGCAGCTTCTATATTGAGGGATCGAAGGGCATGGAATATGATATTCCAGAGGGCAAAGGAACTGGGAATGAACCCAAGGGTCACCTACCCAGCAAAACTGAGTATTATGTTTCAGGGGAAAATATGGTCATTCAGTGGAATAGAGGACTTTCAAGCATTCTTGAGGAAAAAACCAGAATTGAATAGAAAATTTGACATCCAGACACAAGAAGGAAGATATGCCTGAGAAGGTAATCAGGGAAAGGAAATCAAAAGGAACCTATCAAAGTTGAACTATTTACATTCCTATATGGAAAAGCAATAACTGTGACTGATGATATCTTTCTCACTATGAAAATAATGGAAGAAGGGTGTGTGGTCATGTGAATACATCTGTGAATGTGTGTGTATATGGTTACAGTTATATACGGATAGAGGGCATGGGTTGAATTTGTTGGGAAGGGAGAATACTCAAGGGATGAAATTATGAGGTGAGAGAGGAAAGTGGCGGGAGGAGATGGGGAGAGACAGGGTGGGGTAAACTATCTCATGTGGAAGAAGCAAGGAGAAGTGGTTGCAAGGGAGGGAGG
Source organism: Gymnobelideus leadbeateri (assembly GCA_011680675.1). Taxonomy (NCBI): domain Eukaryota; kingdom Metazoa; phylum Chordata; class Mammalia; order Diprotodontia; family Petauridae; genus Gymnobelideus; species Gymnobelideus leadbeateri. The sequence goes on from WOXC01008093.1 coordinate 108,718, forward strand.
GAATAGGAAGTCTAAAAAGGCAAAACCACATTCACAATGAGTTTGGTTCGGGGAGAGAATGACATACATACTAAATGGGATATCTCAACCTGCAGCAGGATAGGGGGAAGGGGGATGAGAGGAGGGATGATGGATGGGAGGGCATCCTTGGGGGGAGGGGAGGTTGGAAGTACCCACTATAGAAGAGGTACAGGATCAAGTAGGGAATGGACCAGGTGGGGGTGGGATGAGTGGGAGGGAATTATAAGCAGCCTTGTATAATATATCTACTATGGTAATGTTTTGCATAGCTAGACATGTACAACATATACTGAATTACTTATCTCCCAAGAGGGAATGGGTGACAAGGGAGGAAGGAAATGGATCTGAAATTCGAGGTCTTAACATTAAATGTTTCAAATATAAAAAAAAAAAAAGATTGAACCATTGCAATAGCCTCCTAGTTAATCTCCATAACTATAATCTCTCCCCACTATAATTCACACTACAGTCAACTACCAAAGTGATTTTCTTAAAATACAGGTCTGACTACCTCACCCTCCATTTCATTAAACAAACTCCCATAACTCTTTATTATGTCCAAAACCAAATAGCTCTATTTGGTATCTAAAACTCTTTATAATCTTCTTACCTTTCCAATCTTCTTAAACCCTACTCCCTTCCGTGTACTCTAGGATCTAATGGACTCCTTTTATCCCTCAAATACAACACTCCACCTTCCAACTGTCCCTTGTATCCCCCACATGGGCTGTCCCCTGTACCCAGACTGATTTTCCTCCTCACATCTACTTCTTAACTTCCCTGGATTCCATCAAGAAAAGTATCATATCAACAGATCATAAAAAAGGGAAAAGAATCCACATGTACAAAAATATCTATAGCAATTCTTTTTGTGGTGGCAAAAAATTGGAAATTGAAAGGATGACTATCATTTGGGGAATAGTGGAACAAGTTGTGGTATATGAATGTAATGGAATACTATTGTTCCATAAGAAATGAAATGTAGGCAGACTCCAGAAAAACTTGGGAGGACTTATATGAACTGATGCTGAGTAGAGTGAGAAGAACCAGGAAAACATACACAGTAACAGCAAAACTGGTCGATGACTGACTTTGATAAACGTAACTCTTCTCAGCCATGCAAGGATCTAAAACAACTCCAAAAGACTCATGATGGAAAATGCCATCCACATCCAGAGAAAGGACTATGGAGTTTGAATATAGATCAAAGCATACTATTTGCTGTCTTTTTTGTTTTTTCTTTTTCATGGTTTCTCCCATTCATTGTAATTCTTCTATACAACATGACTAATATGAAAATGTGCTTCATAAGAATAATTGGGGAGGGAAGAGAGGAGAGAGGTTGAGAAAATTTTAAACTTATGGAAGTGAATGTTGAAAACTAAAAATCAATAAATTAATTTTAAAAATTCAAAAGGAATGATGGACTTACATGGACTGATGCTGAGTGAAGTGAGCAAAACCAGGAGAACATTGTACACCATAACAGCAACATTGTGTAATGATCAACCTGGATAAATCCAGCTCTCCTCAGCAATACAGTGATCTAAGACAATTCCAGAAGATGGATGTGGATAGCATTTTCCACCATGCTATCCACATCCAGAGAAAGAACTATGGAATCTGAACACAGATTGAAGCACACTATTTTCTCTTTGCGATGTTTTTTTCTTTTTTGTGGTTTTTCCCTTTTGTTCTGATTCTTTTTAACAACATAACTTATTCGGAAATACATTTAATATGATTGTACATGTATAGCCTATATCAGATGGCTTGCCATCTTGGGGAGAGGGGAGAAGAAGAAGGGAGAAAAAAATTTGGAACTAAAAAGCTTATAAAAGTGAATGTTGAAAACAATTTTTACATGGAATTGGAAAAAATAAAATACTATTAAGTGGAGGGAGGGAATTTTAAAAAGTAAAGAGAAAAAAAGAAGAGGAGAAAAGTGGAGGGGAGAGGGGAAGGGAGGGGAAGAGAGGGGAGAGGAGGGGAGAGGAGGTGAGGGGAGGAGAGGAGAAAAGAGGGGGGGAGAGGGGAAGGGAGGGGAAGAGAGGGGAGAGGAGGGGAGGGGAGGAGAGGGAGGGAGGGGAGGGAGGGAGGGGAGAGGAGGAGGAGGGGGGAGGAGAGGACAGAGGGGAGGGGGGAGAGGAGGAGGGGAGGAGAGAGGAGGGGAGGGGAGAGGAGAGGAGGAGAGGGGGGAGAGAGGAGGAGAGGGGAGGGGAGGGGAGAGGAGGAGGGGGAGGAGAGAGGGGAGGGGAGGGGAAGGGAAGGGGAGGGAAAGGGAAGGGAGAAGGAGGGGAGGGGAGGGGAGGAGAGGAGATACTCATATCCCAACCTCTGCAAGAGGCTTTTCCAGTATGGCTCAGTTTATCAACCCCACTACTATTGCCCCCCCCTCAGTGATTACTTCCCATTTATATATACATGTACATTATGCATATATATAACTATCTGCATGTTTTCTCCCGCATTAGAATATGTGTTTCTTGAGGGCAGGGGCTGTGATTTTGTTTTTCACTGTGTCCCTGGAGTTTGGCACAATGCTTGGCCCATAGTAAATGCTTAATAAATATTTGTCAAATGACTAAGTGTCACATGCAATTAAACATTTGTTACATTCAAATCAAAAAGAAGGCAAAGTGAGCCTGTATAACGGTCTTCTTGACAGAGAATTACCCCCTCCTATTTTACTGACAAAATAGAAGCCATCCATGCAAGCTCCCTCTTCTCCCATACTCAGAACCTCTCTCCATCATCCCTGAGTCCATCTTTATTTGCTGTAGTCTCTGAAAAAGAGACGGCCCTTCTTGTCAAGACCAGTGCCTCCACTTGGGTCTCTGTCCCCTCTCTTGTCTCCTCTTAAGAGGCTGCCCTCTTCTTTTTCTCATCTTTCAATCTCTCCTCTCTTGCTTACAAACATAGCCCATGTCCCTGACATCCTTAAAAGAAACATTCACTTGACCCTACCATCCATCCACAAAAGTAATCATTCTAGATCTCTTTGTCCTTCCACAACCAAAATCCTAGAAAATATTCTCTAATTGTTGCCTCCTTTTCTCATTTCCACTCAATTCTCAATCACTTCTCACTTTGCAATCTGGCTTCTGACCCCACTATTCCACTGAAACTGAACTCTCCAAAGTTACCAATGATCCTTTGGTTGGTATATTCAATGACCTTTTCTGGGACCTTATTCCACTTGCCAGCTCTGTATCATTGGATAACCACCCTCCTCCTGGACACTCTTATCCTTTAGTTTCTGTGACATTGCTCTTTCTTGGTTCTCAACCTGCCTGTATGACCAGTCTTCTATCTTTTTTTGCTAATTCATCCTCCCCCTCAGGGTTCAGTCCTGGGTCATGTATTGCCTCTCCATATTTTGTCTCAGTTTCTTTATCCTCTCTCATAAACCTCTCAATCATCATCTCTATATAGATGTCTTCCAGCTTTTTACACCAAACCCTAATATCTCTTCTAAAATCTATTGTCACTTGCTTATTTTCCATATCTACCTGAATTATCCAGCGGCTCTCAATATCCATAAAAAAATCCACCATGTCCAACAAAAAACTCATAACATCCCCCTCTTCTGTCTCCATCAAAAACCTACCCATCTTCCAAACATTCCAATTTCTGTTGAGGGCATCCTTCTAGTCACCTAGGTTTGATGCTCGGAGTCCCTTTGGCCTTCTTCCCACCTTCCTGCCCTACCCCCCAATTATCAATCTAATCAATTCCCAATTATTACTGATTCTGTCTCCACAACATCTCTCCCACATCTCTTTTCTCTACTCTCATAATCTCCTCCTTATCACCATTACCTCTTTCCTGGACTATTTGCAATAACCTCTGAATTGATATCCCCACTTCCAGCTTTTTCTGTCTTTTTTCCCATCGACATTGTCAAGCTGATATTACTAAAACACAGCTCTGACCATATCACCACTCCCCAGGCTGTCCCAGTATTTTCATAATGAACACAGTTTTAGTATATTGAAATACTGAAAAGCGAAAGAAACTAAAAGAGACTGATCAACTCTAAAGCTGAAAGAAATGCACCTTCCACTTAACAAGGGGCAAAGTATCAATCAATGTGTTATAGTGAATAGGACCAGACCTGGAGCCGAAAAGACCTGAATATGAATCCTAATATTATCCTAATAATTATCCTATAATCCTAATAAATATATAATATATATAATATATAATATATATAATAAATAATTATCCTATAATCCTAATAAATATCCTAGATATTTACTAGCTGTGAGCTGCTGGACAAGTCACCTACCATCTGCCTCAGCTTCTTTGTCTATAAATTGAGGGTCAAACTTTATCTGCAAGGCTCATACCAGTTCAAAATAAATCTATGACCCTTTGAGAGAATACCTTCTGATGACTTGCACCAGGGACACAGTAAAGGGTCATCAGTCTCATTCTATGCTCCATCACAATGAACAATCACTTCTATTACTCTCTTCTTTGCCAACTTTTATTTCCCTCCTGATAGGAGTGGAAGGTGATTCCTTAACTGAACCTCTTTATACCCACTATATGAAATTCTTATATGCAGACATGATATTTGATCATCCATCCATTTCTATTCATCAAACAAATCTTTATTGAGCATTTGTTGTGTGCCAGGCCCTGCTGCTGCTTAAATTCATTAAGGAAAATGACAGGCACAAAAACAACCAGAGAGCTAGGCAAGTTGTGCTGGGTGCCTCAGAAAGGCATTGGTTTGGGGCTAAGTCTGCAACTTTAGGGTATTATTAAAATCATTAAAAGTGGCACGTCCAGGACTTGGTCCAGTTCCAATGACCTAGCTAGCAAGTTACCCCCTCTGGGCCTCAGTTTCCTTATCTCTCAAATAAACAGGTCAGAGCACATCATTTCTAAAATCTATCTATAAATTTCAATAACATTCACTATCTTTTATGTACAACCCATGGGAGAGAACTTCCCAAAGCACTGTGAGCTCACATATTCCTGGTCTGATCCTGGAGGCTAAGCCCTTCACAAAAAATCTTTTTTTTTCCCTTTGGCTCATTATGCCCCAATTCAGAGTTTACTATAGTGCAATATCCAAATTGTATTACTTAGAAATGCTTTTGTCAAGTTTTTTCCAAGGGCAGTTAGATGGCACAATAAATAGATGCTGGGCCTAGAGGCAGGAAGATGTATCTTTCTGAGTTCAGACCTGGTCTTATATGCTTACCAGATAGCTATGTGACCCTGGGCAAGTCACTTAACCTTGTTTGCCTCAATTTCCTCATCTATGAAACGAGCTGGAGAAGGAAATGGCAAACCACTCCAGTAATACCAAGAAAACTCCAAATGGGGTCATAGAGAGTTCGACACAGCTAAACAACACAAGTTCCCAAAGGGTGTCCACTCCCCAGCTCCCATATAAGTACTCAAGGTAATACAGGTATTAGATACAAGTAAAACTTCATCCAATTGAAAATGCAAAAGATTAAAAATTATTCATAGAAGTCTATTAACAGATGCAGAAAACACAGAAGGTACTCAAGGGCTTACAAAGTTCATAAACTCATATAAAAAGCACATAAAGCAAAAAACCGCCCATAAATTCCCCTCAAGAGATAATCATAGTTTAGAGTCACTTAGTGAGCAACGCCCCTTCCCATCAGACCTGCACTGCCCAAGTCAGTCATGATTATTGGGGTAGGTGAGGGAGAGGTAGAGCTGGCAAGATAAGATGCAAGGCCCTTACTCCCAAGTCAGGTACATTTTTTTTTATGTACTCTTAATTGTTTCTCCAGTCTGGCAGAGGTCATCTTGACAATTCCTTTTTTTCTCTAACAAGCATGATGATGTTCAGGAAATTTTACTCTCTCTCTCTCTCTCTCTCTCTGTCTCTGTCTCTCTGTCTGTCTCTCTCTCTTTCTGTCTCTGTCTCTCTGTCTCTGTCTCTCTGTCTCTCTCTGTCTCTGTCTCTTTCTGTCTCTGTCTCTCTCTGTTTCTGTCTCTGTCTCTCTGTCTCTCTCTTTCTGTCTCTGTCTCTCTCTCTCTCTCTGTCTCTCTCTCTCTGTCTCTCTCCCATCTCTCTGATTCTGCCATGGAAAGGAGAGCCATCATTGTCTGGTTGCTTCCACTCATTTGGCTGGAAAACTTCCATTCCCAAGGGCTCTCCTTTAATTTAAATGTATGTCCATGTCTGCCTCTGCCATGTGCTTTTTCTGTAAGTTGCTATCAACTGCAAAGGGTGGAGGAGAGAAAAATTCCTTCCTCTCTAATCTGCCCTATAGAATTCCCTGAGGAAAGCAGAAGTAAAAAGGTGGAGAGAATTCTGGGTAAGCTGTGGCAAAGGATGAAAGGGAAGGGTTTCTTACAACAAAAGGGTAGCTTCTTGAGGCTCAGCTAGCCCACCAATCACGTTGGAAGTAACTCCAGTCAATGGTACCAACCAGGCATTGGCATTTGTCTTCTTAGCAAGATGCCAAAGCATATGTCCTTCCTCTATGATCTATAACCCTGAGAGAGAAATCGATAGGGAAATCCCCCTCTCCCACCAAGTTATATAAGAGAAGTGGGTAGCTCTTCTCTAGTACCCCATACATTGTACAATTTGTCTATCAAATACAATATGCATCTAAAGGGCTTTACAAACTTTAAAGCACCATGTAAATGAACTCCATCATTAGCTGTGCTGTTCCCTGGAAATACACCATGACTTTAGACTCACATTCAAACGGACTTTATAGTTTGCAAAACTTTTTTTCACACCATCAATTTCCTAGTTGCTTTGCAAATGTATAAGCATTAACTATGGAGAAGGGAAGAATTTAATAATTCTATAATGACTCTTTTAATACCATTATGAGGTCTGTTTCCAAAGATTGGGGAAAAATAAAAAGAACCTAGAAGTTCTAAAAGGTTTATAGCAGCTCTCTGGAAATTGCAGGGATACCCATCAATGGTGGGATGGCTGAATAAGCTGTGGTATGTGATTGTGATGGAATACTACTGAGATATAAGAAATGATGAGCTCAATGATCTTAGAAAAACATAGAAGACTTGCATGAAATAATGAAGACAGAAATGAGGAGAACATTGTATATAGTAGCAGCAATATTATTTTAAGAATTACTTTGAGTGAATAAGTCATTTTGTTTTTGTTTTTGGTTTGTTTGTTTTTTTTGCATTTTGGAGGGCAAGTGGGGCTAGGTTTTTGTTTGTGTGTGTGTTAAGTGTCTGAGGCCGGATCCAAACTCAGGTCCTTCTGACTCCAGGGCCGGCGCTCTACTCACTACGACACCTAGCTGCCCCTGAATAAGTCATTTTGACTATTATAAATAACCAAATTAACTATAAAGGACATATGAAGAAAGACACTATCTGCATCCAGAGAAAAAACTGACAAATAGAAATATGTGTAGGACAATTATATATGTGTATGTGTGTGTATACATACACACACACATACCTATTTGTGTCTAATGGTAGCCATCTCTAAGGTGGGAAGCAGTAGGAAGGAAAAGAAAAAAGAAATTTATGTGATAACTTTATTATGTATTTTAAAAGAATGACAAGTTGTATATAATAGATTTGTAGTTTCATGGACAAACATAACTTATTACACTATGTTATAGAAAAGCTTGTTTTTTCCATAAATTAAAAATAAAATAATGTCCCAAAAAAAGTTAACTATGGGGGAAAAGGTAACAACCTAGTGCTGTTCTCATTAATACTCTTCCCTACCTTGAGGTGATACCCTACAAGGGAAATCCCCAAGCCAGACTGTACTACAGTGATACATGAGAATGTTCTGAAGCCAGCTCCAATTAGCTTGTGAGAATCTGTTGTTAAATGTTCAGAGTGAACATTCACACTTCAGAAATCAGCAAACTCCAAATCAGGGTTTGATTTATTGTTTCATGATTGTCTAGTGGTGGAGTGATGAACAAGATGTTCATGACACATATTCAACTTTAAAGTGACAGAGAGCTGGTTGTTAAATATTTACCAGAACACCCCTGACTCTAGAAAAGAAAGCTCCTTCCAGATTTTGAAGTGGTCTCCCATGGAAGTGGGTGCAGAGTATAGCTACCACTTCAGAAAGAAGTCCCGGGGGGAGGGAGGCGGGGCTAGGTGGTGCAGTGAGTAGAGCGCCGGCCCTGGAGTCAGAAGGACCTGAGTTCGGATCCAGCCTCAGACACTTAACACACACAAAACAAAAACCTAGCCGTGTGACCTTGGGCAAGTTACTTAACCCCAATTGCCCTCCAAAAAAAAGCAAAAAAAAAAAAAAAGTCCCAGGAAGGGCAAGAGAAGGCCAAAGAACCCTAGAAGGTAGCAAAATTGGGTATGAGGCTAGATTGAAAACTGTCAGAGCAGGGGCTCTGCTGAGGTCTGGAATGATATTCCTACCATGTTGTTGTGGGGTATAGTGCCACTCATCCTATGCTAATTCTAGCTCTGAGTCAGAGGTAGAACAATGGCTAGAATCCAAGGTTTCTGACCCTTAGTCCAGGGCACTTTCCATAGTACCATACTTCCTCTCTCTCTAGAAGTATCCCAGGCTTCCTGGTTTAGGGGTGGAATCTCCACTTTAAGTAGAAAAGTTGCCACAGAAAAATATAGTCTAGTTGAAATACCTTTGATTCACTTAGAGATATTGACCTCATATTGATCCAACAGTTTTGTATCCATCCAGAGCATCCCCTACAAATCAGAGCCTCTGTCAGTTTGCCTTCCCAGGAAGGAGAAGTCTCTTAGTAATGGGACAAGCTTATCATTCTTATGATTCCCAAATCTCAGACTGACCCTTTCTGAGAAAGAGAGAGAGAGAGAGAGAGAGAGAGAGAGAGAGAGAGAGAGAGAGAGAGAGAGAGAGAAGAGCCCATTTCAGAGGTGAAAACAATGGTGCCCTGACCTGCAAGGTCTGGATCCCAAATTATAATCCAAGAAGAAAAGGACCCTGACCTGGGAGTCTGGATACCTAGATTCTTTCACTGGCATTGCTACTCAAAAATTAATCTCAGGTAATCACTTAAGCTTTCTTGAACCTGTTCTCTCATCTGTAAAATGGAGGGTGAGATTTGTTGAAAAAGTCAAATGTGGGAATGGAATTGAAAGTGTTATTATAGGTAAAAGGGGGAATATGAATGGCTCCATTTCCATCATCATTATTTTATTATCATCCTTGGATTAAAAGAAATTGAGAGAAGGAGGACAACACTCCTACAAAGAGGGCCTGGCTTTGATCTCAAGAAGAGCCAAGTTCACCCTGAGGAAGCCTACCCCAATGACAGAGTATCAAGCCTTCCTCCCCACACACATATTCTCTAGCTCGTTATACCCCAAGAGAGTTGGGGAGGGGGACAGAAAGCTGAGATACAATTCATTCCTAGGGTTTCCCCAAAAGGAGTCCTACTCATCATTCTGCTGAAACTGCCAAATCCCAAATTACCAGTTATCTCTTAATTGCCCAGTCTAATGGCCTTTTCTCAATCCTAATCCTCCTTGAACACTGCTGCATTTGACACTATTCAATCACTTTCTCCTTCTAGATATTCACTGCAATAGGTTTTTGTGACCTGTCCTAGGCTATTCCTAGAGGTCTGATACTTCTCTGTCTCTTTAACTGGGTCTTCATCTAAGTCAAATCCTTCATCATAGTGAACCCCAAGACACTAGGCTGGGCCCTCTTTCTTTTCACTCAGCTACTTTGTAGAATTTGGATCCACAGATGTAGAAAATTACGTGTCAAATTTTTTTCCCAAAGGGTTGATTGGTTTTGCTAAATTATTTTCTCTCCCTCTTTTTCTTTTTAAACCTTATTATGGCTCTCAAAGAGGGGGAAGGAAAGAATAAAAAGAGAACTCTAAGTGATATAAAAACAAAATATATTAATCAAATCTTTTTGATAGGGTCCGTCCGTTCTAGAAAAGTTCTTCAATCACCAAGTAGTAGATTCAGGTATAGGACAGCTATTCATGTCCTCCACTACAAAAGAAATGCTTAAGGCATAAAACACTCACAAGCAAGTGTAAGAAAGCTGTTCCACAACATTCAACCTTAATTAATGTAACGGACAGGATGCTCTGGCCCTGGTAGTTTTATTAGATGAGAAAATTTCTTTGTTTGAGTTTATCAATAAATCAATCAAAAGTGTACTAGGATAAACAATTCCAAGCCCATGCATTGAATCTCTCAATTAATACAAAGCATAAACTAAGTACAGACTGAACAAAAGTAGATAATGCCATATGGTAAATGTCTTGTGGTTGGTTGAAAAGCATCAGCTGTACCCTACTACTTAGCCTCATAGAACATAGGGTCTACAAAGGGATGTTGGAGATCTGGTTCCTTTATTTCATAGTTTGAAAGAGTCAATAAGTAATCTAGAGTTAGAGACCAGGCCAGCTGTCTTCCAGTTTTTCTCTAAGCTCCCCTAGGGCAGTTAGGTGGTAGTGGATAGAGTGGATGGAGCCCGGAGTCAGAAAGATGAGTCTTCCTGAGTTCAAAGTCAGCCTCAGACTCTTCCTAGCTTTGTGACCCTGGGCAAGTCACTTAATCTTGTTTGCCTCAGTTTCCTCATCTATCAAGTGAGCTGGAGAAGGAAATGGCAAACCACTCCAGTATCTTTGCCAAGAAAACCCCAAATGGGGTCATGAAGAATCAGCCACAACTGAACAACAAAGCTCCCTTTCTGCATATGAGCAACCCCTAGTCTTCTTCACCAGAACCAGAAGCCTCTCTTCCATCCTAAGACTCAGAACTCAAGGAAGTTGACCTGAACCTGGGATTCAGGACACTCTGAGACACTACAGTCATTCTCAACAGCCTCAAAACCCTCAGAATCTATCTGGTACTCAGTTTTCCAAACCTCCCCTCCCCCACTAGTTCAAATCCATAATTCAACAAATATTTGTAGAAGGTTACCTTGTACAAACCACAGTGCCAACTGGTCATGTGACCTTGGACAAGTCATTCTCCCTTTGTGGGCATCAGTCTCCTCAACCAGAAAACAAGACTAAGGAGCCCTACACAGAGTCTCAAACTATAGAAAAGATCAAAGAACAACAATTTGATTAAATCCCACAAATATTTAAGTACTTTGTGCCAGGCACTTTCCTGGAGTCCATTTGGTTGGGGGGAGGCCTGGGAAGTGTGGGGGAGGAGATTTGAGCCAGAATTTTTATCTGCATTTACAGGTAGGTTCCACCCCACCCTTACCCCCAGCAAGTAAGCACCAGAGCCTACTAAATGGGGGAGGGTGGGTTCAGAGGGCAGAATGCTGGGAAATGGGGCAAAGCTGACTCTGGGAAGCTTCTTAAAGGAGATGGGAAGGAAGGAAGGAGGGAGTGAAAGAGAGAGGGGAGGAGGGAAGAAGGAAGGGAATGGATGCCAGATAGAAGGAAGGACCCCCCTTTCCAGAGGGCTGCACTGTAAAATCTGGAACAGGTTGCTCCAGGAATTTTGTATACTTAGCCCCAGGAAAGGGCCCAGAGAGGGAAGGATCAGAATAGCTAAATCAGAAACAATGAGCTTTGTTTCCTTGATCACCCTCCTTGGTTTAGCTCTACTAAACGCTATTCTTTTTTTTTTTTTTTGGAGGGCAATTGGGGTTAAGTAACTTGCCCAAGGTCACACAGCTAGGTTTTTGTTTGTGTGTGCATTAAGTGTCTGAGGCCGGACCAGAACTCAGGTCCTTCTGACTTCAGGGCCGACGCTCTACTCACTGCGCCACTTAGCCGCCCCTTAAACTCTATTCTTGATGGGGTGGAATCCTCTTAATGGACACAACCCTCCCAGAAGGCCCTCCCAAAAGTGCCAACCAGAAGAAATGGGGGCCAGGGAAGAGAAAGAAGAGAGGAAGATACAGACAAGCTCAGAAACAGAGGGTGTGACTACCTGAATAAAATATTCTATTTACTCTGCAGGGGCTGGAAGCATTATTTGGAAAAAATTTATTAGGTATCAATGGTGTGCAAGGAATATTGTTCAGTCACGTCCAACTCTTCATGATCCCATTTGGGGTTTTCTCAGCGAAAACAATGGAGTGATCTGCCATTTCCTTCTCCGGGTTTTTACAGATGAGGAATCTGAGGCAAACAGGTTAAAGTGACTTTCCCAGGGTCACTTCCCTTCACCATCCCTTCCATGCCTTCCATAGTTTACATTCTACTAGGGGATTACAAAGATTACATATAATACAAAGCACAGAGAAGAATGGGGCAAAGGAGTGAGTCAATCTCACAAACACTTATTAAGTCCTTACTGTGTACAAAGTTTAATTGTCCATCTTTGAAGAGGACCAATAATATCAGATCACACAGTGGTATCTTGACTCAACATGAAGTGAGTCTAAGTGAGGCAGAGTTGCCTCCCTCTCTCTTCCAATCATCAAAGTCCAATAGCAGGACAAAAGTCAAGAAAACTGGCAACAGTCCAGGATGCAGTGGATGACCTTGGCATGGTCAGTGTCTGACCAAGCTCCACAGTGCCTTCACAGCCATTGTAACAAATTGCTTTCATCTTCCCATTCCAGGAAGTCTTCACGTGCTTGGGACAGACAATCCCCTTCACTAACAGGTTTGAGGCCTATTCTATGCCAAGAAGTTCCTGCCAAGGTGTGGGCTATTCTACATACTTCTTGAAGTCACAGGTCAGAATAGGTAAAGGTGGACACCAAGTAGCCCTGAAAAATGCACAAGGCACTGGAGATACAAGGATAGAAATGGGACGTTCCATGCCCTAGGGGAGCTCGAATTCTCTTGTTGTTGTAGGCAGCTAGGTGGTTCAGTGGATAGAGTGGTGGGCTAGGAGTCTGTAATGGAAAAGCAAATTTCAAGATCTTCCCTGCCCCTAGCTTAAGTGCACCTGGTGCTTGTGGTGGGAGGCTTGTTTTTCAGGAAAGCCCACACCTTGATACTTTGTGATTGGGCAGTGGGTCAAGGAGGTTGTTACAATCTTTGACCCAGGAGAAGGCTATATAAACTCTGATGAGAGGCTTTGCTTTGGGGCTCACTTTGAGAAGTGTTGTGTGATTTGACCAGATGAGACTCTGGGAAGCCGTTGTTGAGAGCCCCCCGGCTTTGAAAACCCAGATGTTGATGCTTCCCTCTCTGGTAACTGATTTGGTATTGATGTATGTAATGTTGGGACAGTTTGGAAGCCTGTCTGTTTGATCTGTAAATTCTGTCTGTATAATCTGAAGTTCAGGGTGCTGACCTTTTCCCCCTGAACTAGGTAATATATGTTTGATTAAAGTAAGCTTGTTAACCCATTTTGAGTTGTTTTCCTTTTGAAAAGCAGATCTAAGAACCTATATTGGCAGCTACCTTGGGGATATTGGGGTGCTTGCTGCTACAGAGTCAGTAAGACCTGAGTTCAAATATAGTCTCAGACGCTTACTAGCTGTGTGATGCTGGACAAGTCACTTAACCTCTATTTTCCTTCTTAATCATTTGGAGAAAGAGATGGCAAAGCAGATTACTCCGGTATCTTTGTCAAGAAAACCCCATGGATAGTATGGTCCACAGGGTCATAAAGAGTTGGACACAATTAAACAACAAACAACTGCCCTCAGGGAGCTTACATTCTAGGGGAAGTAGAAGTAACAACATGTCCAGAAACAGAGACAGTAAAAGGTATAGTGTTGGGGGCAGCTCTACCACTCAACTGCAAATCCACCTCTCCTCCCTGAACCTCAGTTCCTTCCACTTCAATAAGAAGGTTGGGCCAGATGATCTACTGGATTCATAGAAGGCCTTTTACTTCTTCAATTGATTTCAAATGAATTGTCTTGAAAAAACAACGTGGTGAAGGTAGAAAGGACATGCTAGCTCTGGAGTCGGAGGAATGGGCTTTATATCCTCACTCTGCTACTTACTTACTCACACACCCCCACCCCCACCCCCCCAGTACAATCCATTTGGGAATCTCAGTTCCCTCATCTGCAAATGGAGAATGTTGAATTAGGGTCTCTAAGGTACTTCCCAAGTTGAAAGATATGAACCTGTTGTCTCTGAAGTTCTTCTCAGATCTGACATTCTATCTTCTATGGCTAATGCAGAAATGGTTTGTATTTCATCATTTGTTTAATGGATATTGTATTTCCAGCCATCGGGTAGAGGAGAAGCTGAAAGAAGGGAGAGAATTTAGAACTGAAGAGAAAAATTAAATTTAAAAAATCATGTGTTCTAAGGGTCTTTCTAGCTCTAACATTCTCTGTTCTAAGGTTCTTCCCAGCTCTGGCACATAATAGTGTACTGGCATAGTGCCTGGCACATAAGAGGTACTTAATGTTCATTGATTGAGTCTGTGTTCTGAGGGCCCTCAAAAATCTGTTTTAAGGCCTCCCCTAGCTGTGACATTCTATTCTCTAAGGCAGGATGTCAAACAAGCAGTCCTCAATTCAGCTCACAGCACTCCCAGGGGCTATCCAGATTAAAATGTAATTGGAAAAATTTAACAAAACAAAAATATAATAAAACATATTTATTACATTTTAAAACTAAGCCAATATGTGTCCCACAAGGATACTTATATATAGAATCGATAACCCCATTTTTATTAGAGTTTGACCCCACTGTTCTAAGGGCCCTCCCATCTCTGACATCCTGGGTTCTAAGGGTCCTCCCAGCTCTGACACTCTGTGTTCTTAAGGGTCCTCCCATTTCTGACATTCTCTGTCCTAAAGGCTCTCCCAGCTCTGACATTCCAGGCTCTACAAATACCATTTGAATATACCTGTCCATCCTTATCATCCCTCTCCTGTCCTGTCAGTCCTGAAGTAGAAATTTTAACTGTGAAAGGAAATATTTTTCCCCCAGACCACACAGCCAAGTTGGAACCTCCTGCCTCCTGGTTTAGGGCTCTCTGTTCTACTACCACTATCTGACTGAGTTAAATAAACAATCATAAGATCAGAAACAGATTATTAAGCCAATGGCAGTGCCCTCTCTGGTCTCTGAGGACAACAGCTACTGACTGGTCAAAGCAGCCACCTCCTCTCTCTGATCTCTGGCCTCTGGCCTTCATACATAGAGGGGACAGTCTAAAGTGCCAAACATTTACCCTTTGCCCAGACAACACATAGAAACTTTCTGGATATGGTAAAGTGGAAGAGTAGAAAAAGAGGGGTGGCTGAGAAAAAAAAAACAACAACCTGGGATTCATGTCCCTCATAGAAACACTGACCTTCCCCCACTGTCCTTCTACCCACTAACTCTAAGGATTATCAGGATTTACAGCTGGAATGGATTTCAGGCATCAACTCATCCAACCCTTGGATTGAGAAAGATTGAACTGATTAAAGAGAAAAACTGAGAATGGGAGAAGAAATGTGACTTGACCAAGGTCAAACAGCTAGTAAATGGTAGGAGGACTTAAATTCTTCTGATTAGTAATCAGATTTTCTTCCCACTCAATTATGTTGTCACCTCCACAGAAGCCCAGAGATGAATGGGAACCCAATAAGTAACAGAATTGAAACTCAAACCCAGATCTTCTTTCAGATGCTCTTTTCACTAATGATTGCCCGCCCTCCTCTGGGAAACAGACCCTATTAGTAAAAAAAAGAGCCGCATTCCTCACTCAGTCTGGGGATTGAAACCTCAAAAGCCTTTCCAGTCTGACCCCTTTAATCTAAGTAATCTGCTCTCTCCCGGCTCCCAGAACCGACCTCGGCCTTGCCCTGGAGGTGTAGAGGCCACGTGGATTCCAGCCTGGGGCAAGTTCCCTCGGTCCAGGCCCCCCCCTCTCGGTTTACCCAAGTCGCATCTCTTCCTGGGAGCCTCAGGCGTTGGGCACTCCTCCCTTCTCAGTCATCTGTAGTCTGTGAGCGCGTCTCTGGACCCTGCCAAACTCGGATTTATTGAAAGTCAGGTGGCATGACTGAACGACATCAGAGTCCAACCTGTCACACTAGAGAGGAAATTATCTTTTAATAGTTCTTTTCTCTCCACCTGTTGGCTCTGGTTTTTTGGTTTGGTTTTTTTTTTTTTTTCAATGAGGGTCTACAAGTCAGGGACGGGTCTCCTTCGGCCCTCCCTCCCAGTCTGGAAGACTTAACAGAGACGTCCACCCAGAGAAGGGGCCGGCTTTTTTCAATTCAATTTAATAAAACATTTATTCCACACCTGCTACCGTTTGCTCTGTGTTATTGGATACTGTGGTCTACAGAGACCTGAGGTTGGGCCGGGCAGAAACCAAATTGCAGGATCGGTCCCTGCCTGAAATGGGGGTGGGGAGAGGGATTGATACACAGACAAGACAGCGTTTCTGTGTCAGAGTCTGGTTGGTAAACAGCGGAGGCAGACAGCGGTTTGCTGGCTTCAGACACTTACTCCAAAGTTCAAAGAACGATAAGAAAGCAAGATAGGCGAAATGGGGTCTGGGCCAAGCAGACTGTCAAAATGAGGGTGTATGCGTGCGCTTATCTAACAGTAGCGGGGAAGATTGTGAGAGGGGCGGTGAACCTTGTCTGGGAAGGCTCTGCACAGGTGGGAGGGCGATGAGGCATAGAGCGCTTTGTCTGGGGATGAGGGGCTCAGGAGCCTGGGGCCCCACCGATGTCTCGTGTCTCTAAAAAGAGACAAGTCCAGGGGAGGTTGGCAGCGCGCCCCCATGTTTCTCTTCGTGTGGATGAGGATGGAGGAGAGGGGATCTGATGCGGAGGGTGGGCGGACTGAGGTGGCTTCGGGGAAGCTGGGTTGGTGGAGGAGGGGTGAGGCAGGCTTCAGGCTCCCGGAAGCTGCAGGAGGAGCCCTGGAAGCCAGAGAGGGCGGGCTAGGAATGGGGGGCCTCGGGGTAGGGCTGTCTGCCAACGTCCCGCCCAGCGATGTGAGTGGAGGCGGCCCCAAGGCCGGGCCGGACGGGGAGGGACTGGGCGGGATGGGGCGGGGCTGAGGCTGGTCGGCAGCGAAGCTCTAGCCGTGAGCTCCCGGAGGCTCAAACGCCACCTCCTACCGACCAGGGGCCGGCTCCCCCTCGCCATTCCCTCCCCCCCTTTCCTCCTCCAGCACCTGCTCAGGCGGCCTCAGCTTCGCGTGCCTCCCCCGCTCCCAGCCACCGCCCGAGCCCTGCCAGGGCTCTCCGAGGGGCCATCCCCTATACCCCTTAGCTCTCCCCTATTCCAGGCTCCATCATACCCTGAACCCCATCTAGGTTCTTCCTTGCCCCGCCCCATCGGCCCCTCCAGACCCTCCACCCCAGCCCACTCCCTAGCATCCTACCCAATCCCGGCACCCCCTCCCTCTCCCTGCGCCCCCGCCTTCCCAGACTGCCCCCCCCCCAACTCCTCTGAACCTCTTCCTCTGCCATCCAGGCCCCTGCCACCTCCAGAATCCCCTCTAAGTTCCCCTCATCTCTCCCTGGGTCCAAGACTCGCTTGCTCTGAGCCCGCAGCCCCTTCGCGGGTCCCCAGCCCTTCCCCCTGCCTTCCAGTAACAACGCTTCTCAGGGCCCCCCCCTTTTCTCCAAGCTCCCCCCCCTCCCCAGCCCAGGTCCCGCCCTAGCCCCTCCTTCCCTCTCTTGGAACTGAGTCCTGGCTGCCGGGGGTGGGAGGAGAGGGGAGGCGCGTGTCCGCTGACCCGTCCCGTCGCTGCCTCGACAAGGGAGCATCCAGGGCAGCCACGTCTGCCTCAGCGGCAGGAAACCTCCACCGCCTAAGCCCGGCTGCCCGCGAGGAGCATCTGTCCTAACAGCTGTCTTGTCTTGTCTGTCTGTGCCGCAGCTGCAGGTAGGCACTGTCTTCCCACTCCCTCTAACCTCTGCCCGCCGAAATAACCAACCCGATCCTTGAGGGGCTGTGCAGACTCACACCCACCCACCCAGTAGGTCTTTTCCCTCTCCAGCCCGGCGCCTAGAGCCTACGCTGCCCCTGAAGTCTAGCCACAGGGGGTTTCAAGGGCCCTCAAAGGCCTCTCCTCACAGTGGCACACACACACCCCCTTTTCGTTGTTCTATTCTTGTGGCTCCCAGATGACACTCATTCCCCATCTGTGCCCCATACACACCCCCCATACACATACACTCTAATGTCACAGGGTCCATATCTTATTCACCCCAGTGTAAACTATATACACACACTTCTTGCTCACACTTGTACACACATGTCAGATATCCTATAGAGCTCTAGTACTCTCAGGTTACACACATACATACATACACACACACACACACACACACACATTCCCTGTGTCACCCACCACTCTGCTTCTCAAGCACACATACTCCTAGGAACAATAACTGGCCTAGGTTTATTCCCACTTCACAAACCTAACCTGAATCTGGCAGAATTCCTGGAGAATTTCCCACTTGTGGAAGGAGTAAGGGAGGGGCATGGGACTGACTCATCTCCCCACCTAGGGGAGGTTCTGAGGTTGGGCTCTGAGGCAGGAGAGTTGTTCATTTGGAGGGGAAATTGGGCACACTGATGCTGGTGTATGCCAGGCAGGTCTGAGATGCTGCTGCCTTGGGGGTAAAGGGGTTGAGGAAGCCTGGGGAAAAAGCTGGGCCAAGTCTCCTCAACCGTCAGTGAGCATTAAAGGGGGCCCTGCACTTAAGGTTGCTAAAACCCTGTTTACGCTGAGCCTTCCCTGCACCAAGCCTGGGCTTCAGTTCCTGGCAGGAGAAATAAAAGGCAGCCCTGGCCTGTGACTCATCTTACATCTCACTCAGGCCCATAGAAGAGAGTCCAGTCAGTTGATGCCTTCAAATCCATCCAGAATCCCTCCTCCCACCTCAACCTCACTATCCCCAGTGACTCAGGGCAGGATTTCCCTGGGTCCTCCCATTCCTTCACATGATAATTTTAACCAGACTGATTCCTCTAAGGATTACAAAGCATTTCTTCCCAACAACCCTAAGAGACAGATAGATCATGCAAGAACTCCCATTTTATAGATGATATTACCAAGGCACAGAAAGTGATTTTTTCCTGGGTCATACAGCTATTAAGTGAATGTCAGAGTTAAAATTTGAACACAGGTAGGTCTGCTCTAGATCCAGTGAGCTATACACTCCATACTAAATGTGAAGACGAAACCAGGTCCAAGTGCAGGTTGAATACCTCTTTCTTCCTTGACCTTGAATATCCCCTTCTTACTCAAATTTTCCTAAAACACTTTCTCCACATCTCTTCTTCATTCCCATCATGTTCTACTGTTTTAGAATCATACAGCTGAAAGGAGCTTTAAGTATCATCTTCAGTTTACAGTGAGCAAATTGAGGCCAATCAACCTGTCCACAGTCACACAGGTAGTAAAATTGTAGAAGCAGGATATGGACCCAGGCCCTCAGACTGTAAAGCCAATATTTTTCCCACTCCACTGAAGTCTCAAGATTCCAAACGTTATGTCTGAGAATGTTGTAGGCTCCAGTGACTAGACAAAGCAAGCAAAAACTTAGAGATAAATATACCACAAAGATTCGTCAAAAGTGCAATTAAGAAGAACTATCACTTAGAAAAAAGTCAAAAATAGTATCTCCTTCCAATTGCAAGAACAGATGTCCTATAAAAAGGATCTGAGAGCCTTTGGTCCACCAAGATGCAGAAACAAAGGTAGTCCATAGTCCCTATCCTTCGAGACTACCTCAGGTATCCTCTCTTCCAGCTCTCTGGAATACTTTTTTGAACTTGGCCCATAATTCATCCAGTTTTTCTGGGGAGAGGGAGGGGATGAGATTCACTCATCAGTGAAGCCCTAAACTTGAAAGAAAGTTAGTTTACCATTATCAGAAGTTGCTGACCGAGAAGAAAAAAAAAGTTTAGTGGGAAGAATCAGAAAAACTGGCTAGGCGAGTGACCTGGAAACTGTCAGCTTCAATCCTTTTCTCCCAATACAGCCCTAACCTGTGGAGATTAGTGATTAAATTTGGAGCCATCAGTTCACCAGACTTGGAAGGGCTTTGTGGTGAGACAAAGACCAAACTGAAACTATGTAGTCCCTACCCTCTGGGAGTTTCCATTCCGCTAGAATGACTTTGAAAGCCTCTTCTCCCTAATTTAACTTTTGAATGACTTGTTGCTCCTAGGGTACCTGTTTGGGCTACTTTCTTATCTTATTGTTGGAAGGATATTGGAGGCCAACCCTCTGATTTCACTTTTCTTGTATCTAAGCCGCAGGAGGGACAATGAGGTCTTTTGGACTCCAAATTTAGAGTTTTTTCCATGGTAGAATCACAGAATCTTTGAAGTTGGAAGGGACCTCAGGTGCTATCTAGGCAAATGGGTTCTCAGATAGGAATTACCTCTACAAACTACAAATCATTTACCCTTTGGTTGCAGGGCACTGAGGCAGCTGGGTAGCTGGAGGGCTGGACATAAGTTCAGGAAGTTCTGAGTTGGAACTATGCCTCAGGCATGTATCCTGAGCAAATTGCTTAATCTCTCTCAGGCTTCAGTTTCCCCCTCTGTAAAATGGGGATAATCACAGGCACTTATCTCACAGGGTTGTTTTGAGGATTATTTGAGATAACAGGCAAATGCTTTACAAACCTTAAAGCATATGAATGTGAGCTTTTATTATTATATTGTCATTTTCATTGTTGCTGTTATTAAACATTATTATGGACGGGCAGGGAGAGCAGGGGTGGGTGAGCCACTCCCAGGACTGCCCATTTCACTTTTGGACAGCTCCAGTGTTAGGCTGGGGCCAAGCAGAGCAAGGCTGATCCATCTTCCTTATGACAGCCTTTCAAATATTGTTTGCTGGTAGCTATCATGCTCTTTCAGGACTGTTGTCTAACGTCAGATGACTTCAGTTCTATTCCAAATTCCATCATCATCCTCTCCTTTCTGAATTCTTTGAATTCTATTCATCTATGTATGAGTCATCACCCTGGGTGTATATCATTCTCCACACCCGTAGGCACCCCACCACATTGGAATATAAATGTCTTGAAGGGAGAGACTGTGTTGGTTTTTTAATTAGCCTTATTTTCTTAGCTGGCACTTAATAATTAAGTAATTAATGTTGAATGAATGAAGATTGGGTAAAACAGGTGGGGAGTAATCATGATAGCTGCCATTTCTATTTCATTTTTACACTTCAAAAAACAATCCTGTGAGGTAGGGAGTAGGAGTTTCATTACACCCAGTGTACAGATTGAGGGAACTAGGACCCAGAGAAGGGAAGTAAGAATGGTTATACAGTTTAGCAGATCCAGAGTCAGAACTAGAACGGAACCCAGGGCTTTTTGCAGCACTATCCAGCTTGCCCTCTTGGGGAATGAAGCAATTCCCCATAGTCGTTTCCAGAAGGAGGTGCTCCTAAATCAGAGCTCTGCCCCTCCTGACATCTCTCTTACCCCTTGAGCTGCGGAAGGTCCCCAGGGTTCACTGGTAGGAGTTTTGCTGGGTCAGCTCTCTGATTCCTCATGGCTTCCCAAGGGAGGATGGGGTGAAAGATAAATCATTCTTCCTGGGAAGAGATAGAGGATAAAAGCAGGAAACTTCTGGGTTCTTGGGGCACTAAAAGAACTAGATGGTGTGGTTGCCAAGCCACAGCCAACTGGTATTTGAAAGAGGAGAATGGGAGCAGTGCCACCCACCAGCCTGGAAAAAGGCAAATGACCCAGTTTTTGTTTTGTTTTTTTTTTTTAAAGAAGAGAGTCTGCAAATTATATGTCACTGAACTGGACTCCCATTCCTGGGAAAATTCTAGAATGGATCATTAAAAGAGCTGGTTAGTAAGCATCTAAGAAAGGAAGCTGTGATTACAAAGGGCTAGTGCACCTTTATCAAGAACAAGTCATTCTTGAAGGACAAAATGACTTATCCACTTAGAGCCTTCAAATCCTGCCTCTGAAACATGCTAGCTGTGTCACCCTGGGCAAGTCACCTTCCCTGTCTCTCAAGGCCTGAATGTCCTCACCTGTAAAATGATGGGATTAGATTTAATGGCCTCAAAGTTCCTTCTAGCTTTGAATACATGATCCTATCCTAAATCACCTAACTTCTAGGTGTCCAGATAACTCTCTATAGTTATAAGTTACAGACTAATTGTCAGATCTGACTTAGCATGGGGGAGGGTTGGACATGGTGGGGGAAGGGAAGCTGTGTAGGAGTGGAGAAGGATCTAAACCAGGACTTCTGCATCAGATCTGTCCTGTTTACTATTTTTAGTAATGACAGAGGTATGGCTGGTTAGAAAGCAGCTTTCATGGAAAATATCTGGGAGTCTTAGTGAACCACAAACCCAGTTTTTGGGAACTGTAATGTGGCAAGTAAAGCACTGGCCTTGGAGTCCAGAGGACCTGAGTTCAAATCTAGCCCTGACCATTACTATCTGTGTGACCCTGGTCAAGTCAGTTTCTTCAACTGTAGAATGAGGATAATAGCAGCACCTTCTCCCCAGAGCTGTGAGATCAAATGAGATCATATTTTTAAAGCCCTTAGAACAGTACCGGGCACACATACAGTGAGCACTATATCAATGTTGATCATTAGCTCTGATTAACGTATGATCTCAGACTTCATTGAGGTAGCCATAACTTCCAAGAATCAGGACATTCTGGTCTTTCTTCTCCTCAGATCAGAACTCATCTGGAATATTGTGTTTGACTTTGGAGGCCAAAATTTAGGAAGGACTTTGATGGGCTAGCTAACTCTCAGTCCATGTCAAATGATGGCGGGTTGAAGCAAGCAGGAATATTTAACCCAGAGAAGAGAAGGCTCAAGGAGAGACATACTAGGTGTCAATGGTATTTAAAAGGCTTTCATATAGGAAAGTAATTCACCTTGTTCTCTTTGGTCCCAGGAGGCAGAACTGGTGCTCTATTCACTGCACCACCTAGCCACCCCTGGATGGTCTCTTGTAGTGAGCATTGACCTGACCTCTGAGGTTCCTTCCAGCTCTAAAATTCTGGGTTTCTTGAGGCTAGTTAGAGGCATCCTGCAGCAGCAGAAAAGTTGGAGCCTCAAGGGAGAAGACCAGCACCAATCAGGTGACTAGAACAGGGCCTAGACCACCTGTGAATGCTACCCCCAACTTGAGAAGTTGGTGCCTCAATCCCCACACTGTCCACCTATAAAAATGACTTGACAATATCCTTATTACAAACTGTGACCATAAATAATTGTAATTATAACTGAAGCTTTTTTTTTTTTAAGGTTTGCACATTACTTTCCCCAACATTACCTCCTTTGATGTTTAAAACTACCATGGGAGATAATTGCTACAGTTATTCCCCATTTTATAGATGAAGAAACTGTGGCTGATAGAAGGTATAAAACACCTAATTAAAAGGCAAGTCCTTGGGGATACAGAGACAAAAATGGAACAATTCCTGCCCTCAAGGAGCTTGGCTTGTATTCTATTGGGGGCGAAAACGCATGTATACATGTAGGTTTATATATATCTATATATACCTAAGATCTGAATGACTAGAAATGGTGTGTGTGTGTGTGTGTCTTTATACAAAATGGATATATCTGCCCACTGAAGAATCAGGAAAATCTTCATGGAGAAGGAGATATTTAAGGAAGCTAGAAAGTCTAAGATGTAGTTATAGAAGAAAGTATACATTCCAGCCATGGGAGACAGCCATTGCAGTCACAAAGATGGGAGGAGTGCCACCCTGTGTATGAGGAACAGTGTCTTGGGAAGAATCTGAAACCACATCC
Source organism: Gymnobelideus leadbeateri (assembly GCA_011680675.1). NCBI lineage: Eukaryota > Metazoa > Chordata > Mammalia > Diprotodontia > Petauridae > Gymnobelideus > Gymnobelideus leadbeateri. The sequence continues at coordinate 132,344 of WOXC01008093.1, forward strand.
TCCTGATACCAAGTCCTGTATTCCATGCAGGCACAGAAGCAGAGTCTGATGTGGATCATCAGAGAGGACTCTGGGAGGAAGAGAAGGGACAATAGATTGGCCAAGGAGGAGGATAGGTCACAGGTCTTAAGGGATTTAAAGCTGGGAAGGATTTTAAGGTTCACCGAGTCCAACCTTATTTTACAGAGGAGGAAGCTGAGGCCCAGAGAAAGATCCAATTGTATGCCACTAGGAAGGAACAGAATCTGATTTCCTTGATTTAAAGCTAGGTCCTATGAATCCAGATCTGCCTCTCTTTGCATGCTAACAAGGAGAAAACTGAAGGGGGTGTAGGAGGTTAGAGGATACAAAGTCTGAGATGGAGCTAATTAGGTGTGGGGAAGAATGTGGTTTCTAGTTACTTCTGAGAAACAGTATGGTACTGTAAAAACTGGATTGGAAATGAAATCTGGAGCTTTGGGTTTAATTCTTTCTTGACCATTTTCTAGCTTTGTGCTTGAGAAAGTCAAGGCAGTTGAATGTTAGAGGCTGCTAGGTGTTGGTGTGGATAAAATGCTGGGTCAGGAATCAGGAAGACTTGAATTCAAATCTGGCCTCGGATACTCCCTAGCTGTGTGACCCTGGGCAAGTCACTAACCTGTTAGTCTCAGTTTCCTCAACTGTAAAATGGGGGTATTAATAAGACCTACCTACTAAGATTGTGTCTGTGAGGATCAAGTGAGATGTTTGTAAAGCACTTTGCAAACCTTGAAGTGCTGTGTAAACACTTCCTATAAAAAGTCATTTTCTATCTCAGAACTTTATTTTTTTTTCACCTGTAAAAAATGGAGAGAGAAATTGGGGCAACCCGGGTTTAGGAGAAGGAGCACTAGATTTGAAGCTATGGCTGAGCCTCAGTTTCTCCCATTTGTAAATGGAGAGGGGTTAAACTAGATGAACCCTAAAGTGCTTTCCTACTCTAAATCCCCTAATACTGTGGTAATCCTTGCCCTAGCTCCTGTACTGGCCGGAAATGTGAGCAGTTGTTTTTGTTATGCTGTGCCTAACAAGAAAGGCCCAGAGGCATTTTGAGATATACCCTGAGGTTGGGAAGGAGGGGGGGAGAAGATAAGGGGTGGCCCTGGACTTCTTCTGTAAAGTGTGGACAGGCAGAAATGCTAAGCAGCCACTGCCTTCCCTCCTCTTCTTCTGTGGGCCCCACAGGCCTGCTTCCAAGCTCCAGCCTGATCTCCTGAGCTCCAGATCAGGATGCTCTGGTTTCTAAGCCTCCAGAGCTAGGCCCAGGCAGGGAGGTGGGAGCGCTGAAAAGGGAATGCTGGGATTGATGGTGTTCTGAATCCCAGGTCTTCGGTCAGTTCCCTGGGGGATAGCTCCTTCCTTGTCCCATCCCTCAACAAGCACCTGCTGAACGTCTACTGTTGGTAGGGGAGCTCAGTCTGCTTGGGGAGATGGGACATGAGACATCCACTCAGTTCAGTTCAACAACCTGTTATGTACAAGGCCATGCTAGGGACTAGGAAAACAAACAACAAAATCAGAAAGACATCTGGTTCTGAGGGAGCTGACATGTTGCTGGGGTATACAGCACCCAAACAGATAAGTAATCTAAGATAATTTGAGGAGGGAGAGAGCACAAATAACCAGGGGCCTCTGCCTTCCCGTAGTTCCTCATACCTGACTTGAGTTTTGGAGGATGTTCTTAGAGGCCGAATTATAAGAAACAAGATCTTGGTGTGCTGGAGAAGATAATCAGAGCTGGTTGAAAGGCCCCAGAGCAGGGTGGTCCATGAGCTGAACACTGGAGCATGAGGAGGATTTGGAGAGGGGGAAAAAGGGAGGGGAAGCTCAAGTCATACACACACACACATACCTCAAATCCAAATGGTGAGGGGCAGCCAGAGGAGACTGAGTGAGTGCCCAACTTCAAAGACTGACCAAGGAAGCGCAGGAACAGACCTGACTTCCTCTGCCCTAGAACAGTCCATCAGATATTTAAAGGCAGCATCATGTCCCTTCTGAGCCTTCTCTTCTCTAGGCTAAACACCCCAAGTTCTTCCAACTGATCTTTGTATGCCTCAGTCTCCAGGCCCCCCTCATCAACTGAGTTACCTTCCTCTGGACGAATTCCAACTTATCACTGGCCTTCATTAAATATGTCCATGGTTCTGGTTGCATTGGTCAGCAGCAATTCGTTCAAGACTTCTATAGATAGAATAGATAGATGGAGATAGATTGATTGATAGACTGATAGGTAGATATACATGTCTTCATACAAGTTATTGATAAGAATGTTGAATAATCATTTAGAGATAAGGCCAGCTCTCTGGAGCTCTGCACTTGGCTGACATCAATTCATTCATTCCCCACTCTTTGGGGCTGAAGGCAGTTCCAAATCCACCTAATAATATGGTTTCCTAACCCATATTTCTCTATCTTGTCTGCAAGATATGAAATTTGCCAGATCCCTTTCAAGAATTACAGGTATCGGGGCGGCTAGGTGGCGCAGTGAATAGAGCGCCGGCCCTGGAATCAGAAGGACCTGAGTTCGGAGCCGGCCGCCGACACTTAATCCGCACAAACAAAAACCTAGACGTGTGACCTTGGGCAAGTTACTTAACCCCAATTGCCCTAAAGGGGCGGCTAGGTGGTGCAGTGAGTAAGAGTGCCGGCCTCGGAGTTTGGATGACCCGAGATCAGATCCGGCCTCAGAAAATGAGCACCCACGCATAAATCAAATGACTAGCCCTGTAACTTTGAGCAAGTTACTTAACCCCAATTGCTTTAAAAAAAAAAAAAGAATTACAGGTATCCTATAAGAAGCTTTGGTTTATGATTTAAGCAGGTAGGGTGAACTTTATTATCCTTCATATGAAAAAACCAATTCTGAGAGAGGTCTTAAGTATAATTCTAATATGTACCAAAGTAGTAAACTTGTTTTAAAAAGATAAGAAATAATAGTTAAACATTTCCACTTTCCCAGAATTTCAGAGTTTATATTTGAAAACTCATCTAGTATTTACATAGGTTTTCTTAAAATGGAAAATTATTGTTTTATATTGAATCCCCTCTTATGTTCTGCTGTGTACATGGAAATGTTCTTTTTCTTTTCTCATCTTGTATTTAAGTTTAAAATTAATTATAAATTGAATTAAAAAGTATAATACAAAATATAAAATATACAAAATTTTAAAAATAAAATTATATAAACCATTTACACACACACACACACACACACACACACACAGACACAGAAAACCCATCGAGGCCAAACCATTCATGAACAGCAATCCTCTCTCTGCTGTACTTCTCAAGAGCTCTTCCAGCCTTTACTTGAATTGGAAGAACTCTCTGCTTCTCTAGGCAACCCATTCTACTTTTCTATAGCTCTGATTATTCTGAGAGCTTTTCCTGACATCACCCACAAATTTGCTTCTTGGTCTTATTCACTCTAGATCCCTAGATCTCGCTCCAAATACCTGAAGACCTCTATCATCCCCACTCCACAATCTCCAAGCCAAGCATCTCCATTTTCTTCCACTCCTTGTCATGTGGCATGAAATCCAGGCCTTCTGCTAGTTGCCCTCCTTTTGTCATTTTCTGGCTTGTAAATGTGTTTCCTAAAATGTGGGACCCAGAACAGAACACAATAATTCTTTTGTTTCTCCCTATAGTCAAAAATTTCATCTCTATTTTCATTCTGTCCTCCCAAATCGTGGGCTAAGCCTGACTTTGCCCTTCTGACACCCTACACAGCTTTAAAAAAGAGACCTTTTTGTCCTCTGTATTTATTATAAGCCTGAACTATTCCTAACACAATTCAATCTAGCAGATTAGCCTTTATTAAGTTCCTGTTATGGGCGAGCACTGTGTTGTTAGCCTCTGGGGATAGAAAGACAAAGAAGGGGAAATCATCCCTGGCTTCCATTATAATGGGAGAGATACCATTACTGATTATGCTGGTGTAGCTTGGGTGTGGCTTTTTCTCTCCTTTAGCTAGAGCAGGTTTACTCTTTCCACCTGCAAGTTTTATTGTATTGTATTTTAAAATATAAAAATCATTCTTAGCTCCGTGGTCCATAGATACAGCCCACTGGGTTGCTGACTCCTGTCTTAGGAGGGGACCAGTATTCCCCTGCTTAGCCATCATAAACCCCACCTCCCTCTAAGGTCCCCATCACTTCTATTCAGCAGCCCATCCTTGTTGGAGGAGCTATCTCAGTTACCTCCCCCAATCTTTAGATATCTGTGAGTACTACAGCTAGAGATGGTGACTGCCTGGGCAGAGCTACCTCCTCTAGGACCCTGATTGCTTACAGGCTGGTTCCTGGGACCTTTGCACCTAAAAAGGCTACTTCTGTCTTTTTACCTGAGCCCTCAGAGGTCAGAGACACTCATTGGGTCACTAGAGATGCATTGTTGATTGCTCTCAATCCCACAACCCCTTCTGATCTAGATTTGATCACTTTTCCCTCTCCTAGACCATTTCCAGTCTCCTGAATGGCTTCTGCCTCCTCTCCCTCCTCCTGGTTATTTTACACAATCTGCTGGATTCATCTTCCTGAAATCTTATTATCTTTAGTGGTTCCCTGTGTCCTTTCAGCTAGGCCAAGTTTAACCTGGTATTCAAGACTGACTCCCAATCCATTGCTCTTATCTCATCTCCTGCAATTGGCCTTCATGCAGCTTATAACTCTTATATTCCACCAAGACCAGACTCTTGAAGCTTGATGACACCCAAGAGTTCATACCATCCACATCTAGGCCTCTCTTCCTAAACAACCCCATGGAGAGATCAGAGATCAGAGCTAAGGCCCAGCAAGCAGGCAGTGCCCTGCGTTTGGCATAACAACAATCCTTTGCTCTTACCTTCTGGAACTGGTGTTCTCTGAGTTTTGGCAAGCACCAACAGGCCCAGACATGAAGCCCTGCTGTAAAAAGACTTTTTGTCACTAGACAACCCTGCCTCACTGTTGCTACACTATACTGTTTGACTCTTTGTCTAGCCACGAACAAGTATATAAATCAAGGTTCAGCCCCAATGCCTTGGGTAACCCCCACTAGGGGCAGGACCCTGGCACACGCATCTAATTTGCCTCCTTGCTTGAAAGCCTTTCCCTCACTTTGAAATTAAACTTCTGTTGGATTCCTGACTGTTGTGTCTCTGGTCTGCTCTGTTCAGCTCAGGCCATCCACAGGTTAGAGAGCAGTTTGGTCCAGCTGACAGGGTAACACAGCTAGTAAGTATCTAAGGCTGGATTTGAACTCAGGACCTCCTGACTCTAGGGCTAGTGCCCTGTGGTTCCTAACTGCCCCCATCTTCCTTCTTGAAGACTTCCAAGGAAGGGGCAGCCCATTCCACTTTAGGAAGCTTTTCTTTAAATTGAGCTTTAATCTGTTTCTCTGTTCATAGTCAAATGAGGGAGAGGGGCAGATGCACCCATTATGGCCATATAAGGTAGGATGTGATAAGCAAATACAGCTTAAAGTCAGAACTAGGCTGAACCCCAGCTCTTACACTAAGTAGCTTTATGACTTTGAACAGGTTTTCTTCCCTCTGAGTCTCAATTTTCCTACCTATAAAATGAGGAAGGCCCCACCAAGGTTCATGTGAATATACTTGAAGAGGCTATAGAGACCTGAGCTAGAATATGATTATCATTGTTTTGGCCTGTCCTGTGGTAGTCAAAGCTAATCATCTGGTGGAGACTCATTTCTTTTTTTTTTTTTTTTTTTTTGCTTTTTGGAGGGATTGGGGTTAAGTAACTGCCCAAGGTCACACGGCTAGGTTTTTTTTGTTTTGTGTGTGTGTTAAGTGTCTGAGGCCGGATCCGAACTCAGGTCCTTCTGACTCCGAGGCCGACACTCTACTCACTGCGCCACCTAGCCACCCCAAGACTCATTTCTTAATGAAGGCTTCTCTCGTTCCTGTATGACAGCCTTGGAGAGGATCCTATGGGTCATCAGGTATTAACGGAAAACCACCTACTAGGGGGAGAGGAATCATAGTACAGTAAAAAAAAGGGTCAGTAGACCTGGGTTCCAGTCCCAGCTTTGCCACTAGCCAGATATTTGACCTTGGGCAAAGCCTTAGTTTCACTATCTATAAAATGGGAATAATCATCCTAACACTACCTTATAAGGTAGTTGTGGGGAACTTGCCTTATCAACCTTAAAAGTGCTCTAGAAACATGAGCTGTGATTATTCCTATGAAAGGCACAGATCAAGTGTTGAGTGGGGGAGGGGGAAGATGCACCAGTTACATCAATCCAAGGTAGGATATGATGGTCAGGAGGGCAAAAAGGAACAAACACAGTACTTGAAGTCAGAACTAGGTTTGAATCCCAGCCCTTACAACTGAGTGGATCTTGGAAAGGTTCCTGGCAGGGGTGACATGTGAACTGGACCTTGATGGAGGATAGGATTTAAAGAAGGGGAAATGAGGGGGGCACATGTCTAGTGAAGGGAATTACAGTGAGCAAAGGCAAAGAACTGGGGACAGGTGAGGAGTGATATAGAAAAGGAAGCTGAGTTCAGAGTCCAAGAGATTGGCTCTGATATTTCCTGCCTCTGTGACCTTTGGCAAGTTGGTTCGCTTCTCTGGACCTCAGTTGGCTCATCTGTAAAATGAGTATTAGGCTAGAACATAGCCCAGTAGGAGGTTGCCAGGAAGATCAGATGAAATAACACATGGGAAATCCTTGCAAACCTTAATGTGCTATATAAATGCTAGGCTACTACTATCATCATCATAATTATATTATTATAGATGGGATGGATGATTGGACCTTTGTCCCAAGGTATTGACATTTAGGGGGTGCTGATAATACTTGTACTATATGATCATGGATTTAAAACTGGAACAGACCTCAGAAGTCTAGTCCTCTCCATTTGCAGAAATGAGACTGAGGCCCTCAGAGATTATGTAACTTACTCAAGGTCGCATAGATAATAAGTGGTAGATACAACTAGGTTTAGCACTCAGTTAACAAAAAATAATTAGTTAAAACAGGCAATAATTATCATCTTCCCAGTCCCTCAGTAACCAGCCCCGCCACAAATCCACCTCCACAACAGTAGGCCCAGAGCATACATAGTAGGCCCTCATGAAGGCCATACCACTATATGACCTTGGATAAGTCCCTTCCCTCCTCTGGGACTCAGTTTTCCTCTTCTATAAAATGAAGGGGTTGGAGTAGATAATGTCTAAAGCCCTTTTCAAGTTCTAAATGCTACCAGCAAGTCCATAATCTAATAGGAGGGATAAGGTATGGGCATATATAGCTACAGTCCCAGCATAGCTCCATGAATGACTTCTTTCAAAGTGAGTGAGTACAGAGAGGAAAATATCATCTGCAGCTTTGTGATTATGGAAGGCTTCCTGGAAGAGGTTGAATTGGAGTTGGGACTTGAAGAATAGATTCCCAGGATCTCAGAGGCTGTCTAATCAAATCCATACCTAAAAGAGAATTCCTTCTACAGCAAAGTTATTAAATGACTCAGCTGGAAAGTGTCTGACTGAAAAAGTCAGCCAATCTTTGTTTAAAGACCTCCAATGAGGGAGAATCAGAAGCAGCCCTTTCCACCTCTGGACAGCTCTCATTGTCAGGATGTTTCTCTTAGCTAACACCAAGCCAAAACTGGGCAACTTCTACCCAGTTCTCCATTGCTCTTCATATTATAGAGCCAAGCAGAACAAATCTCATCCTTCTTTTCCATGTTAAATTGTTTAGTTATAGACAACTTAAGTGTCTGGCTCTCTGTGACCCTTCTTGGAAAAGATACAGGAATGGTTTGCCATTTCCTTCTCCAGATCATTTTACAGATGAGGAAACTAAGGCAAACAGGGTTAAGTGACTTGCCTAGGGTCACACTACTAGTGTTTTTTCCATGACAGCCCTAAAATTAACCTGAAGAAATCTATCATGACTCATTCACACCTGCTAAATGTTTGCAGTTCCTGCAATTTGTCTCCTGTAGCATGGGTTTCAGGTCTTTCATCCTGGTTATTCTGTGGCTCCTCAGTATCCATAAAATAATTTGAACCCAGGGTTCTGGGTATGGTCTAACTAGCATAACCTACAGGGAGACTGTCACTTCCCTCTTCTTGAAAATTTTCATGAACTGTGAATGGGAGAAGTTAAGTGATTTGCCCATGGTCACGCACTTGGCAAGGTGGGGAGGCAGGATTTCTGAGTCAGTACCCCTCTGAACATTCTTGCTACTTTTTAGCCTTGAAACCCTCCATCTAGGCCAAGGAGCTGCAGGTGGAGGGTCAGAGACCCTGTGTTTCCCCGAAACCCCATCTGTGGGTCATGCAGTAAACATAGATGCTCAACCCAAGGCCTAGCAAGGCAGGCAAGAAAGCAGGGCTTAGCCCATTCCCCTCCATGAGGTGGTCCAATGTGTCAGACAGCAGTAGAAAATGCAGTGTATTTAGTACTGCTTTGAAGGGCATTAACATGACGGATGATGTTGATAACCTGGTAGATAACCCGCTCCTCAGGGATTTCATTAGAAAGAGATGGTAGAGGAGACATTCTAAATATAGAGGATACCTTAGAGCACAGGTGCAGAGGTGGGAAAGTATAAGTCCTACTGGGCTGAAACCACCCACCTAGAGCAAAAATAATGTGTGACAAAGATAGGAAGATAAGTTGTTGCCAGATTGGGAGGTGGAGGGAGGTGCCCTGGAATACCTTCCTGAGGAGCTGTCCATGGTAGCTCTTAGAAAGACAAGGACTGAGCAGCTTATTTCTCCTAAGTATAAAAAAAGCAAGTCAAATTTTGCAGCAATCTACAGTGGCTCTATGCTTCTTATACTTCTGCTGCAGCCAAGTGATTGCTATCGGTGTTCAAAGTTTAGACTAATCTCCCTCCTAGAAAAATAGGAGTAATTTAATTGAAAGGGAATGGTTCAGGTCAGAAGGTTTGAATAAAAGCCCAGCTTCTAATTTATGTGGTGTTGGCTGGTGCTTAATCTCTCTGGGTCTCACCCAGTAGTCTCTCCTCCCACTGATGAGTTCCTCCTGGAGGCTTCATTCCTCTCCAGATTCTCTGGACTTGGCCACCTTCTCTCCTCCTCTCCCCTACACATTATTTTACAGTTCCCTTTTATGTGTAGTTTTCCCTTTTTACAATGTAAGTCTCTTGAGGGCAGGGACTTTTACATCTATTTGTATCTGCAGCACTTAGCACAGTGCCTGACACATTGTAAGCACTTCAGTAAGTAAGCTGACAGTCTCAGTATCAGAGATTGTCTTAGTATCTTGATCTGTTAAATGAGAAAGTCACACTAGATGGTCTCCGAGGTCCCTTACAATTCTAAATCCATGTTCCCACAAGGTAGTGGGGCTAGAGAAATGCCTTTCTACTTTCTAGGTCATCAAGAAAGGAAATGTTTCTTTTATTTTACAAAAAAACAAAATGTAGAAAGAGGCTTCAGTGTGAAAACTAATCTGAGAAAGCAGAGAAGAATTCTGACCTCTTCAGGTTAGAAGGTTGGAGCATAAAAGAATGTCACACAGGAGTGAGAGAGGGAAGATATACAGCTGAACATAGTTGGAGCTAAGAAATCAAAATGAGATTCTTCTGAGGAGAAAGTATCAGCTTAGACTCCAAAGAACTAGAACCAGAGGTACTGTCAGGTATGAGATCATGCAGTGTAAAAGTGAGAGGAAAAAGAGACGAATATGAGTGGTTGGCAGCTCCCTGTTGAGACATACAGAGACAGCTATTTGTCCACTGACTTTCCTGGAAAATGACAGAAGATTTCTTGAGACTCACCAAGCAGGATGACTACTTCCTGGTTCAGGTGATTTGTGTGGGCGCAAATGATCTTGCCAGAAGAAAACATTGCCAAAGATGAAGTCTTGAGCAAGAAGCTGCAGATTTCAGGGGCTTGGGCAATGTTTTCATCACTGCTCTCTATTGGAAGCAAAGGATTTTATGGCTGGTGAAGAATTTGGTTTCTGAGAATGTCATTTGTCTCTGTTTCCTCATCTATAAAACAAAGGGGTTGGACTGAGTGACCTCTTAGGGCCTTTTCAATTCTAAATCTATTATTGTATGACCATGATTTAAAATACGAAACTGACAGCCTCTTGACTAAGCATGAAATATACCTAACAAGGATTAGTAAAAATATATTTTACCTGGAGATTTGCAAATCTGATCAAAAGGGTTTTCACAGGGACAAACTCTTAAGAAAGTATACTTAAGTATTGGTAGCATGCAAGATGAACAAGACAGTCTAATGCAAGGAAGTAAATTTGATCTCATAGAGATGTCGTGGGAAAAGAGACTCATGACTGAAATATGACTCTGAATGGTTATACTTTATTAAAAAAAAAAACTTATCTAGGATGGGTGCTCCTTGACACACAACCTTTAATTTTCCTCAGGATTCTATGAGGAAGAAAATCATTGGAAAATTATAGCAATGTTAGGGGGAGGAAGCGGGGGAGGAGAGAGAGAATCAATAAAGCTTAATAAAATTGAAGGGATTTTGAGTAGCTATGTGACTAGGTGACTTGTTTAACTTCCACAAGCCTCAGTTTCCCCAGCCACTCTATTGTGGAATGCTTGGGAGATAGATCCCATGTCCCCTGGTGCCACATAGAACAAGTCTGGTCTAGGGATCTTTGTTCAAGTCCCAGTTCTGCTACTAGCCAGGCTTCTGGATTTCCAGGACAGACAGGTTACTCAGGAATTCTACAGGATCAGGATAGAATGGAATTAAAACAACACTGCCTAGATCCTGGACAAGTGAGGAGAGGAGTGGTGCTGGCCTTGACATGTTGAATGGAGGTACAGAGCCCAGAGCCCTCCTGGCCTTTCTTCCCTGCCAGTTTGGGAGGCAGGGCAAGGCAGGGCAGGTCTGTGAGGCATAGGGGAGGAAACTGGGAAGCAAAAAACAAACAAACAAAAAAAACGAAGCAAACTATTGATTTCTAGACTAGGCTTTCAAGTTTTCTAGATTTTCTCTATCATTTATTTGACTGCAAATGATCTGTAGAAAGGAGAGTGACATGTTGGGCAATGGGGAGTTGCAGAGGGATGGAGAGAAGAAAGAAGGAAAGAGAGGTGCAGCTAGGTGGCACAGTGAATAAAGTACTGGCCCTGGAGTCAGGAGGACCTGAGTTTAAATCCTGCCTCAGACACTTGACACACTTACTAGCCATGTGACTTTGGGCAAGTCACTTAACCCCAATTGCCCTCCAAAAAGGAAAAAATTTTTAAAAAGGAGAGAGTAAATAGAGAGAGGGGATAAAGGACATGACCTGTCTTAAAAAGGACAGTGATAGTTCAATGGGGACCATCTGACAAACCCACAACCAGCTAGACTTCCCTCACACTTTAACTGGACTAGACTTGAGAAGGTCAGATGGGGGCCCAGAATTGTCTTCATTCCCTTCATTCCCACCTAAAACCATTCCAGTTGAATGAAGGAACTTCTGGGTTAAGTAACTTGGGCAAAACCACACAGGTAGTCAAGAGCAGAACCAGGATTTGAATCCAGGTCACAGGATGATGGACCTCAGAGACCATTAAGTCCACCCAGCTCATTTTACAGTTGAGAAAACTGAGGCACTCAGAGGTTAGATAACTGTGTCATTAGATCTTTTTGTGACTCAGTGTGATTAGATTTATTTATGTAAAAACTTGTTTTCATTTTATTTCATTCTTCCCAATGTAAGTACCCATGATCTGCCTTGGCACTGGGCTAAGTTCTGAGGACACAAAGGCAAAAGAGAGTCCTTGCCTTCAAGGAGCTTACAGTCTAGTGAGGGAGATGACAAGCAGGCACATATGTACAAACGAGCCAAAGAAATAAGGAAAGGAAGGTGCTAGAATTAGGAGCGATTGGGGAAGGCTTCTTCTAAAAGGTGAGATTTTTACCTGGAACTTGAAGGAAGCCTAGGAAGATGACAGGAGGAGGGAGAGCATTTCAGGCTTGGGGAAAACAAGTAAAAATGCCCAGGAGGCGAGAGATGGAGTGTCTTGTGTGAGGAGCAGCAAGGAAGTCAGTGTCACTGGTTTGAAGAGTGTATGGAGCAGGGAGGGGGTGAATGTAAAGTACAAGAAAACTGGTCAGGGAGGAAGGGCTAGGTTACAAAGAGCTTTGATCAATAAACAGGATTCTGTATTTGATCTTGGGGGCAATAGGGAGCCATTGCAGTTAGTACTCAGTATGGGAGTGATGTGATCAGAATAGTACTTTAGAAAAATCACTGACAGCTGAGTGGGGAGAGTGGACTGGTATAGGGAGAGGCTTGAGGCAGGTAGACCTACCAGCAGGCTGTTGCAGTAAGCCAGGCATGAGGTGATGAAGGCCGATCCCAAAGTGCTGGCAGTATCAGAGGGGAGAAGGGGGTCTTTGAAAGTCTTTAAAAGCCTGGAGAGCACTGTTAGAGATTCAAGGTAGACAGATTTTGATTACCAAAGACTGCTGATTGGATATGAAGGAATTAAAGAACAGAACTTGTCTGTCTTACTACTCACCCAACATGCTTTTCAAATTGACTCACAGGACATTGAAACTGGGAGAGTCAAGAGAGTTCAACAGGTCTGATTTCCTTATTTTATAGAAGAGTAAACCCAGGGTCAACTGGGAAGGGACTTCTCAAAGGTCAAAAAGTCAGTTGTCAGTTGAGTGAGGCTGGAAAGCCAGGTCTCCTAACTCCCTTCTCCCACTACACCATTCTCCCATCTCTCTTTGTCTAGCTTCTATCTGTCCTCTCTTCTTTCTTGTTCCCTGTCTCTATTGAACCCATGATTTAGGTATTCCCTAGGGCTCTGTTGTTCTCAGCCTTCTCTGCCCTTTTTTTCCCCCTCTCCATGTTCTTGTAGTAGGAGGAATACTGACTGGCTCTGGAATCAGGGGACCTAGGTTCAAATCCCACTGCTGGTAATTATTACTTATTGCCTTGTTACTCTAGACCTCAGTTTCCTCATTTATAAAATAAAGGGATTGGGGCAGCTAGGTGTCACAGTAAGAGCACTGGCCCGAGGTCAGGATGACCTGGGATCGGTCCCGGCCTCAGAAAATGAGCACCCACACATAAATAATGACTGGCCATGTAACCTTGAGCAAGTTACTTAACCCCAATTGCTTTAAAAAAATTAAATTAAATTAAATTAAGGGATTGGGGCACAGTAGATAGAACAGTTGAGTCAGGAGAACATGAGTGCAAATTCATCCTCAGGCACTAACTGTTTGACCCTGGGCAAGTCATTTAACTCTGATTGCCTCAAAAAGAATGAAATAAAATGAAATGAAATGAGGGGATTGAACCCGAGGCCTCTGAGGTCCTAGTGCTTGATTTATGACCTCAAAATCCATGGTGATCTCATCCCCTCCTACACCTTCACTTCCTCCCTCTGTGATAAAGCCTCTTAAATATGAAGGCACATGGCACCCTCAGGCTCAACATGTCTAAATCCAAACTGATCATCCTCTACTGAAACCTGTCCTCCCCCTCAGCAAAGCTTCCTGCTTCTGTTATTGGCACCATTCTTCACCCCCATCAGGCTCTAAGACTCAGTCATTCCTACCTCTTTCCCCTCCTCCAATCAGTCACCAAATCTTAGCCAAGCTACCTCTGCCAACTGCCTCCAACCTGCCCCTTTTCTTCACTCTCACAGACCCCCAGCCTCGTTGAGGCCTCTCCACAGGACTGTTGCACCAGCCTTAACATTGGCCTTCATTCTCTCCCTCTCCCGTCCCTCCATTCCCTAACCCACAGTGACCTAACCCCAATCTGAGCCCCTCGTCCAATGTCTTTATCTTTTTTGGACCATTCTCCACTTGGGGATTTCTCTATATTATTTCCCCTGGGTAAACTATTTGCTCTGAGAGGGCAAAGCCCCATCTTTTTCTCTGTCCCACTCATTCCTTTAGCCATGACAGAAAGGGAAGGAAATTAGCATTTAGAAAGTGCCTACAATGTGCCAGGCACTGTACCAAGTGTTTTTTTACAGATATTGCCTTATTTGATATTAACAACAACCCTTGGAGGTACCTGCTCTTATTGTCCCCATTTTACAGTTGAAGAAACTGAGGCAGACAGAGAGGTTAAGAGCCTTGCCAAAGGTTGCATAGCTAGTAAGGATCTACTCTATTTGAACTCAGGTCTTCCTAGTATCAGGCCTAACACTCATTATCCACTGTTACCATCTAACTGCCACTAAGGAAGATGGCAGGAGGTATTTACCACCTGAAGGAAGAAATAAACAAATTCTCTTCCCAATCTAGAATGTCTTCCTGATCTATATCTTGCCACTGGACCCAGATGGATCCACTTGTAACTTTGCACAGGCCTCCCTCACTTAAATCCAATTCCCTTGAAAGTCATGGCATCACCTCCCTGATGTCATGGTCCTCTTCAAGAATGACGGACAAACAACAACAATAATCCCAGTTCTGCATGCTGTGTGCAAGTGTCTCCACCACCTTTGGCATTCTACATTCTGAAGTCCCTCCCAGCTCTGACTTTCTGGGTTCTAAGCTACCTTTCAGCTCTGACCTGTGTTCTAAGGCCCCTCCTAGCTCTGACAGTCTCTGTTCTAAGACCCCTCCCAGTTCTAATGTTCTCTGTTCTAAGGGCCCTCTCAGCTCTGACCTTCTGGGTTCTAAGGCCTCTCTCAGGTTTGACTTTCTGTGCTCAAAGGGCCCACCCAGCTTTGACATTCTGCATTCTAAAGTCCCTTCCACCTTTGACATTTCCTGTTCTAAAGGTCCTCCCAGCTCTGACATTCCATGTCCTATAATTAATGATAATCCAAAACCTTATCCCTCCCCAGGGAACTTGGTACAAATCTAGTGAAAAGAACCCTGGAACTACAGTCAGGTGTGAGCTGAGATTCAAATCCTGTCTCTGGCACTTACTAGTACAATGGAGAAACCATTTAATCCTTTGGAGCCTCAGTTTCCTTATCTACAGGTAATAATACCTGTAGCACTTGATATACATGGTCATGCTGAGAATCCATTGAGATAGTGTTGACTGGTAAACATCAGTTATTTGAAGGGAAAGGGAAGGGGACAGAACCAGCCTGATAGGAAACTTCCAGATAGAAAACTCTCTCTACCAATGCAGTGGCATGTCCTCATACTGGCTGTGGTAGGTAAGTCATTTGACTTTTCAGTTCTCCATGACTCTTGAGTTGCAGAGTATGGCATTTGGGGCCTCATCTCGGGTGGGGATGAGGTGCTCCTCTGACCCATAAGATTATTCCACTGGTGAGCCCCCCACTCCCCTTGCTATATGAGCTTGCTCTAGCAAAAGAGCTGGGCCTTCTCTTCCTCTGCTTCAGTGGAAATGGTGTCACCATGGAAGAGGTGACATCCAAGGCTATTACTCACCTTTCATGAGAGGAGCAAGATATGGGGCCCCTGGGCCCTGGAGACTGACTTCTTGTCTTTCTTTTAATAGCCAGAGGATTCTGAGTACCCTTGGCCTTGGGTCAATACTTGTTCCAGACAGCCCTGATCTCTCCGGATTTGACTGAGTGGGGAAAGTAACCCTCTCCCTTTCTTCCATGGGCACTTACTCTTCATTTCTGCCTTCCCATTGTCTCTCCAACCTTACTTCTCTTTCTTCTCTCCTCTTCCTCACCTGCATCACATGCTCAGTCTTGACTACCCCACATAAGGAAAAGGGTTATGGACCAGACTATTTACCAGCTAGCAATCAGTAGTAGGCTGTGATGGTGCCCTGTTTTTGGTGCTACTGCCCAAGTAAAAACTCAGGCTTTTTCCTCAGCCTGACTCCTCTTTAGGTCCAGGCTCAGTCCTGTATCTGGGGCAGAAGCCTTCTTCTGTCTCTTCCTTCTTCCCTTTCATACATGCCAGACTCTTTATGAGGGCTGTCCTAATGACTGACCAGAAGCTTAACAGGGTGAGTGGTCCAAAGGCCCCAAGGTCCTCTGGGGCTGGGGTACCAGTTCAATGAGGTTATGAGTCCAATAGAATGTCAGTGATGAGGAGGCTGTACAGCCCAGGGCTGTAGAGAATGCCTGCTCTACAGGGAGGAGAAGAGGGGACCAAATGGGGAATGGAGTCAGCCAGCTCAACTCCAATCTAATTCAATCCAACAAGCATTTATATGAGCCCAGGCACTATGCCAGGTGCTGATGAAAAAAAGACCAGTCCTTGGGACAGGTAGGTGGTACAGTGAATAGAGTACTGGCCCTGGAGTCAGGAGAATATGAGTTCAAATCCAGCCTCAACCACTTCTTTACTAGCTTTACTAGTGTTCTTACTAACTGTGTGACCTTGGGCAAGTTATTTAACCCCAATTGTCTTGCCTTCCCCCCTCCAAAATAAAAAAACGAAGACCAGTCCTTCCCCTCAAATTGCATATACTCTGAATTGGGAAAAACTCCTCAGGGATTCCCCCATTACTGGGTCCTAGAACCATTTGCTTCCTGCCCCTCTCTCCCACTGACTCAGGAAACATCTTCCAAGCATGCTCCTCAACCTTCCACATCCACATTGACTTTTTTTTTTTGTTTTTGTTTTTGGAGTGCTATTGGGGTTAAGTAACTTGCCCAAGGCCACACGGCTAGGTTTTTGTTTCTGTGTGCGTTAAGTGTCTGAGGTCGGATCTGAACTCAGGTCCTTCTGACTCCAGGGCCAACGCTCTACTCACTGTGCCACCTAGCTGCCTGTCCACATTGACTTTGCACCAGTAGCAGACCTAAAGCTCACACCCACTGTGGGCTTTCCTCTCCCCAGACAGTTTAAGCCATAAAATCACTGAATGCCAAAAGGTACCTCGAAGATTAAAAACCATTTAGTATGAACATCTGCTTGCAGGTGGGAAAGTCAAATCCCAGAGATATGAGATAAGATGTCCAAGGTCACACAGCTAGTAAGGAGCATTGTTGGAACTTGGGTCTTTACACTCCAAAGCTAATGTTCTTTCCATCAGACTTTCTTCGGTGGTTACTTAGTCCTGCCCAGAGCTCTAACTAGGACCAGCCTGGAACTCTTAACTAGGGTGTAATGATCAGTCTTAGGGCAGCAAAATTTAGTGTTTTGACAAATAACTCCTTCAGCAGATGGAAACAATTGAGTTTGGCACCTGATGAGCCCAAATAGTGTTCGTATCCTCCCTCTACCCACTGATAAGTCCTTCCTTCACCTGGCCTCTCATTCACTCCCTTGGTGGGAACACTTCCAGGTTATGTAATCCTCACCACAGGACCTTAAGGTCTAAGGCGTCTCTCTCTTTCTCCTTCCAAATAAATTTGTCTTAAAAGTTGAACTGAGGGTGCCTTTTCTTCTGCTTGCCCTAGATTGGTGCATTGGGCACCACTAGTTATGTCTTCAGTCCAGCCTTTCTTTTGAAAAAACCCGAGTGGCAGCACCCAGGGGTTACCTATACAAAGGAACTCTAGCCTAGCCAAGGGGTGGTGCCAGCATTTCTGAAGAAGGAGCTAAGTTCTCCATGGCAGCTGTATGAGAGCCAGGGTCTCATAGTTGGCATTAGTTTTACCAGGCACTGCTTGCTGAGCAGATGGGGAAAAGGAAGTAGGGGAAAACTGACACTTGAATCTATTAGAAAGGAGTGAACATTGTTGTGTTTGTTCTTCATTGTCGAAGAGGATCATGGCATCAGGGAAATGATGATATGATTTTGATTTGAGGGAGGGAGGGCTGTGCAAGGTTACCAGCCTCACTTTCACCTCCAGAGCCATCTGGGTCCAGTGACCAGATATTCATCAGGATGAGTGGGTGTGGCCTAGTATGCAATGGAAGACCCTGGCCCTTTTAGGCTAAGGCCTTTCCAGGTACTCACTTAGAGTGAGTAACCTGGCCAATGAGGGGCTTGTGAGGGGCTTGAAGAAGATGTAGAATTTAGCAGGAGGCCTTCCTGGGAAGGAGAAGCAGTACTGGAAGAGTGCAAAGAGCTTAGGAGTCAGAGGATTTGGGTTCAACCTCTCCCTCTTCTACTTATTACCTATGTAATCTTGAGCAAGGCACTTAACTTAGAATTTTAAGATCTCTTTTGTTTCTCAATCCTATGAATTCCCATGGGTTGGGCCTTCCCTGGGAAACCCGATGCTATCAGTGATCCTAATCCAGGAAATTCACCTGGGATCCTCCTGGTAGAATGAGTAATTCTTCTCCTTCCCCTCTCCCTTCCTTCCCCCAAGAATCACAGAGTGTGAAAGCCCTTCAGAGACCCTTCTGGACAACCTGGAACTGACCAGGAGCCCCCTTATCAACATGCTATATAAGTCCACATCAAGCCTGTGCTCAAAGATCTCTAGTAAAATCCTTTACCACTCTAGGCTTGGACTGGCTCTCCTAGTTCAGCCTTAGTAAAGCCTAAATCTATCACTCTGTGATGTTCACTCCTTGCTCCTTCTTGTTCTTCCCCCTTCTCTTCCATGTGACACCCCACTGATTTGAGGACAGGAAACCAGTCGCCCTCCCCTGCCCCCAAGCCTTTTCTTCTCCAGCCTAAACATCCCGATTTCTCTGAATGGAGTTTCAGATAGTATGGACTCCAGTCATCTCTCCAGCCATGTTTTTCCCAAAATGAGACCCCCCCCCCCCGAAATGAACATAATACTCTAGATGTGATTGGATTGGATCCAAAGTATCTGGAGATTACCACCTCCTTCTTCCTGTAAGCCTCTCTTAATGTATCCTAAGATCTCAGTCTAGAGCTAGAAAGAGACCCCAGAGGCCATGCAGTAACAGCCCCATCATTTGACAGATGAGGAAACTGAGGCTCAGAGAAGGTTAATAATAATCCTAGGACTAGTTAGAGCTGGAAAGAGGTCATCCAGTCCAACCTCTTCATTTGGTGCTTGAGGAAGCTGAGGTTCATGGTGGTAAAGTGATTTGGCCAAAGATTTTTGTAACCATAGTCTCCCCCATCTTGTACTTGATTTTTTTTTCAAGAAATCTTAAGTGTAAAACATTTCAGGATAGGGACCAGACCTGTGAATTCCTTGATGTAGGGAGCTCCCAGATGGGCTTCATCTACTAATTCATCTTCTATTCAATCAAATTTGGAGACTGTCTTGAGCCTAGAAAGGTTAGGTGACTTGCCTAGAGTCACACAGCCAGTATATGTCAGAGGCAGGATTAAACCCATTCTTTCCTAGCTCTAAGGGCAGCTCTCTATCCACTACACTACATTGCCTGCCATTTATTTTATACTTAACATTGCTCCTTAAAGCATCCCATCTGATTTATCCAGCCTGGGGAGCCACAGCAATCTCTAGGCTGGGGATAAACATTCTCTGAGCCCTTCTCCTTCCTCCCCCCAGCAACAGTTGTGTTTATCAGTGACTATCAAAGGCATAGGACTTGAATGCAAGAGGAAGGCTGCACCATTTCTGTACTTCCTCTTGGTGGTTGGCAGCAGACAGGACCAAGGATAGAGGAAGTGAAGCTACCATGGCGATGGGGGGAGGGGCTAGATTTTACATGGTAAGCCTCACTCTATCTAGTTTATCAACTCAGACCATGAAAACCAGAAAGGGCCCTTAGAGTGTCAAGTCAGGTCTTCTCATTTTCCAAATGGGGAAACTGAGGCCTAGATTGGTAAAGGGACTTATCCAAAATCACATAACACTAAGGACCAAGTTCTCTCTTCCCATCACTCTGCCCCAGTCCCCTCTTTACCCCTAGTCTTCATGCTATAGTTACAGTAAGAATGAAAAGCAAGGAAAAAATGCTGACTCTGTCATCACCATCCCCTTGCCTCAAGCTCCCCTCTCCCTTCTTGCCGTCTGTTGTGCCAGTATTTCTCACCCTGATCTTCTACCTTGTGCCCCTCATTGATCCATTCAAGCATTTATTAAACACCAGCCACATGCCAGGTGCTAGGGTTGTAACAACAAAAATGAAACAGTTCCTGGCCTGAAGACATAGTTGAGGGGGAGGAGGTGGGGAGAAAACTTGTACCCTATGACACTTATTACTTACATGACATCAAGCCAGTGACTTTGCTTCTGTGCCTCATTTCCTTACCCATAAAATGGGATTAGACCAGATAGCCTCCATTTCCCCTTCCAGCCCTGTAGCTATGATCTTAACTACATATATAAGTATATTCAAATACATAATAAAATAAGAGAGCCACTTTGTTAAAATGACAGTTTCTTATACAATACTCATCTGTTCTTTGTATTTTGAAATGCTTGAGTGTGTGAGAGTTTACAATAACAAAGAAAAAATGTAAATAAAAACAAAACAAATACAAGGTAATTTGAGGGAGAGACATTAACATGGGGAGGAATCAAGAAAAGCTTCATGTAGCTAGTGATTCTTGAGCTGAGTTTTGAAAGAAATCAAAGAATTCTGAGAGGCACAGGTGAGCTGGGAGTACAATTTAGGCAGAAGAACAGCAAGGGCAAAGACTGGAGATGGGAAATGAGAATATTTGTGTAAGAAGTATCGAGAAGGCCAGTTTGTTTGGTCTCTAGAGAAATATGGGCAGTTGGGTGGCACAGGGGATAGAGTGCTGGACCTGGAGTCAGGAAGACCTGAGTTCAAATCTGGCCTCAGGTACTAACTGTGACCCATGGCAAGTCACTTAACCCTGTTTGCCTCTGTTTCCTCCTCTGTAAAATGAACTGGAGAATAGCTTTGCCAAGAAAACACCAAATGGGGTCCCAAAGAGTTGGACGTAACTGAAAAATTATTAGATAACAAAAAGAGAAATATGCAATAAGGTTGGAAAAGTAGGTTGGTTGCAGTCAGGTTGTGAGGGCTTTTAGTGCCTAGAGTTTCTATTTAATCCTAAAGACCAGTGACCACCACTGAAGTTTCTTAAGTAAAGGAGTGAAATGGTTTTTCACTTTGGCAATCTCTGGAGCTTGGATTGGAGAGCAGAGACTTGAGGCAGGAAGATTAGGAAAGAGGCTGTTGCAATAGTCATTCAACCTTTATTATATATGCATTATCTTCCAAGGGGTCAGAGGATAGAGAAGGCAGGATGATGGAAAAAAACAAGCATTTATAAAGCACCTTTGTGTACAAGACCCTGCTAAGGGTTTTGCAGATACTTTCTTTTTTGATCTTCACAACAAACCAGGTAGATAGGTGCTATATTATCCCCATTTTACAGTTGAGGAAACAGGCAGAGAGCAGAAAAGTGACTTGCCCAGGGTCACAAGAATAGTGTTTGAGGCAGAATCTGAAGCCAGTTCGTCCTGCTTAAAAATCCAATGCCCTACCCACTATACCCCTTCTTCAAGTCAGGAATCAATCAATAAGCATTTATTAAACACCTAATCTGTACCATATACTGAGCTAATGTCCTACTGTGTACCAGGTACTATGCTAATGCTCTCCAGCACTGTGGATACACTGTGGATACGGGGATACAAAAAAAAGGGGGGGAATAACTGTCCCTGTCCTCAAAAATGCTCATATTCTAGAGGAAGAGATAAAATGTAAATAACTGTGTATGTTCAAGATACACAGTGCAAGGGAAAAAGGCAAGGTATGAACAGTAGAGGGAACTGAGAAAGGCCTCCTTCAGAAAGTAGAATTTAATCTGAGCCTTGAAGGCAGTCAGGAAAACATTCCAGGCCTGGTTGATAGCCAGTACCAGGATGGAGTGAGGAGATGAAATGTCTTGTGGGAAGAATAGCCAAGTCAGCCAGTGTGTGGATGAGAGCATTCAGGGAAGGGAATCAAGGTTCACGGACAGAGGGGAGAAAAGGCAGAAAAGGAATGAAGGCCTGGGCAATATTGTTTCTTGAGTTAAGCTGGGAGACTTTGGGGGTACAGTTGGGTGATGTACTAGAATGGGTGTGACTACATTAGAAGAGACCCAAGTTTATTCAATACCATTTGGGATTCTCGAAGATGGACTGAGTGCCCTAATAAGATCGGACTTGTTTGACTTGTTTCATATAATCTTCTCTAATTGAACCCAACCAAAACAAAGCATTAGCTTAGGCTCCATGGGATTATACATAGCCTTATTCCCCTTGAGACTTTCCCCATCTTGGTTTCAATATATCATGGACCAGTGTGAGAAATTTAAATGGGAATTTTAAGGGAGTTTTGCAGAATTCGAAGACAACATGTGAAGGCCAGCAGAAAATGCAGAAAAAGTTTAGAAACTCTGAAGTGCATAAAAATATTGTATTGCATATCATCAACGTATTCTATCTTTGATCCTGGAGGTAACAGGGAGTCACTGAAGCTAATTGGGGGGTGGGGGGAGTGACATGGCCAGAACTTCATTTTTAAAAAATCACTGGCAGCTGAACTCCAGATGGAGAGGAGGGGAACAAGAAGTGAGGCAGAGATCCAATCAGAAGGTTCTTGGTCCAGGCAAGAGGGGAGGAGGGCTTGTACTGGAGTGGTGACTGAATGAAAGAAGGAGTTAAAATTACAACCAAAGTACTTACTCAGCAAAACTGGGTATAATGGGGGGGGGGGGGAGAAGGTGGTTATCCAGTGAAATAGAGGATTTTCAAGTATTCCTGATGAAAACATCAGAGCTGAGTAGAAATTCTGACTTTTCAAATACAAGACTCAAGAGAAATCTAAAAAGGTAAACAGGAAAGGGACATCATAAGGGGCTTAATAAGGTTAAACTGTTTACATTCCAACATGGGAAGATGCTTGTATGAGAACTTTCTCACTATTAGGGCAGTTAGGGGTATACATAGACAGAGGGCATGGGTGGGAGTTGAACATGATGGCATGGTATCTTTTAAATATGGTAAGAGAGAGGAATGCAGTGGGAGAAGGGGGAAGGGAGAATTAGAATGGGGTAAATTATTCCACATAAAAGAGGTTCTAAAGAGCTTTGACACAGGAGGGGAAGGTGGGGGGGGGGAGCACATGAATCTTACTCATCAAGAATTAGTTCAAAGAGGGAGCAATATGCACACTCTTATCCTACAGGAAAGTAGGAGGGGAAGGAAATAAGGGAAGGGAGAGGTGCTGATTGAAGAAGGGAGGGTGGATTGAGGGAGATGATAGAAGCAAAACATTTTTGAGGATGAACAGGGTGGAAGGAGAGAGGGAGTAGGTTAAACGGGGAAAATAGGATGAAGGGAAATAAACAAATCATAACTGACAAAAATTTTACATCAGATTTCTCTAATAAAGGTCTGATTTCTCAAATATGTAGAGAATTGATTTAAATTCATAAGAATATGAGTCATTCCCCAATTAATAAATGGTTAAAGGATGTGAACAGGCAGTTTTCAGATAAAGTAATCAAAGGTATCTATAGTCATGAAAAATAAATGCCCTAAATCATTTGATCAGAGAAATGCAAATTAAAACCATCCTGAGGTACCAATCCACACTTCAGATTGGCTAATATGACAGGAAAGAGAAATACAAACATTGGAGGGCATGTGGGAAATTATAAAACATTAATGCACTGTTGGTAAAGTTGTATACTGATTCAACCATTCTAGAGAGTAAATTGGAACTTTGCTCAAAGGGCTTTAAAACCATGCATACCCTTCGATGCAGTGACACCCCTACTAGATCTGTATCCCAAAGAGATAAAAAAGGAAAAGGAAAAGGACCTATATATACAAAAAAGTTTATAGCAACTCTTTTGTGGTTGCAAAGAATTGGAAATTAAAGGGATGCCCCTGGGTTGAGGAATGGCTGATTGGTATATGTTATGGAATATTTTGTGCTGTAAAAAAATGATGAGTAGGATGCTCTCAGAAAAACCTGGGAATGCTTAGAAAATGAACTGATGCAGAGTGAAGTGAGCAGAACCCGGAGAACATTGTACGAGAACAATATTGTACAACGATCAACTGTGAATGATTTAGCTATTCTCAGCAATACAGTGATCCAAGACAATTCCAAAGGACTCATGATGAAAAATGCTATTCATCTCCAGAAGAAGAACTGATAAAGAATTGAATGTAGATTGAAGCATACTATTTTTTTTACTTTGTTTTTCCTGGGGTTTGGGGTTGGTTTTTTTTTTGGCTTATGTTTTCTTTCACAACATGACTAATATGAAAATATATTTTGCATGACTGCACATGTTTAACTTGCCTTCTTCAGGAGGGAGGGAGAGAATTTGGAACTCAAAATTTTGAAAAACGAATGTTGACGTTTGTTTTTACGTGTAATTGGGAAAAATAAGGCATTAAATATTTCAAGAAGTTTGAAGAAAGCAGTTTTAGTTATCTGATGAGGTCTGAGGCCAGACTACAGAGATTTGGAAGCACTTAGTGTTAACGGATTTGTCAAGGAGTTTAGACTCACTCTTGCCTCCCTCCCCACCCCTCTCAGTGTCTCCAACATGAAGAGAGCAGAAGTAGGTGGGGGGAGCCTAAGAAAATTGGTGGGTGAGAAGGACCACAAAGCCCCTTCCAATTTAATAGTCCGTGAATGGATCCTGCTGTGTGAAGACTTAAGAGTCCTACCCCCACCTGCCCCTCTCCGGGGAGATGACTGGATTGCCCACGGTCACAGAGCTGCCTGGCAGTCCCGTGACCTTAAACTGGGGCTGGGAACTTGAGTTTTCTAAATTCCGGTAGCATCAGCCTACGGATGGAGTTTAGGGCCGGGCCAGGGACTGGCTGGGCTGAGCTAGGGGATGAGACTGGGCGGGGCAAAGGGTGGGGCCAGGGCGGGCTGATAGGGGGGGAGGTGGTGGCTCTTATGAAGCGCAGCCCTCCCTCTGAGCCTCATTAGAGGAAGGATCTCCCGGTTGAGTCTGGCTGACCTGGGCTCCCGGAACGGTAAGGGCGCCGACTCCTCCGAAGACTTCTCAACTGGAACCAGGTGATCCTTCCAGTCCATTCTCCTAGGCAGACACTGTGTGCGGGGAAGGGCAGCATTAGCATTTACACTACTCTGGGATAAGGGCGTTAGTGAGGAGATGGGGAAGGTCTCTGTGGCCCAGGAGAATTCAGGAAGACATCCTTGAAGAGAGGAGCTCCTGGGCTGGGCTTTGATGGGAGGGCATTGCAGAAGGTACAGGATCCTTCCGGTGAGCCCCCTGCGTCCCATAAGGTAGGGAGGGCCGGTTTGGCTGAAGCATGGCAGGTATGAAGGAGAACATCCAAGCTGGACAAGTAAGTTAGGGCCTGTAGAAGGTCTTGGATGCCATGCTTAGACAACTGGACTTCTCTTTAAGGACCCCAGAAGAGTTATGGAGAGTAGCTTAATCAAGCAAGGCCTTGTCCCAGCTGGGCTGTAATAAAATGACTGATAGCCTGTGTAAGAATTGTTGAAAGCAAAGAGGTAAGCTAGGGGGCTGTAATAAGAAGAGGTTAGGCTAGGGTAGGGGGTAGATTGGGGCACAACAAACAGGACTTGGTTCCTGATTAAATGTGGGGGAAAAGGAGGCTGAGGAGAGAACCCTGGACCTGGGCCTCTGCTTTCCTGTGTGTCCCTCCCTTCTCTGGGTCTCTTTTTATTTAGAAACAGTATCAGAGATTTAGAGGTGGAAAGAAGCTCAGAGGACCTCTAGTCCATTCATCTTACAGATGGGGAAACTGAGGCACAGGAAGGTTAAAAGATTTGTCCAAAATCACACAGGTAGTAAGAGTTGGAATTCAAACCCAGGTCTTCCAAATCCAAAGCCTGGGCCCAGTTGAGTTTGATAGACCTTAAAACTCCTTCCAGGTCTAACAGACTGAGTCCAGGAAGACCCCAGTTTGCTTAGAACAAACAGGTCAGGGAAGGCTCTCTGAGCTGTAGAGGAGAGAAGACTACAACAGGCAGTGAAGGCAAGGGGGCAGCTTGGGTATGGGCAGACTTCATGTATTCTTCATCTCTGACTTTCTTCATCTGTGACTTTCAATGTAACCACATCCTTCGTACTTCCTCTGGCTCTCTCCAGGAAAGTCCAGGAAGCCCTGGGCAGAGCCTGGTGTGTCTAAGCTATTCCTCCCCTGCTTCCATGCAGCATCCCAGCACCCCTCCCCTCCTTGATCCAGGGGCCTTTGTTCACACTTTTCCTGGGCTGGGGAGCATCACTGAAGCTCTAAGCCCCTTCTCTTACACAGCCGAGCTAATTTTAGCCTCTAGGCCACCGAGAGGATTATCTCCCATCTGGAAAACTTGGAGAGAAGGCTGTGGAGGAATCAGCCTGTTCTGGAGGCCCACCTTTGGTTTTTTCAAGGGATCCTCTGCTTAGCAGAAATTGGGCCTCCTACTCAGGTTTGTAAGGGAGAAAGTCAATGGTGGCACTGCTCTCCTGGACTAACCAGTCCCCAGGAGCCAACTTGGAGGTATGGCTCTAAATGTGTGTAACTGTACTCTGCAACCAATGTATGATATTGAGTACTCTTGGACCAATGTCCCATCTACCTTCTAAATTCCAGCTCTGACATTCCATATTCTAAATATCTCTTCTGACACTCTATCTTCTAAAGGATCTCCTACATCTGCTGTTTTAGAGTCTCTTACCCTTTCAGGGAGCTGCCTTCCCCAACCCCTACGGCCTCCCCAATCAGTGTTCAAATCAGGTTGGCCAAGCTAGGGGCTGGCAGATGCTGGACAAAGTCTGGGACACCTCAGCTTCTTGTGCCAAAGAAGATCAGGCAGCAGCCAATGTATTGGAGGAGGCTCACCACTCTAATGGCCTTGAGGTGGCAAGTGACCCACAACAGGGAGTCAGATTTGGGCACCAGACTCACTATATGACTATGACAGGTTCTTTCCTCTGCTAGGACCTCAGTTTTGCCATTTACAGAACTAGGGGGTTGGACTTTCCTCAAGGTCCCTGTTATCTTTGACATTCTCCATTTCCAAAATCAATGACCTGAGTACACTAGCTCTCGGTTAACCAGAGTTTTTGATTAACCAACATATGCTCTCCTTTGCCAATGCTGTGTTCCCTCCCTCTTGAGATGTTTCTAATAAAATTCTTGGCCTTTTGCCTCTAGGATGCTGACTGGCCTGTATGAGTGGTTTTGGAAGGACGAGTACTGGTTCCCTCCTGGCTATTCATGGGCTGACACAGAGGATTCAGATGGGGTCACCTACCCTCACCCCAGGGACCTGCTGGCATCCATTCCCATAGCCTTGGTCTTAATGGTCATCAGATTTGGCTTTGAGAGGTAAGTCGATTGTGGGCTTCCTTCCCTGTTGGTCCTGAGACATGGGCACCTTTGGGCAAGAAAACGGTTCATATCAGCCAATGTCTATCATAACATAACAACCAACTAGAGCCAACCTGGTTTCATAAATCACGTATCTTCTTGGGCTAGTCAACCTCTGGAGGCTCAGTTTCTCATCTGCCTAGTGGGACTTTGTTCTTAGATACTCTGCTGATCTTACTGGGTTGTTATGGAGAAAGCAGTACTAAAGGGAGGACTGTCATCCTCTTTATCCTGATGGTTCCTGCCCTCATCATAGTCTCTGACCAGGTCAAAAGAGGGCTTTTTTATTCTTTTTGGAGGGAGGAAAGTAGGACAATTGTGGTCAAGTGATTTGCCCAAGATCACATGGCTAGTTTTTGTGTTAAGTGTCTGAGGCTGGATTTGAACTCTGGTCCTCCTGACTACAGGGCCTGCACTCTATTCACTGCACCACTTAGCCACCCCAAAAGAGGGCATTTTTAATAGAATCAAGATGATCATCTTTAAGCACCAAAGAAGGGGCAACTTATCAGTTTTCTAGACTCAATAAACCCCTCACATGAGCTAACAGTTAACCCCCCTCCCCAGGACCACCACCCAGCCTGTGGGTATAGTGATACCTACATTCCAGGATGGGGACTGCAAAGAAAACTTTTGTAAAACAGATCCTATTTTCCCATTGACTTCCATTATAAAAATGGAGAAGGCTTTGCCACATAAAGAAGCCCATAAATTTACAACTGATATATGAAAAGAATGAATACTTTCCAAGAAAATGTTAATAATTGTCTACAAGGGGACTCTATTCAGGTCCTTCTCTGGTGATCTAGTAACTTGGTAGTGACCCTTAGCTTTTATAGGCTGTGACAGTGTAGAGTAACTCTGGCTTGCCCCCTGAACTAGAAAGGGCTTTGGGCAACAGGCTGAGATGCTGTCCAAAGACCAAACCAGAGAGGTTCATCACCAAAGAGTTGGCCCTCAGGGGATGGATTTGTCTCTCAGATCTTGGCAACCTATTAAAAACAAACCTGATCCTTACAAAAGACCCTGTTTGTTGTCTGTCAATCACTGGGATGCACTGTCCCTGATCCAGTCAAACATTTATTGAGTTGAATTTTAAGAAAATTAAGTCATAGAAGGATTTTGAAGGGATCATTTGGGCAGTTGCTGAGTGCCTCATTGGATAGGGCAGGATTTGGAGTCAGGAAGACTCAAAGCATCACTCAGATAATTACCAGTTCTGTGACTCTAAACAAGTCACTTAAACTCTGTGCTTCAGTGTCCCCATCTATAAAATGGGAGTGATAATTGCACCTACCTCACAGGACGGTTGTGAAAACCAAGTGCACTAACATGTAAATATCATTATAAACTTTAAAGCCCCATATAAATGCTAGCTGCCATTATTCTTATTATTGATATTTGTTTGAGAGAATGGGATGGACTAATAGGATGACCTCTGAGATCTTTTCCAACCTACAAGAATTCCAGAAGGACCCATACTGAAGCAGTCTTAGATTGAAGTGAATTAAGATCATTAATACCTATTTCTATGGCTCTTGCTCATTGAATTAGAGCTGGAAGGAGTGCAAAAGCCATCTGGTCCAGCTGCCTCCTTTTATACAGGATCATAACTCTGGGGCTAGAAGAGACCTTAGAGGCCATCAAATTCAATGCCCTTAATTTACAAATGGAGAAACTGAGGCCCAGTAGATGAAGAGCCCACGTAACCCAAGTAACAAGAAGCTGCATTGGATTTGATCCTTGGACTTCTGACTCTAAACCCAACATTTTTTTCTACTGGATTTGAGGTTCTTAACCTTTTATGTGTCACAAGCCTCCTTGGCAGTCTAGGGGAAACTATGACTCCCTTCTCAGAAAGATCTTTTTTTGTTTGTTTGTTTTTGTTGGGTTTTTTTGGTTCTTTTTGGATGGGGGAAGGCAGGGCAATTGGGGTTAAGTGACTTACTTGCCCAAGGTTGCAGGCTAGTAAGTGTTAAGTGTCTGAGGCCATATTTGAACTCAGATCTTCCTGGCTCCAGGGCCAGTGCTCTATTCACTGTGCCACCTAGCCACCCCAGAAAAATCTTTTTAAATGCATAAAATGAAATCATCAGATTGCAAAGGAAACCAGTTTTGTTTTGTTTTAAAGCACTCAAGGTTAAGTGATTTGCCCAGGGACACACAGCAAGTAACTCAGGTCTTCCTGACTTCAGGGCCCAGTGTTCAGAAACTAGTTATATTGAAATTAAAATGTATGTCATCCAAGTTCTCAGACTTGAAATCCATCCAAGGCTTCGTTGAGAGTCTGTGGACTTGAGGTTAAGGATCCTTGAAATAGACCAACCCCAACGATCTTACAGATGAGGAAACTAAGTCCTAGAAATTTGAAATGACTCCCCAAAGTCACACAGCATAAGTGGCTAAACTAAGATTCAAACCTAATCCCCTCTGCCTCCCAGCTATATAGGCTCATTCCCATATACCACATACCATCCCTTTTGAAGGAAGGTCTCACAAAGTGTTTTTTCTCTTCGCAATTCCATGATATGGCAGTATAAGAACCACTTGGATTATTATTGGACCACAAAAAACAAGTAGGGAGAGTCTTACTTCTTTACTTTCTTCCATGCACACTCCCACATCTACCCACGACTTGGATTATCCTTTCTCGTTAATTGCCTATTAAATTCATCTCCAACCCTTACAGACCAACTCCAATGCCTCCTCCTCCAGCAGGCCTTCCCCAACTTGACCCCCAGTGTTGGTAATGACCTTCCCTCCTTGAAGGCTCCCTTTCTTTTCACTGCTGTGATGCACTTACCATGTGACATTGCATATTATATATAGCTGTGTTGGTATCGTATCCCTCTGCTAGACTATGGGTTCTAAAGTATATATCTCTGCACTGAGCATAGGGCTTTATACACGATAGGCACTTGAATAAGTGCTTGCTTAAATCGAGAGGAGGAGAATATTTGCTATTTGGCTGTGACTTGCATCTCAGGGGCCTCTTCTGATCAGGAACCCATTTGCAGGAATGCTTCTTTCCCCTTGCCAACATCCCAGAGTTCTGCTAGATTTATCACCCTGTATATACCCCTATTGAGAACTCCCTGCCCCCTTCCCCACTCATAGAGCTTCCTCACATGCCTCCACACTCCCATATCATGCAGACTGTATGAGTTATCTGGAACAGTTCAGTTGGTGGACAGGATTTGACAAAAAGAGCTCCCACAAGACCAGAGATGGGGGAGAAGGGTTCTTGGGTGCTCACATCCTCCTGTCTTTTCTCTTAGGGCCATCGCGATGCCCCTGAGCAGGGCTTTAGGTGTGCGTGATCGACTCAGGGTCAAAGCTGCCCCCAACCCCATCCTGGAGTCTTTTTTCAGGACCCACGATAAGGATCCAAAAGAGGTGAGCAGGTCCCAGGATGGGATACCATTAAGGAGCCTTGGATGACTAAACTCTTCCCTGTGGGAAACCCCTACTGTTCATTGGTTCATTAGAGGAGTTAAGTGAGCACCCAGTATGGACTCAGCCTCAGGATGATCTGAGTACCAAGATCTCCAACATCAATCCAACTCTCTGGCCCTCAATTTTCTCATCTGTAAAACTAAGAGGTAGAAAAAGTTAGATCTGAAAATCTCTGAGGATCCTCCCACCTCTGAAAGTCCCTGTTCTAAAAGTTCTTCTCAAGGGTGGGTGTTCCTTTTAGGTAGATTTCCCCAGCTTATGGCCCTGCCCTCATCTCCATCTCCATCTCCCTTCTTCCTGGGTGTGAATTGGGCAATGCCTTATTTTGGGGACTTGTCCTCTCTGGCAAGGGAGGAGGCAGATCCCTGACCCCAAAGACCAGCCCCTGTCCCTTAAGCCCTCTGGTGTAGTCCTCACCAGGATCTGTGAGGTTCTAGGTTGTTGGAGACAGAGTGGCAACTTAATGAGGAGGTCATTGGCCGGAGTGAGCTTGTGAGAGGGGACATCTTCCCCACTATCACTGGGAATTTTCTCCCCTACCCCCTTTCCCTGTCCTTTTGTCCTCAGGCTCAACTGAGTCATCTGGCCAGTCAATGCGGCCTCTCTGTGAGGCAGGCCCAGCGCTGGTTTCGGCGCCGGAGAAACCAGGAGCGACCATTACTGAGCAAGAAATTCTGTGAATCCTGGTGAGCTCAGGAGGGCCTAGGAGAATGCCATCCATAAAAGGGAATCAGGCCAAGGTCTTGGGTGGAGGGCATGCCCAATTGGGAAACCAGGGGTCCTGTTGTTTTAGTCTGTCTGACCTCCCCTTGGCAATAGCCCTTTCTATCAATCACCTCCTCCATCTCTCCTACCCCTGAACTGGGGCTTCCCAAACTTAGTCCATATTCTGTTCTGTATTTTCAGTTGGAGATTTTTATTTTACTTCTCGTCTTTCTTTGGAGGCTTCCTCGTGCTCTACAATGTGAGTATGTCCTCTCCCATCCTTACCACAAATTCCTGTGTCCTCTCCTTTTTCTTCATGCATTCTTCCACCTCTGTTCTCCTTCCTTTCACCTTCTGGATCTTTTCTGTGCTGTCCTCTCCATCTCCATCCTTTTTATCCCTCCCCCTCATACTTCCATCCCTCTCCCTTTGACCTCTCATCTTCTCCATCCATCCCTTGCTTCTTCATTCCCTCCTGTTCCCATATTCTTCACCCCTCTCCTTTCTAGTCATCCCCATTCTTTCTGTTCTACCATCCTCTCCATCTACATATTCTTCATTTCCCTTTATTTTTCTTTCCATTCCTTTCCCCTCTCTTATCCCTTCCATTCCCATCCTCTTTCTCCCCAAACTTTCAATCCCTTTATGACCCCATAGTGTTCATCCCTCCCCTTCCTTCCTCTTGTACTTGATCCTCCTTGCCATTCTATCCCTCTTTGCCCTTTATATCCATGTCCCTCTGTCCCCATCACCTCAATCATGTCCTCCTCCCACCTTGGCCATTACATTGTTGCCCCATCCTCTCTCATTGTTCACCATTTTCCCATACCCTTCTCCATGTCTCTGAGAGTTGGGGATACCAGCCTGACCTCAGCCTCTCTAGGGGGCCCTGTAACTTACCTGGCCAACAGGATCAAAAAGAATTGGAAACTCTTAAGTCAGAGAGGAACCAATACACAAGACTGAGCCACTTATGAAGGGGATCAAAGCCACACTGGGAGTAGAAAGAGATGGAGAGATAGGCAGAATGATCAGATGGTCTATTCATGTACCTGTCACTATACTAATAACTGTGCATACAAATAAAAGCAAAAAGACAGCTCTTGCCCTCAAAGAGCTTAAATTCTAATAAGAGAAGACTTACAAAAGGAAGCTAAAAATCTTCCTGGGCTGGGGAATGAAGGTTGGGGGTGGGAAGGGAGGGAGTTGTTGAAGTCCACAGAGTCAGAAACATAGCCAGGAGGAAATAAAGGTTGCCAGAGTCAACAAATGGCTCCTAGTCAGTCAACAAGCATTTGCTAATCACCTAGCAATGTACTAAGAGCTAGAGAGGAAAAAAGGCAAAACCAGTTCTGCCCTCAAGGAACTTCCCATTCTAATCAAGGAGACTTCATTAGATATAATGAATCATATGTAATAACTGTATGTAAACAAAAAATAACTATGTAAAGAAAACATATACAGGGTAAATTGAAAATATCTCAGATAGAAGGCACTGGGGTTTTAGCTGGGATTTGAAGAAAACCAGGAGACAGAGATGAAGAGGGAGAGAATTCCAGACATGGGGGAGAGCCAATGAAGATGCACTGAATTGGGAGATGGAGTGTCTTGTTCGAAGAACAGCAAGGAAGCCAGTATCACTGGATCATAAAGTATTTGGAGGGCCATAAAGGTAGGGAAAATGTAGGGTTAGAAAAGTAGGAAGGGGCCAGGTTTTGAAAGGCTTTAGAATCCAAACAGGATTTTATACTTGATCTTAGGGAGCCATTGGAATTTATTCAGGAGGTCAAATGACATGATCACACCTTTGTTTTAGAAGAGCAGGGAAATGATAGCAGGAGTTAGGCATCAAACCTCCTCTCAGATCACCATTTTCCCATTTTGCCCAACAGGTTTAACTCTAACCTTGTCACAGCCTGAGAAAATGAAGATGGGGGAGGCATAGATAATGGTAGAACATGCTGTTAAGTGGGGATGAGATCATTTCTGTTGAGTGCTTGGAGTTCCCTGGGGGCAGCCTTAAAATTACAGGTCAAAGCTATTACCTGTGGGGGCTGGCAGTGCTGAGGGCAGTTTCCTGAAACCCATCCCTTATTTATCTTCCAGGAAACATGGTTGTGGGAGCCCAAGACTTGCTGGGATAGATACCCCTTCCAGGTAAGCAGTCCCAAAAACAAGGATGGGCAGCTGAGATGCCCAGTAAAGCAGATCTTGGAGCTAGAGAAGATGGCCATGAAGAATCTTAGAATCTCAAAGTTAGGAGGGATTTCAAAAGCCATTTAACTCAATCCATACCTGAACCTCCTCTATACAGGAGGAATCCTTTATCTCCTATGGCCTCACATCCCAGCAACAAGCCTAAGTCTGTCCTAAATCCTACAACTTCCACCCATTGCTTTTTCAACTTCTTCCCTCTGGGAGTCAAGAGGACCAAGTCTAATGCCTTCTGCATATTAAAGCCCTTCAAAAAACCTAACTACAGTTATCACAATATCCAAATATGTCCCACTGACCCCTCATCCCTTTCATCTCTTCTTCTTACTAAGCATCTGCAGTCCCTTCAACAGATCCTTGTATGATGTGATTTCAAGGCACTCTGCCAACTTGGTTGCCCTCCTGGACTCAGTGTTTATCAGTATTCTGAAAATTTGGCACTCAGAACTGAACGTGATATTCTAAATGGAGCGCAGGGTAGAGTACAGTGACTCTATCACCTCCCAAAAACTAATTCTCTCTATGCAACCTAACATCAGCTCATCTTGGTCTTCTAGTCCAGTAAAGACCCTAGATCTCTTTCAGGTGATTTGCTCTATAGCTACCCCATCCTCTCTTTATCTGGGAATTGGATTTCTTGAACTTCTGTTAGACTTTACATTGTCTCCCATTAAATTTGGCCAAACATTCTAACCCATCACAAACTTTTTTGAATCCTGACTGTCATTCAGTTTGTTAGCTACCCCTCCCTTTTTGCCATCTGCACATTTATGAGCATGCAATTTATGGCTTTATCAAAAGTAGTGATTTTTTTTTAAATAAAACTTCAGTGGCATAGAGCAAAGAAAGCACAGGTCTTTTGGCCATCCCATTAGAGACCTCTGTACAAGTTGATATTGAACTAGTAATGATTAGTCTTTGAGCCCAACTATTCACCCAAGTCATGAATCTTCCTAACTGTAGTGTTATCTAGCCCACATTTTGTCTTTTTCCACAAGAATTAAATGAGGCATTTATTGATAAATGCTTGGCTAGAATCTGGGTATACCCTATCTATGGCAGTTTTCCTGTCTTGTAACCCTTTCATGAAAAGAAATGAGGTTAGTGTGTCATAATTTGACTTAGGTGGAGACAGGTCTCTGGTGCCCTCTGTGCCTTCTGCAGAGAAGATAGGAGGTAGCATCCTCAGCCCCATGAAACAGTTCTTTCTTTTCTAGCTCTATGTCCAGTCCACACCATTTAACCCCATTTTTTTATTTGATCCTCAGCCTCTGCAGCCTGCCATGTACTGGTGGTACCTCCTTGAACTTGGCTTCTACCTCTCTTTGCTGCTGACTCTTCCCTTTGATGTTAAGAGGAAGGTGAGTCTAGGGCAGGCCTGTGCAATATACAGCCCGCCAAAGGATTTTGGGCAGCCTGCAAAAAAATGTAGAGAATGTAAAACAGGCCTGCACAACATACTGCCCATGGGCCGCTTTGGCAGGCCTCAGACAGCCTGAGGGCTGTGTATTGTGCAGGCTTGGTCTAGGGGGAGCCCAGGCAGAGGGAAAAGGCCCCGTTCTTTCGTCTGATGGAGAGGCCAGCTTTTCATACCTGCCTTCCTTGGGAAAGTATCAAGTTTGGCTTTGACTCTGAAGGTCATTCCCTGAGGCCATGAACGAGAAGTCGGCCCACGGAAGCAACTAGAGCAGGCCTGACCAGCCAAAACTCAGGATGCTCTGCCAGAGACTGGGCAAGGGATTCCTGGAACTTAGGTGTTGATTTTAGTATCTTCCCTCTGGAATCCAAGGAAATGGAGCCTGCCAACCTCTCACCAACTCTATACCTTGCCTGGTCTCCAAGCCTCTCCCAACTCCTGTCATGTTGTCTCCCCTTCTCCTCTTTGGGTCTCCCCTGAAGTGTATCTGATGGCCCTAAGCAGACCTGGGCTTTGCAGTGGGTACTCCTTGGCACCTGAGTGGGAGGACCAGACCCTAGGCATAGACTTGGCCAGTCTCGGTGGTCCTGGTGTGACAGTTGCCTTCCTCTTCCCAGGACTTAAAGGAGCAAGTCATTCACCATCTTGTGACTATCATCTTGATTGGATTCTCTTATTCTGCCAATCTCCTTCGCATTGGTACCTTGGTGTTACTGCTGCATGACATATCCGACATTCTCATGGAGGTGAGTGAGCAAGGCATGGGTTTGTTGTCTGATCTTCCAGGCCCTACGCCAAGCATGTGCACTAACAGATGGGAGTTCATGACTTAAAGAAAGGGCTACAGGCAAGGGTGTGTTAGAGCCAGCTCTTAAGAGCAAATTGCTAAATTTTCAGGGCGAGCATTTACATTTCAGAAATTGGCAAACGCTACAAATCAGGGCTTGATTTATTGTTCTGCTGATTGTCTAGACCTGAGAAAGTGATGGAAAATAATTATTAAACTTAAATGTGTATACTTTTTCCCCCACCAGAGAGCTGGTTGTTAAACATTTACCAGCATACCCCTCAATACAGGAAAATAAGGTCTCTCTCTCTCCCCGATGGAACTCTATAGGCCAGATAGGGTCAGAGCCTCCAGTTTAAGAAGCAGCAGGAAGTTTCAGGGAGAACTGGCCTCAGAGATCTTGCCTCTACCATTTACCAACAGTATGACCTTGGGCAACTCACCCATCTCCCTTCATTCTCTGTTTCTTTATTGGGAATTCTAGTACCAGGGAGGTGTTGGCCCCACTGTACTCTACTCTGGTCAGAAAACATCTGGAGCTTATATTCTGTTCTTCATGCCCCATTATAAAAAGAACATTGGCAAATGGGAGATCATCCATTGCCAGGATAATAAAGGGACTCTAGATCATGCTTTTTGGGTATTGATGGAAGGAACTGGGAATCTGTAATCTAGAGAAGAGAAGATTTAGGAGGTCTTGATAGTTACCTTCAAGTGTCTGAAAGGTCCTCATGCGGAATGGACTTGTGCATGACCCCAGAGGGCAGAACTAGGAGCACCAAGGGGGAAGTTGTAAAGAAATAGATTTGGTTTTGAGGTCAGCTGTCCAACAGTGGAATGGATGGGATGTCTTGGGAAGTGAAAGGTTTCTCCCTCATCAGAAGTTTTCAAGCTGAAGCTTGACTAGCCCCCAGTTGGGGATGTCATAGAGATTCTTGGTCAGATGTAGGTGAGGCTCAAAGGCCACCGACATCCCCTCAAATTCTAAGACTCCACGATTCTATCAAATATTAGGATACTGTAGAAAGAGCACAGCACATGGAGTCAGAAAACCTGGGCTCTAATCCCAAAACAGGGAAGAGAAGGTAAAGATCAAATGAGATAATGGATATAAAACACTTTGCAAACCTTTAAAGTATTGTATAATTATAGAGATAAATGAGAACACACTAATGGAGAAGTGTGGAGGTCCCAGTAGAGTGTTCCCAAGGTCAGCCTGAGCCCAAGGAAGTTTTGCATTTGGGAAAGCAGAATTTCAGCCCAAAGAAGGCCACAGAATTGTCCCCAAATCTCCCACCTTGATGGCAAACCCATCAATTAGACTTCATGCTCAACCTTCCTTTAGTCATGACCTACCTTTCTATTTTTCTCTTTTGTATTTCTCAATATGAAAAAAAATTTTATTGATATCTTTTGTTGTCATGTCCCATTCAGCTTCCCTGTCCACAGAGCCACCCCTTGTAACAAAGAATTATTTAAAAAGCAGTTTAACAGAACAAACTAAATAAACATCAGCTGTACTTGACAATACAGTACCTTCAGTGTTCCATATTCCCAGTCTCCTGCCACTGCCCAGAAGGGAGGGAGGTCCATTTTCTCATCTCTTCTCTTAGTTATTTATTACACAGTGTTCAGTTCTGGTTTTTTGTTCATTCCATTAATATTGTTTGTAGTCATAGTGTATGTTTTTCCCCCTGGCTCTGTGTATCAGTTTATGTAAGTATTCCTGTTTCTGGATTTTTCATATTCTTCATTTTATTATGGCACAGTAATAGGCCTTCACAGTCATGTATTGCAATTTATTTAGCAATTCCACAATCAATGAGAATAGATTTTTGTTTCCACTTCTTTGTTCCCACAAAAAAACAAATATTTTGGCATATTTTGGCATGAGACTTTTCTTCCTATCCTTTCTGTTTATAAGATAGTGCCTAGCAATGAGATCATAGATTTTAAGCCAAAAAGAACCTTAGGTGTCACTTGGTCAAACCCCCTTATTTTATAAATAAGGAAACTAAGTTGCACGTAGGTGATTTGCCCAAAGCCACATAGGTAATAGAAATAAAGGTGGCAGAATAAAAGATTGGAAGCCAGGTCATCTGACTTCAAAGCCATTGCTTTTTCTACCATTTCATACTGGTTCTCTGAATCAACAAGTAGATATTGTACCCACTTTTTCAGAAATTACTCTGAATTGTTTTCCAAAATAGTTGGGCGAGTTCGTAGTTCCACTAAAAATGTGCCTATTTTTTTGAAGCTCTTCCCAGCACTTACTGTTTTACTATATTTTGTCATTCTTGACAATTTGATAGGTGTGAGGTTAAACCTTTTAAGTTGTTTCAGTTTGAATACATACACACACACACACACACACACACACACACACATATACATATATAAACATACATGCATGCACACATACACAAAAAAAATAATGCAAGGTTGTTTGAGAAGGAAAACATTAGTCCCTGTTCTGGTTGGATCCACTAAAATTTGTTAGACAACTTCAACTAGGTCCTCACCACTGCAAGGCAATCCTATCATATCTCTCTAATCAACTCACTATTTCACTCCCCACAGTGGCTATTGAAGGAAAATTCAATGGTTTGGGACAATTTTTCATACAGTTGTTAAAAGTTTGCAATTCTTCTGTTCTGTTTGCAGAACAGTCTGTTCATAGTTCTTTATCACTTATTCATTAGGGAATAGCTTTTTATCTTGGATATTTGTATTAATTCCACATACATCTTAGATATTAGAGATACTTGATGCAAAGATTTTTTTCCAATCCAAAACTAATCTTCTTATCCTATTTGCATTGATTTTTTTTGTTAGTGTAAAAGCTTTGCACGAATCTGTTTTATCTTTTATGATTGCATCTGTCCCTTGTTTGCTTAAGAATCTCCTAACCATAGCTATGAATTGATCTGGTTCTCATTTTGTTTTGTTTTTTTTTATAGTGTGACCTTTACTCAAGGTACATACCCATGTTGAGCATATTGTGGTACATGGTATAAGATATTGACCCAAACCCAGTTCCTCCCATACTGCTTTCCAGTTTTCTGAGCAGTTATTGTGAAATCAGAATTCTTCCATAGGTAATTTGGGTTTATCCAGCCACTGGGTAATTGTGTTTGCTTGTTTATTCCTTTCGACTAATCTCTTTTATAGATTTTTTTTCTGTTTTTTTAAACCAGTATCGAATAGCTTTCATGATTATTCTTTTTTTTTTTGGAGGGGGGAAGTTAGAGCAATTGGGGTTAAGTGACTTGCCCAAGGTCACTCTGCTAGTTTTTTTGTATTAAGTGTCTGAGGTCAAATTTGAACTCAGGTCCTCCCGACTCCAGGGCCAGTGCTCTATTCACTGCACCACCTAGCTACCCCTCGTGGCTTTATAGTACAATTTGAGGTCTAGAAATGTTTTGCTCCCTTCCTTCTCACTTTTCCCCATTATTTTCCTTGAGATTCTAGACCTTTCATTTTTCCAAAATAAATTTGTTATTGTAGCTAGTTCCATAAATATTAGATTAATATAGCACTAAATCTGTAAATTAGTTTAGTACCAAAAGAGATATTTGTAAAATGCTTTTACACAGTAAAATAGTACACAGTAGGCACTTAATAAATGCTTGTTCCTTTATTCCCCTGTTGTCATTTTTATTATATTGATGCAGCCAATTTCAGCATTTTTAAGAGCCCTTCTCGTTCTAATATTCTGGTATTCTTCAATGTGAAGTGAAATTTTGTCAGGTAGTAGAGGGAAGAGCACGGCGTATAAATCTGTATACTTGGGCCTTTGCTCCTGTCTCTTTCTAGCCTGCTACTTCTGGACCAGAGAAAGTTCTCTGTGAGCTGCTACTTCCCCGAATATTAAAAGGAGCAGCAGCTTTTATCTTTCCTCACCATATCCAGCCAATTGCCAGGTCTTGTCAATTCCCTCTCTCTCTCCCTCTCTCTCTTTTTTTTTACAAATGGGAGGTTTGTTTTTTTTCCTTTTTAGAGGGGGAAAGGCAGGGCAATTGGGAATAAGTGACTTGCCCAAGGTCACATGGCTAATAAATGTTAAGTGTCTGAGGCCAGATTTGAACATAGGTCCTCCTGACTCCAGGGCCCATGCTCTATTCACTGGCCCCCTAGCTGCCCCAATTGTCAATTCTCTTATATTTAATTCCAGAGCAATTAGGTGAAACAATAGAAGGCACATTGGACCTCGAGTCCCCAAGACCTGAGTTCAAATCCAGCCTCAGATAATTACTAGCTGTGTGACCCTGAACAAGCCACTTTCCCTCTCTGCCTGCCTCAGCCTCGTCATCTGTAAAATGCAGATAATAAACAGCACCCGCCCCCCCCACCTCCCCCACCCACCCCCCATGGTTGTTAGGCTCAAATGAGAAAATGAGATAATATTTGTAAAGTGCTCAGTAGGTGCTTATTAAATGTTCCTTCCCTCCTCCCACTCACATGGCTGTCACTCTAATTCAGGACCTCATCGTCTCTAGTCTGGACTGTGGACTATCACAGTAGCCTCCCAATTGGTCATTGTGGTGATGGTGGTGGTTGTTCAGTCATTTCAGTCATGACCTATGCTTTGTGATCCCATTTGGGGTTTTCTTGGCAGAGATGCTAGAATGGTTTTCCATTTCCTCCTCCAGCTCATTTTATAGATGAGGAAACTGAGGCAAAGGTAGGTGACTTGCCCAGGGTCTCTCAGCTAGTAAGTATCTGAGGCTAGTTTTAAACTCAGATGAGACAGGCCCAGCACTGCCTCCACTGCACCACCTAGCTGCTGTGGTTGGCCTCCCTGTCTTTGAATCTCTCCCCACTCCAATCCATTTCCCACCCTGTATAATCTTCCTGAAACACCATTCCTAAAATAGTCTGAATATTTCACTTACGTACTCCAAAAGTTTCAGTGGCCTCTCAGATCTAGACTCCTCATTATGGCTCCTCCTTTTGGCATTTAAAGCCCTTTCTTCACAGCCTGGCTCAGCCCTGCCTCTCTAGGCTGATCACACACTCCTCCCTTTCACCTACTCTCCAGTCCAGCCAAACAGGCCTTTTCACTGTTCCTCACACATGGTGATCTATCTCTCATCGCCTTGCTTTTATGGGGCCATCCCGTGCTTAGAATGCTTTCCCTCTTATTTCCACCTCTTTGAATATTGAGTTTCCTTGAATATTTAACTCAGAGGCTGCCTCCCACATGAGGTCTTTCTTAATTCCTCCCAACTGCTATCTGAATATCATTTTTCCATACCTATGTGTGTTCCTGTTATCTCCCCTAGAGCAGATAAACTCCTTGAGGGCAGGAATTATTTCTTTTTTTTTGTCTTTGTATTCCCCAGAACAATACTTGACATATAGTAGATACTTAATAAAAGCTTATTGAATGACTGAACAGAAGATAAATCTGGAAGAAAGGGGAACAGGGTAGACATTAATTCAGGGCAACCTGCAGGGGTTCCATAAAAGTAGAAGTAGCTTAACAAATCTTAGAAGACGATCGCTGCGTACATTTCCAACAGACTAGATGACAGTCAGGGTTCCCCAGAATCTTAAGCAGCATGCAGTAATTCTGTCAAGTTTACAAGTACAAGATGGAGGAGGTGTGGCTAGGCTCTGAAAATACCCCGGGGGATTTTGTATGAATGCTCAGTATGAATCAGCAGTGGATGCAGTGGCCCCAGAGAGGGCTACATTTGGAAAAGCCCAGTGTACAAAACCACCGGGGTCAGACCACGTCGTGAGCATGGTGTACAGTGATGGGAAGAGACTTTAGAAGAAAGAGTGACAAGAATGAGGAACCAGAGAACTGGAGAGCTTCTAGCCACAGAGAACCAGGCCACCAGAGGAACCATGGCAAACATGCATCAAATGGAGGAATTAGAAGGCTTGATAAAAAATGATCCTTTGTTAAGAAACCAGACCTTGCACCAATGAGGGAAAGTTTCAGAGAGGCAGATGGAGGCTGGGTAAAAAGAAACTTCCTAGGAATCAGTTACCTGACAGTAGAATGGACTGTCCCCAGTAGTAAGTTTCATCATTTGAGGTCTCCAAGCAGATCCTGGATGACCAGTGGTTGAGTTCTAAAGGGGAGGTTGGACTAGAAGCCCTCTGAGGCCCCTCCCGAATCTTGAGGTCAGGTGGTTTTTAAAATTCTCTCTCTTTCTCTCTTCCCTCCCCTCCCAGGCCTGTAAAATGTTTAATTATGCACAGCGGAGGCTTGTCTGTGACACACTCTTCATCATCTTTGCCCTGGTGTTCATCGTTAGCCGACTCATTCTCTTCCCAACCAAGTGAGCCTGGGCTCAAGAAATGGGGTGGGGTGGGCATAGGGGTCTTAGTATGACCGTGGGAGAGACCTGGGGTCCCAAACCCTCCTCATCTAGACCCTTCTGTTGCCCAGAGCTGTCCCTTCAAAGAGAAGTATGGCTCTTGCCTGATGATGGTACAGAGCAGGGCCCTAGCCACACCAGGAGGGTCTAGAGGTCTGGCAGGACGCTGTTCCCCCGTATCTTGGGGTTCCTGTTCCATCCCCTCCCATTTCTGGGGGGTGACCGAGACTTGTCTAGACACCATGCATTGCACAGGTCTCTCAGAGCCTGGCCCCACAGTGACCCAGGTTCCTCTCTCTCCTCAGAATCCTCTACACTACCTACTATGATTCCATGATCAAATTCCAGCCCTTCTTTGGATACTACTTCTTAAATGCCCTCCTCATGGTCCTTCAAGTTCTCCATGTCTTCTGGTCCGGCCTCATTCTCCGGATGGTCTACAAGTTTGTTTTAGCCGGCAGGGTATGTACAGATCTGGACCTGGGCTCTGTCCCTGGCCTTGGCCCCTGATGTTCTAGTGTCTAGTGCCTCCTGTCCTAGGCCCATTTCAGACAGAGCAAGAGCAAGTGAACAGGAATCCTGGTCCCTGGGAACTGTGAACTCAGGG
The DNA here is from genome assembly GCA_011680675.1 of Gymnobelideus leadbeateri. Taxonomy (NCBI): domain Eukaryota; kingdom Metazoa; phylum Chordata; class Mammalia; order Diprotodontia; family Petauridae; genus Gymnobelideus; species Gymnobelideus leadbeateri. Next base: position 174,950 of record WOXC01008093.1, read on the forward strand.
GAGCCTGGGTGGTGGAAAAGGTAGAGACTTGGCCGGCATCCTAGTGCCAGTAGGCATCGAGGTGGTGCAGGCGAGGAGTCTCAGCCCAAAGCCTTGACAATCTTGCTTTCCCTCCTCTCCCTCCATCTCTCTTCTCATCTCTTTCCCTGTGTGTTTTTTTCCCATTTCTCTGTTTGTCTGTGGTTATTTTCTCCATCTCTGTCTGTCTTTTGTTCCCCTCGTCCCCACTCTCCCCTTCGTTCTTGATCTGTTCTGCTCCCCCAATCTCCGTCTGTCTCTTTTCATTCTTCCTCCTCCCTTTCTTCCCTCTCTGCCTCCCTGCCTCTCATTCCTCTTGGTGCCTCCCCTCTTGGCCTCTGGTTTTCAGATGCAGAGTGACATAAGGAGTGACTTGGAAGAACAGAACTCGAGTGATGAAGAGTCCCAGGCACCCCAGCAGAAGAATGGGAGTCTCCAGCCCAGTGACAGAACAGACAGCTGGAGCCTGCCCCGGGCTAGGGGCACTTGGAGGGCAAGGCCCGGCCAGCTAGCCAATGGGCATGTCCCAGCCACATAGCCCAGTCTGGCTCAGGGATGACACCTGGCTGACTGCTCAGCAGACTGTCTGAGGATTCGGTCATCATGGGAAACCTCCCAAAATCTGATGGAGCAGGGACTCCATAGACCTGGAATAGGACCCTTTACTTGTTTCCCCATCTCATCTCTGTCCCCACCTCTGCTGGACTTGAGGGAGGAGGAAGAAAGATAGAATCTCTGCAGAAAATTTGGGGGTAGGCTTAATGATCTTTCTCCTGAACAGCCTTTACCCTGAGCCAGTGTCCCTGGACTGGCTACTAAGGCCTTAGAAAGCCAGGGTGATGGGGGATACTAGGGAAGGGCTCTGTTTCTGCTGTGCAGGTACCCCTGAGGAGAGGGCTGAGGGACCCCTCAGAAGACTCCCCACCTCCCAGGGCTGCCCTTCATCCCCATGGAGGCTAAGAAGGAGCAGGCTTCTTCCTGAGCCAATGAGGGGAACCTGGGCTTGTAGGCCTGGGTCTGGATTGGGCTGGTCAGCCTCAGACCTCTCTCCCCATCCCAGCCTGAAGCCTCACCTCTGCAAACCCTAGGGAACAGGGAAGCCCATTCAGGATAGGGATGGGGCGGGGTGCATTCTGACCAGACCCAGAGAGGTAACAATAAAACTTGAATGGAGTAGTTTTCACTGTCTCTGAGATCCTGGCCTCTTTCATGTACGGCTTACTCTTCCAGAGCCTTCCTCTATGATGGTACTAATCATGGAGTCCTAAGATGTCAGAACTGGAAGGGACCTCAGAGGGCCTCTTTGAAGCCTTACTTCAACAGCAACATCCCAATCAGCATGTGATCTTTCAGCTTTTGCTTGCATACCTGCCTCAGTGAGGACCTCACTGCCTATGGGGACAGCCCATTCTTTTTCTAGAGCAGCTATTATTGCTAAGAATTTAAAAGTTCTTTCCTCTATCAAGTCCAGATCTCCCTTACTCCCCTGAATCCTCCTACCACTGCTGCCCATTCCCAGTTTCACCCCATCCCCCAACCATAGGATAGCAATGGAGTCGGGGGAGAGGCTGTTTGGTGGACTTCCATTTGGGACAGTCTGACCCCAAGACAAGCCAGACAGTGGTGTCTGGGACTCCTTGCTTATAGCAAAGTGCCCCCACTCTTCTTTACCTCTCCAATGCCCCCTGCTCAAATATCCAAAATTAAAAATTGGACATGGCAAAACCTCCCCCACATTGGTGATTCCCTTAGCTCACAGCTCAGTGGTCTGAAGTAGAAACGCTGTTAGGTAGGAAGTGAGTCTCTGACATAGCATTAGGAATGAGAGTGGAAAAGAAACTCCAGGTTGGGGATAAGGAGCTGGAGAGATACCCCTGGTAATCCAACCACCTGCAGCTCATGGGGCCATGAGCACTTGGCTCAGAAAAGGGACCTTGGATTTCATCTAGTCGAAATTCCTCTCATTTTACAGCTGGGGAAAATGAGGTAGGGAAAGAGGACTCATCCTATGTCACACACTAGTAAACAACCAAGTCAGTTTTCAAACTGGGGTCTTCTAACTTCAGATATGGTGTACTTTACACCACATTCCCCATCATCTCAATCTCAGTGACTGGGGCTACTGGCTGCCCCCACTCATTTCCTGTCCTACCTGATCCCTGCTAAACAGGAAGGTTTCCCAGGTGGTCTCTATTCAAAGAATACACAAAGGGAAAGAGTTTGGTTCCCAATTCTCACATCTTTCAAGAACCAATAGGAAGAGACTGATGGTCTTTGGTAATGGTACATGTTTGAATGAAGTCAGGTCCAACTATGTTTCAGGTCAAGCCTCGGTTACTTGTGGGCAACCAGACCCAGAATGGGGTTGGAGGGTCTCCCAATGGAAGGAGCAGAAGTGATGTAATGGAGCATGGGGACCCATAAAGGGAGAAATGATTTGTACTTGTAAAGACTCGTTTCCTGCCCCTGAAAGAGAAAAGGCAAAAGACCCAGATTTGAATATTGGCAGTCAGTGAGGTAGCTTAGACAGCTAGAATCCCCAACCTAGTTCTTCCAGGGTCAGGGAAGCCTGGGGAGCCCTTCTTCCAGGACTGTTCCTCACAGGCCAGAATAACAACATAAAGCTGAGTCCCAAAGAAGGGCAGGATACATTCTCAGCCTCCAGATCTGATTTTAAAATGGCCTTTCCCCCAGCCACACTAGCCTCCCTCTACTTCCCTCTACCTCTTTGAACCACCTGCCTGCCCAAGCTGCCCCTTCCCCCCTGCCAAGATTGACATCCCCCTTCCTTCTATCCTCTTCCTCTTTCTTGTATTTGAATCCCATGGAAATGGCCCATCCAGAGTGGCAGCTTGATAAAACCTCTTGAAATTCAAAAGAAGTGTTTGAACCCTCTTTCTTTAAAGTGATTGCTACCTCAGAATCAGCCTTCTACAACCCTTGGGCAAAATAAGAAACCCCAATGGAGGAAGGGGTGAGGTTCCAGGCACTAGCTGGAGGGCAGGAGGGGCATCCAAGGGACACGAACGTGTGGAGTGCTGAACTCCCTGTTCTGCTTTCTCCACCATCAGCCCAATTTACCCTGGACACATCTTTAGCCCGAGTGATTCCTCCCCACCCCGCTCTATCAGCTTCATCCCAGAGAAAAACTGTGCCCCACAAAGGCAAAGTCTCAAAATTTAGGCAGGAGCCTCCAGTCGACCCTCAGATGTGCCCACGCCCCAATTTCCTTCCCTCTATTCTGTTTTGTTCATATTTACATATGTTGTCTCTCCCGTTAAAATGCAAGCTCCATGAAAGCAGGATCTATGTCGGCTTTTTTTGTATCCACAGTTCTAATCTAGTGCCTGGCACCCAACATTGATTAAACATCAGAGAGCTGCCTAGAAAGGAGACCCTACAGATGTGACCCCTGCCCCCAAATATAGAGACAAGCTGCTGCTGAAGATGCTTGCTGGTTGGTCTCCCTGCCTTAAATCTAGCCCTTGCCCAATTCCCATCATCTTCCACTCAGCTGCCAAAGTCATCTTCCTAAAGAGCTGACCATGTCTCTGCCCTGCTCAGGAAACTTCAGCAGCTCCCTATTACATCCAGGATCAAATATAAAATCCTCCATTTGGCTAACTTGGCCCCTCCCTACTCTTCCATTCTTATATCTGACTTTTCCATAACATTGGCCTTGCTGTTACACTGGGTTTTCCATCTACTTTTCACCAGCTATCCCCCATTCCTCGAATGCTCTTCCTCCTCCCCTGTACCTCCTAGCTTTCCTAGCCCTTTCCTTCTGAGATAACCTCCCGTTTTTCTTGTATATACCTTGTACTACATAGCTGTTTGCATGTTGTCTCTCTCATTAGAATGTGACCTCTCAGAGGGAGGGGGAAAGGGGTTGCCTTTGTATCCCCAGTGCCTAGCATGCAGTAAGCACTTAATAAATGCATGATGCCAGTGGTGGTGGTGGTGGTGATGATGTAGGAGTTTCCCGACTTGGATTCCATGAGAACCCAGGGAGAATCTCATTCACCATATAGTTAGTTAATAATTTTTAAGACAGAGGATACCTCCTTCAAGACAGAATTAGTCTGGCTCATCTTCTTGTTGCCAGTAAAGTGAAGAATAAAATATAGTCTGAGAATCTCATTGATACAGCCCCACAACTGTGTCTTTGTCCTTGGAGCTTTCTTTATCTGGGGACATGTTTTCCCAAAACTCACAGAATTCATATTCATCCTCCTTCACAATTATGATGGGGCTGGGCCCTCCCACAGGAGATTTCATGGAGTGAGGAAACCAAAGGGTTTGGAGTCAAATGACCCAGGTTTAAATCCTGACCCTGATTATTTACCCAGTGGCATTGGCCTCTCTGGTCCTATTTCTTCATAGAATGAAGATCTCCATGGCCTCTCCAGCCCTAAATTCCATGACTCTATGAGGTTGAAGGAATTTCTTGTTCAGGAGTGGCTTGCCCTAAATGACTTCTGAGATTCTATGATCCTAGAAACATTGCTTCTCAGACATCTGTAGAATCTTCTGTCCCCAGAATAGTGTCTTCTAGGAGCCTACATGGGAGCAACCCACCCCCCCTTATTCAAGGATTACTTCCTGGCAGACCTGGAAGGCACTTTTGAGTAGAGCTGGAAGGGACTGATCAGTCCAAGTCACCTCATTTTATACAGAAACAGGTCCAGAGAGGGGGCAGGGACTTTGCCATGTCCCCGTGAAGTCAAGGTCAGAAGATAGACTAGGATTCCTTACTTCCATTACAGAGTTCTCTCAGGCCCAGGTGCTGGTTGGCCCTCACCTCATCTGTCCCTTGGAAAGGAACCCATGGCCCAGTTGTGGCTCTGAGGTCAGTCTTGGTTTTCTAACTCTCCCTGTCCTAAAGTTAGTTCCAGAACCTTAAGAATCTTCTCAGGGTTTGCCTGCCCAGTAAGTACAGGGACCCAATGGGGGAGACCCAAAGCCCCCAACCCTAGGTTGAGAACAGAGGATCTCCCTAGCATCATCTCAGAGCTTAGGGGCAACCACTGTAGCCCTGATTCTGTCTACATCTCTTATTTTTTCCCTAATGTTCTCTCACTTTGACCTGGTCTTTGTTTCTGGGAAGCCCAGGATCAGATCCCCCCTGGTCTGATAAACAAGTCCTATTCTGGGGCTGCTAGGTGTCACAGTGAATAGAGCACCGGCCCTGGAGTCAGGAGGACTCAAATCCGGCCTCAGGCACTTAACACCTACTAGCCCTGGGACCTTGGGCAAGTCACTTAACCCCAATTGCCCCTCCAAAAATAAATAAATAAATCCTATTCCTCTAGTACCAGATTTATCATGTGCTTTCCTCCCAGCTGCCCCATGAGGGCAGTGGCGCACCATGCTTATCCCTGTCTGATTCCGGCCTCATGGTGTATCTTTACCCCTCAGGTATTCTTTGTTCCAGGAAGGCAGAACTGCTTACTTCACTGTCTCCTGAACTTCACATTCTATCTCCTTCCTCCATGGCCTGGCACAAACCGTTCCCCTGCCTAGAACGCACCGCTCCCTCGGCCTCTCAGAAGGCTTCTGAGCACTTAGTACTTCGAGGCTCAGGTTTTGCCAACCCCCAGTTGACCAGCACCACCATTATTGGTGTACTCTCCACTAATGACCTTATTTTCAGTTTATCTGTCTTCCTGTTTTACCTCATCTCTTCAGGGCAGCTGCTGGCAAAATGGTTAGAGCTCTGGGCCTGGAGTCAGGAAAACGAATTCAAACCCAACCTCAGACATTTACTAGTTGTGCACGTTCTATATGCCTCAGTTTCCTCAACCATAAAATAAGGACATTGTGAGAATCAAATGAAATAATAATATCTGTAAAACTGGTTAGCACAGGGCTTGGCATATAATATGTATAAATATCTGTATCTTTATTATGTAGACATATGTATAAATGCCTCCCCTTCCTACCTCCCAGTATCTTCCCATCAACCACCACCAAAGTAAGTTCCTTGAGAGCCAATACCTTTGTTTTTATAAGCCTAGCACTTAAGGGGTTCAGTAATGATCATCAAATTGAGGGTTTGTTTTTCTTTTTTTTGGAAGGCAATTGAGGTTAAGTGACTTGCCCAGGGTCACACAGCTAATCGGTATCTGAGGCAAGATTTGTACAGAGGTCCTTCTGACTCCAGGGTCAGTGTTCTGTCCACTGTGCCATGTAGCTGCCCCTGTTGAATTGAGTTTTACAGAGGAGGAAACTCATCCAGATTCCCTTAGCTAAGCAGCAGGAGAGAGACCCGAACTCAAGGTCTCAGGAGTCCACCACAATTGTCCATTACAGAAAGGACTGAATTAAGGAAGAAAATACCCCAGGCAATGTACACTATTCACCCTTGCTTCCTAATAGGCTAACTAGAATTGAGAAGGCCTATTACCCAGCCACCCCCGGGCACTGGACCTTGGGTCAGCTCTGATCCGCACCCTCCCACACCACAGTCAGGATCACAGCCAGTCAATAAATGTTTATTATCACTCGCTGTGTACTAGGCACAATGCTAAGTGTGGGGATACAAATAGGTCAAAAGACAGTCCCTGCCCTCCAAGAGGTTGCCATCTCATGAAATGAACAGAACTTCTAGCTTCCTCAAATGCTAGTGTTTTCTGTCTGTTGATTCTATTCAATGTATTCTGCACAGAGCTTGTTTGTACACAGTTGTTTGCATGTGACATTAGACTGTGAGCTCCCTGAGAGCAGAGATTTATCCTTTCTTTGTATCCCCAGCACGGGGCCTGCACATGGTAGGCACCTAAAAAATGTCTATTGACTGACTGACAACCAAGACAGAGCTGAGGTAGGGAACACCTTTCCAAGCCCCTCTAATATAGGCTGAGTACATCTAAGGTTCAGCAGTTAAGGTCTAAGAGAAAAAACCTTCACATTCTCAAGGGACAAATTAATATGTCACATGTCACAGGGGAGGGGGTTTTCCTGTCTCTCCCTCTTACCCAGAGGAACAATTGTCCTTTTTTTCTTTAAAAACTCTGGAGTAGCTAGGTGGTGTGGTAGATAGAGCACCAGCCCTGAAATCAGGAGGATATCAGTTCAAATTCAGCCTCAGATGCTTACTAGCTGTGTGACCCTTGGCAAGCCAATTAACCCTTATTGCCTTTTTTTTTTTTTTTTTTGCTTTTTGGAGGGTAATTGAGGTTAAGTGACTTGCCCAAGGTCACACAGTACCCTGCTTGCCTTTTTAAAAAAATGGGAAAACAACAAAAAAATCTGTCAGAGCTAACATCATTTAGCACTGGGAATATTCTTAGAAATTACCTAAACTCTCATTTTAGGATGAGAAAATTCAGGGTCAAAGAAGAAGGAAAAGGTCAAATAGCAAGTGTCAAAGCTAGGGTTTATACCCAGGTCATTGGATTCCAAACCCAGTGCTCTTTCCACTATAGATACCTTAGAGATGAATGAAGGGGGTGAATAATGAATGAAAAAGCACCTACTGTGTGCCAGTCAACCTGCATTCATTTAGGGCATACTCTGTTCCAGGCACAAGGTTAGGCACTTGAGAAATAAAGGCAAAACCACTATCCCTTGTATTCAAGAAGCTCACACTGGAATGGGAGAGACAACATGGAACTAAAGCTAGGAAGGGGCTAGCTAAGTTATTATGGCTCTTAACTGCAAACCAGAGGTCTTTACATTTGACTTTGAAAGTAATAAGGAGCCACAGGAGTTTACTGAGTAGGGGTATGACATGGACACACCTGCATTTAGCTGAGTGAGGAAGGATGGATTGAAGTGGGGAAGAGACTTGGTCCAGGTGAGAGGTGATGAGGGCCTAAACTAACCAGAATGATGGTTCTGTGAGTAGAGAAATGTGAAGATGAGAGAATAAAATTTGACAACAGACTGGATAAGTGGGGGTGAATCTGAATAAGAAAGAGGCCATGGCCCTGAGGTTTGCAAACTTGGAGGATGGTGATACCCTCAACAGCAATGAGAAAAGCTGGGAAGCTGGAAGGATTTGGGGGAAAAGACGAGTTGTTTTGAACATGTTGAGTTTGAGATGCCTATGAGACATCTAAGTTGAGATATCCAAGAGGCGATCAGTAATATAGGACTGGAGTGCAGGGGAGAGACAAAGGCTGGCTATATAAATCTCTAGGTGATCCTCTGCCTAAAGATAATAATTAAAATTATGGGAGCTGATTAGATTATCAAGCAAGATAATATAGGGGAGGAAGAGAAGATGGTCCATGACAGAGTCTTGAAGGATATCTGTGGCTAAAAGGTGTGACATGGACCAAGATCCAATAAAGGAGACAAGAGAAATAGTCAGATGAATATGAGGAAAATCAGGAGAGAAGAGTATTATGAAAACCAAGGAGGAGGGAGTATCCAGGAGTTGGCAAATACAAAAAGCAAGACAGACCCTGTTATCAAGGGGCTAACCTTTTAATACGGTTATTGGGGGGGGGGGTGGCCAGTTGAAGTGTGACTTGAAGTGACCAGGGACCATGATGGATCCTCTCATCCAGTCTTCTCGAATAGTTCTGATTGGGTCATTCCATTATTCCAAAGTTTTCAACAGTTCCCTGTTGACTTCCAAATAAAAGCCAAATTCTAGCCTAGTATTCCAGGTCCTTCGTCCTTTTACCTTTCTGATCTGATTTCCTACTCTTCATAAACTCTAACTTCCAATCAATTGTTCCACTGGCTGTTTCTCAAATATATCTTGTACTTTCCTGAGCTCTTTGAGCTAAGAACTTTCCTCTGCTGGAAATACCCCAAAGCCTCTAGCCCCCAACACCATTATTTCTCCCTTTTGATATTCTCACCAGTCTACAAGACACAGATTAAACCTCATCCTTTTTTCTGCATTGTACCCATTGAAAGTAATCTCTTTTTCTTCTTCTTTTTTTTTTGCTTTTTTTTGAGGGCAATTGGGGTTAAGTGACATAACAATCCTAGGAAGTAGGTGTTATTATTATTATTCCTCATTTTACAGATGAGGAAACTGAGGCAGAGAGAGGGAAAGTGTCTTGCCCAGGGTCACACAGCTAAGTATCTGAGGTCAAATTTGAACTCAGGTCTTCCTGACTTGAGATCCAATGATGTATCTACTTCTTAAGCAGGAGATAATTTTCATTCCAATCTTCAAATCTTGGTAGAGTAGGGAGGAGATGAGCGACATCTATCTTGGAACTGAGAGCACCCCAAGAACAAAAGTAAGCTCAACTGTAGGTAAAGTCACAAGGAGGGCAGATTTCAGCTTGATCTAAATTCCTAACAGCTGGATCTATCTGAAAACGGCTATTAACCCGAGAAGACTAAGTTGGATGGGAGGGATCTTATCCTTTGCTAGGTACTATTTCATTTATTGCACTTGCATCCCTAACACACAGCCTAATAAGTGCTGTATTAATTATATTAATATTTATTTATTGAGTGAACTGGATTGACCTAGTAACCAAGGAAGGCTAGCAAAACACTCTGTTCTCTCATTTTATCCCCATAACAACCCTATGGGGTATAACAGGTTATCATGGTTTCCATTTTTCAGATGAGGAAGCTGCGAATAAGACAAAAGAAGTGATTTGGTCATGGTCATCCAATGGGGGACTGTCCATCTTGCTTGGATTTGACTCTAAATATCTCCTACCTCTAAGTCAGGTATTTTGGACACCATACCATCCTGCATCGAAAACTTGGGTTTTGAGGACCCCCAGTGTCCAGAAAGGTCATGGCAGATTCATAACCTTCTGTTCATCTGATATTTGTGGCAATGGGTCTTTCTCCCCGATTCTCTTCCAAGTACCAGAAGTAACTCCCATTATGTTGAGACTGTCAGCTTCCCTGCTGCTCCAGTGGAGCAGAAATTGAATAGAGTGGTCACCAAGACAATGGTAGGAAGTCACACAAAAGATACCATTAGAGCTGAAAGGTCTCCAGAGGTCATCTAGACCAGGGGTTGTTAACCTCATCATGGACCCCTCTGGCAATCTGGTGAAGCCAACAGAACCCTTCTCAGAACAATGTTTTTAAACATATAAAATATGTAAGATGACAAAGGAATCCCATTATATTGAAATGCAGCTAGCAAAATATAAGAACCCTTGATTTAGACCAATCTGTTTGTTTTACAGCAGAGGAAACAAGTCAAATGAATCTTGCCACCCAGTCTCTGTAAAACAATGGGTTTTTAAGGTTCACAAAGCACTCTGCATGTCCTTTCTTATTTAACCTTCATGACAAACACCATGAGATTGCTATAATTAGCCATGCAAATGTTAATAGGCTGCCTCTGGAGGGAGGCCTTCAGGCAGTGGTTGGATAGTCCTTGCCAGGTGTTCTGAATAAGAGCATTCTTGGGCCTGTATGGGTTGGCCTTCTGAAGGCCATTGCAACACAGAAGGGTGTGAAATGCTCTGCCTTAGAGGATGATGGGTTTTCTCATCGTTAGGAATGTTCAAGCCCTGGAGGCTGGATGATCAAGGATCATCTGTCCAAAGGTGGGACTTTCTCTGGGTGATTTCATCCACTCCCAAATGTTATATTTCTGTGAAGATGGCTCCAACATGTATGTATTCAGTCCTAATCCTCCCCTCCAGCCACCCAAATTCCAATCCATCACAAAATACCAGAACATCCCAGCGGCATCTCAGATTCAAGATGATCAAGCTGAATCTCACACAAGACACTCCATCTCTTGACTCCACACATTTTTACTGGATGTCCCCATACCTGGAATGTTTTCCCTCTTCTCCCCTATCTCCTGGGTTCCTTCGGGTCCCAGCTGAAATCCCACCTTCTGCAGGAAACCTTTCCCAGTCTCAATGCCAGTACCCTTCTTCTGTTGATTATTCCTGTTTATCTGCATATAACTCATTTGTACCTAATTGTTTGCATGGTGTCTCCCCCATTAGACTGTGCCTCAAGGGCAGGGACTGTCTTCTACCTTCCTTAGCAGTGCCCAGCATATAGCAGGTATTTAATAAATGTTTGTTGACTGACTGATTACATGTGTAAAACAACTCATTGGAATCAGAGAATCTCAGAGCTGGGAGGCACCTCTGAGATCAACTTGTCCAGCCTGGACTTCCACAAGGATCTCCTCAACACACCCTACAGCTGCTCACTCAGCTCTCTCTTGAAGATCTCCAGGGAAGGGAAACATCCGCCAAAGCAAATATCTTTCACTTTGGGATAACTCATTTTTAGGGCATTTTTCTTTAGGCAAATCCTAGTTTTGTCTTCCTATAACTTCCACCCATTGCACCTGGCTCTGCCTTCTGAAACCAAGTAGAACAAGTCAAAACCTTCTTTCACAAGTATCACATTCCCCCTGAACCTTCTCTTCTCTGGGCTAAATATTCCCAGGTCCTTCAACCAGACCTCATACAGTATAATCACAGTCACTTTCATCATTCTAATTGCCTTCCTCTGGATACTCCAGGCTATCAATGTCCTTTCTGAACTGAATACAAGTGGTCAGACCAGGGCAGTGGGCAGTGGGCTGACACTTCCCTGGTCCTGGAATTCTCAATGAAGGAACTGGGAATCAGAGAGGTTAAGTAGCCCAAGGTCACACAGTTAGTGAATTGACAAAGGTGGCATACCTGATCAAAGGGCCCTCTGAACACTCCTGCTACTTCTCCAGCTCAGACCCTGTCTGGGTTCAAGGGTTCCAGGTGACAGGAATATATGAAACCTCCTGTGCATCACTCATTCCATGGGCGCCAGCCAATCAATACTCAAGACTCGGTATGGACAAACAATTCTTCCCCTTGCCCAGCCTTCAATCCCAACCATCCCTTCCTCAAATCCCTGTTTCTGCTGAGAGCACTACCATCCTTCCAGTCATCCAGGTTTGAAACCCTAGAGTCAGCCTTGACTCTGCCCTTTCCTTCATCTGACATATCCAACCACTTTCCACATCGTACCAATTCACCTTTACACACATCCTTCCTCTCCCTCACAGTCACTTTCCTAGTTCAGAACTTTATCACTGCCCCCACCTAGGCTCTTGCAGTAGCTTACTACTTGGTCTTTCTGCTTCCACTCTCTCCCCTTTCCAATCCATCTTCCCTACGGCTGCCAAATTTCTAACATGTAGGACTGTCACTGTTCTACTTTTAAAATCTTCAAAGGCTCCCTATTGCCCCTAGGATAAAATACAAGCCTGGCATTTAAATTCCCCTTCAATCTGGCTTCCAGCTATCTTTCTCGACTGATTACTTCATATTAATTCCTTCATGCTTTCCCACAAGCTGGCTTACTGATTCCCAAACACAACCTGCCACCTCTAATCTCTGTGCCTGTACATAGATGATCTCCATTTCATCTTTCCCTGACCCATGCCTAGAATGCATTCCCAACCCTAAGAAGCCCTAGCTTTCTTCAAGGTGCAGCTCAGGTGCCACCTCCAAGATTTCCTGATGGACTCCAGGTAAGCTCCCTCATGAAATTACACAGAATTGGTTTTCTCCATTGGACTGTAAGCTCCTTGAGGGCTCAGGCTGTCTTAGGGACTTCTCTCCTTAGGGGGTCTTTGAGCAAAGACATGATGACCACTTGTTGGGCATGGATTGAACTAGATGGTCCCCAAGGTCTCACCCAACTCTTGTGATTGTTGTCCCCCATCCCCCCACAAGTAGTGAATCTCCTCTATTTCAATCTGGACTTTGTATCCCTAAAGGCCTATGACATTACCTTGTACATAGCACGTGCTTAATAAATGCTGAATTGAATCTAATTCAAGCCCTCACTTTATAGATGAGAAAACAAATCCCAGGTGACCTGGCTGAGGTTAAAGGATTTAAAAGCCAAGCAAGTCTGGAGAGCCCCAAACCCCAGACCCTTTGACTTCCACATGCCAGCCTGCCTCCTCCTACCTAGCAGGAATGCTATCAAAGGGCTTAACACATGGGGTGGAAAGCTAAACTAGCTTTCAAAGATCCCTTTCAAGGGATTTCAATTCTATCGGAGGAAATATGGCATATACATTTACAGCCAAGAGATCAAGGTTCATCTTGGGGTGGGGGGTCAGGGAGAAAATTTGGAACTCAAAATCTTGTGGAAATGAATGTTGGAAATTAAAAATAAATAAATTCTGGGGTTTGGTTTTTTTGGGGTTTTTTTGCTTTTTGGAGGGGGAAGGCAGGGCAATTGGGGTTAAGTGACTTGCCCAAGGTCACATAGCAAGTAAGTGTTTAGTGTCTGGGGCCGGATTTGAACTCCAGGGTCCGTGCTCTATTCACTGCACCACCTACCTGCCCCTAAATAAATTCTGGGGAAAAAAAAAAGAGAGATCAGGATTCAAATCCCAGCTTTGATGCTGCATGACCCCAACAAATAAATCATCTTACCTTTCTGGGCCTCCATTTTCCTGTCCAAAAAAATGGGAATAATAACACTTATACTACTTACCTAATAGATTACTATAGGGAAATTACTTTGTATACAGTATAGTGCTATCAAAATGGGAGTGATTCTTATGAACCTAAGTCAGTCTAAGTCTATGCCTCTGTTTTCTAAGTTACTGCCTTCAAAATGCCTGGCTTGAGTTTGTGTAAATTCTTACAATGAAAGGAAGAGGGTGGGGAACTGTTAACAGAGACTCCTAGAACTTTAGAGACAGTCTAGTCCTGCTCTCCCTAATTGTGATACTCCCATTAGCCCAAAGAAGGATGTAAACTCCTCCAGGGTGAGGGTCAGTCTTCCTTCTCTTCTTGCAACCATCCCTATTGCCCGGGAGCTCTAGGTCAGATTTTTCTTCCATGGGGAAATCTAGAAAGGAGTTCAAGAGAAAGACTAGAGGAAAGGACTTAAGTTTTGAAAAACTATTTTAATCACTGAACTGTAGATCATCCTAAGGTGTTGAGGCTATCCTCCCCCTCACCTGCAGCCCACCTGGAAGCTGAACGGAGTGTCTCACCCCTGGGCCACCAGCCCTGTCCTGTGGCTAATACCAGGGACACCCAGCCTTGCTCAACAAAGAGCACAGCCCCTGAAACCAGCTGCATGAGGGAGTGATCAGGCTGTGTGACCAAATCTGGAGCCATAAGCCAATTCCCACCCCCACCCCCATGTAGGCAGGATGTGTTCTGTTGGAAGGAACCAGGATCCACACCCATCCGGCTCTATCCAAGGGGTGCCGGATGCAGAGCCTCCCAGGGTGGTAGAAAAAGGCAACAAGGTCAGGACCTGTTGGCTGCCTTAAAAAGAGGTAGCTTGTGATGGAAGCCAATGGGGAAGAGAGCTCTGTGTAGCTAACAGTCTCTCTCCCCAACCCCTTTGCTTTTTCTCCTCCTGGACAACTCTTGGTTTAACCCCAGGGAGGTCTGGGCCAGTTTCACAATGGGCCTGGAGGACCAAAAGCCATTATAGAGGCCAAGCAAGTTGGCCCTCAGATTAAGGAAGAAGGTGTCCTCTCAGGCATCAGCAATGATTCCTTCACAGCTTCCACCAGGTTTGGCTGGGGTAGGAGGCGCCACCGGACTTGAGCCCACGTCTGGCAACATACAAGGAGACAGGCAGCAGCCAGAACTCCACTCAGGGCAGCTGAAAAGGAAAAAAATCATAGACTAAGGAAAGGTCAGCACTGAAAAAGATCTTAAAAGAAAATCTGGTCAACCCCCTCATTTTACAAAGGACTAAAATCAGAGTTGACGAAAAGTGTCACCTGCCCAATGCCATATGGCAGATTAGCGGTAGGGCCTGGACTTGAGCCCATGTCTTTTGACTCCAGATACAGAGCTCCCACCTCTCCTGCCCCACACTGCCATGACCACATCTACCCCAGGCGTCATCCAAAGGACCACAATCAGAGACACAAGGCAAGTGCATCTTACACTCAGCCCTGCTTTGACACCTGCTCTACTCACCAGGGCACACTAGCAAAGGTCACTTTAGGCTCCTAACAGACACCACTCTGAAGGCTGGGAACTCCCAAGACTCCCAAGGAGGTGGCAGAACAGAGAGCTGTTCCCATCGGGTAAAGCAGGAAAAAAGGGGTTAGTCCAGGTTTAAAGAATGTAATGGAGGATAAATACAAACAGGGGGCATCAGCCTGAAGGGAGAGCACACTGGGCACTGACGGGAAGAAAGTTTTCCCTGGCTCTCTAGGGAAAGCCAAGAACATTTCCAACCAGGATATTTTCCTGGACTTGATCTTCTCCAGAAACTCCCTTTGCATTCTGCAACATGACATCAACTCTGGAACTGGCCTTTCTTCAGGCCCCTCTGGTCCTGGGGCCCCTCCCTCCCTGACTGGGGCGGAAGGAGCCCCTTCCTGATCCTCCACCAAAGAAGAAAGCTTTGCAGCTTCAACATACTGGCTTCCTCCATTAGACTTCAAGCTCCTTGAGGGAACAGGTTGTTTTAGGCATTTCACTATATCCCAGGGCTTAGTTCAGCTGAGTACTGGCAGGAATAGGCACCTTATCAATGTTTAATGACTCTTGACTCTGACAGAAGCAACCAAAAGGAATTTCTGAGTTACAAAGGAGGAGAGTTACAGAAGGACAGAACTACTCCTAGGAACTGGTTCAGAACTGAAAACAGGACAGCTCAATTTTATTTTATTTTTTTTGCTTTTTGGAGGAGGGAGGGCAGGGCAATTGGGGTTAAGTGACTTGCCCAAGGTCACACCACTAGTAAGTGTTAAGCATCTGAAGCCAGATTTGAGCTCAGGTCTTCCTGACTCAGGCCATGCTCTGTTCACTATGCCACCTAGCTGCCCTAGCTCAATTCTTAATTGGCTCAACTCTTCCAAGAAGAATGAGCATCAGACTGGGAATGGCTAATGGAGAGCTAAACCCAAGCTAAGCAGGGAAATGACAAAAGGAAACTAGCTGCCTGATTTGAGGACCCCAGACAGCAGAAGTGGGGAATAAATGGATGGAAGGAAGGCTGAGGCCCTAGTCCTGAGTGCTGATGGATTGGAGAACAGGGAAGGTGCTGCCAGCCTGGAGAAGGGCAGACGTGGGCTGACTGTCAAAGAGGGTCAGAGAACACAAGTGACAAACCACAGGTTGACGCGCAGACCTTCGATTCCTGGTGAAAGTCTAGAGCACGCTTTGAAAGCGATGCTTTGTGAACAGTCAGAAAAGGGAAGAAGTGGGGATCACAAAGAAGGGGCACAACTTCGTGAGGAACAGATCACAGCAGACTAATCTCAGGTAGGTCAGAGATGGCTTATCTGATGTTTAAAAAAAAAACATCCGACAAGACAGTGTCTCGTCCCCTGCTTATGGACAAGGCAGAGATATGGTTCAGATGACCACACGGCAATGTGGCCATGGAGCTGGTGAATGGACGGACCTAAAGGGCAGCTGTTAATGGCTCCGTGTAAACTCGAGCCACCTCTCCAGTCAGGATCTCTGCTTGGGCCTGCCTGGTTAGTGCCTTGGGTAAAGGCAGAAATGATGCGCTTGTAATGGAAATGCAGATTTGAAGATCTTCCCTGCCCCTAGGCCCTTTGATTGGCTTAAGAGACTTTGATTGACTTAAGTGACTCTGAGAACCTTCCTTGATTTGAAAATATACTCTGCCCCCTAATAGGCTGAATGTGGTCACACGGAGCCTGTGGTAGGAGGCTTGGTTTTCAGGAATGACCACACTTTGATGCTGTGTGATTGGGCAGTGGGTCAAGAGGGTGGTTACATTCTCTGAGCCAGGAGAAGACTATATAATCCCTGATTTGAGGCCTTGCTTTGGGGCTCACTTTGAGAAGTGTTGTGTGATTTGACCAGATGAGACTCTGGGAAGCCATTATTGAGAGCCCCCTGGCTTTGAAAACCCAGATGTTGATGCTTCCCTCTCTGGTAACTGTGATTTGGTATTGATGTAATGGTTGGACAGTTTGGAAGCCTGTCTGCTTGATCTGTTTGTTTTTCTGTTTTGAAACTACCGTCTGTATACTCTGAAGTTTGGGGTGCTGACCTTTTTCCCCTGAACTAGGTAATACATGTTTGTTTGATTAAAGTAAGCTTGTTAACCCATTTTGAGTTGCTTTCCTTTTGAAAAGCAGATCTAAGAACCTGTGTTGGCAGCCACTCTGGGGATACTGGGGTCCTTGCTGCTACATGTGCTTAGCAAATCCCAGATATAAAACTGGGAGGGAAAATTCACACATCTGACGACAGGACAGAAAAGACCTTGACAGGCTGGAATGCTGGGCTGAATCTAGTAAGATGAACTTTAAGAGGGACAAATGAAAAGGTTTACACCTGAGTTCAAAATACCAACTTCCCCACTACAAGATGGGAGAACAGTTCATTTGAAAAGATCTGATAATTTTAGTGGCCTGAAGGTTTAATGGGTCGGCAATGTGATCTCAGACAGTGCCCAAGAGATGCCCAAAATTCAGGCCTAGGAAGAGCTGGTCAGATCAAATCTGGAGTACTGAGGGCAGCTCTGGGTAGGAATGGTGAAGAAATGATACTGACTGGAGTGTTCAGAGAAGGGAAATCAAGATAGTAAGAGGCCTGGAGATAGTAATAATAGCTAACATGTATATATTGCTGCTTTAAGGTTGGCAAAGCATTCTGCACTTTTTGATATTTGATATTTTATCCTCACAACAACCTTGGTAGGTAGATGCTGTTATAATCCACACTTTACAGCTGGGAAACTGAGGCAGGAAAAAGGTTTTGTTGTTGTTTTGTTTTGTTTTTCTAAAGTGCCCTGCCCAGGTTCACACTGTAAGTGCACAGCTGAGCCAGGATTCAAACTCAAGGCCTCCTTATTTGAAGTCCAGTACGCTAACCACTATGGGACCTAGCTACCTCAGGAAGATCTATTGAGGAAACTAGAAATATTTATAGCCTAAAAACAAGAGACTCTGGGGGAGACTGGAAGGGCTAGTCACTTTCTCCCAGGGGGGCAAAACTAAAACTAACAGACAGAAGGTGAAGTAAACCACACTTAGATGTAAGTGTTCCTACCAAGGAGAAGGGGCCACCCCAAGATATGTGTGTCACCCCCCCCAGAGGTCTTTAAGCACAGCCTGAATGAGTCTGCAGGACTCCTAAGTCATAACATAGAGTGGAGCAGCCACGCCACCTACCCAAGGAGTCTCACCTGCTGCCATGACCAGGCCATATGCGCTTCGTCTTTCCGAAGGTGTGAGGTTTCCATGTCCTGGGGTGGTGGTCTGATCTCCAGCAGTTTGTGTCACCCCTGAAATGGAAGCAGTGGCCAAGAGGAAGGAGAGTCTTAGACCCCATGGTCAGCTACAGCTAGAACTAAAGGGATCAAAGGCTCCTTGCATTTCTGAGTCTGGAGATGTCACCTGAGCAGTACAGGCCAGAGCTAGTCAGGTGTGGACACACAGTCACATATACCTGCCCCAACAGGAGCTCTGCCCAGCCCCTCACTATGAAACTGGAATGGGAATCAACAGCCTCCCCCTCCCCCCAACCCCCACTGCCTCTGTCTTCCATCATCACGGCCTCTAATCATACTCAATGCCCATCTCTGTCTGGAACAAGACAGTTAGAAAGGAACAGAATCAAACACTCAGGGAATTTCTGGTTTGGAAAGGACCTTAGAGAAAATTAAGTGATTCTAAAGAAAACAACATGGAGGGCAAGAAAAGGAAAGGAGGCTGCCCAAAGCCACAAGGCACAGTCATGGCAGATCCCCTCATCCCACCTCCTGAGGCTTGGCCCTCCCACCTCTCAGGGCTGTCTAAGGAAGTCCCTGAAGGAAGTCACAAAAAGGTGCTTTATGGCATTCTTTACTCCCCACCCCCAGCAGAGAAACTGGTACCAGGGCCTCCTCAGAGAAACTGTTCCAAAGGCTGAGGACTCCATGTACTTCCTGGCAGGAGAAAGAGATTGCTGGCCCCTGGCCCAGGCAGGAGGAAGGACTATCCAGTCCAGCAACTGGTGGCCCCTCTCAAAGTGAAGGCTCCCTAATGGATCACAAGAGGCTATGGTCACCTCAGCCCTCAACCACCCCACAGCACTGAAAATCTACAGCTGCTACTACAGGATGAGGCATCACAAGGAAGCCATGGAGGTTCCAGACTTGATGGAACCAAAATTCTAAAAGCTGACAAAGCAGAGATGCTGCCCACACTCAGGGACACTTACCAGGGGCCATAATTATCCCACTGGCACTCTGACTTCCTGAAGGGGCAGCATTCCCATTACTTAGAGTGAGAGACTCAGCTGAGGTGGTAGTCTGATTGCCAGGGGCTCCTGTTGTCCCTGCAATGAAACCAAGTAGCCTCAGGTCAGCAGTCCCACGGGGAGAGGGAGCCTCAGTCCCTATGGAAATCTCCTGTCTTTCACCTTGGGACTTCTCTGGCTGACCTCCACCATGCCTCAGGGAGCTCATTACTGGGAAGCCCTCATCATCCTGCTGTGGGACTTCACCTCATCACTACCCTCCGTCCCTCTGATTGGTGGGGAGGGGACCATGAATTCCAACCCCTTCCCCTTAGGGAGGAAGCTTAGCTCAGAACATGTCCTTTTTCACTAGGGACTTCTCGGACTGACTTGTTCCCTGTACCCCCAAATCAGGTGCTCCTCACCCCCAAACTTCCGTTTGTATCCTCAGTGCTTAGCAGAATGCCTAGCATATAGAAGATGCTTAATGAATGTTTACTGATATTGATTATGGCTGGCTACATCTGAGACCAAAGGGCCAGTAGCTGGGTGGGGGAACCTACCCTGGTCAGTTTTCCAGAGGATGTATCTAACCTTAGGGATACACCAGAGTCCAAGCAGCCTAAGGGGACCTGACCAGAACTGGCAAGGTCTAGTTTCCAGGAGATTCCCTCCCTAAATTGTAACTCTCCCACTTAATGGCCCATGGCACTGAAGCTGGAATTGGATTGGAAGACAACCCATATTTCCTGTTTAGCATCATCATTCCACTCAGGTTTTTCTAATCCACTGTCCAGTTCCTGCCTCCATCTTACCTTATACTGCCACCAAACCCAAAGGATGAATCCCACAGGGGCTTCTTAAAGTCTCTCCTTCCTGGGATACCCAAGGCATAAGGATCTTAAGTTTTCCTCCTTTCTGGTTCTCTAGCTGACTGAAAGGGTACAATGCCCAAGCACATATGTACACACCTACACAAACATCCCCATGAAACTCACCACAATGAAGTTCATCATTGCCACTGGCACAGTCTGGGTGTCCATCACACACCCATGCCCGTGGGATGCACTCTCCTAAGGTACATTGGAACCCCTGCCTGGTGCACTGTAGGGAGGACATCTTTGAATGACGCTTCTTGCAGTCCACAAGCCGTTCATCTGTGCCATTGGGACAATCGTTAACTCCATCACAAAATCGGTATGCAGCCAGGCAGGGAGGTGGGGAGCAGCTGGCCTCAATCCACTCGTCAGCACATCCAGGTCCCTCACATCTGACTGGGGAACATGTTTCAGAGGGGCACCGCTCCTCCCCAGGGGAACAAGACTCTGCCGCTGTTCACAGGTAAGAAGAAAGGTTATAGATTACTCTAATGGGTGACATCCCAAGGCTTGGGATGTCACTGGCAGGACAGGGAGAGAAAAAAAGAGAATATGAACTGTGGGGTCCAGGGAAAGGTGGGATGGCCTTAATGAGTGGAATGAAGGGGGACTAATACTGGAGACCATCTGTAATCTATAGGGATACAGTTAACTGATGGTACCCACTTACTCTGCCCCAAACAGATTTCATTCCCCAAAATGTGTGATTAGCCCATGTCTTCTTGAATTAGTTTACATTATCCTTGTAGAAACCTCTCCCTTCTCCAAAACATAAACATAACCCTTTATTAGCCTGAGGGCAAGTTAGCAAACAAAGGAGTGCAACACAGAAAGCTGTGGAGCCAGAAGGGGCAAAGGGATACCTACACAGTTTGGTTCAGCTCAGTCCTGCCCCAGGCAGGTGACCTCCAGCCCACCCCATTCTAAGCCTGTACGGTCCACTTACAGCAGTGAGCTTCATCTCTGCCATCTGAACAGTCCCTGTCACCGTCGCACAGCCACTCAGAGGGGATGCAGATGTCACCGCCACATGGGAACTTAGAGGGTGGGCATGGCTCCTCAGTGCCTGGGAAACAGGTGAAAAGAAAACCCAGATACTAGGGCATCACCAGGTCAGACCAAAGCAGCACAGTTGGGAATGGCCGATGAGACAAAAGAACACAGTTGGGGTGAGTGTGAGCCTGATGTGGAATCAAAAACCCTTGTCCCTGACTCCTGGTTTTACTACTTACCAGCCCGAAGCCTTCCTCCTCTTGGATTATTATTTCTAAAATGGCAAGGGGAGGGGGAGGAAGGGAAGGGAGAGAAGAGAAGGAAGGACATAATGGATGACTAGTGGGACAGATAAATAAATAACAAAATAATGTCCTGGGTCTCATCACTTTCTCCTGGAAAAGCTGGACTTTCATTCATTGTAAATCAATTTGTTGCAAATGTAGAAATATTGACAGCAAGGAAGGATTCTTGGGAGTTTTTTTCTCCTGGAATGGTCTACCCCTTTCTCCCTCAGCTCCCCCAAACTTTCTTCTCCTCAAAATTACATAGGCTTTCCCCTTCAACATGGACCCTCTAAGCAGAGTGGCCTGACTATTATGGAGACTTACAGGGGAAATGGCTAGCTTGCTTGACTTGACTGGGAGCTTGACCAGCTGAGGCCACTTCAGCATTATTGCAAAAGGGGATGGGATTTCCAGGGGCTATACGCCATTTCTAGTGAAGGGGCTTGGGGAGGGGGAGGCTGCAGGGTCACCTTTCCATGCCAAAGGTAGGGGAGCTATACCAGAACAGAGAGAGTCAGGGTGGGACAGCAAATAGGGTACTACACTGGGAGTCTAAAGAAACTGGCTTCAAATCCAGCCTTGGACACCAGCTGTACAACCACATGTAAGTCTGTGCCTCGGTTTCTTCAGCTATAAAAAGGGAATAAAACATAGCTATAGCTAATACTTAAAAAGCACTTTACACATATTATCTCGTCTCACCCCAGGAGGGAGGTGTTAACATTATTCCCACTTTACAAGTTAGGAAACTGAGCCAGAAAGAGGTCAGGTGATGTGCCCAGGGTCCCACAGCCAGGAAGTATCTGAACTCCGGCCTTCCTGATGCCAGGCCCAGCATTCTATCCACACCAGTACCTAGCTGATAATAATACTACTTCCGTCACACAGCTCTTGTACAATTAAAATGAAATGCTATGCATAAAGGGTTTGCAAACTATCAAGGATCCTATAAGCATGTATTTCTATTATTACAGCTACTGAGATGACGCACTGCAGGGCAGAGAAAAAGATCATCAAACCAACTCACTTTATTGAGGACTGGATTTAAAGTTAGAGGCAGCAGAAGTGACTTAAGTCCTTGACTTCAATTCAAGGACTGAACTTAACCCCACATCTTCTAACTCCGAGAATGTCCATGACTGTCCCCTACCACTTCCCAAATACCCAGCTACCAGAGTCCAACCTGCCTCTGGAACCATCTGAGGGACCTCCATGAGGGAAGCAAAGAAGGGGGGCTCAACCCTGGAAACATCTGAGGGACCTCCATGAGATCTCAGCCTGGCTCCCAGTAGTCACTTTCCATCCCCAGAATTCATGAACTCAGTTGCCCTCACAGAAGCTCTTCATAGAAATTCTTCCCAAGTCTGAGAACGTACTGTACTTCCTGGGGGGAGGTGGAAGGTACTGGCCCCAGGCTACATATCCTCTCCGACAACCAGGTGCTGTTCCCAAAGTGAGGGGCCCCCAGAGGAACTGGGCAAGGGAGTAAGACTACCTCAGCCCAGACCCTCTTCCGTTCTGGGATATCCTACAGCCCTGTGCAATGAAGGGAAGAGTAAATCAATAAAAGTTTCAGACTTGGTGGAGCCAACAGTCAGAGTGCAGGCAGCACTAAGCCAAACCAAGCTACCAGCTGTAATCATTAGTCCATTTGTTTTCTGAATGGACAGGGCTCCCATGACCTGGTCTGAGAGACACAGCTAATAAGGCGCTATGACCTTCCATGACCACTGAAATGAAACCAGCCCCAGTTCAGTAGCTTTCAGGGAAATGGGAGTCTCAGCCCCTATACCTGACACATCTGAGCTAATAATACTCAAGAGGCTTAGAATACCAGCACTGAGTCTGGAAAGGGGCCCCACAAGAAATCCCAGAATCTCAAGATGACCCAGGCCTACCCAAGCTGAGGGACCCACACCAGTCCTAGGCAGGGCCCCTCTCCAAATTAAACCCCAGAACAAGCCAGGGAGTAGAGGCTACACTCCACCCTGTCAGTTTCTCATTTCCTATCCTGCCTCCTCACCATCTGAAATCTCATCACCATGTAGGAGGACTTGGAACCTCCTCATCTCCCTCAGCAGCCACTCCCTGGATTGGAGTGCCAGAGGGAGAGCAGTAAACTCCCCCAAAAGCCTCCCTTTATGGAGGGCTTGGGACTTCACAGGTAATAAATGTTTACTGCACATTGTTATAGTCATTACTGCCATCCCTGCCTTCTGTGTCTCCCACCTTTATTCCACCTAAGCATACAGTCTCATCCACCAAACCCCATCTCCCAGCCACCAAGGAGAGCCAAAGGATGGATCACACAGAGCCTCCTTCCCACCTAAAAGCACGCGCGCACACTCTCTCACACTCTCTCTCTCTCTCTCTCTCTCTCTCTCTCTCTCTCTCTCTCTCTCTCTCTCTCTCCCTCCCTCCCTCCCTCCCTCCCTCCCTCCCTCCCCCCCTCCCCAATATATTGCTGGAACTGACTTTGAATACACAAGGAAGGAGGCCAGGAACCTCCACAGAACAGTGTTAGACCTGAAAGGGACCTTAGAGAATGTCTATTCCAACTCCTTCATTTTACACAGAAGGCAAATGAGGATCCTTTTGCTCCAGGTTACCCACTGAGTCCATCACAGAGGTGTAGCTTGAACCCAGGCTTTCTGACTCCTGTGGGGGAGGGGCTCTTTCCAAAGACATTTCATGAGTATAGGTCTTGTCTTCCCACTATGAGTCTCTAATATTAACAAAATATCTCCAATGGGCTCTTTAAACAGTTGCCTCCATTTTTTTCAGTATTTGCTCATTATTTCCTAAGTCACCTTCAGTTCTGCCAAGCCAAATGTTATTTCCTCACCATGGTCCAGCTCTAGCCTGACCTCTCTGGAGTCTTCCCAGATATCTCCAGCCCAGGGGCCCCAGACTTCTCTAACTCCTATTATGTTGAGACATAGCAGGCTTTATGTACAATGTCTTCCTTCTCTAACTGTATGACCAGAGGGGAGTGCCCAGACCTTCTCCCCTAAGCTCAGGATATCACAAACAACTGAATGATGATAAAACCCATGATCAGAGGTAGCAGCAGCCCAACGACTTTACTGGAGAGAAAACAGGTGCAACTTCTGAGCTGAACAGGCACTCATGGCTGTCAAACAAAACAATTTTTTAGGCTAGTAAAAAGGGTGGGTGTGGGGAGGAGCAATAGTCCTAAAAAGCAAACTAACCCTCCAAGGAACCAAAGACTCCCAGCTCTTTGGGAGTGGCACCAACAGAAGTCTTTCCTTCCTAGCCCTGTTTCCCTCTCTGTAAAAGCAGGGTTATACCAGATGACCTCTAACAAGCCCCCAGTTTTGCCATGATCCTTCACCCCAGCCATCTCCTGGAGTCTGCATTCCTCTATGGGCTTTCCCTTCCATTAGCTCCTTGAGGGTAGACTCTCTTTTGCCTTTTTTTTCTATCCCCAGAGTGCCTGGCACACAGTAGATGCTTAATAAATGTTTACTGAATGGAATTTTCCCACGGGTCTGGGAGGTTTTTAGGAGCACAGGACAGCAAAAGCTGAGTAAACCTCAGAGACCACTCAGGTCAAACCCACTCATTTTACTGAGGTCAGTGGAGCTCAGGTCACAGAGAGTGTCTGTACTATGACTGCCAGTCAACCTTTGGGAATGCCTCTTTTTCCAACCTGCCTGAGTTTCCTAGGAAAGGGCAGTAGTTCAATCCTCACCTTTTCCTTTTCTTTTTTTTTTTCTAGAATCCTTAGGGAAACAGCTTTCTCCCGAGATTCCAGTGATTCTCAAACTATCTAGTACTGACTTCTCTGTGTACATGCAGAATATATGCCCCTTGAGAGCAGGGGCTGTCGGGTTCCATTTTTGTCCTTGGACCCCGGTACTGGGTTTTACACCCGTAGACACTTAACAATTGTTAAGAGGAAGGCTGGGCTGACGTCAAGGAGCTGGCAAGACATAAGACACACAATTAACAAAAGGCCAGGGAAAGTATGGACAGACAGGGGCACCCCCTGCCAGGTTGCTAGCGCGGCCCCGGCTGGAAAGGGCAGAGGCAGATCTGAGCTCTCGAGGAGGAGCCACCCCACGGCTAAGGCTCTCCCCAATGAGGGGATGAGGAAGCCGAAAGATGACCGCTGGGGCTGCGGCCCGGAGGGACCGCCTGACCCTTCGGAAGGGCGGCTTCGTGCCTCGGCGCCTGCTACCCAAAGCGCAGTGGAGGGTTCGGTCCGGACCTTTCCATCAAGGCAGGGTTGCAGTGCCGGCTGGGCTGTGGTCGCCAGGGCTGCACAGGCCCGCGACCCCCAGACCCTCCCGCTCCGCACTCAACCTGGACCAAACCATGTGGCGGCGGTGGGGGAGTGACCCTGACTGACGGGCGGCAGGGCCAATAGCGGGCTCCGCTGGTGGGGGGGCGGGGCGGCGTGGGGGCGGGACCTGGTGGCCGCAGAAAGAACGCCCCCCTAACTAGAGGCAAGACTAGGGGAAAGGGGAAGGGGCTGAATGGACCTGGCTGGACTCACCTTCTCGGTGATCTGGGCTCCGGGGCTGCGCCGGGGTCGAAGCTAGGCTGAAGGCCTGAGCTCGCTGCAGTCCCGCCAGAAGCAGCGGCAGTAGCCGCAGAAGCGCACACGCCATCCCCCTGCGCCTGACTGACCAGCCGACCTCGGCGCGTCCTCCTCTCTCCGCCCCCAGCCGAGGGCACGCGTACGCGCCTCCCCCCCCCCCCCCCGCCCCGCAACCCACGGGGAAAAGGTGGAGGGAGAGCGCGTGCGCAGCCCCGGTGCCCCAAGCCGGATACCTAGCGGTCGCGTCTCTGGAGCCCCGCTCCCCCCCGCTTATCCTCGGTGCGCATGCGCCCCAGTATTAACAGGGACTGTGCTTCTTGCTATTCCTGGCTCGCACCAGCAGGGCCCGCCCCGCACCCACCACCGAGGAGAGACGGGGGCGGGGCTGCACATCCCCCTTTCACCAGTAAAGGCTCCACAGCCCAAGTTCAAGCCCCACCCCCTGGCTCAGCCAGGCTACACCAGGGGGCTCCGCATACCCCGAGAGCAGAAGGCCCAGGGCAAGCCTCCACTTCACCGGGAGGACACGCGAACTCCCCCGCTCGGCTAAGCCTCCTCCCCGCGACACCGAGGCAGCTGCGTGCCGACCTCAGCGGGGATTCGGTCCCGACACCTACCCACTGCGTGACCCTGCGCACGATCAGAAGCTCTGCCTCAGTTTCTCTGTCATGGCCGTAATGGCCCCTGCCTCGTGGCAGCAAATGAGGCAATGTATGTAAGGCTTGCGAACCTTAAAATGCCATATAAATATCGTCTATCATCAGCATGAGGCATCAGAGGCTTTAGGAAGCGGGGTTTGGCGAAATCTGGGTGGCCCGTGGAAAGGTAGCTGGACCCGGAGTCAAGAAGACCCGAGTTCAAATGCAGCTTTGGTCACTTACTAGCCGTGTGACCCTGGGCAAGTCATTTAACCTGTTTGCCTCAGTTTCCTCCACTGCAGAGTGGGGACCCTGATAACCTGTCTCCCAGGGTGGTTTGGAGGACAAAATGGGATATCTGTAAAGCACTTCTTAATCCTTTGGGGCTTTTTGAGTACTAGCTATTATTCTTAAAGGCCCTGCTGCTGGTGGGAGAGGTCTGCCATGTCCAGCCAAGCTGGAAAGCCTTCCAGCATGAGCCCAGGAATGAACTGTCTGAGGACTAAACTTTCTCTCTCCTTCAGGAGCCTCCTGTTACGTTCAGATAAAACACAAACTCCTAATCCTGGCACTGAAACTACTTTTCTCAGCACATCAGCCAATCAATAGATAAATATTAAGCTTCTACTATGTGCCAGGTACTGATTACACCCATCACACCTTCATACACTGTGGGTTTTCTCTCCCTCTGGTTTTGCATTTTGTCAGTGTGCCTGAGTACAACCAAACTGGCCTAACAGTGTTTCCCCAAACATTCTATCTCATCTCCCTACCATCACATAGGATGATACCACTGCCTGGAATTGCTGGCTTATCCACTTCTTGGAATCCTAAGCTTCCATCAAAGCCCAACTCAAAAGACATCTTCTCAAGAAGCCCTTCCTGACCCCTCCCCACTCCCTCCCTCCCAAAGTTCCCCTGTTGTTCCTCCAATCCCCAGTACAGCTGGTAAGCTCCTAGAAGACAGCTGTATTTTGTTACCCCATAGCTTCCCACCATTCCTAGTTCTGCCCTCTGGGGCCAAAGAGTAAATGTGCTCCCTTTTTCTATGACAGCTCTTCAGGATGGGAAGACAGTGCTCACATATTTCTGAAGTCTTCGCTTTAGGTTAAATAGTGCAAGGCTTTCAACTGATCTTTGTGTGACATTTTCTGAATTCCCACAAAACTATCATTTGAATGTGTTCTAGCTTACAATTCAACAAATATCCAATAGCATTTATTTTCTTAGTCTGAACTCATCATGTTACTGGCAGAGGAACTCCCTCTACCAATGAAAATTTATCAGTATTCTTTGATTAGAGTTCCCTGGGGTCCAAAGAGGTTAAGTGATTTATCTGTCCAGCGTCATAGTGGTAGTATGTCAGGGATAGAACTGGAACTCTTCCTGACTCCAAGGACCAGTTCCTCACTGGCTATGCCGCAAGCATAGGCAATGGCAGAAGAATGTAACCTAGAACTATTATGTAGTATTCAGGCATAACTGCATTTAGTTTGCAATACACACACACCCTTCCACCACCACCACATACCCCACCCCAATCAATAGGAGAGGAGGGATTTAAGGAATGATGTAAAAGTCATTTGGATCTGCCTCTGAGGACAGCAGAAATGTTGTTAAGTTCTGTGATTTAGGGTCAGCAAGTCTGGATGCCATGGTCAGCTTTATCACTTACTTACTTATAATGGCTTTCAGACAAGCCACCTAACCTTGCTGTGAAGCGATCTCCTTCTCATGTGTTTTGCCTATCTAATGGGAATGTGGTAAGGCTCAAGAAAGAGAAAGTGAAGTAAAGCATTTTGCAGGCCCCAGAGAAGCACTCCCTATGATGGGGAAGAGGATTTTCTTACATGTCCACCACTGACTGGGGAATGAGATGTGGTGAAAAGAACTCTAGGTTACAAGTCAGGAAAGCTGGACTCTACTCCTTTGGGCTCTACTTCTTTGCCTGGATCTTAGTTTCTCCATCTGTAAAATAATCTCATTTGAACTAGATGCTCGCTTCTAGATGCCTAGCTCTGACATAATCACAGCTAACACTAATATCACACTTTAAGGTTTGCAAAGTGCTTTACAACTATTATCTCATTCCATCCTTACAACAACCCTGAGAGATGGGTGATGTTATCCCCATTATATAGATGAGGAAATTAATGCTGAGAGAGGTTAAATGACTTGCCCAGAGTCACATAGCCAGGAGTTTCTGGGGCCAGAATTCAACTCAGGTTTTCTGACTCTTAAGTCCCACATTCTATCCACTGTGCTGCCTTGCCATCCTATTCTGTGATCCACGAATTTCAGAGATAACAGTTCCCATAAAATAGTTAATCAGCGTCTTCAAGCAATTCAAATGAAACAAAGAATACTGGAGCTCAGTGTATTTATCATGTATTGGGATATATGTTTCTCCCCTACCACCAAGATAAAATATCATGATCTCAAGTTCGCTGTATGATCCTCCATGATGCCTTTGCAGCTGGAGCTGGTGCCTTCAAGTCAGTCCCCTAAAAACACAATCTCTCAGCATCTGCGTGTCCATCTTCCCATGTCCATTTCACAAATATGGTTCATCCTTCGAAAGTTCCCACTTTTTCAAGGGGGGTCCTGGTATTGCTGGCTTTTTCCCAGATGCCGTCACAGCCTCATCTGAGCTAGAGAAAGAAGACGGCTTTAGGGAGGGCCTAATTTATAAAAGAGATTTTTTTTTTAAAAAACTGCTTTAGGTCAGGAGACAAGCAGCTTTTGAGATTTCCATTTCTGGAACAGGAAGTACAATAACTAAATTCAATTCAACATATTTTTACTGTAATCTTCCTGTGTGAAGAAATCTGAAAAATGCTAACAATGGTATGTGCCTGATACTGCTATGAGCTGCTCTACTCCAACCTGTGTAAAAAGAAGAGTCGATCTTCACGTTTTTACAGTATGATCTAGGCTGTGGATTGTTACACAAGGGTTAATAAAAAAGGCTGGAGAAACAGGATGGGGTCACATTGTGGGAGGTCTGAAAAACCAGGCAAGAGCTTGTCAGCCTTCTTCCCCATGTCCTTTTTCCCATCTACTGGTTGGTCATTTTCAATACAGGAATCCTTCCATCTGTAGAAGGTCTCCAGGGCTCAGCACCACAGCCTCCCTTGAGGGAGGGTGGAATACAGTGGAAAAAGCACTAAAATAGAGATAACTTGCCATGGGCACTTTTCCCTCTCTCCTGACCTGACTTTAAAGAGTCTCAGGATGGCAGTCTTACATGAAGAATAGTAAGTAGGCCAGTAAACTTCACCAGATTACTGCCTCCCTCAAGGCCACTTTCTCCCCTGTAAAGGGGGGTATAACCCCTACTCCCTCAACCTCACAGAGTCACTGAGGATTCAAATCATCAGATAATTATTATAGGATCAAATAAGGGGTAAAAGGACTTTGAAAACTATGAGGTGCTCTATGAAATGCAAAAAAGTAGTATAGGACCTCAGAGACCTTCAAGGCCAAGCCACGCCAGAACAAGGATATCCAGAAAAGTAGTGACTCCACCTCTGCTAGAAGATTCTAATAAGGGAAGGGCCTGGCTCCCAAGGCAGTCCATTCAACTTTAAAATAACTGTCAAGGTTCAGAAATTCTCCTTGACATGAAGGCTGAATCTGCCTCTCAGCAAGTTCTAGCCAATGTCCCCGCTTTTGCCCAGTGGGGCCAAGTAGGATAAGCCCTAGGCTATCACAGGACAGCTTTTGCAATCCTTAAGACAATTATCAAGGCCCCTCTAAATCTTTTCTCCAAATTAAACACCCAGTTTCTTCAACTGATACTTGTGAGGTATGATACTGGTAAATAAGAACATCAACAAAAGCGAGGAGAAAAGATGGAAAAAAAAAACCAGCCTACCTGAAAGAGAACAGTTGGGTGAGGTCAGACAGTGTTACATTATAAAAGTTTTTAAAATCGGGAGTTGGCAAATTTAAGTTCATACACATGAAATGTAGGGTGGGAGACTCGGGTAGATGGTAGAGCATATTGGATGGAATGCTGGGATCCCACCCACTCCTCACAGTCCTCATCTAGGACACCTCCCTTCCAGGGTAGTAAAAATCAAATGTTTTGCAAATCTCAAAGCAACATGTAAATATAAGCTAAGGAAAGAAGAACCTAGGCAGGGTCATCTAGTCCTGAGGGAACAGAATCTCCCTCAAGAGTCGACTTACCTCTTACCAGGAAGACCAGGTTCCAAAACTTTCACAGTAGTCATTATGATTGAAGGAGGAGAGGCTTGCCGACGTCCATCACGAGTACAATAGTAATTGTTCGAAAACTTA
Organism: Gymnobelideus leadbeateri; assembly: GCA_011680675.1. NCBI lineage: Eukaryota > Metazoa > Chordata > Mammalia > Diprotodontia > Petauridae > Gymnobelideus > Gymnobelideus leadbeateri. The sequence continues at coordinate 205,733 of WOXC01008093.1, forward strand.
TGGCTAGGGCCCACTGGCAGCTTAGGAGGTGGCTGAGTTCTAAAGAAGACAATACTTTTATTATTATAATCTCTTCTGCTAGCAATAGCTCTCACATGTATTTGTCAATGTCAATCCTATGCCTTTACACTTTTAAATTTTAATAAGCATTTATTAAGCACCTACTATATGCTATGCATTATGCTAAGGCATTTATATGTTATTTCATTTTCTCCTCAGAACAACCCTTGTCGGGAGGTACCACTATCGTCCCTATTTTACAATGAGAAGACTCCAAGTCCAGACTATCCAATGTGCAGCCTAGGTGTCTTGGAGTGCCTGAGAGATATGCAGGGCAAAATAAGGAAGGGGAGCTGACCCACTACACAGTGAAATCATTGCGAGCTACAGGTTCTTTGCTATTCTTGCTGCTGACCAGCTGAGTTGAGCTTTCTTCTGTCTGGAAAGGTTTATAGACACAGAATCACAGAATTTCAGGTTAGGAGGAACCTGAAAGCCCCCAGTCTTCCCAGGCAGCATTAAGTGCTAAGAAGTCCCTTCCTCCTGAGCCCCAAATCTGCCTCTCTGCAGCTCCTTCACCACTAACCCTAATTCAGCTCTCTGAAGAAAAGCCAAAGAAGTCTTGGCCCTCATCCTCCACATCTTCTCCAAGTCAAACATGCTCAGCTCTTCCCATGTTCTCTAGACCCTGGCCCTGTACTTCCTCTACTTTGCCAACATCCTGCCTAAAATGTGTTGCCCATTAGTGAACACATACTCCAGACCTTAAATCCCACATACCCTGACTGGCGCAGGAAATCAGGTACTTGGCAAGGGTCCCATATTTTCTCTCCATTGAAGACTTTATGAATTATTTTGCTTCTAAGTATAGGATCTCATTTGATCCTTCTGGCCAGGAATTATTATCCCCATTTTCCAGATAGAGAAACAGGCCCAGAGGACTTCAGTTTCAGTAGCAAGTGCTCTTGGAGGGACCATGGTGGACAGGAAATGAAAAGAATGAATCAAAACCTTCACAGCACGTATAGCCTTATCTGCTAACTACAAAATGTCTTATGATCTAGAGCTTAAGAAAGAACCTTGGACATCACCCAGTCCAGCTTCTCCATTTTCCTGATGAGTCTCTTCTAATTCTCATAATAATAGTTAGCATTTACACAGTGCTTTAAAGTTTTCAAAGGGTTTTTACAACTATTATCTCATGTGATCTTCAAAAGAACCTTCACTTTACAGATGAGGAAATTGAAACAGACAAAGGTGAAGTGACTTGTCATACAGCTAGCAAATGTCTGGGGTAGAATTTGAATTCACATCTTTCTGACTTGAGGATTTAAAAATAGCTGGCACTTATATAATACTTTAAGGTTTGCAAAAAACTTTACAAATATTTCATTTGGTACTCTGTTAAGTACATATGCTGTTATCATATCAGATGCTATTATCATCATCCTCATTTTAGTTGAGGAAAATGAGACACAGATGTTAAGTGACTTGTATAAGGTCTCAAAGCTAATGTATGAGGTTGGATTTGAACTCAAGTCTTCCTAGCTCTGGGTCTAACATTCTATCTACTTTGCCACCTGTTAGTAGCTTCCTTCAGGGAAGCCTTTAGGAAGACCTGAGCCTCAGGGAGTGAATGATGCCTAAGATCATATCAGGGAGAAGTAGCCAAGATTAAACCCATGTCTTCTCATGAAAAATTCAAAGCTTTTTTATTTTACTGAGTTGTCCTCTCCTATCCTGTAGCCAGGAGCTTCAACTAGGACATTAAACTGCATCCTGATATTTTCATTTTTTCTTTCAAACATCAAGATATCCATGAAGGAATCTTCTATTACTATATAATTAACATATAAACAGGAAACACCTCACTGAAGAAATATCTGAGACTTTTTGTTTTGCCAAGAAAAAAGATTTTTTTGTAATCAACACACTCTGACAAAGAGCTTGTATTGTCTGCATTGTCAATTAAGTAACCAGGAAGGTGCAAAAGCAGAGTGAACCAAAGAAAGAGCAGTAGCTCTGAAGTCAGGACCCAAGTTCAAATCCCATCCCTAATGCTCACTGCCAGTATAACATTGAACCCAGCACAGCACGCTGGGAACCGACAGAGCAGCACTCTGGGAGCTGAGCCCAGGCCCACATGAGCCGAGGTTTTAGCCCTAGGGCAGCTGGGCCAGCAGCCGGCTGGAGGGACCCCAGAACACCAGCAGCTGTGGTGATTCCAGAACTATCAGCACAGATATGCCCAGGACAAAGTGAGAGGTTAGTGCCCTATGGACTTTGGGACCAGTATCTGGGGAAAGTGTCGGCTTCCTACCCTGGGGGCAAAAAGCTTCTGAAGAAACTCGGCACAGAAGCCATTTTGCAACGTCAGTGGCGGCTCTAGCTCCTGGTCTTCGAACTATAGAGAGATCCAGAAATCAGTCTGGGGGTTAATCGCTCTTGCTTTAAACTTCCTGGATCTGGATTGTGGTCTGGGGGGGAGGTTTGGGGTGGGTATCCAATTTGCCAGAGCGGGTGGAGGCTTTACAGAGGCCACCCAACCTGCAGAAGTTGTGAAGACCGCACGTTTGGGACAGAAGCTCTCCTGTCTGGTGGCAGAGTCCTACTGTGGCAACAAGCCCAAAAATCAAGTAATTAAGTGGCGACATGCCTAGGCAAAAGAAACAAAAGAAACAGAAAAATTCAACATTGGACTCCTATTTTAGGGGCAAAGAGGCTCAAAGCATGGAGGAGGACTGTGAGGTCAGAACTCCTGCATCAAAAGCCCCAAATGAAAATACAAGCTGGCTACAGGCCATAGAGGACCTTAAGAAGCAGATAAGAGAAGTGGGGGGGAAATTGGGAAGAGAAATGAAAAAGATGCAAGAAAAGTATGAAATGACAGTCAACATCCTGACTGAGGAAAATAACACCTTAAAAAATAGACTAACTCAAATGGCAAAAGAGGCTCAGAAAGGCAATGAGGAGAAGAATGCCTTAAAAAGCTAAATTTGCCAGATGGAAAAAGAATCTCAAAAGCTCACTGAGGAGATTCATTCCTTCAGAGTTAGACTGAAGCAAATGGAAGCTAGTGACTTTATGAGAAATCAAGATGCTGTTAAACAGATCCAAACAAATGAAAGAATAGAAGGCAATGTGAAATACCTCATGGGAAAAACCACTGACCTGGAAAATAGATCCATGAGAGATAATTTAAAAATTATTGGACTACCTGAAAGCCATGATCAAAGAAAGAACCTAGAAATCATCCTTAAAGAAAGTCTCAAGGAAAATTGCCCTGATGTTTTAGACCCAGAGGGGGAAATAGAGGTTGAAAGAATCCACTGATCGCTTCCTGAAAAAGATCCCAAAAAGAAAACTCCCAGGAATATTATAGCCAGGTTCCAGAACTCCCAGATCAAGAAGAAAATACTACAAGCAGTCAGGAAGAAACAATTTCAAAACTGTGGAAACACAATCAGAATAGCACAGGACCTGGCAGCTTCTACGCTGAGGGATCGAAGGGCATGGAATATGATATTCCAGAGGGCAAAAGAGCTGGGATTGAAGCCAAGGGTCACCTACCCAGCTGAGTATCTTGTTTCAGGGGAAAATATGGTCATTCAGTGGAATAGAGGACTTTCAAGCATTCTTGAGGGAAAAACCAGAGTTGAATAGAAAATTTGACATTCAGACACAAGAAGCAAGAGATGCTTGAGAAGGTAATCAAGGAAAAGAAATCAAAAGGAACTTATCAAAGTTGAACTATTTACATTCCTACATGGAAAAACAATAACTGTGTCTGATGAAACCTTTCTCATTACGAAAATAATTGAAGAAAGGTATATGGGCATAAGTTTACAGGTATACATGGATAGAGGGCACAGGTTGAATTTGATGGGAAGGGATGATTCTTAAGGGGTGAAGTCAAGAGGTGAGAGAGGAAAGTGGCAAGAGGAGATGGGGAGAGACAAGGTAGGGTAAACTGTCTCGTGTAGAAGAGACAAGGGGAAGTAGTTGTAGGGAGGGGAAGAACAGGAAGGCAAAAAGGCAAAATCATATTCTCAATGAAGTTGGCTCAAGGAGAGAATCACATACATACTAAATGGGATATCTCACCCTGCAGGGTTGATGAGAGGGGGGATGATGGAGGGGAGGGCATTCTGGGGGAGGGGAGGTTGGAAGTACCCACTATCAAAGAGGGAATGGACCAGGTGGGAGGCGAGATGGGTGGGAGGGAAATATAAGCAGTCTTCTACAATATATCTACTATGGTAATGTTTTGCATAGCTATACATGTACAACACATACTGAATTGCTTATCTTCTCAGAGGGAGTGGGTGACAAGGGAGGAAGGGAATGAATCTGAAAATCGAAGTTTTAAAATTAAATGTTTCATAGACGTCCAGGCATTGGGGCTCAGAGATTCACTTTGCCCTAATGGCAAAGTCGAAGGGGGTATGGGAGAAGATATAGGAGAGAGCAGATTGGATAAGGGGATATCTAGTGGGACTGCTATTCTGGGGTAGTAGGTAGGGAAAAAATGGGGGAAAAAATTGGAACTCAAAATCTGGTGGAAATGAATGATGTAAACCAGAAGTTAATAAAACATTTGTTTAAAAAAAAAAAAGAAAAAATTTGAGGTCATTTTATTTAAAATTAAAGGGAGGAATTCAGAAAGCCAAAGGTGAGGGTTGGATCTAAGAATTCCCCACAGAAGTACATTAGTATCCTATTTCAAAGATGTAAGCCCTCAAGCCTGACCTGCATTTTTACTGTCACTGAATTCCTAGAATCTCCCAGGCCACTTCCCAAGAGGCAGCTGGTACATTTAATCAAAGAAACAATGAACATTTATTAAGCAGATACTATGTGCTAACACTAGTTACAAAAAGAGGCAAAAGACAGTTCCTGCTTTCTAGGAGTTTAGTTTAAGCCCTAATAAGTCAATTTCATATTTCATAGTAAACTAGTTTATTAATTCCAGCACCTTTAGCTCTTAGTCTTCATTTTCTCACCTCTCATTCACAGAGCTGTCTGGATAAAATAAAACAACAACAACAACAACAACAAAGCATAGAGAAAACAGTAATGTGTGTGTGGGGGGAGAAATATGGAATCATTATTTTTCCTTTCTTCTTTGTTCTCTCTTCTTCCCTCCCACTCTTCCTCCTTTCCTCTCCCCTCTACACCTTAGGCAAATTTCTGGATAGACAGAGCTACAAAAATTGCTGACCACACAGCTAGGCAAAGAAGGAAATAATGTGAACTGGAAGAGAGAGTAGTGAACCTGCTTACCTCTTAGCTATCTCCTGGTAACGTAACTGCAATTTAGCTTGGAGATTACGCTGTGAAGAAGAGAAAATGAGAAAACAGTAGTGACCACAGGGTAAGAACAGGGAATATATGGCATGGGGTGTGAACTGTGGGTTTAGTCAACCCACACGGTTGTCATCCCAGGGCAGAAGGAGGTAATGAGGAGAGAGGTGTGCTCGGGAGCAAGAGATGAAGTATCTCAAGAGGTAGGTGTATACCCTAGTTTAAGAAAGCAGAGATTGGGATGAGGTCATACCCAAAGAGAAAAGGAGAAAAGGGTTACAGCAGAAAGAAAGGGCAGGGTTGAAGTTTATAGTAAATCTGAGGGAAAAAGCCCTGGGAGGAATAAGTACATCCCTAGGCATGGCGAGGGGTGTGAGGGAGGGAGAGGATGGAGAGCAGAACAGTGGTAGAAAAGAGACAGGACGCAAGGAGCCTACAACTGGGATGGATGCACTGGAGAGGGGTAAAGGAAGGTGCGGGGGTGGGGGGGGATGGGGAACTGGAGGACAGAGCTTGGGGTAATTACAGAGTCAAAGGTGGAGCACGTAAGATCGTGAGGTTGGAGGTAGGAACAGTGACAAAGGACCAAAGGGTGCAGAGGTACAGGGGTCGGGAACAGAGGGGTAGGACATGGGATGGGAGGTAGCGGGGACAAGGACTTAGGGTTAGAGGTTAGGCTGATGAGGATGAGGTCAGAGACAAGGGTCTGGGGCAAGGAGCGGGACAGAGGCAGAGGCAGGAACGGGTGGGGCCAACCTTAGAGACTGGGCTGCGGCGGGAGGGTCGGAGGTGAGTATGGAACAGAAATGAGGCAGGGGGCGGGGTTATAGGGCAGGTAAAGGTAAAGTACGAGATGGAGGGGGCAGGGGGAACAGGAGGAAGACGGGGATTTCAGTCAGTCAGTTCTCCGTCCCCAGCGTCATTATATAGTGCCCTCGTCCCTAGGGTCGTCGCCGCACCCCGGAGGCCGAATTCCGGAGCCACTGGATGAAGCCAGTGGCCGACGCCATCTTGGGTCCGGGCTGAAGGGCAACAACTGTGGCCGCAAAGGCCGCTGGGAAGGAAAGGAGGAAGTTCTCACACCGTGGTCTCGCGAGCGCCGGAAGCGGGATTTGAGGAAGCCTATAAAGAGGCGCCAGGGAGCACGTGACTTCCTCTCGTCTCTCTCCCTTCTGTTGTCACCGCCATCATGGACACCGGCCGCGTGCAGCCCATCAAACTGGCTCGGGTGAGGAGCAGAGGCCGGGGCGGGGGCTGGGGGCCGAGGAAGGAAGGGCAAGGGGCGGCTACCTGGCTTCTTCGAGGAGCTGGGAAACCGAGGCGCTCCAGGGCCTGGGAGGGGAGGGAGAGGGAGCGGGTGAGTGGCCCCGGCCTCACACTCTCCGCCGTCTGTCCTCAGGTTACCAAGGTACTGGGCAGGACCGGTTCTCAGGGCCAGTGCACCCAGGTAAGGCCCTCCCCGCGCCCTGTCCCCTCGGTCTGGGCTTCGGCCGCTCCTCGAGCCCCCTCCCCGCGCCCCGTCCCCTCGGTCTCGGCTCCGGCCGCTCCTCGAGCCCCCTCCCCTCGGTCTCAGCTCCGGCTGCCCCTCCCTGAAGCTGCTCTGCCTCCTGCGCAGGTGCGTGTGGAATTCATGGACGACACGAGCCGGTCCATCATCCGCAACGTGAAGGGCCCCGTGCGGGAGGGGGACGTGCTCACCCTGCTGGAGTCGGAACGGGAGGCCCGGAGGCTGCGATGAGACCGACCGGTGAGTGCCGCCGAGCCGTCCCCACAGTGGGGGAAGGGACGGGGTCTTCTGATGATCAGAGCCAGGCCTGGGTCCTAACCCAGCCCAGCATACCGCTCTGCCCCCCACGCAGTAGGCAGCCCAGCTCTTTTCGACAGTAGGGGACTGAGGCCCAGAGGGTGCAGGGGGCTTGGGAGGCAGCCTGATCTCCAGAATTGTCTTCAGGGACAACACTGGTCAAGTTTGCAGAACTCGCCTTGAATGTATGGCCTCAGCAGAGGCCCAGAGAGAAGTGGCTCAATCCAGAGCCCCACAGACAATGTGGGGGAGGTGTTCATGGGCTCTCAAGACAAGCTTGGTTTTAGGCCAGGCCCAAAGAGGGCTCTAGAGAAGTAAAATTAAAAGGCTGCTGGTGGTTGGGGTGATAGTGGTGGATGCTGTGAGCTGTAGCTGACTAGAGAATCCTAGTACCTTACACTGACTTTATTTTCAGGTGGAGGCCCCTAGGCTCCTGGTCGTGGAAGGACTGCTAAGGGATGTGTAAAATAAAGAGTTTTGTCTAAGCTGCTGAGTAGTGTGATCTTGTGGGGTAATCAGGTAGGCCCAGGTCCTTTTTATCCCCTGGGGTACCTGAAATTGAAATTGGTATCTTGACATTGAAGAGGGGGAGGGACGGGATGCTGAACATAGCCAAGTAGGATGTAAACAGTTATCCTTTGTGAGCTAGCATCTGCTTTTATATAACATAGTCTCTTCTCTCCCAAAAACAGAAATCAGAAAACTGTAACCAGATAATAGCATTTTATTGGAAAGTTTCTGTTTTCCCGGATTGGATTGGGAACCTCCTACCTCAGAACAGAACAGCACTGAGACTTGGTTGTTCGGGACCCTTGGGCTGGGCTGGGAAATCATAGAACTATCCTGCTCTGCCTCTGTAAGGTCGAAAGCAGGTGAGACCTATGTAGAGAAGTATGTAAAGAAATGGAGGCCAGACCTTGCAGTAAGAGTCAAGTACAGGTTACCACAGTCCAAATTAGTGAGCATTGCACTACTTTCACCCTTTTCCCTTTCCAAGTAGCTGGAGGGCTTTGATTGATAAATCATTTTAAATGGGATAGTGGCTGGATGGAGTACTTGGGAAAAATAAGAACTAGTAGTTCACAGAATGAGAAGAGTGCTGGGGATAATTCTTGGGGGTCTTCTTGTACATCTGTTGGCCTGTTATAAGCCTGGAACTGAGAAAAGCAAAGTTGTTTGCTGGGTGACTTTCACCCTTCCCTGAGCTACTTCATTCCCATTTTCCAATCAAGTCCTTGATTCCTGAGAACCTTGGGATTCAGTTGTGCCTGCTCCCCCAGTTTATAAAGGCTCTTCATTTTAAGGTGCTTTGTGGGAGCCTGTACAGGTCCAGGCTATTCTCCATTGGTAACTTAGTGGAGAGAGAACAGTATCGAATTAAGTTTAGCCGGGATGGGACCAGGGAGATGATGTGGCCAATCACATACACCCAACATTCTGCTTGCTCTCACAGCACTTGTCATCAGTATCACTGCTCTCAGAATCAGGAGAAGCTGGTGGTGTCTGGAAAATAGGATTATAGTTATGAATTGAAGGAAGGTCCATCTTTTCACTCAGCCTCAACATAATCTATGCACACCATTTACTAGCCTAGTGCCTATAGTGATAGGCAGTGTTGAATGTTAAATCTTAACCTTTTCTCTCCCATCCTCTCCTTCCAGATGTGATCTGTTTTAACTCCAGTCTCTCCCTTGGCTTATTAATGCTTTTTCTGTTTTCAGTCCTACCCATAGTTTCCCCTTTTTGAACTTCTCTTGCCCTGACTTTGCCTAAGTCCTCATGTTTCCAAGTATATGAAGGTTATTTAGTAAATAGCTGCATTTTAGACATCCAGCTATTTACTAAATAACCTTCAAATGGTTAATGAGCACCATTCCAGTGGCTAAGGCTAGAAAGGCTGGTTGTTTTTGACTTCCTAAGTTAACCATCCTCCCCACAAATCTAGCCAGTTGACAGTCATGTCTTTGAAATGCTTCCCATTGGCCCCTTCTTCCACTGTCACTACCCTAGCCTTTTTTGCCTTTTTCCTAGACAATTAAAATGGTCTCCTTAAAGTTCACCTGACTTAAGACTTCTACTGCAGTTTGCCCCATATTGCCAAATAAAAGTCTCAAAGCACTTAATCTGCCTTGTCTTTCTTCCTCCACAAGGTGTTGCTAATGGGTGCTGGAAGAATCTTTGTAGGGTTCATGAAAAGGTGGCTTACCAAAGGCCCTGGTTTAGCTGAACTTAAGTGTGCATGCAGTAGGGCAGCGACTTCTTCCTGTCCAGCTTCCAGGGCTATGGCCAGGGCACTGGTTCCTTCCTTTGTTGGAAGGGGAAAGGAATCAGGACAGGCTAGGGGGATGAGACTGACTGACAGCTCCTAGGGGTAGACTAGATTCACTGGAGCGTTGGGGGTGGGGGGCACGTGATATGATGGGCCCCACAGTGATCCCAGGAAGAAAGGGGAAAGAGGTAAGAGATGGAGCTGGAATTCTGGGCAAGTTAGAAGAAGGTGGTGGTCTGAATCCCATTACTCCCTCAATCATGCAGGCCCCCAGCCTCACATTGTCCAAGACAGCCTGATCACAGGTTGGCTGGGCCAAAAGGAGCTTCACCATCTCCACACGCCCGTGTTCACTGGCACACATTAGGGCTGTGGAGCCTTCCTCATCTTGCAGGTTCACGTCAGCCCCACAAGCTAGCAGGGCAGCCACCATATCCTGCCGACCATGGCTCACTGCCAGCATCAGGGCTGTCTGTCCTGCCTGAAGAAACCAAGGATAGAACCTGGGCTGAGAGCACCTATCCCAGCTCAGAGCAGAAGGGACCAGACCAGGGCCAAGGATAGTCACCCAATCAGAATAAGGAAATTCTGTTAAACTGGACACTCATTTGGGTCCTTTGGATGGGAGATTGTGGGCTTCCCTAGGAGCAGGGAAGGAAGCTCACCTGGCTGGCTTTGGCATTGACATTTCCTAAGCTGAACAGCCTCCTAATTACATCCATGTCATCCTCTCCATCCACAGAAGCCAGAGCAGCCAGCATGAGGGCTGTGTACCCTGCTCTGTTCTGATGATCGACCTCACACACTCCTGCAAGGGAAAAAAGACGAAGTGGGGGTGATACCTGGGGCACCAGGCCTTATGATCTCAAACTCCTCTCCAGCCCCTCTCACAGCCCTTGAACAAGGATAAACAATGGACTGGAAATTAGGGACTTACAGGTCTAAGCTCTGCTACTGACCATGCAACCTTATTGCTCCATTCTGACCCTCATTTTCTCCACCAGTAAAATGGTGAGGTTGTAATATTAAGTTCTTTCTAGTCAGTAATATTTCAAGGGGTTTGAATTTGTTATTCAAATACCTTCTCTCTACCTTGGCTTATTCACCAAGTTCTATCCTGGCCAATGTGCCAAATATTAGTTGGCCCTGCTTCCAATCTAAAGTGCACCAAGAGCCACCTGAGCCTTCCTCAACTTAGGAGGAGCACCTGTGGAGTCTTGGAAGATACTTCTCCAGTCATTTAGTCCAATATCTTTCCAAAGCATGAAACCCCTTTAGGATATCCCCAGCAGAAGTGGCCATCCAGCCTGCCCTTGACCCTCAGTGAGCACATAGCCAGAACCCAGTATGTTCAGTAAGGTATCTGATAAAAGGGGGTATAGATGGCCCCAGAAAAGTTGGATAGTGAAGAGGTAGACAAAGTAGCCACTTAGAAGGAATAGAAGGCTGAAGCAGTAAGATTGGAGCTCCTGAAAGTGGGGATAAGGTCAAGCAAAATTCCTTAATCTTCCCCCACACACCCCAACCAGGTGTCTGAGGTCTAAATCTGCTCAGGAAAAAAACTGAATATGATAAAACATTTCTACTGAGTTTTAATTGCTATTAAGGCTTAATTTTTAACCCTTTTAGTATCATCAAGAGATACAAAGAAATGTTTCTAACTTTGAGGTGTGCTTTTTATGGGGATAAGGAGGTAAGCAGCTTAGGTATCATAGTGGATAGAGGGTCAGGCTTGAGGTCAGAAAAATCTGAATTTGAGTCCTGCCTCAGACAAGTATTATCTGTGTGACCTTGGGCAATTAATCTAACCTCAATTTCAATTTATGATAGTATCTCTTTTCACCTGGTTATTCTGATTTGCAAACCTTGAGGTGTAAATGTCGACTTTTATACCCATTGGGAAAAGTGGAAGCCACCTGATTCAGGATGCCTAGTTTCTCACAGACAGACCTGGGAAAGAACCGCAGAAGACCATCTAGTTCAACTCCATTTTACAGACAGAATTTGAAACCCAGAAGTGTTAATCAGACAAGCTGGGACCACGATGATGAAGCATGGTACAGTCAGCTGGCTCTGATATTGCCACTACCATAGTGCAAGCTCTCTCGGAAGGCAACATATGTAAGAGACGTTATGAATGTAAAATTGTACAGGCCCTGGCAACAGACAGGATATAGGGCAGGGGGAAGGGAGCAGGATTGAGAGACTGAGGAGTCAAAGATAAAACCTAGGCAAGCCTGGGTGACTGGGAAAACGGTGGTACCCTCAACCAATGGGGAAGTTAAGGAAGGGGTGGGGGAAGAGACTGTTGAGAATAATGTGACTAACAGTATCAGGCCATGGAGAGATCACAAAGGAGTAGGATGGAGAAAAGGCCACAGGATTTGAAGATGATTTCATTGGTAACTTTGGAGAGAGCAGTGAGTTGAATAATGAGACTGGAAACCAGATCATGAAGAAAGTGAGAGAAAAGGAGGGGAGGCATCTATTGTAGACAACCTTTTCAAGTTTATCCACCAAAGGGAGTAGAGATATAGGATGACAGCAGGGATAGGAGGATCAAGTGAGGGTTTTGTGAGGATGAGGAAGGGATGGGCATGTTTGTAGGCAGTAGAGAAAGTCTTAAAACAGGGAGAGGTTGAAGTGGGGACAACAGGAAGCAACCTGCTATATTAGATGGGGTGTGCATGCAGGGAGGGGGTATGCTGTGGAAAGGAAAAGGGCCTCCTCATTTTGGCTCCCACTTCCAGCTTTACTCCTCCCATTCACATAGTCCATGTTCTATACAACTGGTCTGCTTGTTCCCCAAACTCCATCTGCCATCCTTTGCCTCCACGCAGTACAGGCCATCTATTGGGCTTATTCTTCAGCCCTGCCTGTTGAAATCTTTCTTTTCCTTCAAGGTGCCATTTGTGAAGCTTTCCCAGTGGAAGGTAATCCCTCCCACCTCTGCTTTTCCCAAGGAACATACTCTGGACTTTCTTTTGTCCCCATTTGTATTATACTTAGCTATGTTTGTATCCTATATGTGTATATATTCTACCCACCCCAGATAGATTAGAAACTTCCTGAGGGCAGGGACTATGTTCCCCCAACATTAAATACATTGCCTTGTACCTAGTAGGCACTTAATAGACATTTGTTGAGTTGAAAATCTGCCATAGACTCAGGAGAGCCCTGAGGACCAAATTTAGTAGAATTCCAATACTGAAATGTGTAGAATATATTAAGTATATGAATGTGGGCTGGAGGTTCCCAGCTTTAGGACCTACCACTTCTCAAGTATTGCCACCATGTCTGCCAGGCCCCAGACACTAAACAACAGGATCTGAATTCCTCTGTGAAAGGTAGAGATAATTTCATTTTTGTCTCTGTAGCTCCACTGCCCAGCACAATTCCAGGCAATGAATAAATGCTTGTTGATTGATTGATTGATTGGATCACCCCCTTGCAGCTCTCTTGTACCTTCCTAGTTTCTAGCAAATAAAATGTAAACTCCTAACACTACATTAAAGACCCTCCAAGATAAGACTCCAACCTACCCATACATTCTTCTTTCATATTACTCCCCTTCACATAATTACTGACATTTATATAGTGTTTCACATACATTATCTCATCTCAGCCTTGAAGCAACTCTATGTGGAAGGTACTTCAGGTATGATCATTTCCCTTCTGAATGAGGAAATTGAGGCTCAGAGAATGATTTAACCATGTCACCCTACCAAATTTGTATCTAGGTCTTAGTGATTCCATATCCAGCCCTCTAGCCACAACACCACAGGTCTTCTCATATACTCCACACATCCCAGTCCAATTAGACTGATCTGCCCCTTGTTCCTATTGCTGTGCCTTTGCTCATACCATCCTGCAGGCTAGGGAGAGACTGGGTACACAGCACAGGCTGTAAAACCTATAAGCTTCATCCCATACTAGGAGGAAGGCAAGACCCCATTATCTTGCAAAGTGGAAATGTGAACTTCTCAAACGGGAAAAGGTCAAAACAATGGCCTTTCTTTTCTCTGAGCCTCGGTTGTCTCACCTGTAAAATTAGGCTCTCTGAGATTCAGAGCTATCATGCAAAGAAGAGAACAGGAGGAAGAAATGGGGCAAAAAACTGACAAGCAGGATAACTTTGAAAGTTATAGGTTGAACTTCTATATTTCAAAAGAAATGGAAACTATATAACAGATCTGCAATTTCCTGTATAATCCTCTTTTTCTATTATCCTGTATATGTGGAAATCCAGGTTATTTGGTGTTTAAGCTCAGATTTATAAAATGAAAACAAAACAAGCAAAAAGATAGATCCCTTAAATCTCATGCTGCCTAGAAGAATGGAAATTCCTTGAGACCAATGATCATGTCATTTTTTATCTTTGTATTCCTGTTCCCCAACACGGTGACTTGTAAATCTATTAGGCACAATCCATTTTTTGTTGATTGCATGAATCTATGAATTCAAAGAGAGAGACAGAAGGTCAGTGGAAGAGCAGGGGTTATGAGAACAATTACTTAGGTAAGGCACAATTAATTGGCAGTGAACTGTGTCAGCACCAGGGAGAGTTCCCACTGCGTTAGTACCAATACCATTGGGTGGGGTACTAGGCTCTGGGCCTCACAAGGCAAACTGTTAAGCAGATACCTCCTTACGGACTGCAATTTTATAGCCATAAGAGCCTTGAAGGAAGGGGAGTTTCCTCCCTCAGCAGACCTTAGAGCCTGCTCATCTCCTGGCAAGGACAACAGGGATCAGCGCATGGGTTGCACCTTCTACAGGTTATGATCTAGATATAGGATTTAGAGATGGGAAGGTGTGGATGATGTCAGGAGATTCTGTAAATAACTCCCATTCCCCCAATGCCTTAAGGTTTACAAGTTGATTTCTTTAAAGGTAGGCAATGTGTTTTGTCATGTGCATTTTACAGGAGAGAAAACTGTCCAGTTTTCTGAGGAAGGACTCCAACATAGGACAATAGAATTCAGAGCTAAAAGATCATTTGAATCAGAACTCTCCCCTCCTCCATTTTACAGACTGGGGAAATGAATCACAGGGAGGGGAAAAAGCTGGCCCAAGTCACCCCACTAAGTAAAATGAGGAGTTGGAGTGGATGGTGTCTGAGGTCATCTGAGCTTTAGACTCTCCAGCTCTAAAGTTCTGAACCTAAATCGCTGATTCCTGACTAAAACCCAGTTCTTCTGATTCCATATCTTTGCTTCCCTATCCCCAATGTATCTCCAGCTGCCTTAAGTTCCCCAAGATTCACACTGAGCCCTGACTGCCACTATAGGAGCACAGAATGCATGGCACCTCATTGTGTCCTCTCTGGAAAGCTGGAGTTCAACACTACCCTCATCACTGAGAAAGGGATAGTACAGAGGAGAGATGGAGCCAAATAAATGTCCTACAGAGCACTGGACTAGGAATTGGGAGACCTGGATTTCACTGGAAATAGAACAAAAATGACTAATGGAGTTATGATACAGGATGAGTAGGGAGCTAGTAAGAGGGCACTTAACTGCCTAGTCATCTTGCCCTGAAGAACTGCATCCTTGGGTTCAGTAAGAATGAGCAGATGTTATAGCTGAGTCACTATCAGCATCAATGAAAAGATCATGGTAGATGGGAGAGGTGAACAAGATGAGAAAAGGGTAGATACTGTCCCAATGATCACAGAAGAGAATGAAATCTACAAACTCTAGGCCAATGCACTTGACTAGGATTCCTGGGAAAAATCTAGAAGGATTAAAGCATTAAAGACATGGTTGCTAAACATTTAGAAAGGGAAGCAGTGATTACTAAGAGCCACCATGGTGATTTCATCATAGGCAAGCCAGTCTTATTTCCTTTTTTTTTGTTCTTTTGTTCTTTGTTCTTTTGTTTTATTGTTCTTTAGTCATTGACTATGACCCCATTCGGGGTTTTCTTGGCAAAGATTTGGAGTAATTTGCCATTTTCTTCTCCAGTTAATTTTACAGATGAGGAAACTGAGGCAAACAGGGTCAAGTGATTTGCCCAGGGTCACACAGCTAATTGTCTGAGGCCAGAATTGAACTCAGTAAGATGAGCCTTCCTGACTCAAGGCCTGGCATTGTCTCCACTGCACCACCTAGCTGCTCCCCTTTTTTAAACAGGATTATTAAACTAGTAGATGAGGAAACAGTAGGCATACTTCACCTAGATTTCAGCCACATTTTTAATAAAGTACAGAAGATGTAAAGAAATAGAAAGATGTGGATGAGCTGATAATATAGTCTAATGAACTCAGAACTGATTGGCTGGACTTAAAGGGTCCTTAGTTCAATTTCAACATTTTGGGAGGCCTCCTTGGGATCTTTCCTTGGCCCTGTCCTGGTTTAACATTTTCTATCAATGACCTAGATAAAGACATAAATGGTATGCTCATCGAGTTTGTAGATGACACAAAACTGAGAGGCAGAATTAACACACTGAATGACAGAGTCAACATGTAAAAGACTTTTGAGAGGCGAAAACACTTGGGCTAAATCTAATAAGATGAAATTCCATAGGGATAAATGCAAAGTTCTAACCTTAGGTACAAAAAAAATCAATTTCAGAAGGGTGCAAAAGATGAGAGGCATGGATAGACAACGGTTGTTTTGAAAGAAGATTGGTGTAGAGGATTGCAGGGGCAGCAAGGTGACACAGTAGGGAATGCATAGGGCCTGGAGTCAGGAAGACCTGAAGTCAAATCTAGCCTCAGATATTTACCAGCTGTGTGACCCTGGGTAAGTCATTTAATCCTATTTGCCTCAGATTCCTTATCTGTAAAACGAGCTGGAGAAGGAAGTGGCAAGCCCCTCTAGCATCTTTGCCAAGAAAACCCTAAATGAGGCCACACAGAGTCAGATGTGACTGGAATAACAGAACAGCAAAGGAGAGCTGCAAACACAATATGAATCAGCAGTGTAATACAGCAGCCAGAAACGTTAACACCATCTTGGCCTACACTGAGGGGAGCTTCCTGCAGTAAACACATAATACTCCCACTGTCTTTAGACCTCATCTGGAAGCTCAGTTCCATTCTGGGCACTACAGTCTAAGAAGACTGAAAAACTGACGGAGGGCAATCCAGATGGCACAGGGCCTCGAATCCACATCACATGAGATCAGCAGAAGAAGCCAGGCATGTTTATTCTAAAGGAAAGAAGGTTCCGGAGCCATGATGGCTGCTTTCAAGTAACTGATGTGCTGTTATGTAGAAAAGGGATTAGGTTTGTTCTCTTTAACTCCAAAAATCTGAACCAAGAACAATGGGTGGAAGTCTCAAGGAAGCAAATTTAGGTCTGATGTCAGGAAAAACTTCCTAAGGATTAGAGCTGTCCAACAGGGCTGCCTCTAGAGGTGGTAGGTTTCCTTTCATTGGAGGTCTTCAAAAGGAGGCTGGATAACCATTTGTATATGTTACAGTGTATTTGTTATAGTGAGGAATTTCTTTTGATCCAAGGTTGGATTAGATGCCTACTAAGGCCCCCTCCAACTCTTAAATTCTTTGACATGGCCAAGTCCTTCCCCTCAGCCTTAGTTTCCCCATCTGTAAAATACAGAAGTTGGGAAGAGGTGAACCAGATGACTTCTGAGGTTCTGACTGGAAAAGAGGCAGCATGACATAACAGAATAAGCACTTCACAAACCTGGTTTGTAAATCTAGCTCTGACATTGACCTCCCTGGGTCTTAGTTTCTTCTATCTATGTACATTGGGGAAGCTGGGACTGGACTAGAGAACCTGGACAGTCCCTTCCAGCTCTACATCCTGTCCTAGAGTCCTATCCATCTCTAAGAGTCTGGAGCGTCTATTTCCTACCTGGAATAGGCACCACTGTGGATCTGGTCCTGCTCTCCAAGGGGGAGGGGACCTATAGGAGTTGGGGAAAGAGCTGGATATAGTCCTGGGGGTTTAGAGAGGGGAGCAAACTAAAAGAAGGAGGCCTCTCCCATCCGGGGGAAGAAAGGACAGTGTGAGTCTACCATACTGGAAAGGGTTCAAGTGAGATGCATTCACTAAATCCCAATAACAGGATGGGATTCTCTTCTACTCCCTAGTCCACCCTTTCAGTCTGTAAAGCCCAAGAAAAGTAACCTGACTAGATAAGGATGCCCTGTACCTTGACAGTAAAGGTTAACCAGACAGCCTTGGATTCATTGCTTTCTTCCAATCTCTGAAGGACTGCCATATGGAAGAGGAATAAGCCTTATCCTGCCTGGCCCCAGAGGGCAGAACCAGGGGTAAAAGGTGGAAGTTACACAGCCAGAGTCCAGCTCAATAGAAGGAAGCACTTCCTAACAGTCATCCCACAATGAAACAATCAACATTAAATACCCATCACCCATAGCAATATAAAGGGGGATGCAGCAGATTTGGTGCCAGAATACCCTAGTTAAAACTCTGGTTCTCATTCCTGTGAGGCTCAGGTGGACTTTCAATTGTTCAGTTGTTTTTCCATCATGCCCCACTCAATAGTGACCCCATCTGGGGTTTTCTTGGCAAAGATTCTGGAGTGGTTTGCCATTTCCTTCTCCAGCTCATTTTAGAGATGAGGAAACCGAGGCAAACAGGGTGAAGTGACTTGCCCAGGGTCTCAGACCAGATTTGAATTTAGGAAGATCAGTCTTCCTGCCTTCAGGTCGAGCTCTCTGTGCACCATGGCACCACCTAGCTGCCTCAGCTGGACATAGGTGGCATCTAAAACCTATTTGGCTCCTAAAGCTTTTCCGAGTCTGGCTCCAGTACACTACAACCCAGTCACGCTGGCCTACTAGCAGTTCCCCCAGCCTCATTGCATCACCAGCCTCAGCTGGTCTCCCATTCCCTCCATCTTCACCTCCTGATTCCAGAATCTCCAGCTTCCTTCAAAGGTCAGTTCATGTCATCTCATAAATAAAGTCAGTCCTTATGCCTTCATTTGCTAGTGCCCTTCCCAAGAAATTGACTTGACACATCACATTTAATTTTCTTGGTACGTGTTGTTTCCCCACCAATGCAATATAAATTTTTTGACAGCAGAGATAGTTTCATTTTGGTCCTCATATCTTTAGTATCTAGAACAATAACTGGCACATAATAGACAATAAGTCCTGGTTGAATTCAATCATTGAATGCCCCTTTCTGTTTCCAAATTCTATGATTCTTCTGGGTAGTGAGCTCCCTGTTACTGGAATTAAGCAGAGGTGAAAGGCTCCTTTCTGGGGAGGTTGTAAAAAGAACTCCTGTTTGGGGGATGGGATCACACTAGAGAGTTCCAAGGTTCCTTTCTGGATCCAGGAATCTGATTCACCCTTAGGCTCTAACTCATCCAGCAACCCTCATGGATCCCCTTCTTTGGAGCTCCTGGAGCCCTGAGTCTGAATCATATCTCACATTCTAGCACTGGATTCTATACTCTTGTACAGATCCCATCTCCTCCTATTTCCAGGGATGTGAACTTCCAAGTAGCAGAAAGGAATCACCTCTTCCATGTCACAAATGAGTATTCAAAGAAGACTGGTTGATGGAATGAAGCCCCAGAGGAAAAGCAGTGACAATCATAAGCCTGGCTTTGTAAATTGTAAATCCCAAGTCTCAGCCCCCCTGACCAGACCTAGCCATATCTCCCACTTCCATCTCTGACCCTGACTCCTGAACTGTGAGTCTCTACCCTCAGACCTGGGTGGCCCCTTTGCCCATAGGCACCAGGATGGCCAGGTTCAAAGTACATTCTCAGTGGAAATGCCTTACAACGTCCAGCTAGACCTAGACTTTCAGGGCCTACTGACCAGCTCCCAGCCCTGCTCTCCATGCCTCAACCCAGGCCCCAGACCCCACTGACCAGTATCCAGCAGTAGGCGTACAATGTCAAAATTGGAATGGGAGACACTGTAGTGCAGGGCCGAGTTGCCGTTACCATCAGCTAGGTTGACCACATGGGCCAGCAAGGCTGGCGACTGTGCATTCAGAGTCGCCAGAAGGGCTGCCACAGGACCAGGGCGGGAGTGCTTCTGGCTGGACACACGAAACCATTCCTGCTGCACCAGACGTGAAGTACAGGCAGCCTGTGAAGAGAGAAAAGCAAAGAATGACAGGAGATTTTGCCCATGGCCCTGCTTCCCTCCTCAGGACCTTGATGGGAAGGGTTCTGGGGGACTGAACACTTACCCCCTCCCGGTCCCGGCTGCCCCTGGGCTGGCTCAGTTGCTTCTGGAGCACCTGGCAGGCTTCCTTCAGGCGGGGACTCAGCTCAAACCTGAAGGAAGAAAGAGAATGGGGCCCTAAGGCACAGGGAAGATGCCTAAAGGGGTGGGAAGAGGGCAAAGCAAGACTTTGGATAAGCTGGAGACCCTTCCAGAGGCAGAACAAAACTGACTTACTCTTCCCTTCACCCCTACTCACTTCTCCCGGCAGTCAGGGGCATCATGTCTAGGCTCTGGTTGGTCCTGGACACCAGATGAGCTGCTCACTGGGGAGTGAGGTGGGGAGTGGCTGACAGAGCCAGAGCTGTCATCTGAAGAGCCCTCAGGGTCACCTGGCTCTGAATCACTGTCCCCATCACTGGCCTCTTCCTCTTCACTGGATGAGGAGCTCTCATACCTGATGGAAGAAGGTCTTGAGAAGAGGCCCCAAGTGCCAAACAGAAGCCTAGAATCTCAAACTCTCAGAATTAAATATAATCTCCAGGCATGCCATATGATGTGCTTCTGAACTGGCATCTTCCTGACCAGTGATCAATCATTCTCTAGTGAAGAGGAAACTACTTCTATCCAAGGAAACCCATTCCACGTTTGAATCCTGGAAGAAAGCTACGGCCCGGAACAAGGGAAAGAGGTGGCTCTAAGCTGGAGAAAGCCAGGCATTGGATCATAGGATTGAGACTTGAAGGAACCTTTGAAATTATCTAGTCCCAGCCCCTTCTTTTGTAGATGAGGAAGCTAAGGCCAAAAATGGCAAGTGACTTTTCACTACTGGTCACACTACTAGTAAGTAGAAAAGCTAGTTAGACCGGGAAGCCAGGCTTATGATTTTAAATCCAGTGCTCTTTACTTGGGACCAAGAGAGAACCCAGAGCCCAGGAGGAGGGAATTGGATTCTAGAATCTCACTCTCCATTGAGGACGCCCACAAATTGCAAGTTCTTGGGTCCAGAGCTGGGCTCTGCTGCTCCGTCCCGCTTCTTCATGATGGATCTAAGGGCACCTGAGAACAAAGTGTGCTTGTTGGGCTGGGCACCACCCTCAGGTATGCCCGCAGCCAGACAGAGTGGAAGGTGAGGGGTGAGCCAAACCTACCAGTGTGAGCTGTGCCCTTGCTCTGCGGAGCTGGCACTGGACACAGGACCCCATTCCCCGTTGGGGCAGCCTCTCCCAGGCTCAGCTCCAGGGACCCCAGCTCAGCCTGTGTGCCCTTTTCAGCCACAGCCTCCTGCCCCAGGCGGCTGGGGGTCTGTGTGGCAGCCTCTTGTTGTGGTGACCCCGATGCTGCCTCCTCTTCCTTCAGGAGCTGAATAGCCTCTAGCTCCTGGAGTCTCCCCTGCAGGAAGGCACTCACCCCACGCTGGTGTTCCAGACTGTTCTTCAGCATCTCTAGTTCTCTCTCAGCTGCATCTGATACCCCCAAAAGCTCCTCTGTCACCCATGTGGCTGCCTCCTGGGTGTCAGGCACTGCCAACATGCCCTCTTCACAAGTCTTGGGTGTTGCCAGTATACCTGCCTCAAAGGTCTCTGATGATGCCAACACACCCACCTCCTGTGTCTCAAACGCCGTTAATGTGCCTACTTCCCGGGTCTCAGGCACTGCTAACATGCCCGTCTCACAGGAAGCCCCCTGGGCCTGAGCTCGGGCCTTGGTC
This sequence comes from Gymnobelideus leadbeateri, assembly GCA_011680675.1. Lineage (NCBI taxonomy): Eukaryota > Metazoa > Chordata > Mammalia > Diprotodontia > Petauridae > Gymnobelideus > Gymnobelideus leadbeateri. Next base: position 226,950 of record WOXC01008093.1, read on the forward strand.
CCCCTCTCTGATGTTGCCAGTCTTTCGGTCAGCCGGCGTAATTCAGCCAGTTTCCCAGGCCGAGTCGTGGAGTCTAGCTCCAGCTCCAGCTCAGGTTCAGGGCCTAGCTGGTGCCCTGCCTGGATCAGACGAGCCCTTTCCTCACGTAAGGTGCGCAGCTGCTGCTGCAGAGCAGGAAGTGATTTCACCTGGCCCTCCAGCTCTCGAAGTCGCCGCAACGCAGCCGCCATCTGCTCCCGGACATGCTGTAGCTGGGCTGGGCTGGCAGCTGGGGCAGGGCTGCTGCGGCCGGAGCTCAGTGGGCTCTTCCAGCCCGGCCCGGGGCCAAGCCCGGCGCCAACGGGTGCCTGCTCCTGTTCCTGGGCCAGCCGCCGACTTGTCTCCAGCAATGTCTTCTCCACTCTGGGGTTTCTCACTAAGACTGTGCGGGGTGATAGTGGTGGCAGGAGGCCAAGGCTAAGAGGAGGTGCTGGGGCGAGGGACAAAGCTCCCCCAGACTCCCCCAGGCCCTGGGATGACCCCCGTCCATCCTCACTGGCTAAAGACTCTGTGGAAGTCCAGGGCCCTGGGCTACGAGGACTTCGGGGGCCAGAAGGCCTGGCTCCCCGGGGTCGACGGGTGGGCAATGGGGCTCTGCTACGGAGGCCCTGCCCACTTTCAATATCCTCCACATACTTCAGGAAATCCAGGTCCAACTGGAAGCCGTAAGGAGTCTCCACTGAGTATGGACTTCGAGCCCCACCATCCTGGTCCCTGTATAGAAAGGGGCCGCCCAGGTCTGGAGGGCAGAGATACATGGTTCAGAACTAGCAACAGTCAAGGCTAGAGACCAAAAAGGTGACACGGGGTCAGACCCAAGTACGTGGGGAGCAAATATAGGGCTGAACCCAAAGGCCAGGGGAAGGGAGAACCCAGAAGTCACTCTATCCAGGACAGCAAAAGGGATGCCCTGCTGGAATATTTGAACCCATTACCTTCCCACCAATTCCTCTTCCTGGTTACAGAAAGAAAATGACCTGAGTGGCCTGAATTTCCTTGCCCTTTTCACCAACCCAATCACTTTAGCCCCTTGGGAAGAGGAGGAAGTTTTCCCTGCCCCAAATTGTTCTTACCTGGAAGGTTCTGGTTCATAGCAAACTTGGCCATTGTCTCTGTGGGCAAGCAGGAAAAAAGGTATTAGCCCTAGACCAGCAAGTTTACAAAATGTTTAACCCTGATCCTGCCCAACCTGCCCTCTCCCCTAGAACTCTGGGGTTTTCAGTGGGCCCCTTCCCCAGCCCCCCAGGACCAGGGCCTTTCAGCCTTAAGGCATTGTTCTGCAGGTAGGGAGGAGAAGGAAAGAAACTTGATTTGGAGTCAGAAAAACCTCAGTTCACACCCCAGCTCTGAATCACTTACTACTTGTGTGACTTTGAGGGCATCATTTAACCTGTTTAAACTTCATTTTGTTCCTCTATAAAATGAAGGGGTTGAACTAGTTTGGGGGGTCCTTAACCCTTCTGTGACATAGTTCCCTTTGTCAGGGTGGTAAAGTCTGTGGACCCCTTTTCAGAATTATGTTTTGCTACTTATGTTCAAAATTGAAGGAAATGGTAAATTTCAGTTAGAGATGATTAAAAAAAATACATTTTTTTCTTCATCCAAATTCACAGACTTGAAATCTAACCTCAAGTCCCTTGGGTTAAGAATCCCTGGATGAGTGATCTCAAATCCCTCCCAACTCTGACTTATAACATTCTAAGGTCCCACCCAGCTCTGACATTCTATGTTCCAGTGACTTCAACTCTAAGACAAACAATGATTTCCCAGGGAGTACCAAGACCCCTTTACCAAAACCAAAAACAATTGAGAAGCCAGACTGAAGGGAGCACCCCTTCCCCACCCAACCCTGAGCAAAGGCACTCCCTCCACTTTACTCAAGAATTCATGTCCTGAGTCTGTGGCTCTCTGGAGAAGTACAGAAGAGTTTTCAGGTTCTCTTCTATACTCACCTTGCTGCCTCTAGGACATGGTGACCTACCTGCTGATGGGGCAGAGAGGTGAGACTCAGAAGGATATACTGATGGGGCTTCCCCAGATCCCCTCTCTCAGTATCAAAGAAGAGGAGAAACAAACTTGGCATGAGGATTATCCCCAGCAGGATCCTTGAAATCAATCAACAAGCATTTATTAAGCACCATTTGTATGCCAGACTCTATGCCAGGTGCCTAGAGATACAAAGAGAAAAATAAAATAGTCTCTGCCCTCAAGAAGCTTATATTCCTTGGGGGGGAAACAATATATCCATATATGAGTATGTACAAAATATCGATGAAGTAAATACATAGTAATGGGGGCAGGGGAGTCCCTGGCAGCTGGGAAGATGAGGAAGTCTCTTGTTCTAAGAGTAGGGGGAACCTGAGCTGAGGTTTGGAGGAAACCAGGGACTCTAAGAGTCAGATATGAAAACGGAAATGTGCTCTAGACAAGGGATAAGTTCTAGACAGCCTGTGCAAATGCTTGGAGAGAGGAGATGGAGAACCAAGTTCTAGAAATAGCCAGAAGGCCAGTCTGGAGGAACCATAGAGCACATGAAGGGAGGAATGTATGATAGGGCTTGAAAGGGAAGCTGGAAACAGGTTGTGAACTCTAAGTAGATAGACGGGCCTCCAGGTAGGGCTCTCTCTGGCAGCTAGAATGTGACACCTCTAGTAGAGCTAAATTTCATGGTATAGAAGGAATAAACACTTGATTTGGAGTCAGAAGACCTGAGTTCAAATCATGCCTCTGCCTTGATTTCAAGGACCCTGCTAGAGATCATCTTGATGCCTCAGCACCTACTCTTCCTCCTCAGGTTCCTTCTTTGTAAATAGGATTGGACTAGATGACTTGTAAGGTCCCTCCCAACTTTAAAAACCTAACACTATACTACATAATGACTTGAGGGAAGTGTTTAAGAGAAGCAGTCACAGGAGCAGGTGACGATTCCTCCCTTCCTATTATGCCAGGAGAAATTGAACACCTTTGGAATGGAGATCAAAAATATCAGAGGAGTCAGTTGTTCTGAGAAGGAGAAACAAGGCTGGTGATCAGAGAGGACACTCTGGATTATCTGACAGAAGACTGCCTTCTCTGGCAGGAGGAAAGTAACACTCTGGACCAAAAAAGGGAGTAATTTCTTAGGGACACTGGCCTCCTGGGTCCAAGGAAGGGAAGATGAGACTCAGAGTTTTAATAGAGGATCCCAGGGAAACAGACCACCCATGCGCCTATGAAATCAAATGGAACCATATTTGTAAAGCACAGCACATAACAGGCATTATCTAGGGGCCTATTCCCTCCTTTCCCTATGATTTTAGGACCTAGAAATAACTGGTCACATTTACACACACTTTAAAAGAAAGTCAAATTTATATTGCCCACAAGATGGTTAAAAGCTCTGTAACCTTACGTAAATCACTTCCCTTCTCTGTAAAATGGGGGAAGGGGTCTGGCCCAGACAGCATCCAAGATCCCTCTAAAAATCTCATGATTCTAGAATGAAAGGTCTAAGGACATTTTCTACAAATGAGTCATTATGAGGCATCCAGGCAAGCAGGAGGGGAGGGGAGGAAGGCCGTAGGCAGAGAACACCCAAGCCTTGGGTTCCCAAGAGACTTAACCTCCAAGGACGCTTATGTTCAGTACTCTCACCAGACAGGAGGGAAGGAACAGCACAGCCTGGGACCCAAGGGAACTGGGTTCCAATCCTGACTGCAGCACCGGCCTTAGGGGAGTCCCTCCTTTTTTTTTCTGGGCCCCACTTTCCCTATCTATACACAAGGAAGTTGGCCTCTCCCTGCCCTCCCAGCTGGAACAATGTGTGAGTCTAACATCCTGGAAATGGGAGAAGTGACTTCATTGCCCAGAATCAGGGAGGAGGCCAAAAGGAACAGCTGAGCACACAGTACAAAGCCAAGGGTGCTGGAACATCTGTTTGCAACTGCAGCCTGAGCTCTCTAAGCGGCCAAAACAGCCACAGGGTCAAGAAGGCAGTCTTTGGGACGAGGGTCCACCCCGCCTCACCAAGGGGAGATCAGGAATGCTGAGGCCAGTAGAAAAAACAGGGGTCTGAGGCTCCTCCCCTGTCCAAGCTAGTGATACATAATTCAGACATTCCAGTCTCATCTGGAAGCATGCCAACTCCGTGAAGCTGGACAGGCAGGCACCAAAGGGGAAAGAGAGGAGGGCCCTGGACCCAAAAGATGGATGCTGATGTTGGGTCTCCCAAGGGTTATCTTCCCCAATGCCCTGTAAGCTCTACCCTCACCTGGGCCAACTCCTGCATGAAGCCTTCTCTGACCCAGCTTCAGGAAAGAATGTGCCCCCTGGATGACTCAGCACAGTGCCTTCACCTCTCTCCACTACATTTCTCACACTCCCTAGTAGCAGAATTATTGGTTTACTTGTTCCTCCCTAGTTAGATGTCATGTTGGAAGCTCCTTGGGATTCCGGTCTGGGTTATGATGTGTAATGCTTTGTAAACATGGATTTTTGAATCCCCAGTCCTGGGCCATAGATTCATAATAAATGCCACTTGAATTGGACAAATTAATTCTCTGACCCCATTAGGCAGGAGTCTGTCCATTCCAACCTCCCTGATTCTTTCATTTGGCCAGAGCAAGTGACGCCCCCCCCACCTTCCGCTCCCCTGCCCCCCAGTGGTGATGGCTCAGGCTCAGCAAAGCCAGATGCCAAAGGCTAGAGGAAACAGGAACAAAAAATACTTAGACGTGATCAGTCTCTGGCAGTAACAGCTCAGGGACTGGGTCTATTTGGGGTTTGGAGAGGAGGAAGGAGTTCAGGGTCTGATTTGGACCCTGGCTCTCTGGGCCAATTCCTATCGGTAGAACAGGCTGTCTCTAATGTTAAACCAGAATTTAAGAAGAGATTACAGGACCACTGAGGCTTCTGCATCCCACCCAGGCCTGAGATTCTAGGAGTCTGTAAACTCAGTGATGTATGTGTGAAGAACACAGCCCTCTCTCCACCACCCCCACCACAGCCTATCAGTGTCATGTGATACCACCCACCTCCCCGCCCCATCACTTTATGGAGCATGTCCATGTGTGTATGTGTGTGTATCAGAGTGGGATCCAAGCCCCGATTTTAGTAAACAGCTCCGCTTGCTTCACCCGCCTACCCCCTGCCCTAGGCTGTCAAGGAAGCCAGATGCTTCTCCCTAAGAGCCCCTCATTAGCCCATCATGACTCCCAGGGCCCTGCCAGCTATTTTGGGATATTACATGGCTGTTATCACTGGGTGACAAGTTGGGGAGGGGAAAGGAGGAAGAAAGGCTTAACTGTTGACGAGTGGATGAATTATAATAGCTCACACTTCGAAGGTTTTACAAAGTGCTTTCCTCCCAACAGCCCCCAGAGTTAAGTAGTGTGGGTATTACTCCCATTTTACAGATAAAGAAACAGACTCAAGAGGCAAAATTACTTGCTAGTTGTTCAACCTTGGATACAAGGCTGAAAGAACTAGGATTTGAAGAGTGCCATTCTTTCCACGGGGGGTATCTCCAACTACAGACTTCTATCTCCTATATGAATATGAGTATTTTGAGGCAAATATTCTGCTTACTGAATTTTACTTTCCCCCTTTTATAACATGAGTAGACTAGAAGACTTTGTCTGTCTTTTCCAGCTCTAAATCCTGTGGTCCTAAGACCTTGGTAGTTGTCCCAGACCCTATTATGAGGGGCCCAAAGGTATTAGAGGCTGACCACCTGAGGATCAGAGGAGGAAAGCCTGGCTTTTCCCTTCCTGCATGAAGGACTGTAGGAACTGACCTCAATGAAACCCCACCCGATGCAGGGATTGATGTCCCAAGATTGCCCCCCCCCCCAGTTCCCTCACTATTCCTAGGAGTGGGAGGGGCCGGAAGGGACAAAGATTCTTCCTTCCTAGCTAGGCGGCTTCATCCGCCTGCCCATTGTCTCTCAGAGCCCCTGGGGCTGCTTCCCAGGCCCCAGCTTCCGGGAGAGGTTAGGGCACCCCCCCCCCTCCAGGCCTGGTCTCCAGGGCTGAGGGGAAAAGATAGTTGATATCCAAGCATCAGCTAGGTTATACAGAAGAGGTCTGGTACCAAGCCCTGGTAGGAAGCTGTACAATATAGTCTTCCAGTTGTAAGCCCCTACCCTTACCTGAGAAAGGAGTAGGAACATGGTCAGAGGCTTCCAAGTTACCCCCCACCCCAGGCAGCCCCCTCCTTCTCTTAGGACAAAACCTTAACAACTTCCCCCTCCCCCCTCCACATACTTGCACGCACACCTGCCCCCGTCTAGTCACAACGATGGGTAATCACATCCTCCCCTATTGGGGGTGACAAAAATAGAGAAGACCTTTCCTGTCCAGCTACTCAGTCCTTCCTGGGACGTATTTGAGAGCCCACTCCTCTCAAGGCCTTCCTTGTACCCTTCTCTTCAAACCTTCCAGGAAAGACGACCTGCCTAGAAAATACTCCCTGAATTGGACTGAATTTGCAACCCCATTCCCACCCTCACCTACTCCAAGGGTCGCCACCACTCCTGTCTTCTCCCGCGCAGCCCCACTTTGGTCCCCCGCCCCCCACTCTCCTCCTCAGATCCTCAGTCTATGAGCCCTAAAACCTCCAACCCTAGGGCCCCTCCCTGCCCCCCATCTCCTGCTCCCTCAACCCCTACATCCCCACCCCCGGTTCTTCTGAGCCTCCCACTTCTCCCTCCCTCCAGTCCCGTCGGGAATTCCAAACTCACCTACCTGAACAGCTCCTGGCCCCGACGCCGGAGCCTCCGCCAGCATACGATGCTCTCCTTAATAAACCCGGGACTGGAACTGGCAACTACATCAGCCAATCATCACCGCAGGGTTCCGGAAGGACCAATAGTAGTGTAAGGGCTGGTGAGGGGCGGGGGATCCGAAAGCTGATCATGCTTCTCTGAGTCCAAACTGAGGAAGGGACAGATTTCCAAGCCCCTCCCTGCAGGCTGCTTTCGGCCAGACTGGCTGATCCTGATCCAGCCACCCAGGCCTAGAGTTTCTTCTGTCCCGAGCGACTACGGGAGAACTCAAAACCTAGAACCTGGCCCAATGACTAGGGAACCAAGCCCAAAACTCATAGCCAAGGCCAGAACCCAGTCCAGGGAAGAGATCAGAGTTCAGAGTCAAGCCCAGAACCAATCCCAGAAAGCTCAGAGTGGAAACCAGAATACGGCCCAAAATGAAGACTGGAGCCTACCCCAAAACTGAGACCAGGATTCAGACTAGAGGCCAGTTTGGAGTCCAAAACTCAGCCCTACTCATTTGGGATCACTAAGGTGCCCAGAATCTGCCCCAGAACTGAGTCTCTAGAGCTCAGAGCCCAGCCCAGCTCAAAACTAAGTCAGAAGCTCCAGATTGGAATTTTAGACCCTCCTTCCACAGGTGACACCCTCCCAGTCTGCCTTGTTTCAGGCAATCACCTCAACCGCACCCTCCAGAGGCACTCACCAGCCCTTCTGGTCACTTGGCGGCCTTTAATACTTAAACTGTTCATTCTTTCTCTATGTATTTGTTCTCTCTTCCCCAACCAAACTTAGGAAGGTCAGAGCCCCAGAGGGACAAAGTGGGACAAGGCCTCCAGAACCCATCCTGTTCCCCCATTACCTTCTGCCTTTAGGTCATAAAACCCCAAGAAAATACTAGATTCAAGGAATTAGATGTTGGGACTCAGACTAAAATAGGAGATGACTAAGAAATACTGCCAAAAGCTAGACTTGTATTCTATTATCTGCTCCAATGCTTGCCTGGCTTGAAAATAATTTCTCCTTCTGTTAGGTCTGGACCCCAAATTTAACAAATGTTTATTACCTCCTATATACAGTCCTTCCCTAGGTCTCTCAGAAACCTTCCTTCCCTCGACTAATTACAGACTCATAGGATTTTGAGCCCCACCCACCCAACACCTAGCTCTATGAGCTATGTCATGCAGGGTTATCCAAGATAGACAGATCATAGTGGAGGGTTCTGATAAAAGGTGATCCACAGAAGAAGGAAATGGCAAACCAATTGAGTATCTGTGCCAAGGAAACCCCACAGACAGTGCTAAAATGATTAATGAGATAACATCAGAAGATGAACCCCTTGGTTAGAGGTCCAATATGCTACTGAGAACAACTACAAGTTGCTTCAGTACTAGTGAAGCAGCTGGGCCAAAGCTGAAAGAAAGTTCAACTGTGGATGCAAATGGTGACAAAAGGAAAGTGTGATTCTGTAGAGATCAACATTGTATAAGAATCTGGAATGAAAGATCTAGGAACCAAGGTAAGTTGGATGTGGTCAAATAGGAAATGGAAAGATTAAGCATTGACATCTTGGGTGTCAGTGAACTTAAACAGATGAGACTGGGTGAATTTAATACAGATGATCACTACATATACCACTGTGCGAAAGAATCGTTTAAAAGAAATGGAATTACTAAAAGGTAAGAAAAGTAGTATTGGGGCATAATCTCAAAAAGGACCAAATCATATCTGTGCAAATCCAAGGCAAATAAATCATTCAACATCACAGTAATACAAATCTATGCTCTAACCACTGATGCTGAAGAGGCCAAAGTTGATCAGTCCTATGAAGACCCACAACATCATCTGGAAATAATGCCCAAAAAAGATCATCATAGGGCATTGGAATGCTAAAGTAAGAAATCAAAAAATAGTTGGAATAACAGGCAAGTTTGGCCTTGGAGTACAAAATAAAGCAGACTAGTAGAGTCTTGTTAAGATAACCACTAATCATAGAAAACACTATTTTTCAACAATCCAAAAGACAACTACACACGGACATCACCAGATGGTCAATATAGAAATCATATTGAATGCATATTTTGCAGCCAGGGTGGAGAAGCTCTATACCTGGGGACCCAGAGGTGACTGGCTTGGATTATGAGCTTCTTATTGCAAATTTTAAACTTAAGTTGAAGAAAATAGGGAAAACAAATAGACCACTTAGGTATGACCTAAATAACATCCCTTATGAATATGAAGTGGAGGTGATGAGTAAATTTGAGGCATTAGATCTAGTAGGTAGGGTATCTGAAGAACTATGGACAGAGGTTCACAAAATTGTACAGGAGGCAGAAACAAAAAATATTCCAAAAGAAAAGAAGAGCAAGAAAGCAAAATGACTTCTGATGAGGCTTTCCAAATAGCTAAGGAAAGAAAGAAAATGAAAGGTGAAGGAGAAAGTAAAAGATATACCCAACTGAATGTAGAATTCCAGAGAATAGCAAGGAGATATAAGGAGGTTTTCTTAAATGAGGATTGCAAAGAAATAGGGAAAACAACAATAGAATAGAAAAGGCAGCTCTCTTCAAGACAATTGGAGATATCAAAGGAAAGTTTCATGCATAAATGGGCATGATAAAAAAAAATGGCAGCGATCTAATTAGAAGATTCTTGCTCCTCAGAAGGAAAGCTATGGCAAATCTGGACAGCATACTGAAAAACAGAGGCATCACCTTACCAACAAAAGTCTATATAGTCAAAGCTATGGTTTTTCCATTAGCAGTGGATGGCTATGACATCCACTATGGCTATGACCATAAGGAAAGCTGAGCACCAAATTTTGGTGCTGGAGAAGACTTTTGAGAGTCTCTTGGACCTCTAGGGAATCAAATTGGTCAATACTGAAAAGAAATTAATTCACTAGAAGGTCAAATTTAAGCTGAAGCTTAAATACTTGGCCACATAATGAGAAGATGGGGCTCGTTGGAAACGACTCTGATGTTGGGAAAGATTGAAAGCAAAAGGAAAAGGGGACAGCAGAGAATGAGAGGGAGAGATAATATGGAAACAACATGAGCTTAGACAGACTTCAAGAGACAGTGGAGGATAGAAGGGCCTGGTGCGCTATGGTCCATGGGGTCATGAAGAGTTGGCCATGACTGAATGACTGAACGAGAACAACAAAGATTTTGAGCAGGAAGATGATTGAATACAATCCTCCCAATTTTAGAGATGAGTAAATTGAGGCCCAGAATTAGAAAGTGGCTTGCTTAGTGACAGACCTCAGTCTAGATCAGGTCTTTTGACTCCAAATCCAATGCTCTTTCTCCTGTTTTATGAGACACCCCCCCTCCCAAATCCCCGATTTTTCGTCTTTCTCCCACGCCCTATCTCCCCTTTAGTTAGGTAAATAATAATAACTGACATTTCATGTGAAGTGTATAAAGGGAGGCAGCTGGGTGGCCCCATAGTGCACAGAGCACTTAGGCCTGTAGTCAGGAATACCTGATTTCAAATCCAGCCTCACATACTCACTAGCTTTCTAACCATGGGCAGGTCACTTAAACTCAGTTTGCCTTGTTTCCCATCCACAAAATGGGGACAATAACATGATAAAATGAGATGATATGTATTAAACACTTAGCACAGAGCCTCTCAGTAAGTGGTTGCTGTCTTTCATGCTCGTAGAGGACTTAAATGACGTCACTATGTAGAAGTCAAGTACACTATGTCCAACTGTGACTGATCAGACCAATATGAGCTCTACCACAGTGGGGCACAAACAGTCCATATGAACATTTGGAGTGTAGCTGTCTCTAAATCTGTGTGTTTCATGTTTCCTTTGAGCTACTGAAGTTCTGCTTCCCTCACAGAGCACAGCACCTTCTTTGATGAGGGCATGCTATGCTGAGTACTCCTGTGCCAATGTCTCCCATATCACACAATCAATTCCAAAGTACAGAGAGAACTTGAGAGTGTCCTCATATCGTTTCTTCTGACCTTTGTGTGAGTGCCTGCCTTGCATAAGTCTCCATAAAATAGTCTTTCAGACAAATGTATGTTTGGCATTCAAACAATGTGGCCAGCCCATCAGAGTTGCACTCTCTCTGTAGTAGAGTGTAAATGTTTGGCAGTTCAGCTTGAGAAAAGACCTCAGTGTCCGCTACCTCATCTTTCCAGGTGATCTTCAAAATCTTTCTAAGACAATTCAAATAGAAGCTTATTCAGTTTCCTGTCATGGTGCTGGTAGACTGTCCAAGTTTCACAAGCATACAACAATGAGGTCAGCACCACAGCTCTGTAGACCTTCACTTTGGTAGACAGTCTAATACTTCTCTTCCACACTTTCTTTCAGAGCCTCCCAAACAGTGATCTAGCTCTGGCAAGGAAGGCATCAGCCTCATCAACTATGTGTATATCTCTGGAAAGTACGCTGTCAAGGTAAGTGAACTTATTCACAACATTCAAAATTTCTCCATTTGCTGTTACTGATGATTCCATGTGATGCTGGCTGTTGGAGAAAGTCTCTTTTCTTGGTGTTTGTTGTCAGGCCAAAAGTAGCACAAGCAGCAGAGAACCAATCTGTACTTTGTTGCATCTCAGACTCAGATGCTGCATTAAGTGCATTATCGTCTGTGAACAAAAAGTCAAGCACCAACTCTCCTTCCACTTTGGTCTTGGCTTGTAGCCTTTTCAAGTTAAATAATTTACTATCAGTGTAGTAGTGACCTTGATTCTGTTTTTTCTCATTGAAGGCATTTGACAACATCGATGGAAACATTGTGCTAAAAAAAAAAAAAAAGCATGGGAGCAAGCCCACAGCCCTGCTTCACTCCACTGGTGACTCAGAAAGTGTGAAGAGCATTGACAAATTGTTCACTCAGTAGAGGAGCTCTCTAATCTGTTGACATTAAGTCTTCTAGTAGTCATGTTGCCTTGGGGCCATTGCTTTTGTTTCCTGCAAATGTTTAGCTTGAAGAGGATAAGTCTAGGATTGGCCTAGCACTCTGGGCCGCACATCACCTTCATCATTCTTGCATCCTGTCTGTCTATTTTCCTTACAATGACATAGTCTATTAAATGCTAATGTTTGCTTTGAGGGTATATCCATGAAGTTTTATTGTATTTAGGCAGATAGTGTTGGTGGTGAGAAGGTTATGAGTCACCCAAGACTTCAGTAGTAAGTGCCTGCTGCTGTTGTGTTTCCAATTCCATATCTCCCAAGGACTCCCTGCCATGTCTAATATTCTGTGCCTACTCTGGCATTAAAGTCACCCAGAATTACAAGCTTGACCTTTTTTTGGTACATTGATGATGAAGGTATCCAGATCTTCATGAACTTTTTCTTTGACCTCATCAGGGTTCATCATGGTGGGAGCACATGCACCAATGATGGTGGCATGGCGTATTCCTGCAAACAGCAAATGCATCATCATGAGTCTGTCATTCACCCCATCTGGGAGGCATACCACTTGTTGACTAGATTAGATCTGACTTCAGAACCTACACCAGCTTCACAGAGATCCTCAACACAGTGACCACTCCAGAGAAAAGTGAATCCACCTCCAACTTTGGTAAACTAGGCTCATTTGCTAGCAGGCTGCCATTTAGATGGGAAACCTGCTGAGTTCTCTCTCAACCAGAGCTGTTTATCTTTCAAGTCTACTGGATTTAGTGTAATCCACAAGCATGTGCACATTCCATGTACTGATGGTGAGTGGGATCATCTTTGCAGAAGCTTTTATATATTTTGTTGTGGTTGTTCTTTCAACTACAGGGTAGGATCCCTGCCTGTTGTGGTACTCAGGCCAGGATTCGGTTAAGTGAAGCAGATGATCTTGGCCCTTAATAAAGGCAGCTCAGACACCCAGGGGACTGCTGAATGCCACTGGTGCTTCAGTCTGGTGAGAAGATGACCAGCCTGGGCTGTCTGTGTGCACAGCTGTGACTACAGCTCCTACTGCGACCACACCTCTGCTTAGTCACTTGCCCGTTGCCACAAGACTTTAAGGTAGGTAAAAATAGCAACACGGTATGGGTAACGTCTTTTGACTTGGGCATAAATTGGATTTAAGTAGGCAAAGTTGCACAAAGTCATCAGAGTTCAGTGATAAGACAAAAGTCAAGATAACTGGCAATGGCCCATGATGCAGCAGATGGCCTTGGCATCTATGATGTCTGATCAAACTCTAAGCCCTCCACAGCACCTGCTTCCACTGCCTTCATGGACCATGGGAACAAAATGTTCATGTCTGCCCATTCTGCTGGGGGAAATCTTCACATGCTTGGGGTAGACAAACCCTACCTCACTGAAAGGTTGGAGGCCTGTCAGTTACCTTCTTCTTAATTTAGCCAGCCTGCCAAAAGGTGTGTCCACTACACATGCTACAACTTCTTGGAGCCACAGGTGAGAGTTGGGTGGCAGATAGACACCAAAGGTGGACAACAGCCCAGACATGTCAGCAGCTGTCACACCAAAGGTACTAGTCTTACCTGAACACCTGAACACTCCCTCTCACATAGTAGGGACTATAAAAATTCTTATTCCTTTCCCCCTTGTTCCCTTCCCATGTTCAATCCTTCACCCATTTGAAGAAACTCTATTTCATTATCACCATTTTACAAATGGAGAAGCTGAGGCTGAGAGAGGTTAAATTACTTGCTCAGGGGCACATAGCTAGTAAGTGTCTAAGGCTTGATTTTAAGTCAGATCTTCCTGCCTCCAGGTCCTGCGCTCTTATCCAGTCTATGCATTCAATCTCTCATTCCTCTCCAGGCTCTTCTCTTGTCTCTGTATGTTCTCTATCATGCCACAAAAGCCTGCTCACCCTGGAATTACATTTCACCCCTGCGTCCCATTCCTCTGATTGTCTCATTACTCCCAGAACCTCTATTTTAGGGAAAGCACCCCAGACTTTCTTTATCACACCCCTCATGGGTACCTTCTCTGCTTTTTAGCTCCCTTTCATGTGCCCCTTCTCCCCACCTCCACCTTAGAATGTAAGCTCTTTGAGGGCAGGAACTATCTTTGTGAACTATTTGTGAACTCACTTCTTAGCACAGTGCCTCATATATAGTAAGTGATTAATAAATGCTTTTTAGTGGGACTTGACTTTTCTAATTTACCATACTACCTATACTCTAAACTGAGCTGCCAAGTTACCTGTGGAAAAGCAGATATCAAGCCTTGAATTTAGAGACAAAGGATCTGAGACTGACTAGACTGCAAAGTCTTGAACAAGTCCCTTTTCCTTTGTCAGCCTCAGTTTCCTCACCTGTAAAATAAGGGACATTGGCCTAGGCAACCTCTAAAATCCCCCTTAGCTCATAAAGCACTTGGTAACCCCTTAAAACAGATAAACAAATATCTGTTATGATGATGACCATCTGAGAGAAGACCTCATTCATTCCGACACAAATAGTGGAATTTAGTTACCTCAAATGATGGGGATCTTAGCAAGCATTAAGGGGAGATGGAGCTGACATAAATGGATAGCTAGGAGGGAATGGGATCTGACTTAGAAATAATTGTGGATCTGGGAAAATGAGAATCGACCAAGTTGGTGTAGGTGATGTGTGAATAAAATGTCCCATCATCTCCATCATCCAACATGTCCTGCATTCAGGAGATCCCAACATGCCTTGCTTTGTCATACTGAGTAATGGTGGAGAGCCTTCCTATTCTGTAAATCTGGGGATGACATGAATTAAGGAATTTCTAACACTTGTACCTTCTACTATTAAACTTGGACTTGAATCTGAAAGGTTAAAAAAAAAAAAAAGATCTTTCATTCCAGGGAGACTCTCTCTACAGCAAGAGTTAATAACCATTTTTGTCAAGGATCCCTTAGGCAGCCTGGTAAAGACTATGAATCCCTTCTCATAATAATTTTTTTCATGCAAAAATAAAATTCAGAGGATTACAAAAGAAATCAGTGTTTTGAAATAAAGTTTTTGAAAAATATTTTTTAAACAACTTCACAGACCCCAGATTAAGATCTCTCCATCTACAGAAATTCAGACAGAAGGGCTGATAAAGTCAGACAGCAATTTTTTCTTCCAGACCCAGAAGAACTGTCATTTTTTTGATGGTCTGTAGCAAATTTTTATCAACCACAAAATGTTTCACTACCTCTTTCAGTCTCTAAACAGACTTGTCCTGTTTTCTCCCTGTTTCTACTAACAACCAGAGAAATGTCAGAGGTGAAAGGTATCTTGAAGTTCATGGAGTACAACTCCTTTCTTTGACATAGAGGAAAGCTGAGGCCTAGAGAATCTCAGCTGTTCTCTCTATTTGGTCTCTCCCCTCTGAAATCTAATTTCTATACAGCTGCCAAAGCAATATTATGAAAGCACAATATTCTGACCACATTACTCCCTTTCTTCATAAATTTCAGTGGAATGTGAACACAATTGCAAAGCACCCTTTACATAAAGACAAATAGTTGGAAAAATATTAATTGCTCATGGGTAGGCCAAACCAGTATAATAAAAACTATAATACCTCCTAAATTAATTTACTTATCAGTGCCATAGCAATAAAGCTACCAAAGGATTATTATATGGAATTAGATAAAATTAAAAGATTCATTTAGAGAAATAAAAGGTCAAGAATCTCCAGGGAAAGAATGAAAAAAGTGGGAAGGAAAGGGGCCTTGTAGTACCAGATCTTGAACTATCCTACAAATCAATAATCATTGGAACAATTTGTTACTGGTTAAGAAATAGAGATGTTCAATTGGGGAATGACTAAACAAGTTGTGGTATATTAATGTAATGGAAGACTATTGTGCTATAAGAAATGAGGAGCAGATAGTCTTCATAAAAACCTGGAGAGATTTATATAAACTGATGCTGAGTGAGGAGAGCCAAACCAGAACTTTGTACACAATTTACAGGTACATCGTATGTATGACAACTGACTTTGATAGACTGGGCTCCTCTCAGCAATGCAAGGTTAAAAGACAACTCCAAAAGACTCATGATGGAAAGGGTTATCCATATCCTAAGAAAGAACTACAAAGTCTGAATGCAGATTGAAGCAAACTACTCGCTCCCTCTCTTTCATGTTTTGTTTTGTTTCTTCTTTCTCGTTGTTTACTCCATTAGTTATAACTCTTGTTTACAACTTGACTAATGTTTAATGAGAAGGTTTTTATAGAACCTATATCAAATTGTATGCCACCATGAGGGGAGAGGGGGGAGGAGGAAGAGGGGGAGAAAATTTGGAACTCAAGGGATTATGGAACTGAATGTTGTAAACGAATAGTAAATGTTAAAAATTATTATTAAAAAAAGAAATAGAGATGTTGATCAATAGAACGGATTAGATATACAATATACAGAAGCAAACAAGCATAGTAATTTAGTGTTTGATAAACCCAAAGATCCTAGCTATTGGAGGAGGAGGTAAAAACTCACTATTTGACAAAAAATGTTGGAAAAACAGGAAAGTAGTCCAGCAGAAACTAGGTATAGACCAACACCTCATGTCATATACCAAGATAAGCTCCCAATGGCTTCATGATTTAAACATAAAGGGTGATATCATAAGCAAATCTAAGGAACATAGAATAAATTATCTGTCAAATCTATGGACAGGGGAAGAGTTGATGACCAAATAAAGAATAGGAAGGATCAAAGGAGGCAAAACAGACAAATTTGACTAAATAAAATTGAAGTTTTTGCACAAACAAAACCAATGAAATTAAAATGAGAAGAAAAGGGAATAAGCATTTATATGGTACCTACTATATGCCAGGCACTGTGCTGTTTTTTGACAAATATTTTCACATTTGATTCTCACAGCCTTTCAAGGTGGGTGCTATTATTATCCCCATTTTATAGTTGAGAGAACAACCAAACAGAGCTTAGATGACTTGCCCAGGGTCACACAGCAAGTGTGTGAAGCTAGATTTGAACTCAGGGCTTCTTGACTCCAAGCCCAACACTCTTTCCATTGTGTCAGCTAGCTGATAGAAGATATAGGGTGAAAAAAAATCTTTGCAGCAAATTTCTTTGATACAGGTTTCATTTCTAAGGTATATAGGGAACTGATTCACATGTATAAGAATAAGAGACATTCCCCAATTGATAAATGACCCAAGGGATATAAATAGGCAGTTTTCAGAGGAAGAAATCTCAGTTACCAATAGCTGTATGAAAAAAAAATGTTCAAAATCACTAACAGAGAAATACAAATTAAACCAATTCTGAGGTTCTATACCCATCAGATTGGCAGGGGTGAACAAAAACGGAAATGAAAAATGCTAGAAGGGTTGTTGGAAAATAAATCCTTTAACGTACTGTTGGGAGAACTGTGAACTGGTCTAACTATTCTGGAAAGCAATTAAAACTATGCCCCCAAAACCTATTAAACTATGTATACCAGTTGATACAATGATTGTACCAAGTACTGCGCATAAGGTTTTTCTTGATCCCTGACGCCCAGATGCTAATATCTCTTCCTGGCAGAAAAAAAAAAAAATACCCCCTCTAAATCTTATCTCTACTTAAATGAGAACATGTTGCTTCTCTTAATAGAATATAAACTCCTAGAGAGTAGGGACTGCCTCATTGTTTTCTTTGAACCTCCAGCACCTAGAAACCATACTCATTACTTAAAGTCACACAGACAGTAAATGCCAGAGCTAGGACTAGAACCCAAACCTCTATTGTAATCAGAGCTGCTTCTTCATCCCCTAACTCCTTCCTTTCAGTCCAGGCCCTCTGAGTGAGGTTGGGGGAGGTCAGAGAGGGCAACAGTAGAGAATTTAAATATTTAACCCGCCACCTGGAGCTGGGAGTTGGGAAACATACCTTTAGGTGTCAGAGGGCATCACCTACTGGCAAAGCTTGAGAAGACAAGCTTTTTGGAGTTGTGAACTGATCCAACCATTCTGGAGAGCAATTTGGAACTATGCCCAAAGGGCTATAAAAATGTGCATACCCTTTGACCCAGCAATACCACTTCTGGGGCTGTATCCTAAAGAAATCATACAAGTGGGAAAAGAGCTCATATGTACAAAAATATTTTTAGCAGCTCGTTTTGTGGTGGCAAAGAATTGGAAATCAAGGGGATTTCCATCAATTGGGGGAATGGCTAAACAAGTTGTGGTAGATGAAGGTAATAGAATACTATTGTGCTATAAGAAATGAAGAGTAGTTGGATTTCATAATAACCTGGAGAGACATATAAACTGATGCTGAGTGAGGGGAGCAGAACCAGAAGAACACTGTGCACAATTACAGACACATTGTATCTGTGACGACTGACAGATAGATTAGGCTCCTCTCAGCAATGCAAGGCTATAAGACAACTCCAAAAGACTCATGATGGAAAGGGCTATCCACATACAAAGAGAGAATTACAGTCTGAATGCAGATTGAAGCAAACTACTTACTCTTTTTTGTTTTGTTTTGTTCCTCTTTCTCGTTGTTCATTCCATTGGTTATAATTCTTCTTTACAACCTGACTAATGTTTAATGTGAAGGTATTTGTAGAACCTATATCTGATCCTGCTGCTATGGTGGGGGAGGAGGGAAAAGAGAGAAGGGAGGAAAATTTGGAACTCAAAAGCTTGTGGAATTGAATGTTATAAACTAAAAGTGAATACATTAATTAAAATTTAAAAAAAAGAAGACATGCTTTCTTCCCTCCTATTTGGGAGGGAGAACTAAATTTGTTCATTCACTCATCAAACATTACAGAATCTCAGAATTTCAAAGTAAGGGAAGACCTCAGAAGCCATCAGTTCCGGCTTGTACCTGGTCAAGGATGCTGTCTACCACATGTTCACCAAGTGCTCATCCTACTTTACTTAAAACCCCATAGTGAAGAGTAGCCCACTGACTACCTCCCAATGTGGCCTATTCCATCCCCATTTGGGCAGCACGAATTGTTCAGGAAGTTTTGACCTCACCTACAAGCTAAATTTAGTTCTTTGTGATTTCCATTCATTGCTCCTGGTTCTACTCTCTGGGACCAAGCAGAACAAGTCTAATTCATTTTCCACGTGTCAGCCTTTCAGATACTTGAAGACAGCTGTCAAGTTCACCCAAGTCTTCTTTTTTCTAAGGTAAACATATCCAGGGTCTTCAACACATCTTTATATGATATGGACTTAAACCCTACACTCTCATCCCGACCCTACCATGCCTAAGTCTATAACCCAAAGTGATCAAGACAGAAGAAAAGGATACATGGGCAGGCAGGCAGGCAGGCAATAGAAAAAAAGTTTTTGTTACACACTTACAGCATCGGGCACTGTGCTAAGCACTGGGGATACAGATGCAGGAAAAGAACGTTTTTGTTTTCTTCCTGCCCTCAAGTTGCTAACACTATAATGAGGGAAGACAACACATAAAAGGGGTTGAAAAGGTAGGGAGAGAGTTGATGAAGTGTGGAGAGTACAGAGCACAGTTGAGGGGGAAATCAAGCATGGCCACCTTGGCCCATTATGTCCCCATGCAATGGAGGCCCCTGAAGAAACTGGGAGAAGAGAGTTGGCATGGCAAAGGAAAGTTCCATGGAAAGAGACAATCATTGTGCCAATGTCTGAAGAGATTAAGAAGCACAACCAGGAGTGGAATATTTTATATAAATGCAAAAATAGATCAGTGCTTTTTGTGGTGGCAAAGATCTGTAAACTAAGGGGTGCACATCGATTGGGGAATAGCTGGACAGATCCAGTTACTATGCCACTCCTGATCCCCTCTATTCATTCTCTCTTCCTCCTCCTCTTCCTTCTCTTCCTCCTTCTCCTCCTTCTCATTACTGTGGATATACTTATCTGTGGATGGCAGAGATGTTTTTCCCTTTGTATTTTCTCTCTTCCTTTCCCTAGTGCCTGGCATACACTAGGTACTTGACAAATGCTTGTTGAATTTGAGAAATGTAAAATTCTATCCTTGGGTTAAAAAATCCAACTTTGCAAGCATAATAAGATAGGGAAGGCATGACTAACATCAGTTTGACTGACAAAGATAAAGGAGTTTTAGTGCTCAGGAAGCATCAACAATACACACAACATGGTAACTAAAAAAAAAATCACAATTTTTGGCTACATTTCAAGACATGAATGTTCAGAAAGATAAAAGTAGTGATCTCACTGTATTCTGCCCTGGCTATACCATATTTGGAATTCTGTGTTCAGTTCAGGGCATTATGATTTAAGAAAGACATTGATAAGATAAAAGGCAACCAGCATGGCAAAGGGCTTCAAGATCATAGCATAAGAGGGTCAGTTGAAAGAACTGGAAATATTTATTTAGCCTGAAGAAGAAAAGACAGCTAGGTGGGTGGGCCTTGAGAGATATCTTCAATAATTTGAAAGGCTGTCATATAAAAGAGAGATTAGATTTGTTTTGTTTGGCCCAGAGTGAAAAACTCTAAACAATGGACAGAAGTTTCAAAGAGGCTGGTTTTTGGCTCTACTTCATAATTAGAATTATCCAAAAGTGGAGCAATAACTCCAGAAGTAGGGAGTCCCCCTTTGGTAGTGATATTCAGGTAAAGATTGAATAATCACTTGTTGGGGATCATAAACCCACAAAGAACTAGAACAGACCTCCAAGGCCATCCTCCTGAAACAAAGGCCCACATATTTAGCAACATATCCCTGGTCATTCAATAATACGGTCTCCAAAGAATTGATATTGAGGCTCCCTGAGAGGACAATGGATAGGTGCAAGGTAGGCCTACAATACTCTGTAAACAAGGATTTACAGAGGAGACAGGGCATAAAGGACATAGGATCATTAAAGAAATGTGTCTATAACCCTAGTCCCAGAACCCATTGGTATGGAACTCTCTCCTTATTGGTGGAGATCAATGTCCCACCATCTGTATAAAGGACAAGGCAGAATTGGTAAGATCTGGAGAAAAGAGACCTAGGTGCCCCCTATTCTCTGCTTTTCTGGGGCAATATCATTTTCTCATGTATGTGTATGTGTGTGTGTGTGTGTGTGTGTATTCCCATCTATCCTTTGGGACAGATTTTCAGCTGACCAGGTGAGCATGGCCTTCATCATTGGGACAAATGTACGAGCTGCATCAGAGTAAACATTAACAATTGACTAGTTAATATTCAATAACAAATTATCTGAAAAATGGGTATTCTAGCACACATACTTTTACATTTAATCTTCATTATTAATATTTTCTCTATCACTTTCTTAAATCTAGGGCCCAGAGAGAGGGAACCTGTGACCTCCGGGTCACATGTGGCCTCAAGGCTGCAGGTTCCCCACTCCTGGCTAGACAATAAATAAACAATAAATCAAACCCTGATTTGAAACATTTGTAATTTCTGAGGTGTAAATGTTCACACTGAAAATGTAACAAGTGGCTGTTACTAGTGAGGTAGAGCTGACTCCAGAACACCCCTGAGCTGTACTTACCTGGCCTAAGCTCCTGATGCAGAAGAAAAGGCCATTATCAGAGGTGTACTAGGGCTCTAGGGTCAAGCTACAGAAGATATTTGGCTAATCATCCAGCAAGATATAAGATCCTCTTACTTGATTATATATAGGAATGAACTTAAGAGCTATTTTGGTCAGGTCAGAGGCAGTCGTGATGGAGATCTTTAAGGAGGATTCTAGTGGGGTAAACTGCCCCCAGAAAACCTGAAAGGGTCAGTGGACATGTCATCTAGCTGTACTATAGACTGAATTATCAGAAAAGGGGATTAGCAGGAATCTGAGAGATGGGAGTAGAAAGAAGGAAGAAGGATGGATGGAGAGACAGCAGATTCCTGAGCACATGCTGGCCCTTCCAGGCTTGGAAGTAACAGGGTATGGCCTCCTGTTGGGGCATGAAAAAACAAACGGTGCTATATAAATGTAATGGAATATTATTATGTCCTAAGAAAGGATTAGAGAAGCTGTTCCAGAAAAATCTGCAAGGACCTTTATAAATTGATGAAAAGCAAAGTAAATAGACGTAGGAAAATTGTACAGTGACAGCAACGCTGTAGAGAAAAACAATGTTGACTTTAGAACATTCATGATAATAAACCCTGAGTCCAGAAGAATGAAGATGAAACATATCCCCAGCCTCCTGACAGAAAATGCAGGAAGAGTCATACATTTTCAGCTATGACTAATTGGGGATCTGTTCTGCTGGCGGATACAGCTGTATTTTTAGAGATTTGTTTTCAGGATTTTGTTTCTGTTTTTTAAATCGCTTAATGTGGAGGCAGTGGGCGAGGGAGATTCACTTTTTTAAATACTTATTTCTTGAAGAATAAAAATAGGAAACTATTCAAGGGGAGAAAAGAGAAGTGAGGGTCATGACATGGCATGTATATCGAGTGTGGGGCTGCAAGTCAGCCAACAGTGTGTTTCCTAGTTTAGGAAAGGAAAAGGGAGAGACTGGAGAAATGTCCACTAGAGGTCAGACTAAGGTCTCAATTCCCGCCGGGGTTCTACTGCACTGGCCCTCAATCCTTCCAAGTTCCTCACTAGGGGGCTTATGGAAGCTGGTCCAATGATACAGACAACCTCTTCATGGGAGATTTGGACAATATTCCACCCCCCCAGATAATCATGAGGGAGAGACCTCTTCTATGATTCTACCATAATAAAGCAATCTCAGAATTGGAAGGAACCTCAACCTGTAGCTGTACCCTTCCTTATAAGAGCCCCATACAAGCATTGTACTGGCAAATGTTTTAAAAACTGGCCGTCAAAAAAATGACGGGACACACTTTTCAGTTTCATCTGCATTATTAACATTTTTTCAATCAGTTTCTTTTTTTTCTTTTGTCTTTATTAATTTGTTTGTTTACTTTTAGTTTACAAGATTCAATTCCACAGTTCCTTGAGTTTCAAATTTTCTTTCCCTCCTTCCCCTCCCCCCCCCCCCATGGCGGCATACAATCCAGTACAGGATCTGCAAATACTTTCACATTAGACATTAGTCAGGTTACAAAGGTGGATTGTACTAGATGGAATGAAAAATGGTAAAGAGGAAATAAAACCAAACAATGAAAAGAAAAAGATCAAGTAGTTTGCTTCAATCAGGATTCAAACTTAGTTCTTTCTAGTTCTTTCTCTGGATGTAGACATCCCCCTCCATCATGAGTCTTTTGGGATTGACTTATATCACTGCATTGCTGAGAAGAGTCCAGTCTACCAAAGTTGGTCATCACACATATGTTGTGTCTATAACTGTGTACAAATTTCTCCTGGTTCTACTCTTCTCACTCAGCATCAGTTTGTATAAACCTTTCCAGGTAAATATGAAATCCATCTGTTCCTCATTTCTTATAGCACAATAGTATTCCATTACATGCATATACCACAACTTGTTCAGCCATTCCCCAATTGATGGGCACCCCCTTAATTTCCAATTCTTTGCAACCACAAAAAGAGCTGCTATAAATATTTTTACGTATGGGTCTTCCTCCCTCTTCTATGATCTCTTTGGGATATAACCCTAGAAGTGGTATCGCTGGGTCAAAGGGTATCAATAAGTTTCTTAATTCTAGAAATCATCAGAACAATAAATTAAGCCCTCATTGTTTGCTCACACTGAAGATTTAATAATTAGTTCTTGCAAACTGGCTTGAGCTGGTTCCAGGATATACCTATGCCTTGTTGATGAGGGTACAGCTGAGCAGAAGAGGCTAAAAGTGGCCAGGATAAAATGTGGGTGTAAGAAATACTTACCTACTTCTTGCCCTAAGGGAAGAGTACGTCTGAAATACTTTGGAAGATAAGAGGTGTGGAGACAAATGCTAATAGAAAAAAACTTTAAATGCAGGCTCCTATTCTAGATGAACAATAAGACACAGACATATTCAACATAACTGAACTTTCCGAGAGAAAAGTAGAGGGAGGGAGCAATAGAAAGAAGGTTGGAAACACTCAGCAAACTATCAAGGCATTTTCCTGTACAGACCCACTAGTTCAGAGGAAATAGTTTTCTCCCTGGGGTATGTGAAGAAGCATGATCCCATACCCCCTCCCCAGGGGAGGATTGCAGGAGGGAGACTGTCACAGAAACTCTTTAACCTCTTACTGTCTGTTTCAAATGGAATAGGTATATTAGAGGTCTCTCCAGCCCAAGCTGTACCTGAATAAGACCGTCTTTGTGCAAGACTTTTCATGGAGCATTTCCTTGAAGACCTCACTTCCTTGTGCAACTCATACCTTCATTTTTGCTGTTTTTGCTCAGTTGTTCAGTTGTGTTTTACTCTTCATGACTGGCCTCTTTTATCCTCCACTATCTCTGGAAGTCTGTCCAAGTTCATGTTTATGTTTCCATGACATTATCTATTTATCTCATCCTCTGATGTTCCCTTTTCCTTTTGTTTTCAATCTTTTCCAACATTGAGGTCTTTTCCGTCGAGTCCCATCTACTCATTATGGGACCAATTTCAGCTTCAGCTTCAGTATCTGTCCTTTCAGTGAATAGTCTGAAATAATTTAAGTATTGACTGATTTGACCTCGTTGGTCCAAAGGATTCTCTAAAGTCTTCTCTAGCATTGCAATGATCTAAAACAATTCCAAAAGACTCATGATGGAAAATGCTATCCACAATCCAGCTATGGAGTCTGAATGAAGATGGAAGCATACTATTTTCTCTTTTTTGGCTGTTTTTTGTTTTTTCTTTCTCATGGTTTTTCCCTTTTGTCCTGATTCTTCTATTACAACATGAGTAATGTGGAAATATATTTAAGATGATTATACATATATAGCCTATATCGGATTGCATGCTGTCTTGGGGAGGGGAGAGGAAAATTTAGAACTCAAAATTTTATAAAAGTAAATGTTGAAAACTGAAAATAAATTTTGATAAGTCTTCTCCAGCACCCAATACAAAAGGGTTGATTCTGCAGTGCTCAGCTTTCTCTACCATCCAACTCTCGCAGCAATACATTACTACTGGAAAGACTAAAGCTTTGACTATGCAGACCTTTGTCAGCAAAGTGATGTCTCTGCTTTATAGTAGGCTACCAGATTTGCCATAGCTTTCCTTGCAAGGAGCAAGCATCTTTTAATTTCATGACTGGAGTTGCCATCTGCAGTGACCTCTGAACCCAAGAATGTAAAATCTGACATGACTTCCATTTCTTTTCTCTCTATTTGCCAGGAAGTGATGGGACCAGTTACCAAGATCTTAGTTTTTTGATGTTGAGCTTCAAGCAGCTTTTCCCCTCTTCTCTTTCACATTCATCGAGGCATCTTAATTCCTCTTCACTTTCTGCCATCAAAGTGGTATTGTCTGCATATCTAAGATTGTTGATATTTCTCCCAGAAGTCTTAATTCCAGCTTTTGATTCCAGAAAAACACCTACTTCTATTTCATTGACTACACTAAGCCTTTGACTTTATGGATCACAATAAAATATGGCAAGTCCTCAAAGAGATGGGAGTACTAGATCATCTTACTTGTCTCCAAAGGAACCTGTATGCAGGCCAAGAAGCAACAGTTAGAATAAACATGGAACCATTGATTGGTTTAAAATTGGAAAAGGAGTATGACAAGGCTATATATTGTCATTTTAAAAATCATCTCTTTTTTATATATTTTTGTTTTATTTTCAATTTCATATTCTGTTCCTTCTCCTTCTCACTCCCCCACCCATTGAGAAGGCAATAAAAATAACAAATATATATTACATTACAAATATGTATAGTCGTGTAAAACAAATTTCCACATTAACAATGTTCCAGAAAAAAAGAAAGAGCAAAAATTAAGCTTCAGTTTGCATCAGGTCTCTATATAGCATGTTTTGTTGTTTTGTTGTTTTTTTTTTTAAAGCAATTGGGGTTAAGTAACTTGCTCAAGGTTATGCTATTTATGTGTAGGAGCTAAGTACTAAGGCCAGAACCGATCCCGATCCCGGGTTCTTCCAACTCCAACTCCGGGGCTGGTACTCTTACTCACTGTGCCACCTAGCCGCCCCTATATAGTGTGTTTTATCAGGAGTTCTTTGGAATTATGGTGGGTCATTGTATTGATTAGAGTTATTAAGTCTTTCAAAAATATTGCTGTTACTATATAATTTGATTCTGATTCTGTTCACTTCACTTTGCATCAGTTGATACAAATCTTCCTAGATTTTTCTTAAAATATTCCCTTCTTATAACACAAGTCTTTCATCACACTCATATGCCACAACTTGTTCAGCCATTCCCCAAATCGATGGACATCCTCTTAGCTTCCGATTCTTTGCCACTTCAAAAAGAACTGCTACAAATATTTTTTTATGTTTAGATCAACTTCTTCTTTCTTTGATCTCTTTGGGTGATAAACCAAATAATGGCATCTCTGGGTCAAAGGGTATGCACAATTTCATAGCTTTCGATGCTTACTTTCAAATTGCTTTCCAGAATGATTGGACTAGTGTGCCTAATTTACCACACTCTCTTCAGAGTTTCTCATTTTCCTTTTTTGTCATTTTAGCCAATCTGATGAGCATGAATAGTACTTCATAGTTATTTTAATTGCATTTCTCTAATTATTAGTGATTTATAGCATCTTTCCATATGGCTGCTTCTAGGTTAACTCCCCACTTTCTGAGGCAGTCCAATTTAGGAAGATTTCTTTAAAAACCAATGCTGGGTCAACAGGGACTAAAGTATTGCACCATTCCCTTCTCCGCTAATGGGACCCTCTGTTCTAGACCCAGACATGTGGTCTGGACTGGTTTGGTCCTGGGGGAGCCCCCTCTAATGAAAAGAGGGCTAGATTCCCTTTTTCTTATATTCTTTGGCTTGTTAGCCAATGCCCACCTCTCCACCTGCCCCCCCTTTCAGGACAAATTTACTTATTGCTTAGATTATAGCTCACATCTAGGGTTTCCCCAAAAGATACTCAACGTATGATAGGAATCAGGTATAAAACAGGTATCTTATTTCTACACAGAAAACAATGACTTATCATAACAAAATTCATTAACAAAAGTGGGATCCAGCAACTTTAGTATTAACATCTGCTGGAAAGTTAATGAAATTTCATCAAAAGATAAAGTATTTTACAGGACTGCTGATTAGACATTTTACATGAAATGTAAATTTTGTTTCTGCACTGTTCAAACAACTCCTGGTACACACTGACTAGTAAAGTGACCAGATTTGAGCCAGTTCTCTTATCAGTGACCATCCTTTCCACAAGCAATAGAAGAGTTGCCAGGGTCTCCTCTCCTGCTGCCATTCAGGTCTGACCAGGGAGGATCCTAGATTTCTTACATTCACAAAATCACCTCCAATCCTAGTCACATCTGTCTCAGGACAGACACTCATTCATCTATGATCAAAGAATAACAACAACAACTAACCATAGCACTTTTGCAAAGCCCTTTAAAAGTATTATCTCATTTATCTTCACAACCCTGGGAGGTAGGTGTTATTATTATCCCCATTTTACAGATGAGGAAACTGAGGTAGGCAGAAGTTAAAAGACTTGCACAGGATCACACAGCTTTGTTGTTGTTCAGTTGTTTTCAGTCACAACCCTATTTGGGGTTTTCTTGGCAAAGATACTGGAGTGGTTTGCTGTTTCCTCCTCTAGCTCATTTTATAGATGAGGAACTGAGGCAAACAAGGTTAAGTAACTTGCCCAGAGTAAAAACTAGTAAGTGTCTGAGGACAGATTTGAAATCAGGAAGATGAGTCTTCCTAACTCCAGGACCAGTGTTCTATCTTCTGGGCCACCTAGCTGCCCTATCATATTAGCTAGAAAGTGTCTAAGACTGGATTTGAATTCAGGTCTTCCTGACTCCAGGTCCAACACTCTATTCACTGCCACATTAGAACAAACTGTCTAGAACAAACATGCAAGCAAAAAGAGCAACCAGGGGTCTGGATGCAAATTTGCCTCAGTTAAATTCCTCTGAACTGACTCCTTCATGTGCACAGAAACCATTAGGCTGCCCCTACTTACTAAAAGTCTCACAGTTACATGATACCACCTAGAGAGTCAAAGGAAGAGAGAACAAGATGGAAGTTGAGCCTTCTTTTAATTGTTGCCACCCCCATCAAGGGAAGAGACCTGGGAAAGGACCATGAAGAATTTTGTCACGTTATCCCCAAATGCAAAATTTTTTTCAAACCCCAGGTCACCACATTGGCTAGGAAGACTGGCCATGACTAGAACAGAGAACAATGTGGATCATGTTCCACAGGATAGCCCTTACAAAGCAAATCCCCCCAACTCCCCTGGACTTCCCTCCAGTGTGTCTGGTTCTGCACTTTGGGGCCTAACCGGACAAGACTAGTCCTTCTATATAATCCTTCCAATCTTTGAACATTATTATGGTACTCCCTCCAGGTCAGGAACTAGGCTGTGCTGAAAGTGGAGAAGAGAAACAGAAGAGGTGATATGTTTCAGTAGATAGCTGAGCTGGGAGCCAAGAAGATCTGGTTCAAATCTGGCTTTTGTCCATCCTAGTTGTATGACCTTGGGTAAGTCACTTCACTCGACCCCCAGGAAACTAGCCAAGGTTCTCAGTCACAGAGAAGGAAGCCATCTGCATTAGCACTAGTAGAGAAAGTTCTTCCATAGGAGCTTCTCGAGAAGGGAGGTAAGAAGGGAGGGAGGGAGGGGGACGGAGGGAGAGAGAGAGGAAGGGAAGGGAAGGAAGTGTAATGGACAATTGATGCAGATACAGGACGGCATAACCAATTAATATTTTGGGGGGTGCTTTTATTAGCCCACGGCTGTCCCCAAAGGGGGAGGCAGCCCTGAGAAGTCTGTCCAGCAAGCTTATATACAGTAAAAAGTACTTCCTGAAACAAACAGTGGTCAGCAAGGCAACTATTGCTACATAGAATGCCCCGTTCTTTGTTTTAGTTACATCTTGGTTACAAGGCAGGTGCAGGGTGAGGTTTCACAACGGTCATACCTTTATGATAGGTTCTTGGGGCCCCCTGAGGGGCCTTGTGAGAGGCCTTGTGTAGGAGCTAGCACTATGGGAATCTAACTGCCACTTCACACCCCCCTTTGCAAGGACATAACTAGAACTTGGACTCAACGGAGGCCAAGGGGCAAAGAGTTTGACCACCTGAATCCATTTTCTATCATATATGGATAAGCAATTAATCAAGCAGGGGGCTATAGGGACTACTGACAATAGCAAGGGGGAAAAAGGCAAACAGAAAAGACATCATGGCTGCCTCTTAAGTTTCATCTTCAAGTCTTCAGTCCCTTCAGTTGACCACTGGTCTGGAAAGGTGGTCCCCCCGATGTGGGCACGATGTCTCTTTTAGGAGATTCTGTGAAGCAGTTTGGTAGATGGCACGAACTGCTTCCTGGACAGGAAGGAAGGAAGGAAGGAAGGAAGGAAGGAAGGAAGGAAGGAAGGAAGGAAGGAAGGAAGAAAGAGAAAGAAAGAGAAAGAAAGAGGAAGGAAGGAAGGAAGGAAGGAAGGAAGGAAGGAAGGAAGAAAGAGAAAGAAAGAGAAAGAAAGAGGAAGGAAGGAAGAAAGAAAGAAAGAAAGAAAGAAAGAAAGAAAGAAAGAAAGAAAGAAAGAAAGAAAGAGAAAGAAAGAAAGAGAGAAAGAAAGAAAGAAAGAAAGAAAGAAAGAAAGAAAGAAAGAAAGAAAGAAAGAAAGAAAGAAGGAAAGAAGGAAAGAAAGAAAGAAAGAGAAGCCACTTTGTGCTAGAGGGAGGATAAGGGTAGAGCCTGGGAGCTAGGGAAGAGTATTTTGGGAATTGGCACTGAAAGCCAAGAGAGAGCCTGAGAGAAAAGCTAGGTCAGCTGCAGTGCATTTGGCTTGTATTAAGGCATAAATATCCTAGGGTGGCCCGGTGGGGTGAGTCAATAGGAATGAGTATGAATGTGGATGCTGGAAAGAGCCTTCTACCAGGAATGTTTGGGAGTGACAATAGACTATGCAAAGCAGTACTTCTAATTACAGCTCTAGATGATTGCCCTGTGATTGGAGGGGACTGGGTAACATGGCAAAGAGATGAAAAAAGGTCCAGGGGTAGGGCTGAGGCTGTGGCTGAGGCAGGGCCAAAAAATCATAGAACCATAGGAACCCCAGAGATCCTCTAGCCAGGACTGGGGAAACTGTGGCTTCAAGGCCACATGTGGCCCTCTAGGTCCTCAAATTTGTCCCTTTGACTGAATCCAAACTTCACAGAACAAATCCCCTTAATAAAATGATTTGTTCTGTAAAACTTAGACTCATTTAAAAAGTCACACCCAAGGACGAGAAGGCCACATGGGATCTCGAAGGCTCAGTTTCCCGACCCCTCTAATCCAGGGAGAGAAAGGAATTTGAGCAAGAATATAAAGAGAGTCAGTGGCAGAGGCAGCAAGAAAACTGTTTCCTTGACCAAATTCCAGGGCTCTTTTCATGCTACACCATGTAAGTCAGTCAATAAGCATTTTAAGCACTCACTATATGCCAGGCACTGTGCTAAGTGCCAGGGATACAATTAAGAAAATGAAAGATAAAGGGGTGGGGTTAGAAGATACTTGCCTGGTTCTACAATGAAGTCAAAAATCATAGAACTGGGTGGGAAATGAAGAGAGATGACTGCCCTGAGTACTCCCCTTAAATGAAGGTCGAGGCAGCAGCTCACCACTCTGCCCCCCACTGAGAAGGATACCCACTACCAGAGGATGATGACGTTCCTAGGGGCATGATGGAAAAGTCCAAAGGAGTACAGCCACACATGCTTACTTATTATTTATTTATTTATTTACTTTTAGTTTATAACATTCAGTTCCACAGTCCCTTGAGTACCAAATTTTCTCCAGCTCCCTCTCCTTCCCCCTGCATCCCATGGTGGCTTTGCAATACGATATAAGTTCTACTAATACCTTCACATTAAACATCAGTCAAGTTGTAAAGAAGGATTATAACCAATGGAGTGAACCATGAGAAAGAAGGAACAAAACAAAAAAGAGAGAGCAAGTAGCTTGCTTCAATCTGCATTCAGAATCTGCCATTTTTTCTTTGAATGTGGATAGCCCTCTCCATCATGAGTCTTTTGGAGCTTTCTTATAGCCTTGCATTGCTGAGAGGAGCCCAGTCTGTCACAGTCAGTCATCACAAATACAATGTGTCTGTAATTGTGTACAAAATGTTCTCCTGGTTCTGCTCCCCTCACTCAGCATCAGTTTATATAAGTATCTCCAGGTCCTTATGAAGTCCATCTGCTAAGCATGCTTACTTATACAAATACAAACAGATAATCCACCTGCAGAGTAGAGGGGAACATGGTAGAGCTGTGGCTTAGTCCAAAGCCTCAAAGTGGGTGGGGAACAGGAAGCACAGAAAGACCTCACCAGACTGCAAAATATCTGTATTCAGTCTCATGCAAAATTCTAGGATCTCAGACCTAGTTCAAGCTTTCTCCCAGAGACAGAATCCCCTTTAAAGCCTCAGTGATAGAGGACCCCCCCCCCAATCTCTACTTGAATGCCTCCAGTGAGAGAAGGCTAACTATTTAACAAGGTAATCCATCCCTTTTATGGCTGGCTTTGGATTCCTGCTTTGTGAAGACCTGCTTACTAAGGTTCATGTAGGGAGTGGAGAGGGGAAAGAGGTGAGAAGTAGATTTGTATGAAGCCTTGAGAGTCTTATCCACAGGATTATAGATTTTAAGTTAGAAGGGCAGGAGGTAGCCTGATGACATGAAAAGAGCAAAGTATTTGGAGCTGGGAGACCCAGGTGTGAATCCTCCCTTTGCTGCTTTACACTAGAATAATTTTGGACAAGTTGCTTCATTTCTCTGAGCCTTAGTTTCCAAATCTGTAAAATGATCTTCAAGGTCTTTTTCATGTCTAAATACTATAATCCTAAGAACAGGTTGCAGGAGACCTGAGGAAGCTCATTCTTGGGGCACAAACTGACCCAAGTGGAAAAGAGTCTGGGAATGGCAAAGCAGAAACTCCTTCCTTGACTGTGGCCTTAGGGGACCTGGCCACTTTCTGAATCTGGGAGCATGACTGGCCTGAATATTCCCCTTACATTAAGGGCTAGGCAGGAGCTCACCACTCTGCCCTCCACTGAGAAGGGTACCCACTACCAGAGGATGAAGAAGTTCCTAGTGGCATGATGGAAAAGTCTAGATGAGTACAGACAAGCTGTATTCATACACTCATACTCACCTAACCTGGACCCATTCTGTCAGGTTGGGTGGTGTCCCCAATGGGTGGTTTAGCAGCTACTACTCAAACTCAGTCCTAGAGGTGTAATGGAAATGCAAATTTAAAGATCTTCCCTGCCCCTAGCTTAAGTGCACCTGGAGCCTATGGTGGGAGGCTTGTTTTTCAGGAAAGCCCACACCTTGATACTTTGTGATTGGGCAGTGGGTCAAGGAGGTTGTTACAATCTTTGAGCCAGGAGAAGGCTATATAAACTCTGATGAGAGGCTTTGCTTTGGGGTTCACTTTGAGAAGTGTTGTGTGATTTGACCAGATGAGACTCTGGGAAGCCGTTGTTGAGAGCCCCCCGGCTTTGAAAACCCAGATGTTGATGCTTCCCTCTCTGGTAACTGTGATTTGGTATTGATATAATGGTGGGACAGTTTGGAAGCCTGTCTTGTTTGATCTGTAAGTTCTGTAACTCTGAAGTTCAGGGTGCTGACCTTTTCCCCCTGAACTAGGTAATATATGTTTGTTTGATTAAAGTAAGCTTGTTGACCCATTTTGAGTTGCTTTCCTTTTGAAAAGCAGATCTAAGAACCTATATTGGAAGCTACCCTGGGGATATTGGGGTGCTTGCTGATACAAGAGGTAACCTTGGATGGGGGTGAGAGACACATTAAGACTACTGTATAATCTAAGCCCTGACCGGTGTGCTTCCAATTTACACAAATCAATCAGTCACAGTGACACTATTAACTCTGAAATATAAAACATTTACTAAAAGATAAAGCAAATGGAAGAATAGTCATAATATTTACTCAACAGAAAGCAAAGGCAAAAATAGTCAAAACATTTATTCAGTAAAAGACCAGAACAAGAGTAATCAAAATATAACAGTCTACTCATAAACCTAGGTCCCACCATTGTACACAAATGTCTGTGGGGAGGAGTGGATACACACTTACAGAGCCCTAGCAAGGAGGAACAGGAGTAGAGAAGCCCATGAGTCATGGACAACTGACAACTATGGACCAAAGATTTTCTTATTTCTATCATGTATTACTTACTGGGAAAAACTACTTCTCTATTATCTGCTCCCTTTCTGGTTCTCGCAGAACTACTGCTAAGCAAAGCTAATTCTCTGCTATTTTGGAAGACTGACAAGCTCTTTCAGTACATAGCCACCTTTGGCAAGGTGCTAAGAAAGTGTTATGCTCTTTGAGTTGGGGAAAAACTTTCAAGCCCCTAAGATCTGCTCTGGAACTTTGAGGATTTTTTTTTTCTCTCAAGCTATAACTAACAATAGGGCTATGTATCCTTTCCCTAGTCAATTCTTCAAATACTAAAGGATTCTTTTCTCTAATCATCTCTCAGCAAAGCCACTCCTTTTAGCAAAACAGATACAAAGCCTATCTTTCTCCCAATGTTTCTCACTCTCAAGCCAGAAAGGTCAATAAAGTGTAACACAGGGAAACCACTGAAAGGATCCCCTCTCTTAGGCTATAGATGAAACTAGAGAACAAATCTTCCTTTCTCTACCCAATCAGCTTTCAGCAAAGCAGTGCCTCTTTTCCAATCAGCATGGCTCTCAGCAAAATAGGTGCAGATTCTGCTTGTCAGCTTTTGATCTCCTGTTCAGTTTCTGCATTCTGTCTTCTCTAAATAGCTTTTCTCATTACCTCCTGTGTCTTGTATCCCCAGTTATTCCTGCACCCAGCTTCTCTTGCCTTTATGTCCATCTGATCATGTGACCCCTTCTATAGTCCAGATTCTAAGCATTAGAATCATAAGCAATGACCTGTCTTTAACTTGTGATTTGAAATTCAAAAGTTCCATATTTTGATCAAGTATGACCCCAACAATCCTCATAGCCCCCAGTTATTTGATTTATAATTTATTAACTATACCCTTTAAAACACTGAAAACAGTCACACGCAAGTGAATTGATGGACCATAACACCCTGCAGCCATCTTTAAATTAGTGCTCTGCCTTCACACAGGTCTCATTTTAGAAAGTGAGGGGATGTTTTCCCTCTGGTTTTCAGAACAGTTTGTGTCTCTCCTTAACATTTCATCTCGGCTGTTTCTTCTCAAGCTGATTTTATCGGTATTGTTTACATAAATGTTCTTTTCTCTGCCCTTTTCAAACAACCAAAATACTAAAGGGGAAGCACATTACAAATGAAAAAGCATTTATTATGAGTTAAACAGATGTAACAGCAAGCACCCTAGCATGCCCAGGATGGCTGCTAGCACGGGTTCTTTGATCTGCTTTTCTAAAGAAAAGCAACTCAAAAAGGGTTAGCAATCTTACTTTAATCAAACATAGATATCATTTACTTAGTTCAGGGCGAAAAGTCAGCACCCTGAACTTCAGAGACAATACAAACAGAAATTACAAGCAGACAATAAAATATAGACAGAGAAATAACACAATTCAACAGACCAACAGACAGGCTTTTAGCTGTCTGACCATTACATATATATATATATATTTAGTTATCAGAGAGAGAAGCACCATCTGAGTTTTCAAAGCTAGGGGGGCTCAATGATTACCTAGAGTCTCATCTGACCAAATCACACAACTTTTCCCATAAGTGAGCCCCAAAGCAAAACCTCACCTCAGAGTACATAAAGAGCCTTCTCCAGGGTCAGAGGAGATCACAACCTTTATGGCCCACTGCCTAATTACAAAGTAACAAAAGGTGTGGGCCTTCCTGAACAACAAGCCTCCCCTAAGCAAGCTTCTCTTGTTGGGCTCCAAATGAGGCCTAGTAAGGGGCAGGGAAGATCTTCAAATTCCCTAGGTCTATTAAGGGGCAGGGAAGCTCTTCTAATTCCCTTACCATTATAGCAAAACACTGTGGTAAATGCTAAGGACAGAAATAGAAATTAAAAAGAGTATTTGCTCTCATCAAATTCATATTCTAATGGAGAAGACAATGTATAAAGGAAGATTTAGCTTCACAGAAAGATTTAGTGGTCCTTTAGGAATCAGTGGCAGATCAGATAGAAAAGTACAATAATTTAGATGAAAATAATTTAGTTTGCCTATATTATAGATAAGATTTGAACAAGCAAATCTTGTTTAGCATCATTTTGATTGAGTTTTTGATGTTGAGCATTTTCTTTTTTTGGGAGTTCAGTGCTTACAGAGGCAGTTAGAGTGTTGTGTCCATTAGATTTGCTCCCCTGGATGGCCTGGAGATACTACTACTCATTGGGCTCTTTAACAAGGGACAAGAGTTCCCTTTCATTGTTTTGGGGCCCTGCACCTGATTCTGGATTCCTCAATAGCCTTCTCACAATGGAAATTAGCTTCACTACCAGGCTTCAGCAGCCTTCTCAGTCTGGAATACCCCTCTTCTGCTCTAGTACCTTCCTGCCATTGATCATTGTTACTGTTTTTTGTTCTTAAAGAAGACCATGACATCAGGAAGATAATGCTATGACTTGCAAGTGAATTGGTTTTAAGTGAGGGAGGGCTATGTAGAGTTATCTGGGTCCAGTGGCAAGATATAAATCAGGATGACTCAAGATGACATCCCTCTGATTGGTAGCTTCTTTTCAGAGCTTCCATTTAAAGGAAGAGCACCTAGGCTGGCCATGTTTACTCTTTTAATTCTCCCTGGGCCATGTCTCTGTAGCAGCAAGCACCCCAATATCCCCAGGGTGACTGCCAACATAGGTTCTTAGATCTGTTTTTCAAAAGGAAAGCAACTCAAAATGGGTTAACAAGCTCACTTTAATCAAACAAACATACATTACCTAGTTCAGGGGAAAAAGGTCAGCACCCCGAATTTCAGAGTTACAGAACTTACAGATCAAACAGACAGGCTTCCAAACTGTCCAACCATTATATCAATACCAAATCACAGTTACCAGAGAGGGAAGCATCAACATCTGGGTTTTCAAAGCCGGGGGGTGGGGGGCTCTCAACAACGGCTTCCCAGAGTCTCATCTGGTCAAATCACACAACACTTCTCAAAGTGAGCCCCAAAGCAAGCATCTCATCAGAGTTTATATAGCCTTCTCCTGGCTCAAAGATTGTAACAACCTCCTTGACCCACTGCCCAATCATAAAGTATCAAGGTGTGGGCTTTCCTGAAAAATAAGCCTCCCACCACAGGCTCCAGGTGCACTTAAGCTAGGGGCAGGGAAGATCTTTAAATTTGCATTTCCATTACAGACTCTTAACCAGACTTCTCTCTCAACCACTCCCCTGCTGGGGTACCTCTCTGTAGCACCAACACAATATTTATAGTGCCAAGAGTCACTATAAATAGGCTGACATAGTGCTCAATCACAAAATATAACAGACTCTCCATATATAAGACAGAAGCAAAACATTTATTCAGACACCAGAAAACCAAATCCCAAAACCAATAATCTGATTCCATCATACTAGCAAAAAAGTTAATAAGCCATAACAGTACAGAGAGCTACACCATCCTTTAGCCTTCCTACAAACCAACACAAGCCTAGCTGTCACTGCAGGTCTCAAACACCAACATTTACTCACAAGCCTAACTGTCTCTCTTGGATGCATCCTCTCCTCCTACTGTGTCTAGCTGCTC
The DNA here is from genome assembly GCA_011680675.1 of Gymnobelideus leadbeateri. Taxonomy (NCBI): domain Eukaryota; kingdom Metazoa; phylum Chordata; class Mammalia; order Diprotodontia; family Petauridae; genus Gymnobelideus; species Gymnobelideus leadbeateri. The sequence goes on from WOXC01008093.1 coordinate 263,348, forward strand.
TGACTCCCAGCTTCCTGCTGGCTCTGCTCCACCCTTCAGCAAATTCCTTCTCCATGTGATTATATTCAGCCTATTAGGGGGCAGGGTATATCTTCAAAGCAGGGAAGGTCTTCAAATTCCCATTACCATTACACTCTCTTTCTAGGACAGGTGCTTTTTCATTTTTCTTCTATTTGTGTCCCTACAAAGTAGCACATTTAATAAATGCTTGTTGACTTGTTGATTGATTTGGCTCTGAAGGAAATTGGTGGTTATTCTGCTCACTCCATTAAGCTTAGTCAGCTTGGGGTGGTTGGTTTTGACTGCGGCCCAATCCTTCTGATGGGGTGCTTGGATGCTTGTGCTTGGACCCCAGTTTTCAAAATCACATTTCTCCCTAGCCTTAAAACACTGTCTCTGACAGTTTCTCCCCAACCCAAGAACCCTATGCCCAGCAATAACTCATGAGTGGACCCCAGTAAAACAAACTATCTTTCCCCATCACAAGAAGAAGCTGACCTCTGAAGAAATTCTCTTGCAAAAACAGTACTGTCTTGTAACCACAGAATTTTCATGTATTGATTTCCAAAATTATATTCAATCCAGAAGTCAAACTATAGACATCAACTCTTGAAGCTATCTTGCTACAGACATAACACACCAAAAGAGAAATCCCCTCCCCTGGTTTCCAGTAGTGAATGACACCTGTGACCAAGGCTGTACATTATAATAATTAACATATCTGTCAGATAATCCACTACTTTTCCTATATAAGCTTTAGTATCATTCCTGTTAATTTGCAAGTTCCTTAAGAAGCTCTGCCCACTGTAATAGTATAACAAAAAACCTTTGCCAGCTTGACTTAAAGATTTGCTTGAGTCTGTGAATTCATTCCAGACAATCCTGTCCAATCTTTGGAGGGTCCCTGAACTTCTTAAACTGCATCACTTCCTGATATCTCCCAGTCACGATGATTTGCCCTGTCCCTCACTTTGCCTGGCCTTGGAAATGTCCCAATTCCCATTGCTTAGCAGTATTAAACACAGAGAACTCAAATAGCATGCAGAAAGACCAGATAAGGAGATAACATGGAGAAAAACAAATGGATACAAGTTGAAAGGGGAAAAAGAGAGTTGAGCATATGTCTACACACTCATAAGAAATAAAGAGTTGGAAGTGGAATCAAATGATGTTTAAAATGCAGAGATGAAGGGAGAGCCTAGAGATCTGTGTACAAAATCCCCAAGTGGAAAGAAAAGGTGGTAGGAAGAGATGTTGGGCTATAAGTTCCCAAAGCTGACCACCAGGTGCTGCCATTGGTTCAGGACAGCCTGGTTGTTTTTGGAAGTTGCTGGAAGAGTAAGGAGAAAGGGAAGAGAAAGAGGTAGTATGTAACTTATTTTCTCTTTTTTTTTCCAGTTAACAAGCTTACTTTAATCAATCATATCATTTACCTAGTTCAGGGGAAAAAGGTCAGCACCCCAAACTTCAGAGTATACAGACAGAAGTTTCAAAACAGAGAAACAGATCAAGGAGACAGGCTTCCAAATTGTCCCAACATTACATCAATACCAAATCACAGGTACCAGAGAGGGAAGCATCAACATCTGGGTTTTCAAAGCTGGGGGGCTCTCAATGGCTGCCCAGAGTCTCATCTGGCCAAATCACACAATACCTCTCAAAGTGAGCCCCAAAGTGAAGCCTCCCATCAGGGCTTATATAGCCTTCTCCTGGCTCAGGGAATGTAACAACCTTCTAGACCCACTGCCCAATCACACAGCATCTAGGTGTGGGCATTCCTGAAAACAAGCCTCCTGCCATAGGCTCCATGTGACCACATTCAGCCTATTAGGGGGCAGAGTATATTTTCAAATCAAGGAAGGTTCTCAGAGTCTCTAAAGCCAATCAAAGGGCCTAGGGGCAGGGAAGATCTTTAAATCTGCATTTCCATTACATTCAGCCCCAAGATCTTTCATGCCCATAGCATACACAATTTACATTTAAATTAGCACTAAACATCTCTTAGGTCACATTTTCCAGGTACACAAGAAAATCACAATATAATCTCAAAGTACAATAGTCCAAGTCTTCCACTCATGGGGCAAAGTCTTGATTAATTCAATTAGTCTCTTATCAGTAACTATCTCAAAGTGCTCAAAGTACAATCAGTCACTTATTCTGTAAAGTCTTACTAAGTATGCCCATAACCTAGACAATTTACATTTCAATTAGCACTAACCATCTCTTAAGTCATATTTTCAAGGTACATCTAAAGTTACCAAAGTGGCCACTGGGCCTTAAACACAAAACACAAAGCGTTATCACATCAATTCAAAACAAGAGTCCAAATAAAGTTCTCTTGGGAGGAGGGGGTGTCCTTCCCATAACACTGCTCCAGCCTCAGCTTCCAAGTCCAGAGAGGGAGCTGGGCAACAAAACCAACGTGGGGTTCTTGGGGGTCCATGGTACTTCACCCCACCCACCATAGTCACAAGTCCATCCTCCCCCTAGGTCCCAAACTGTGGGATGTAGCAAGGAAACACATTCAGTGCCCCTGCTTTGCCTCACAGTCCTTACCTTGTCCAGTGGCTGAATTCCAAATTCCTGGGTTCCTTCTCCTCCAGCAGAAGGCAGCAGCTCCAGGCTTCTCCACAGGTCTCCATGCAGGCAGCTCACCATTCCTGCTCTCAGCTCAGTGAGGTCAGCATGCAAGCCGTTCTTCTCTCCTCCTCCATGGCTCCAAAGAGTCACAGCTACCACAACTAGGAAACAAACAATTATCCCAGCCCCCGCACTTTCCTTTTACTCTGCAGATCCCATCTTCATTGCCATTTTGTAGCGGCAAGTGCCCCAACATCCCCAGAGTGGCTGCCACCACAGGTTCTTAGATCTGCTTGTAGCGGCAAGTGCCCCAACATCCCCAGAGTGGCTGCCACCACAGGTTCTTAGATCTGCTTTTTTTTTTTGGAGGGCAATTGGGATTAAGTAATTTGCCCAAGGTCACACAGCTAGGTTTTTGTTTGTGTGTGCATTAAGTGTCTGAGGCGGGATCCAAACTCAGGTCCTTCTGACTCCAGGGCCGACGCTCTACTCACAGCGCCACCTAGCTGCCTCCGGGACTGATTTTTAGATCTGCTTTTGTAAAGGAAAGCAACTCAAAATCGATTAACAAGCTCACTTTAATCAAACAAACATATATCGTTTACCTAGTTCAGGGGAAAAAGGTCAACACCCTGAACTTCAAAGGATACAGACAGAAGTTTCAAAACAGAGAAACAGACAAATCACACAGACAGGCTTCCAAACTGTCCCAACATTACATCAATACCAAATCACAAGTACCAGAGAGGGAAGCATCAACACCTGGGTTTTCAAAGCTGGGGGGCTCTCAATGGCTGCCCAGAGTCTCATCTGGTCAAATCACACAACATTTCTCAAAGTGAGACTTATTTTCTAAAGCAGATTTTTGTAAATTGGTCATTTTTTCATGGAGAGTGACTATACCTATACAGTATGTATCCTCCAGGAGCTTACATGCTTCTTGGGGAGGACAAAATTCACATCATGAAACTCAAGAAGTTTCAACTATAATGCAGTGCAGTAGATTTATCCCCCACCCACTGCATCCCACTCAAACTTTAAGCATGTATTCAAAATGCCAGAAGACCATGCAAGAAGCAGGAAAAGGGCTGGCTTGCATATGGGATAGGCATATGGGATTGGGTCTTAGAGTCCTACATTTTGGTTCTTCTATGCACTTTTGGTTTGAAAGATGCTTGTCTCAACTCCATTTGGAGTTTTCCTTCAGATCAAATGAAATAGGGCAGGCAGCTTACATGCTGCTACAGGATGGGATACAGTTTGGCAAGAACGGAGACCTTGCTCCTAGAGAACATGGTGCTACTAAGAGACCTGGGAATCCATCTAGAGGTGGAGCTGAATTCAAGACCAGGGTGAAACGAGACAGAACCCTGCCAGGAAATAGTCATGGTATAAGATATGATTTAATTTTGTTTCCACAGAAATTATATGAAATCTGATTTGAAGTTATACTGATGGCTAATGTCAGAAACAAAAATTGCTTGTAGAGGGCAGTGGGAGAGCCTGCCACCTGAAAATCAGTATATCTAAAAAGACCTCTTCTTGTATATCAAAAAGTAACTGCTGGGCCAGGTGTCATTCACAAAGACTGAGGCTTATTAACCTAGACTATCAGATAGTGGGACTTTTATTATTGATATCCTGGGTTAGAATCTTCAAACTAACACTTTTGTCAAATCTATTAGCAATTGTGGAGAAATCTTTTCTCATGCTATCTGATCCAGACAAATGGGGAGGAAACTAAAAATATTCTGCTTGGATTGCCTTTTATAAAGTATATGAGGATGAGAAGAAAGGAGGGGGAATTGAAATGTAGATGTGGTCAAGGGGTGGGATTTAATGAACCCTGAAATGCTGACCAGTGCGGAATTTGAATCTGGATGAATTCTAAAAAGTAATTAGCTTAATTTTGTACTTGAGCCTTTTTAATAGAGGTAATAGGCAAATTACCCATCTGAAATGACTTGAAACAAAAATCTTTTTTTCTAAATTTGCCCGTGGCCAGGTAAAATTCTTGGTTGTTTCTAACAATGGTGAGATTAAACAGAGCCTCCTCTTCCCCGTTCCCTCAGATAATTATCTGAGGAAATCTCCAAGAATTATAAAAACTTGCCACATCCTTTTCATCCCTCTCTACTCCAGCCTTTTGCCAGCTATAAGAAGGGGTGAAGGAAAGGGGAGGTGACATAGTTTCTTTTACATCATCTACATTTCCCAATGTATCTCTCCCCCACCTCCTATAGAATCTTTTATAATAATGAATTTTTTTTTTAAAGAAGACAGAAAGTCTTCCTAGAAGGAGGAAAAGGCAGAGATGTAAGGGAACATCTAGAGAGTATAAAATAAAAAGATATCAATATAAATCTATTTTTTTTAAAGTGTGCATTGTTGAATCCTATAAATAGGGGAGCTATAACTAAGGAGAAGTGCAACTAAGGAAGTGCAACTTCAGGATGAGGGCTTGAGAAAAGAAATGGAATTAAGGTTACAGGGACTTTGTATTTTTGATAATTTGAGGAAGCATGCTCAAGAGTTTTGAAGCTAATTAGAGGAGCAAGAAATAAAATACCCTTTATCATCATGAATGGGGTAAAGTTCATGATCAAAGTATAGAAAAGATCATAGAAGATGATGATAAGGATGATAATGGTAATAGCATTTATTCGAACTTTAAAGTCTATAATGTGCTTTACAAAATCTTAACTTATTCTATCCACACAACAACCCTAGGAGATAGGTGCTATTATCATACCCATTTTACAGAGGAGAAAACTGAAGTAGAGAGAGGTTAAGTGAATTACCCCAGATTCACACAGATACTATCACAGCTAGTTCAAATTTGAACTCAGATCTTCCTGACTCCAGGTCCAGCTCTATCCCTTGCACTATCTTGCTGCCTAAATTAGGTGAACAATTTTGACTATATACAATTGAAATGTCTTTGTATAAACAAAATCAATGTAGTTAAAACCAGAAGGGAAATAGTTAATTAGGAAAAAATCTTCATAGTTTCTCAGATAAAGGTTTAATGTCCAAGATATATAAGGAGCTGATTCAAATATTTAAGAATTATAACCATTTTCCAAGTAGATATAAACAGGCTGTTATCAAATAAAGATCTCTAATCTGAACTGATTGGAATATCCCGTATGAAAAAAATGTTCCAAATCACTACTAACTAGAAGGATGCAATTTAAAACTACTCTAAAGTTTTACCTTGTACCTACCAGATTAACAAAGAGAAATTTACAACTGTTGGAGCAGCTCTATCCAGAAGATAGTTCCAGTTGAACAGTGAGGATAGAAGTCAGATTACAGAAAATTAAAAGAATGGGAAAGAAAGTGGAGGCAACTAGTGTTGATGGTTTCCTCTAGCATTTTATCCCTAGCCATGAAAGGGAAGAAAGGTATAGGATGGTAGCTAGAAAGGATGGTTGGATCAAGTGTGGGATTCTTTTTTTTTTTTTAATGAAAAAGGCATTTAATGTTTATTTACTGTTTGAGCATGTGCCAGCATTTCTGGTGCATTCCTGAATATGCACCAGTTATCTCATGCATATTTGAGTAGGCATCAGCATTTCACCCCTGTTTGAGAATATAGTACTTCCAGTATTAGAACTTTCATCAGCATCTGGGGTAGATCAGACTCTTTTTTTAAAATTAATTTGTTTGTTTATTTTTAGTTTACAGGATTCAATTCCATAGTTCCTTGAGTTTCAAATTTCCATTCCCTCCCTCCCCCACTCCCCACGACAGCATATAGTCCAGTATAGGATCTGCAAATACTTTCACATTAGACATTAGTCAGGTTACAAAGGCGAAGTGTGGGATTCTTTTTTTTTTTTAATAAAGCAGTTGGGGTTAAGTAACTTACTCAAGGTTACACGGCTAGTCATGATTTATGCGTGGGTGCTCATTTTCTGAGGCCGGATCTGATCTCGGGTCATCCCAACTCCGAGGCCTGCGCTCTTACTCACTGCGCCACCTAGCCGCCCCGTGGGATTCTTTAAGATAAGGGAGACATGGAAATGTTTTAAGGCAGCAGAGAAGGAGCCAATAGGTAAGAAGAAATTGAAGATTAGAGGGTAGAGATGATGGTGCTGGAGAAGACAAGAGGAGACATGATCAAGAATGCAAGTGGAGAGAGAAAGACTACCTCTCTTTACCAAAGTCCATGCCTTCAGAGATGGGGATGAATGAGGAACTCATAGAACTGAAGGAGATGGGAGTGAGAAAGCAGCAGCTGAGGATGTGGACAAGGGTTTGTACATTGGTAGCTGGGGGTTCAGAATCCCTGGAATGGGGAAAGTATAAAGATGGGAGAGTATGCTAACTACTAAGGAATTAGTCCAGGCAGAGTATCAGTAGTTGGACAGAGATCTTTTAAAGGAAAGCAGATTAATAGATTGTTCAAGGTCCTCTCTCAAGATCCAAAATAGAGGTTATTTATTGTAAGTTCTCCCTCCCCCATTTCTAAATCTTACAACCCTTAGAAATCACCGTTCATTTTCTCCTTCTTCAATTCTGTCTTAAAACGAAGAGGTGACTCTTCCCCTTGCCAAAGCTGAGCCTTCTTCTTGTACCCTTTATTCTATCCCTCCTCGTCTCTTTCCTGAGTCTACCCTTGTTCTCTACCAAATTACCTTGTATTTTTTAATTTAGACCTGTGATTTAATGGTGTAGGAAACTTCTGTTCAGCAACTTCCTTCTCCAATGCAAATTTAGAAATACCCTGTAACCTACAACATAGAGAATTACTTGAGGTGTGCAGGGAAGTTCAGTGATTTACCCAGGGTCACTCAGCTAGGATGTATATATAACAGGAACTTAAACCTGGTTCTGAAATCAGCATTTTACTCACTATGACCACCATGTACTTTCTTTGTATATGTTTCACATCTATTTGCGAGTAATGTCGTTTGCTATGATAGACTGCAAACTCCTTGAGGCACTGGGGTTACAAAGACATGTGCTTGCGAGTGCGCGCACGCGCACACACACACACACACACACATACATACACACCAATCCCTCACACAGTACTTACCACACAGATATTAATGAACACTTGTTAGATTGATTAATTCCTGGATGATAGGGCATTGGTGTTAGGATTCAAAGTTTTTATTTGAAATGAGAGAGATGATAAATAGAGGTGACATTTTAGCAAATAACCAGTTTTAGGTTGAGGCTGAACCCCCAGCTACCAATGTACAAACCCTTGTTAGTTAGACCATGGTTAAGAAGAGTATAACCCATGTTGTTCAGTTGTTTTCTACTCTTTGTGACCCCATTTGGGGTTTTCTTGGCAAAGATACTAGAGTGGTTTGTCATTTCCTTCTCTAGCTCATTTTACTGTTGAGGAAACAGAGGCAAACAGGGTTAAGTGACTTGTCCAGGGTCACACAGCCAGTTAATGTCTGAGGCTGGATAGGAACTCATGAAGATGAGTTTTCCTGACTCCAGGTACTGTGTTATATACAACACATACCTAGCCTTAAGATAGCATTACTAAGGAGCAAAGATCTAGATGGGTTTAGGGGAAATTAAGGACAGGAGTAGGGGAGGGAGGTGGGAGTCAGGAGTATAATAGTACTGCTGACCTGAATAGGAGTGGGTTGTTCAAGAAAAAAGAGATAGGGAGCTAAAAGAATGTGGGGAGGTGTGGTAGCAAGCACCCCAATATCCCCAGGGTGACTGCCAACACAGGTTCTTAGATCTGCTTTTCAAAAGGAAAGCAACTCAAAATCAGTTAACAAGCTTACTTTAATCAAACATATATTACTTAGTTCAGGGGGGAAATGTCAGCACCCCAAACTTCAAAGTATACAGACAGATCAAACAGACAGGCTTCCAAACTGTCCAACCATTATATCAATACCAAATCACAGTTACCAGAGAGGGAAGCATCAACATCTGGGTTTTCAAAGCCGGGGGTGGGGGGTGCTCTCAACAACTGCTTCCCAGAGTCTCATCTGGTCAAATCACACAACACTTCTCAAAGTGAGCCCCAAAGCAAAGCCTCTCATCAGAGTTTATATAGCCTTCTCCTGGCTCAGAGATTGTAACAGCCTCCTTGACCCACTGCCCAATCACACAGCATCAAGGTGTGGGCTTTCCTGAAAAACAAGCCTCCCACCAGAGGCTCCAGGTGCACTTAAGCTAGGGGAAGGGAAGATCTTTAAATTTGCATTTCCATTACAGGAGGTGGATACCGCTACTTACACAGACTTGCCTGGGGCCATCTCTGCTTTCAAAATGAAGGGAATGAATCCAGCAACATGAATCTGAATACATATGCCACTGATATTTAACCTAGTGTTCAGGGTCATATCTAAAGAAATTTCTTAAAGCCATGTAAATGGGAAAAATTAGTCATATGGTAACAACATTACAATAATGTTGTAAAATATACAGCAATATATTGTAGAATACAATAGTATTCATAGAATTATGGTGTTGGTGCTGGAATGGACCTTAGGAATTACCCCCTATTATAGTACAGGTTAGGAAACTGAAGGCCAGAAGGGGAGTGACATATAAAAGGTGACATCCTCATGGTCCTGAATCAGTTATATAAGAGGCATTTTTATTCAAGTGTCTTGGGAGTTTATTGTTTTGTTAGAGATTTTAAATGGAGTGTATAAATATAGAGCCAAAAAGAAATGAGGGAACACGGCTTCCATCTGTGATTTGAAGAAGCAATACTATTAGAGAATAAAACCAGTCGTGTTAAACCGTGTCATTGCTAGTAGGAATTTTTCATATTGTTCTAATGAAATTCCCAGAAATGTGGCCATGTACAAATATCCAAAGAAATAAGATATCTGAAAAGCCAGCCAGTTTCTGTATTGGCCAGTAACTTGACTGTTTTCAAGTACATTGTCATTGTACAGCATTCATATACCCATTAAAAATGTTACCACACCAAAAATTAACTTTAAAAAAAAAAAGGAGTATAATCCAAATGTTCCATTAAGAAGGGGAGCACGGGTGGGTGAAATGGAGAGAGAATTATGCATGGCCTAGGACCAAGACAGGAGGGGGCCCCTTGAAGAGGCAGGAAAGTAAGGATTTAGTGGCTGCTCAGTATTAAAATAGGGCTATGTACTGGGGAAGCAGCAGCAGGGTAACCAGGGGAAACCATACAGTAAACCATGGAGAGCCAGGACCTGGGGTGGAAGAAAAAGGTGGAGAAAGGTAAAGATGAAAGGATTCCAGATTCTGTCTTCCTGCCAAAAGATTTCCTGCCCTTTGACCCTGGGAAGGGTCTTTCTAGCATCTTTCCAAGGAAAAGAGATAGGACAGGGAGGTACCCTCAATGCCTCCCAGCAGCAGAGAAGGCTGAAGAAGAAAGCCTTCTGCACAGGTCCTCTCACTTTCAGCATCCTTGGCTTAGAATTTCTCCTCCCTCTGAATTATCAGCTTCCTCTGTGCTGGTCCTATCCATGTCCTCAATTTCTCATCTGTAAATGAGGAGGTGGAAGTAGATGACCACTGAGGTCCATTTTTAGCTCTGGATCCACAATCCTCCCATCTACCTCCCATCTTCACATTCTCCTCTACTGGTATTACCTCCTTATTCCTTCAATCCTCTCCCCTCCACAACACCTTCCTCACAGTTCTTCAGTTGCTGTGAAGTTGAACTCTCACCCATTGCTGGGAAGATGTGGGTGAGGAAGAAGGCAAGGCCAGAAGCTGTGGCTCCTGGCACCCTGCCTTCTCCTCTGGCCCCAGTGCCAGGCCAGGCCAGGCCTCCCCCTTGGCCCAGGCTCAGGACAGGGAGGACAACAGAATGTCACTGGGAAAACATGTGGGAGAGAATCCAATGTCCTTCCTCATCCCCAAAACAAATGAGGTCATTGTGCCACAGCACTCAATAAACAGCAAGCTGGGCAAGCCCAGAAGCCTCCTAAGGTCAGGGCATGAAGTCGAGGAGGGGGCAGAATGCTGGAAGGGCACAATCCTGAAGCCTCTGAAGACTGGAGCACAAAGCTGAGATGGGGGAAATCAAGGCAATGAAAGATGTACAGATGCCAGCAGGCACAATCCTAGACACTGTGGTGGACCCTAGCACAAAACCGGGGGACAAGCAACACGAAAAATGTGAGGTGAGATTCTAGTGTAGGTCTATGGATAAAAGAACTTAATGAGGCTGCCCCAGGAGATGAAGGCTGGCAGAAGAGAGAAAGCCACAGAACTTCTCTCTACCTCCTTCAACTCTTATGAAACTTGGGCATTTTCTGAGCTTTTCCCAGAAATTTCTGAGTATGACTTCAGGGTATTCTGGATATGCTTGATGATTGATCTTTGTACCCATTTCCCAGATAATTCTGATACAAAGAAAATTTGGATTAGATGTGCCAATGCTGTGACCAATTTCCGGCTTATTGTGGCCCACTCAGTTCAAGGCATTTACTTATCCTCAATAAAGTCATTGTTTAAGCAGCTCTTTTCAGTCATTCTGCCTTCTCAGGTCTTTTCTGAACTTACTGCTTTTCCCTTAGGGTCTGTTCCAGGAGAGTCATACTTTGACCTTTTCATCTATCCCCTTCTATGGAGGAACGGTCTTGGGTTTAGAGACCTGCCATCTGATTCTATTTCTGCCACTAACTCATTGTCATAGAAAATACAACACATCCCTTTCTCTGGACCTCAGTTTCTCTATCTGTAAAAGTAAGACAGCCTCAGATTCAGCCTGATACCTATTGATTGATTGATCGATTGGTTGGTTGTCAGGAGAGTCCAGGAAGCCCTAGCTTCAGCTTTGGCTATGGACTTGCCAGTCATATCATGAGGCAAATCACCTCCCTTATCTGGCATTGATTTCCTCATCTGTAAAATGAGGATTCATAATAATTTCCTCAAAGAATGATTGTTTTATAAAGCATTGTGTACATGTGAATGATTATTGTTCTTTTCTTTAGGGGACTTGGTGTCAGAATATCGAGGTACTGGTCCTGCCATTTACTAACTATGTGATTCTGAGCAAGTTATCTTATCCCCTCAACCCCAATTTCTCTAACTGTAAAATGGGATCAATAATATTGATTCAACGGCCATTCAGGGCTGTTAAGTGCTTTGTAAATACTACAGAGATGTGAAGTATATTATTATTAGAAGTGGTAATATGTGCTGGTCTTTACATGTTCTGCACACAGTAGGCCTCTCCGATAAAGGTTTATTGAATTAAATCAAGGCCCAGTTGCTGCTTTGGCCTTTGATTCTGGTACAGGGTCTGGGGCACGTAGGCTAGGGCTGACTCAGCCCCAGCTCCAGCCCCTTTGGTCCTTCCCTCAAACTTCCCGAGTCAGCTGCTTCCAAGCTTTGGGGATGGGGGTAGGTCCTCCCAGTGGCTGACGCGTGGCTCAGACAGCAGTGACCTTTTCCCTACTAAGCTGGCTGCCAGGACTGCACATCTGCCTCTCAAGCTAGAAGGAAGGAGCCAGCCCAGGTGGGGGTGGGGGGTGGGGGGGGTGTAGGGTAGGGGTGGGAGGGAGGGAAAAGAGCTCTGGTATTTGAGTCCTGGGGCTTGGGGAGGAGGAGGGCAATGCCAAGCATCTCCGCCTTGGGGGGAGGCACTTGGAGGGGGTGGGGGGAGATGGCGAGGTGGGGGAGGAACTTTAGCTCCCTGGTGCCCCTGGCCTTCCTAGGAGGTCTGGGGTATAGCCAGGAGTCCCCACATCTCAACTAGAGGGAGGAGCTGCGAATCCCTCTCAATCTCCAAAAACAGGGAGGGTATAGAAGGAGGGAGGGGGGACTTCGGCCCGGTCTCTTTGAAGCTGGAAACCTGAGCCCCGCCCCGCTCCAAGACACACCCACCCGTCCCCCAGGGCCTGGCTGCAGCTCATAAAATGGGGCTCTTTCAGTGAGTGGACAGCTGCAGTCCAGGACGGTCCCTGGGCACACCTGAGAGTGAAGGAGAGTGTGGGATTCCTTAGCGAACCTCCATCCCAGCTAGAGCGCCCAGGCCACTCCGTTAACAGAAAGATGCGCTGTGCCCCAAGTACAGGAGCTGCGCTGGTGCTCTGTGCCGCCACTGCGGGGCTGCTGCGCGCAGCCCCTGCCAGCCGCAGCGAGGTACGCCCCGGGGCCCCCGAACTCCGAGCGCCCCGCGCCCGGCCCGAGGCCAAGTATGCCTCGTGGGACGAGGTGAACGTGATCGCTCACGGGCTCCTGCAGCTCGGACACGGGCTTCGGGAGCACGTGGAGCGGACACAGGGCCAGGTAAACGACATCTATCGCCGTCTCCAAGCCCGTGATCCTGCTTGCGAAGACCCTCCGCGCCGCGCCCGTCACAGCCCTGAGGACACCCAACTGCAGAGCCGGGAGGAGAGCCCCGTGGGCTTGGCCGCCCAAGGCACTGGCAGCCACTTAGAGCAGAAAGAGGTGGCCCAGCAGAAGACCGAGCTCCAGCCCCTGGAAGGGAATGATGACCAGAGGCTAGAGACCAGCACTGGCGGCGCTGCCTGGAGAGCTGTGCACAGCCTGCAGGTAAGGGCCGCTCCCTCTGCATTCTCTTCACTTGTCTTTCCTTGCCAGGCTGGTTGATCTCCCTTTACACACCCTACCCAAGTGGTTTTGGCGCTTTATTTTAGCCTGCTTACATTCTTTCTCTTGGACTCTTCTGGTTCTACATCTCTGATGCTACTAACCCTCAGATTCCCTCCTTTCACTCCTTCAATGTCCTCTCCATCTCCTCCAATTTGCTCTCCCTGGGTCCTATGCTCCCCAACCCCTCGAAATCAGGTTGCTCCCTTAGGGTTCTCCTGCCTTGCTCCTTCAGTTCACCCCTGGCCAGGAGTCCCATCTGCCCACAGGCCACAAGAGAGAATTTCCCTTGTCCCAGATACCAGCTCCCTCCAAATGACCCCATGAACCTATTTCCTTTTCCTTCAGACCCAGCTTCGAGCTCAGAACAGCAGAATTGAGGAATTGTTTCAGAAAGTGGCCCAGCAACAACAGCACCTGGAAAAGCAGAACCTGAAGATTCAAACATTGCAGAGCAAGGTATGCCCTTGGTCAGACTGGAGCCCAAGGCAGGGCTGGAGGCGGCCCTCGGAGGCCTGTTAGCTTCTGCTCAGAACTGAGAAATGCAATTTCCCAAACAGGTTCTGAGCCCACCTCCCCTAACTTCTTGATCCCTTTCTCCTTATCCTGGACCTACCTGCTAGTTCTTCTCTTCTGTCTGCAGCTCCAGGGCCTGGCTCCTTTACAGCTGGGGCAGATACCACTAAGGACTTTGGGAAAGAAGAAAACCGTGAAGATGGCTCGACATATTCACCCAGTACCCAACAGCAGTGATAAGCCTAGTAAGTCCTGGGTCTTGTCTGACTCCCAGCTCCTACACCTCCCCTGCCCCAGCCCCAGTTTCTCCTCTTTACAAACTCTCCTGCTCCTCTTCCCTGCCAGTGACTTTTTTCTCCCTTTGCACTGGTTAGGAAGGAATGCCAGAATTTGGGTGATAGCCAGCTGGGCAGAAAGGTGATTATTGAAGTCAATAGGTGTGATGCAGCCAGCACTCAAGTAGTTTAGGCAGAGCCTGGCTACCCCACCAAAGAGAAAAGCAGAGAAGATGGAGAGGAACACCCCAAGGACATTATGAGCTCCTGGACTAACTTTCAGCCAGTCCTGGGAAAGCCTAGAGTTGGGAAGAAGTCTTATGAAACCTCCCCTGCTGCCTAGAGTCTGCAGGATATCCTACTTCTGGATACTTCTCTGGCCTAGTCTTACCCCACCTAAACAGCTGCTCCCAGCCCTTCTCTCTGATCAGGGAGAGGAGAAACTAAGGCAGCTTCTGCTCTGCTTTCCTCTGATAAAGTATACTTAGCCCTGGCAGGGGCGCCACAGCTCTTCTTTCCACCCACCTAGTTTTACTGAGGGCCCATTGTGTGTCCAGGGTCCTGCCTTGGGGGAAATAAGGCTTCTGCCCTGAGTGTCTTGTAGAGCAGAGATGCATGTAGAACAGCGAGGGAACAGAGGAAGGATGAATGTGATTCCAAACACATAGCTTTTTGTTGCATACAAGTTGAGAAGTGATCAGTAAGCTGGTTAATCAGGGAGGCCTTTTTGAAGGAGGTCTTAAAGGAAGTGATACACATGAACTGATGGGAGAAGTCAACAGGGTGTTTCAGACCACTGAAATGGAACAGGTGAAATGCTATGGGTATTCACTTGAGGTTCAGGGAATTTCAAGGAGAAATTGCTACCTACCTAGAATATAACAGCCTGGCTGGAGTATAAACCTATTGTAAAGGGGAATAATGTGGGGAAGGGTCAGGGAGACCTGTCATAGGCCATGCTAAGTTCAGATTTTATCCAAAAGGCAATGGGGAACCTCTGTAAGTCTTGAGTGACATATGATCATATCCTAGGAAGACATATCTAGCATGAGCTCCTGGGCAGACAGGAAAGAGAGGAAACAAGAGGCATAAATAAGGAAAGAGACAACACTTAGACTGAAGAAGATGATGGAAACCTCCTCAGGACTCACAGATTCTCTGTCTCTCTCTCAAACACACACACACACACTCACACTCACAATCTTAGAGCCATCTGTCACAAATGCCATCTTCCTCTTTCATGTATTGGCCTTCATTGATACATTTACTCCATCTCACATATACATAATATGCTTGAGTCTTGAGACTGACATCCAACTGGGAGAAAGTTACCTTCCTCCCATCACTTAGCCTGGAGCAATTCTTAGTTACTTCCTGGTTCCCCCCCCCGGTTTCCTCATCCCTATTCTGGCCCACTGGGGCCAAAGCTGCTGGTAGACTGAGGAGGCAGATCTAAACCACTGTTCCCAGGGTCTCAGGCTTCTCCTGCCCCAAGATTTTCCTTGGCTGGAAAAACCAAGTGGCCCCTACCTACTATGTAAAGTGTTCCTGGGAAGAGTGTCATTTGAAGCTAGGGTTGGAGGAGGGGGTAGCTCTCAAGAAGAACTGAGTGGCCCAGGCTTCTTAGTCTACTTAGGGGAACAGCAGAAGGAAGAATGAGGGTAGGGGGAGGGAGGGAAACAGGGAGAGCCTGGGGAGACAGGGTCCTGTTTCTCCTAGAGTGGGCGCCAAGTAGGGGAAAGTTCAGAGCTTGTGGAGACAAACATTCTGGTTGTAATCAAGGCCAGATTGGGAGTTTGGCCGTGAGCCACTGGGATTGGAAGAGAGGAAAGTAGGGGAAAGGGGAACTGCCAGGAAATGTCCTTCTATCACTCTTTCCTAAACACTCTTCTTCCCCCTCCAGACACTGTCCTTCAATAACTTTAGCCCTTTTAGTACCATCCCCCTCCTGACCTTTCCCCTACTCCCAGGGCCTGCCCAATTCTGTCTTCCCAGGGTCTTTCCTTCTAACATCCCTTCATTGCCTAACAACCTTCACCATATTGAGCTCTAATGAGGGAAGTAGAAGAAAAAATAAGCCCCAACCCCAGAAGGGGGGTGGAGAGGGTTTCAATAGGGTCACCTCTACCCTTAGGGGATTAAGGGCATTGATGGGGCCTGGGTCTGGGTCAATCCAGGAAAAATCATAAAATTTGCCCAGTTTGTCTTTACACCCACCTGCAAACACACATCACATATTTCAGACCCTGGGGCCCTCATGTTCTCTCTCCCACGTTAAATCTTCCTGTCTGGAAAGGCTCTGATATGAATCACTCCTTAGTTGGGTAAATGGGCCCTAGGAAAAAAATAAAAAAATCTCTGACCTTGCCCTTCTGCACACATCTCAGACAAAGAATATGTGTGTATTTGGCTGGAGGAGAGGGGAAGGGAGTGGGGGGGAGGAAAGGCAGAGATCCATGGCTCATTGCCCTAAACTTAGTCAAGAGTGGGAAGACCTAATTATGACCCAAGCAAGAAGCCATCCTTCTGAGTTTTGGAGTTAACCCCCAACTAATCTCCCCTTGGGGAGATATATAACTATTTGTATATAACTATATATAACTACATATATAAAACTATAACTACATACATATCATTCTATCTATATACACCCCGCCCCCCACACATACATATATCTGTCTCTCTGGTTCCTCGGTGCATATGCCTGATTGCCTAGGGATCAGACTGAGGACCAACTGTAACTCTTTTCCCTGATCTCCATGTCATTCTCTCTCTCTTACAGAACTGCCCCAGGATTGCCATCAACTCTTTCTGGGTGGAGAACGCCAGAGTGGACTCTTCCAAATTCAGCCCCAAGGCTCTTCACCTTTCCTGGTGAACTGCGAGATGACCCCAGGTATGAGGGAGGGTCTTTTGGGGAGAAGGGATCTATAGTTAGTCCTTGACTGCTGCTCCATGAGCATTTTCAGTGTTTACTATGTGCTAGGCATTATGCTAAATGCTGATAATACCTACAGAGGGAAAAATGTGGCCCTTGCCCTCAAGGAGGTCACATTCTAATGGCCATTAGGAGAAAAGGTCTAACTTCACTTAAGCCTAGTATGGTCCCCTTAGCAAGGTGAATTCTATTGTCTCAATCAATTAGTTTTTAAACCCAGAGAAATGTTACCATGGAAGGGAGGAAAAGAGTAACATCCCCTTAGCCTCATTAGATGGCAATCTGGCAAGCTTGAGATATTCAGAAACTGACTCCTTTCCCATTGTTTAACTCTTTAGGGAGGTCTAGGGAGCCTGAGGCTCCATCTGTTAAACTTCTTTGGTCTGTATTGTCGAATAGAGCTGGAAAGTGTCAGCTTCCAGAATAAATGTACTTTTTTTCCTTTTTTGGAGGGCAATTGGGGTTAAGTAACTTGCCCAAGGTCACACGGCTAAGTTTTTGCTTGTGTGTGTTAAGTGTCTGAGGCTGGATCCGAACTCAGGTCCTTTTGACTCCAGGGCCTATGCTCTACTCACTGCGCCACCTAGCTGCCCCCGAGTCCTCATCCTTCTTGACCTCTCTCCAGCTTCATTATTATCCATTACCCTCTTCTTCTGTCTTCTTCCTGTCTCACCAACTTTTCATGACATGGCTCTCTTCTGGTTCTCATCCTACTGTCTGACCACTCCTTTCTTGTCTCCTTTGTAGGATCTACTTCATCTGGGCTACTCTCACCACCTGTAGGAGTCTCCAAAGGCTCTATCCTGGGCTCCTTTCTCTTCTTCCTCTATATTATTTCATTTGATCAGCTTATCAACTCCTGTGGTTTCAATTATTATCTCCTTGCAGATGACTTTGTATATATTTGTCCCATTCTGATCTCCATTTAGATGTCTTGAGCTGTATACTCTGTAGACTTCCTAAACTCATAATGTCCAAAGTTGAGCTCAATTATCTTTTCTCCTAGACCCTCCCATCTTCCAAACTTCTGTATAATTGTAGAGCATGCCCCCACCCTCCCAGTCACTTTAGGTTCACAACCTAGATGTAATCCTTAACTTCTCACTCTTACCCCCTATGTCCCACATGTCATCGAGTTCTTTTGTTTTGATTTTTGCCACATCTCTCAAATATGCCTCCTGCTCTCCTGATACTGCCACCACTTTGGTGCACTCTCATCACCTCACACCTAGTCTATAGCTTTCTACTTGGTGTTCCTCCCTCAAATCTCTCTCCATTCCAATCCATCTTCCCCTAAGCTGCCAAACTGGTCTTCTTAAAATACAGGTCTAACCATATCACCACCCCTCCTATTCAATAAATTCCAATGGCTCCCTATCACCAGGATTAAATATAAAATTCTCTGTTGGGTTTTTATAGGCCTTTCTAACCTGACCCTTTCTTACCTTTCCAGACTTCTCATACCTTAGTTCTTTCCACTTACTCTGCAATCCAGTAACACTGACCTCTTTGCTGTTCTTCCCACGTGCTACTATTGTCTGATTCCATGTGTTTTCACTGACTCCTCCATGCCTGAAACACACTCTTACTTTTCTCTACATCTTTGCTTCCCTGGCTTCCTTTGAGGCTCAGCCAAAATCCTATTCTGCAAGAAGCCTTTCCCAGCCTTCTTTAATCTTAGCATCTTCCCTCTTAAGACCACCTTCAATTTATCCAATATATACCATTTGTCCATAGTTATCTGCATATTGTCTTCTTAATTAGACTGTGAGGTCCATGAGAGAAAGGACTGCTTTTTACCTTTCTTTGTATTCCCCAGAACTTTGCACTGTGCCTGACACACGGTAGGCAGACTGTCTGATTATAACAAAGTGCGTAGTTTACCAAAACAAATTCTCATATTGGCTATGTCCAATTCAGCCAGGAAATGGGTAGCCTAGGATCCCTGTCAGGGATTCTAAGAATCAGAAGTGAGGAGGGAGAGTGTTTCAAAAATAGGGTATAGCCAGTGAAAAGGCATTGAGAAAGGAGATGGAGTGCCACATGTAAGGGACAGCAAATAGGCCACTATGCTCATCCAGGAGTAGGGAACCTGTGGCCCTCTAGGTCCTCAGGAGAGGTGCTTCTACTGAATCCAGACTTCATACCCCTGGATGTGTGATAAAGATCATAATCTGTAAGAAGACTGGAAAGATAGGAAGAGGACAGGTTGTGATGAGCTCTCGGTGCCAGACAAAGGAGTTTTTATTTTATCTGAGAGGCAATAGGGAACCCCTGGAGCTTACTAAGTAGAGGAGGAATGCTATAGTGAGACCTATGCTTTAGGAAAATCACTGTGACAGTAGAGTGTGCTACCCCTTGGAAACTATAAACTATAAACTGAGACTTCATGGCATAGTAGGAGGGGTCCCAGATTTGGAGTTGGGAGACAGAGGGTTGAATCTGGTCCTTCTACTTAGTCTCTAGGTGGCCTTGGCTAAGCACTAACCATCCCTTGGCCTCATTTCTCCTTATCTGTAAAATGAAGTGATTAAGAGGCAGCTAGGTGACACAGTGAATAAAGCACAGGTCCTGGAGTCTGGAGGACCTGAGTTCAAATCCAGCCTCAGAAACTTGACATACTTATTAGCTGTGTGACCTTGGGCAAGTCACTTAATCCCAATTGCCTTGCCTTCCTCCCTCCAAAAAAATAAACAACAACAAAAAAAAAATGAAGAGGTTAAGCCTAGTCTCTAAGATCATCCTTTCCAACACCCACATTCTATGATTTTATGACTTCTGGTAGAAGCCTTTGGGAAGTTTTGGGTTTCCTAGGCTAGCTGTGGTGTTTCTGTTCTTTGTTATGTAAGTGAATCTTAGTAACCAGGCTTTCTTTTGGCAGAGGGTGGCTGGACAGTGATCCAGAGACGCCTGAATGGCTCAGTGGACTTTCACCAGCCCTGGGAAGCCTACAAGTCAGGCTTTGGAGACCCTAATGGTAGGTATTTCCAGGGGACAAAATCAAGACTCAAGGGAATAAGTCACCAAGTTGGGGGTGGAGGGATGAGGATTGGGCGGGGGACGACCAGGAAGGACCAGGCAAACATTCAGTGCTAGGCTAGGCTTTTCTGATGGGAATCCAAGAAGCCTCTTGGTGTTTTTCTCCTTTTCCTATACATTTCTTTGCCCTCTCCGAATACATTCGGGATCTGATAATGCTGCAAAGCCAAGGAGCTAGCTGTACCTGCCTATGTTCGTTCTCTAGTATTTGTCCCCATGCTGACTGATTGTTTCTGAATTCAGGGGAATTTTGGCTGGGTCTGGAGAAGGTCCGCCACATCACTGGAGACCGAAGAAGTCGTCTTGCTGTACAGCTATTAGATTGGGAGGGCAATGCCCAGTCTGTCCAGATCCCTTTCCACCTGGGAGGAGAAGACACAGCCTATAGCCTGAAGCTCACAGGACCAGTTGCTGGAGAGCTGGGTCCAGCCACAGAGGATGGACTATCTTTACCCTTTTCTACATGGGACCGTGATCATGACCTCAGGACAGACCTGAACTGTGCCAAGAACCTCTCTGGTAAGTGAGAAGTCTCCCAACTAACCCTAATTTTAATCTTAATTCTCTCCCTTACTCCAACTCTATTTTCCAAGCCCATCCTCAAATAACTTTTATAATAATGCATTCTTGGCTCTCAATTGCAGTGCCTAAAGCAGAATTTTATACATGGTAGATATTCAGTGTTTGAATTAATGGCACCATTTGTTGCCCCATCCACAAATCACCAACTCTTATCTATACCCAAAATATGGCCCATATGTGAGCTTCAAACCTTATTCTGAATTACAATCTCAATTCTTATAGCAACTTCTCAGCCAAAATCCCTCATCCAGCCCTACAACCTTTCCTCCCTTTCTAAAAGCCATGAAACCATACTCATTCCCCAACTATAAACAAACCCTTTACCCTACATAGTTTCAAACCCATCCCTAATCTCTCATCTGTAATCAAATTCTAGTTTTAACCTCAAATTCCACCCCCATATCTGTTTGTATGTGTTGTTGTTTCAGTCATGTTTGACTCTTCATGACCTTATTTGAGGTTTTCTTGGCAGAGATACTGAGTGGTTTGTCATTTCCTTCTCCATCTTGTTTTATAGATGAGAAAACTAAGGCAAACAGGGTTAAGTGACTTGCTCGGGGTCACACAGCTAGGAAGTGTCTGAGGCCAGATTTGATCTTAGGAAGAGAAGTCTTCCTAACTACAGGCCCAGCACTCTATCCACTCATCACCTGGGATTACATTCTAGGCTACATCAACTGATTTGGTGGTCTGGGGAGATGCAGAAACATACGTACAGTAATTACATAATAATGATGATGATGGTTAGCAGTTCTAGAGCACTTTCAAGTTTGTAAAGCACTTTACAAGTAACATCCCATTTCATTCTCACACAGCCTTGGAAGGTAGGTGCTATTTTTACTCCCATTTTATATATGAGGAAACTGAGACAAAAAGAGTTTGTGACTTGCCCTAAATCACACAGCTAGGAAGTGGCTGAGGTCAGATTTGAATGCTGGTTTTCCTAACTCCAAGTTCTGCATTCTGTGTACTGTAATAATTTCATCAATGAGGGGGTTAAAGTAGATGACCCCTACCTTTCTAGCTCCAAACTTATCTACTCCAACCCCCACCATTTTAGAGATGAGGAACCAGGTTTGGAGAGATTAAGGGACTTTCCCAAGATCATACAGGTAATAAGGAGCAGAACCAGGATTTGAATGTATCACTAGATCTGGAGTTTTCTGCTATTTCATAAGCTTTACATTTTCAGATGATGAAATTGAGGACCAGAGAGAAAGGCACACAGAGAACAGGGAATAGAACCCAAGGTTCCTGATTTCCAGTCTAGTACTTTTTGAGTCAGTATTTTTTTTCTCATTCTATCATGATGCCTGCCTCCTTGTGCTCTAACTCCGGTCTACAGCAGATCTGTGCTCTTGTAGCTCCACCTTCCCTGACTCTGCTTTCCTATTTTCATTCTTTTTCAGGGGGCTGGTGGTTCAGTACTTGTGGCCATACCAATCTCAATGGAAAGTATTTTCATTCACTTCCCCGGCATCGGCACCAGAGGAAGCAGGGCATCTTCTGGAAGACTTGGCGGGGACGCTACTACCCTCTACAGGCCACCACCATGCTAATCCAGCCCACAGAGGTCGCCACCTCCTAGCCTTATTCTGAGAGCCTTTCAGGGCTAACAGAAAAGAGCCAGAGCTCAATGGGCCAAAGACTCAACATAAATTCAAAAAGAGAACTCTCTCATCCTCCCCTTTCCCAACAGCCACGGTGACGACAGTCTCCTCGGACATATGCCTGGGCCGGGGCAGGACTGAAAAGGTACTTCACTGAGAGAGGAATAAGAGAGGATCCAGGCCCAGTCTTGGAATCTAGCCCTTCCCTCTTGAAGAGACACTGTTTACTCTTTTCTTCCCCTTCTTTAATCTGTTACCCTCTTAAGGGTAAACCTATGGTACCAACAGACAGTACTAATAGGCAAGGGCTTTCCCTCTCCCCATCCACCCTGTTATACAGAGGAGTTTTATTCACAAGTGAATGGGAGTGGTTGGATTGCCTGACCTGGGGACTAGTGGGGAAGAAGCCCAAGTTGTGGGCTTATGACTGACTAGGAGTCTTTCCTAGCTGTCTTCAGTCATATTGACTGGACTAGGATTAGGGGACCAAGAACTGGGGGATCTAGAATGGTGACCTACCTCAGAGCCTCTATTTTAAAGCCCAGCCCTGGGGCTGAGTGAGGGGTTAGGGTAATTTGTAAATAACTGCCTTGTAAAAAGATTTGTTATCTGTTGGGTTGCAGGGTCTGGCTGGGATTACCAGGCCTCCTCAGATTTGTTTGTAATAAAAGGAATGAAAAAAATCTCAGGACTGGAAGGGTCATCAATGCGTCAAGCCCAAGCAGGAATCACTAATGCAGTCTCTAGAAGCATTCACTGAGTTCCTCCTTGGAGATGTTCAGGGATGGAAAATTCACCGCTTCATCCTAAAGAGGCCTCCTTTTGCACAGATCTGCTAGTGAGGAAGTTCTCTATATCAAGCTGAAATTTGGCTCCTATGGAAGGCCATGCAGAACGGTCTGTTATCCACATTACAGCCCTCCAAGTATGTCTTTCCTTTTCACACTCCCGGCCACCCACCCAAATATTCTCTAGTCAAAATATGCCCAGATCCTTCAACTACTCCTCATATAGCTTGACTTGGAGTCCATTTGTCTCGTTATATTCTTTGGATGCAATTCAGCTTTTAAGAAATCAGTCAACCAGCCTTGATTAATATGTGCCAGGGACTGTTTTTTATGTTTTTATGTGTGAGTACTTACTATGTTATTCAGGTCACCTGAAAGAGAAATAAGGCAGGAAAAGATAACCCATGTTAACCAGGGTGAAGTTAGCTATAGTCCCTTCAATCCCCAGAAAACTCCATAAGGGAAGGTCAGCCTGCTCTTCCTGCACCCATCCCTCCTTACTACTATCTTATATATTTGACTGGTGACCCTGTTGCCTACTACTTCAGACCCACTGATCTGAAGAAGGCAGGCCTTGCTTCCTTCATGGTGTACTAATCTTTCTAAAGACTTGGAATCTAGACCCCCAACCAAACAGGGGGCATAGGCAGTGATGAGATCTTAGGTTAGATAGACTTACCTGGGAGGGCACTGCTTATCTGATTCCTCTTTCTGTAGTTCCTGGGAGGTAGGAGGTAGGAGACAATAACATTTTAGGCAAGCAATAATAATAGCTGGCACATATAGAGCTTTAAGGTTTGAAAGACGCTTTGCAAATATCTCATTTTGTCCTCATGAGGACCCTGGGAATTAAGTTCAATTATTATCTCTGATTTATAAGTGAGGAAACTGAGGCAGGCTGGTTAAGTGACTTGCCCAGGGTCATACAACTCATCAGTGTCGGGCTAGATTTGAACTCAGGTTTTCCATACTCCAGGTCCAGCTCTCTATTCACTGAACCACCTGTCTGCTACTGGAACCTCTCTAGGTTAATGGCAAATGGTGACCAGGCAGTTCTCTGCAGTAGCAGTATGATCGTTTAGGATCCATTTTTTGATAGTAACAGGGTCAGAGACTTAAAGTCAGACAAGACCTTTGAGGATCAAACCTCATTTTACAGATGAAGATACTGAGGCTCAGAGAGGAAGAGGACAAGTAGCCTGATGGATGTCACACAGATAGTAAATGACAGAGGCAGGTCCTCCAACTTCAGTTCTAGTCCTCTCACCACTGCCACACTGCCTCTGTCATCTAATTTGTATTATGGTTATACCATGATTGATCTCGACCACACCATGACACCTCTCTGCCCCACCAGACTCTTAACCAGGTCATGCCCTCCACTGACTGCCACCTAATATACTTGGCAGGTAGGTCTCTGAGATGGAGGGGCCATGACTGGGTAAGACTAGTGGCCAGGGGCTGGTGACCAGTGGGTGGTCTGAGGTGGGATCAGATCTGGGTAGCCAGGCAATTATGTAAGGTGGTAGTAAGCTGGGAGGTGCCTTGGTGGCTGTGTGAAGCAGTGGATGTGAGAGGTGGTGATGGGTGGGGAAGTGACCAGGCAAGGATAGGAGATGACCGTCAGCTTTCGGATTCTGGGATGGTGAGATGGGGTCTCTGGGGTGCTGTGCAGCAGAGGGGTGACCAGCATGTCTCTGAAATGACGTTGGGCAGCGAGGTGATGCAGTGGTCTAGGAGGGGGTCATCATTATGGTGGCTAGTAGGACTCGGAGGTGGCTCAGTGGTCAGCAGGAGGGGGGGATGGGTAGTCTCTAATGGGGTGTTCAGCAATGGAATGATGGGTGGTGTCTGAGGTGATGGTCAGCGTCACGGTGGGCACAGAACCTCAGAGTTGGTGGTCTGTAATGAGGAGACTGGTCAGTTCAATCCTTTTTGTCTCCCAGAATTAGTGACGTCAAGCACCCCTGAAGGAAAGACCAGAGCCTTGCGCATGACGTCACGGAACGTTCCCCCTCCTCAGTTCTCAGGTCTAATAGGTCATTTCCCGTTTCCAGGCCCCTCTCCTTCCAGTCCCAGCCCTTCCCCGTTGCCTACGCCCCTTTTCTCCTGTAAACCTTTCTCTCTCCTGCCTTTCATTGGCTTAGCGGACTATCAGTTTCCTTCCGTTATTCAATTCTGCCTCCCGTCTCTTGTGCACTTATCCTATAGGTTAATATCACTGTCACTTCGGGAAGCCCCTCCCCTTCCGTCTGTTTCAGGTCCGCGGTAGGTGGAAACAGTGGGTTGGTCCCACACTGACCGCTGGTTCTGATAGGGTAATCACGGTGTCAGTCGCGCCCCCGCCCCGCGGCCGATAGGCCGGTAGAACTGTCGTTCGGCGGCCGGTCGGGCTCCGCCCCCCAGTTGGGTGTTTGTGGTGGGGCTGCGGAGACGGGCCGGATCCCGCCGGAAGAGCCAAGACAATGGGGACCAGGGACGACGAGTACGACTACCTGTTCAAAGGTGCCCGGGGCTGAGGCGGGAAGGTGTGAGTGAGAGGGCGGGCGCTTCGGGCAGTGCGGCCCCGGGCAGCGCCGGGGCCTCAATCCCGGCGTCGCGCCCAGCCGGGCTCAAAAGGGACATCAGCGGGCCCTGGCGGGGGCGGCGGAACCGGAGCCGAGGCCTGGACCGGGACCAAGGCCGAAGGGGAGCTGACACGGGGTGCCGGGCCGGGAGGGGGGAGGCTGCACAGAGCCCTCGGTGTTACTGAACAAGGGGGTTGCGGTTGGAAGGTGGGGGAGGGGTGGACTGCGCTTAATGGGGAGGGGGCTCGTGTCTTCTGAAAAGGAGAGTGTGGGGGGGGGGGAGGCGGGGCGCGGTAGGTACCGACACCTGGCTGGAAACCGTAGTGATGGTCCTGGAACTGGGGAAGGAGCCTGGAAAGAAAGGGGGCGGGGACCCGAGAGCAGAAAATAGTGTTGGTAGGGGTCGGACGGGTTCCTAGGATGTGAGGAGAAGGAAGAAGGAAAGAAGACCGGGGCTAGGGAAAAGCTGTGCGAGATGTCAGGACGGTGACCCTGAGGAGCTGGCTAGGAAGTGACTCCGGAGGCCAGACAGGGGCTTGGGCCGGGCACATCTCGTAGACTTGACTCTCAGCTCCTGTCTTTTCCAGCCTGGCTTCCTAGGCCACTTCCTAAGCCCCTGCTGAGTGAAAGACACTGTGCTGAGCTCTGGGGAGACCAAGGAGGAAAAGCCAAGAAATGGGTAGAGGATGGTGGGTTGGGGTCACTGGGAAAGACTCTTGAGAACCCAGAAAGGGAGCCGGGAGGAGATATTAGGGTGACAGGACCAGATGTCGAGGGGAGGGAATAGAGGATATCTTGGAAGGAAAATGGGGGAAGGGGGAGAAAAAAATTAGAGAATGGAGAGAGGCAGGGAGCTGCAGGGGGGAAGGGAGGGAAATAGGGAAAGGATAGTAGAGACTTGAATGGAGTATAGAGAGAAAAGAGGCTTGGAGATTGAGGCCAGGCTGGTTGAATGGAGGAGGAACTCATTTAAGAGGAATGATTGTGTCATATGGGAAAGGCAGAGACAACTGAGGTTCGCAGGATGGAAAGAGAGCATTAGGGCTGAGGATAAAGGAAATGTGGAGTGATTTATGTAGGGGGACCATGTAATGAGACTTATCCGGTGTTGGTATACAGGACTTTGCTCCCGGAGAGAGCTGTCTAGGCAACCTTGTACTCTAGATAAAAGACAAACTTCTCTGAGCCAAAAGAATCAAAGACATTAGAGTGGGGGATCTCCAGATTAACTGGAATCCTTCCCTCACTAGCTTTACTGCTCAGATATACTCAGAACTCCTTGACTTGGAGAGAAGGTGCTGATTCTGACTGATCTGAAAGGGAGGGACCCAACAAACTTCCTTTCCTGAAGCCAGAGGGCTGGGCTTTAGACCTCTAAAATGAGGTTCTTATCATGGAGTAGCCAATAGGGTAGCCTGGAAGTGCCCAGGGGTGCCTGCCAAGAGATACTAGGTAGACATGGAAAATTTCTACCTATCTTATCCCTGGGTCCAGTACCCTGGACTGTTTGTTCTTCAAAATACTTATTCCCTTGGTGTTTCTTTAATCTCAGACTCATTAAGTTAAACCCAGGATGTGATCTCTTTTTCTTCTTGTGCCTAGGACTGGCTGACCACTATATTAATATGTTCCAAGTCCTTATTCTCTCCCTGCTCCACCTGAACTACAAATCCTCCTAGCCTCCACTCCTTTGCTTTAGTCATATCTTCTCTGCTCTCCACCCCATCATCACTCTACTTTTCCAACACTCTCTTATTACTCAAACTCCTAGAGATACCATATAGAAAGGGCTCATTTTTCACAGCTGACTTGGGAAGCACTATCAAGAAATTCTTCTATCTTCTATTCTTCATTGAACTGAAATTGTCAGTTACTTAAATGTTTATTTTTTAAAGTCATTTATTTATAGGAAAAGTATAAAGTAATCTGCACAT
The DNA here is from genome assembly GCA_011680675.1 of Gymnobelideus leadbeateri. NCBI lineage: Eukaryota > Metazoa > Chordata > Mammalia > Diprotodontia > Petauridae > Gymnobelideus > Gymnobelideus leadbeateri. The sequence continues at coordinate 290,728 of WOXC01008093.1, forward strand.
GAATGAAACAATTTAGAAAAGAAATTAATCTGATTTCCCCCAAATTTTCTCAGTAACAGTGATTTAGAAATAAGTTTTTAAAAATAATTTGATTACACATTTCTAGATTTCCATACCATAGTAAATGACATACTTGATATATATTGCCATGCATTTAGTATACAGGATGTCCAAAAGTATTAGGCTTTAATAGGTTAAAACTAAGACTTTTGAAACACCCTGTATGTGAGCTGCTACAAAACAAGCCCTTCCTTGCTTAGCACTGATTTCAGGTACCTGGTGTTTATTTTAACCCATGCCCAAAGATTGCTCTTTCCTGAGTTATAGGGTCTATACTTCCATTGTCTTCAGCCTTTCCTTCTGTATGTCCCTTGGCTTTCATGGATCTCAGTTATTCAAGCCTTCTGCCCTCCTCCCCCCAAAAGGAGTATGTTCATTATGTCAGGAACAGCTGTCAGTGAAGAAAAGCAATGTAGTGTGCCTTTTAGTCAACGAAGCAGTCTAAGAATCATTTTTTAAAGCACTTACTATGTTCCAGGCACTGTGCTAAGCTCTAAAGGATCTAAAGAAAAGCAAATACCTGTTCTTGAGAGGTAGTTTAATGGGGGAGACATCTGTAACAGAGGCATGTTCACTCTATCTGCATAGTAGATAGTAGATAATGTGAGTGGGGAAGACACTGGCATCTGAGGAGACCAGGAAAGACCTGTAATAGGTGGCAGGCTTTGAGCTTGCATATTGGAGGCCCAGGAACTAAGAGGCAAAAGGGAGAGGGTGGAGCATTACTGGCATGACTAATAGCCAGTAAAAAGGGACAGGGAGTCATGTTTGATTAAGTGGAAATAGGCTAGTGTAGCTGGATGTTAGTGCTTGGAGGAGAGTAAAGGATAAGAAGGTATTGCTTATGGTGAGGAGCCAGCTTGTGAACAGATAGAAATGCCAAGCAGAGGACTTTATAACCTCAGTAGCTGAGTGGAGGCTATATTAGAGTGGGGAGGAAATGGAGGTAGGGGGACCAGGTAGAAGGCTGTTGGAATAGTCCAGGTGAGAGATGGTAAAAACTTGAAATAGAGTTGTGACTGTATAAGTAAAGAATGGGGCTGATAAGGGGAGACATTGTAAAAGTAGTAATGAGACGCTTTGGCAGTGGAGTGGATATGTTGGGGGGGGATCAAGGACAACCATGAGGATTAGAGCTGGGCTGCTGGGGAGGGTGGTGGAGAGTTGGGCCTGGGCTCTTTAGGGTCCCAAGGGTGAGGCAAAATGGAGATAGCTCTGAAATTCAAATCTCAATTAGAGGGTCAATGATGGTTTGGAAGTCATTTAGCAATTTTTCCCTTTGTGCTTGAAAAGTAGGCCTGTTGGCCCTTTTCATAGAGTGTGCTAGGAAAAGCACTGTAATAAAAGGTTAGGGTTAAGCCCTTGAGTGTGATAATTGAGTGTGATAATTGTCTGGCAAGTCACTTAACCTTTGAGCCTAAATTTCCCCAACTGTAAAATGGGCATAATATTTATACTATTTGGTGTGGTTATTATAAGGATCAAAAGAGATTATAAAGCCTCTTAAGTGATGTATAAATATGACCTTTTTTTATTAGATCAGAAAACTACAATATGACAGAAAGCACCTCTTAATAGCACATCTGAAAATGAAAAACTAGGTTTGTTTTTAATTTTTTTTTGAAAATTCTTTAGAGGTGAGAGCAGGTAAGATGGGAATGTACCAGAAGTCCAGACCATTTCTCTTGCTCACCTTGTATGTACACGGAATCTCCTCTTGATCAGGTGCTACTTGGTTATCGTTTTTCTGAATTATCTGACTTTGTTTTTCTTCTGTTTTGTCATCTTACTAATCTTTTAATGACTGGATTGCAGTTAAAAGTCATATCTGATTTTTTAGATTAAAATTAAGAGAAATTCAAATGAGTGGAAAGTCTTTGGCAATTGTTTTGCATATTTGTTACAAGGGTTTTATTTCTGTTTTTGATTGGGGGAGGTGGGAAGAAAAGGAAGGTTAGGAATAGGTTCTCTTCTCCCCCCCCCACCTCCACCACTACCCCACCCCCCAGATGAGAAGAGAGCAGAAGGAATCATAGGACAACTTTTTAAGTTATATGAAATTGTTATGTACTTAAAAAAGAAAAGCTTTATGTAATAGTGGTTTGCAGATCCACATACAACCCTCTCCTTCTGTTCCACAATGAATATGGAAATGCTCATTTCATTTGGGATTTGTTAAATTCTGAATAAAAAAATACATATTTTTTTAATCTATGTAACTTGAGGACTTCTGCTTCACCCCCTTCAACAAGTAACCAACTTTATATCTTCCCCCTTCCCAGTACTATGCAAGGAGCTTTCTGGGACAGGAGAATATAACATTACTTAGGTTTGGAACCATGTTTTATGTTGCTTTGTATCCATCCTACCCCCCCCACCCCCATTTGTATATCTCTGATACAGTTCTTTGTAAGTCTTGGTAGATTATTAAAAATTAATTTCTTGACTGAAGATAATCATTAGTAAATGCAGGTAGGCTGTGTGATTGACAGTGCAATAGAATTTAAATTCAAAGGACATTTATGAGGTGCCTATGTGTTCTAGGTATGGTACAGGGTGCTGGAGCTATGATGACCAAAAAAGAAAAAAAAATAGTGCCTTTCTGCCCTCAAAGAACTTCTAATTTATTGAGGTGGGAAGAGTTGGGGCGGGGGTGAAGCAATACAACATGTATGTAGATAAGTAAATACAAAACAATACAAAGTTTTATATAAACTTTAATACAAATTTCAAAAGGGAGAGAATACTAAGAAGAAAAAGTATTAAACATCTAGGAAAATCAGGAAGAGTGTGGGGGGAGTACCAGACACCTGAGCTGTGTCTTAAAGGAAGGTAAGGATTCCCAAGAGAATGATCACTGTGGACAAGGGTAGTCTAGACAGTTTAACAGGGCTGAGGCTGTGGAGGTAATATATTTGAGTCTTTTGGCAAGATTTTTATATTGCAGCTCCACCTTTTCGATTGAAAATATGAATATGATTTTACATCTTAAAAGAGAAATTATGTGAGGTACTCTCATACGGATTTAGATTAAAGCTTTAAAATATTAAAACAGTGCGCACCCTAAGGAGTTTTACTGGTGGGGAAACTGAAGCCCATAGAGTAATGATCTGCTCGAGGCTGTAGGTACGGACTGATTTTTATTATTTTTTATTTTTTAATTTTTACTTTTTGGAGGGCAATTGGGGTTAAGTAACTTGCCCAAGGTCACACGGCTAGGTTTTTGTTTTGTGTGTGTGTTAATTGTCTGAGGCCGATCCGAACTCAGGTCCTTCTGACTCCAGGGCCAACGTTCTACTCACTGCGACACCTAGCTGCCCCCGGGACTGATTTTTAGATATTCATATGTTTATGCAGACTCTTGAGTAGGGCTTGAGATGCTAATCTTTTGCCAAAAGAAGGGGTAACTTGACTCCTAGGTATCACTTATTTGGCCGCATGAGACTTGATCAGAATATAGCTCTACAAAGGTATACCTTATTCTAAAGACAGAAGATAGGTTTAAAAAAAAAGTGTATGGAGTAGTAGTATTATATAAGATATATTTTATAAGTTATATTCACATGAAGAATCATGAGGGGGAATTTTTATCTGGATAGTGATTATAGTGCTCTTTCTAAAGGAGAGCAACTAATAATTTATTGACTAGTCTTGATGTTAATATCCTTCAAAAAGGCAAAAGAACCAATAAGGGGAAAAATTTATTCTGGGTCTGATTCTCACTAAGAAGAAAGAACCTAATCGCTGTTGTAAAAATGATGAAAAAAAATTTTTTTTGGAGGGGAAAGGGATAAGAAAGTGACTGCTTCATCTAAGAATATGTGGCAGAGGAGGTGAAAGCTGGGGTTAGTCTGACCTGCACCCTAGATTTTGTGAGTTTTAAAATATCTTATGTTTTTATGTTGTCCCCTTGCCCTCTCAGAGAACCATCTCTTATAACAAGGAAGAGAAAAAAAATCAGCAAAACCAATCAATACAATGAAAACAATTGACATTATATGCACCTTTCCTTCCCTCTGCAAAGGAGTGGAGAGATTCGATCACATGAGCCAAAATTTCATAGGGGTGGTTATCCCAGCAGCTATGGGAAGCTCTTGGGAACAAACGTCCATAGAGAAATCGACTCTGGTGAGGGAGAATGGGTAGGGATGGGGACGTCTTATCAAAAGTGATTCTGACATGGTTGAAGGTCAGATTTGGTTTAGCGTACTTAGAGTTTTTTAAACTTTTAAAACTTTTTAAAAAGATATGATGGAAGCAAGGATAGGTTACAACAGAATGGCTACTAAGCAAGACATGATCCTGTAAGAATATTGTCACAAACTGAATTTGGTGAGGAAAAAAGCTAAGGAAAACAAGATGTCTCCAAAGGGGCCTTTCCAAGTCTGAGATTTGGGGATTGTGTGGCTATGTGAAGTCCCTAGGAGGGGATTTTAGGGTATAGGTCTGGCTCAGCCTCCTTTGAGTCATCCCTCTAACCTGGAACTTGGCTGATGGCACTCCTTCCAGGCTGCAGGGTTTGGGGGAGGTGGGGGTGGGATGGGTGGATACACCCATGTCACAGATTGTAATTTTTCCATACTTAGAATATAGTCTTTGTGAGTTACTGTGGTGGAAAATTTTCAACACCTGTTGGCCAGACCTTCATGCACATAGGTGAAAGCAGTCTTTAGATAATAGAAACCTAGTCTTGCCCAGGACTCATCTGTTGGGAAGCCTTCTCAGCTCCTGCTTTGCTAGCGTAACCTTTGAGAGAACCCATGGTTACGTTCCAAAGCAGCAGAGGAGAAAAGGCCATCATTGGAGGACACTTACTCACAAAGCATGCATGTTCCTATCCTGGAAAGTAGAATTTTCTAGCATTAAAAATAAGTACATTTTTTTTTTTTTGCTTTTTGGAGGGCAATTGGGGTTAAGTAACTTGCCCAAGGTCACACGGCTAGGTTTTTCTTTGTGTGTGCATTAAGTGTCTGAGGCCAGAACCAAACTCAGGTCCTTCTGACTCCAGGGCTGACGCTCTATTCACTGCGCCACCTAGCCGCCCCAATAAGTACATTTTTTAAAAGTGTCTGGGTGACTAGGTGGCACAGTGAATAGAGCACCAGCCCTGGAGTCAGGAGGACCTGAGTTCAAATTCGACCTCAGACACTTAACACTTACTAGCTGTGTGACTTTGGGCAAGTCACTTAACCTCAATTGCCCTGCCTTCCCCCTCCAAAAAGCCTTAGTGTCCTTTCTCTCATACGTCCAGCATGTCCCAGTCAGTTTATTGATAATAGTAACTAACTTTATATAGCACGAATATTTTTTGATCCTTTCATTAGTTTAATTCAACAAATGTGTGATGAGTGCCTGGCAAGTGCAGGGTTGGGGTCTAGGCAACTGCCAAAGGGGCCTGTTCCTGGTCCCTTTTGTAGTAGAACTTAAGAGAATAGGTTGAACTTCACATGGAGTTAACAAGCATTTAAGTGTTTACTCTGTGCCTGATACTGTGCTAAGTGTTCATGATCCAGAGAAAGGAAAAAAAAACATTACTCCCTTCTCCTTTAGGGAAGTCACATTTGCATAAATGGGGAAGACAACATACAAAATATATACAGGATAGATTAGAGATAATCACAGAGGTGAAGTGGGGGGAGGGATGGGAAAAGCTCCTTGGGAAGGGAAGGATTTGAGCCAACTGCTGAGTGGGGAGCCTCTTGAATCACTGGAGGGGAAGGAGGAAGTCATTGCATATTACCAGCAATCTTCTAGCTTGTCTGAATCTTTTCTCCAGCAGATAGTAGCTTTCCCCTAACCCCTAAGTCCTTGAATATCTGTTCCTTCATTGCCCCTGGAACATTTGGTAGCCAGGCCAAGGCAGTTTCTTTTTTCCCTTGGGCAGTATGATGTGGCTGTGCAGGGCCCTTGCTTAGTCAGGTTTTCCCTGCTGAGACCCAGGAGAAAGAAGAAAGAACCATTCCCGGCCTTATTGCCCTTTTGAAGTTTGGTGAATATTGCTTGATCTGTGGCACATCTTGGATCAACTTTGGTAGAGCTCATTGAGGATATTGGGCATCTGGAAGAGCACATTTCTTTCTGAATTACCAGGAGTTATTGTTATTTATTATATTGCCTACCTGATCCCAAAACATAGCAGCCATTTCCAGTGGAGATTGGCTTCCTGGCCAGTGGGGCCTCAGTCCTATTTGAAAAGAGGCTGTGGTACACAGGGCCTTATAATGGAGCATTATTATCCCAACATAAGGGATTGTTTGTCTTACAACTGACAAGTGTATGTTTAGAGAAGGCTAGGCTTTAGTGTTAGCATTGGACGTGGCTTGTGTACCAGGCCTTCCTTCTAGCTGCCCAGTTGCAGGTTACCACTATTCACCCAAAGCCAGGCTCCAGAATTGATGGGGCCCCAAAGTTCCTGAAATCTTTGGCAGTATGGTCAAAGAAAGTGCCAGAGTGGGGACAAAGTGGCAGGAGAACATGCTCTAGAGATGGGAGAAATGTGTTCACCAGGACAGAAAACTCAGGGTGGAGCAGAAGAGAGAGAACAAGAAAGTGCCTTAGTGCCAGACCTGGTAACTTTCCAGCTTTGTTTGATCTTTCACTGACCTATCTTTGAACGGAATAAACTTAAGTATCAGCAAAGCATTTGGCAGTTTATATGATGGCCTTGTGGTCCTAGTGGAGGCTCACAGATTTCTGTCACTATCCCTGCCTTGTTCAACATTTCAACCAGTGTGTCAGATGAAGATCAGGAAGGGGTTCTTGTCACGTCTGCAGTGATACAAAACTGGGAAGGATAAGTTAAGATGATCAGGGCAGCCTCATCTTTGATTGGGAGGGACCTTAATCAGTCCAATCATTTCATTTTATAGATGGCATGGCCTAGAAAGGGAAAGTTATTTGCCTAAGTTCACATAGTAAGTTAGTATCAGACAGGTCTGACTTGTCATCCATTTATAATGTGAAAGCCTAGATGGAAAGTGTTGTGTTGGTAGCTAGTGTTTTTTTTTAATTTCTTAACCCAGACAGGATGGCTAAGAGCTTTGGGGGAGGTCATGTTGATCTGCCTATGAAGCTACACTTCAGTCAAAGGTAATTGACAACATATACAGGCTAGTCATCTGGTTTATAACCTTCCTCACCTTCTCTACACATTTGGGAGTGCAGAACAGTCACAAAGTTTTCCCAGAATCTTCTCTGCACCATTCCCAACAGGTTAGGTGGTCATCTAGGCTGTGCTTGAAGACCTCTATAGAGGGAAAACTCACTACCCTCCAAGCCAACCTATTTCCATTTTTGAAAGCTCTAGTTGTTAGGAAATGTTTCCTTCCCTTGAGTCTGAATCTGCCTATACAACTTCCACCCATTTTTCCTAGTTTTGCACTCTGAAATGTAGCAGAACAAGTCTTTTTTAAAAAAAAATGTTTTTTATTAATGCTTAAAAAAAAATCACTGTGACTGCCAGTAATTTTCTCCCTCCATTATGACAAGTAAGTGCCATCAAACCAAGTCAGTCACCTCACTGCTGGGATCTGGCAGTGTAGGCTTAATTTTGTACCCATTGCCTACCACCTTTTTGCCCATAGACAGAAAATGGACTTCATGATTGGGCTATGGTCAGAGCTCTGAAATCTTTCAGTATTATTGTCCTTTATTGTGTTTAATGTGTAAAGACATTCCATAGCAGCAAAACAAGTCTAATCATTCTAACTTTTGTGATAGCATCTTCATGCTTCTTTTCAGTCTTCTCTTCCCCACACTACACATCTCTGGGAGATGATGGATATAAAGCACTTTACACATTTGAAAGCCTACAAAAATGTTAATCTTTGTTCTTATGGTTTCAAGTTCCCCTCACCTCATCCCTAAGAGGTACTCAAGTAAGTACAGTACTTGGTTTTTTGGTTGTGGTTTGGGGGAACAGCAAATCTAGATTGACAGTGGGGATTAGTCAGGAATATGACTCCATTGTACTGACTGGATTGAAAAGAGTTGATAGGTAATCTTGGGTTTATCTTGCAGTATCCCAAAGTATCTAGAGAAGATTGGGAATATTTGGTGGACAATGGTGTTGACTCACCTTCCTTTTTGTTATCCTTGTCTGGTGGCCCAGGAGGGATGGGGGGAGAGGGTGTAGCCTTAAGCTTTTAGGATGAAAGACCAGATTCACTTATCTTTCAAGCCCTACCTTGAGCATGAATTGCTATCTAAACCCCTGCTTTCTCTGAAAAAGGGCCCAGGAGTGTTCTTGTCCTATACTAGTAAATAGTCAATGTAAATACATTACAGTCAATACAAATCAGTGCAAATCATGTTCTTCTAGATTCAGTTTGCTCTCCTCATGATTGTAGGGGTAAGCTTCCTGGTGCTTACCAACCCAGGATGTCTTCATCCTTTCTTTCCCCTATAAACAATACCAGGAAACATGGATTACCTCATTTGGCTTTCCCAAGAGCTTGAAGAAATAGGTTATTCAGTTTTCCAGGAGAAGATACTTAGGCTGAGGGAGGCCAGGAAATTTACTGAAGGCCACAAACCAGGGACCAAAAAGAGGACTGGATTAGACTGTCTCATGTCAATCAGTGCAGCAAGGTCTTGCTAGAGGGAATCATGAAAGAATGTATTAAATCCTTATAAACCAGAGAACTCCATCCATAAATCACCTATTCTTTAACTAATCCTATCTTGGATGATTTAGGATGTATTGTGGTCTGCCTTTTTTTTAAAAACCAGTTCTTTAGTGATCAGCAACAGTGTAAATGTAGGACATCTGCTAAACTCTCCTATTTTTCTGAAATAATCTGTCTTCAATTCTTTCATCCTTGAGATGACCATATAGCACTGTTCCCAAACCCAAATTTCAAAACTATCCTTGCTTTTTCTGTTACTAGTAGTGTAGCTATACGTAATTCTCCCTGTGTTTCCTCTACAATTTCCTCTAGCTTTCCATCTGGCTGAGTTAGTGGCCCTCTGATTTTTTTTTCTTTAGAACAGAATGGGTTAGACTGGAAAAATAGAAATTAGGACCAAAACAGGAAGGAGTGAGTGACTTCTAGCTATAGTGTTAAATAGAAAGGGAAATCTGCACCTCAGAGATGTGAAGAGAACCCCTAGGGTTTATTGAAAGACAGGAAATGTCAGGGAGGCCCACTATGTGCTGGAGAAAGCCAAGAGAACATAGTATTAGGGGATGTTGGGCTGAAAAAGCCTTCAGCTATTACCTAGATCAGCCTCCTCATTTTATAGGTGAGGAAACTAGAGTTCACAAGAGGTAAAAAGTTATGGTTTCAAGTTCCCCTCACCTCATCCCTAAGAGGTACTCAAGTAAATTCAGTACTTGGTTTTTTGGTTGTGGTTTTGGGGAACAGCAAATCTTGATTGACAGTGGGGATTAGTCAGGAATATGACTCTGTTGTATTGACTGGATTGAAAAGAGTTGATAGGTAATTTTGGGTTTATCTCGCAGTATCCCAAAGTATCTAGAGTACTTTCCTGAGCCTCACACTGACACATTCTGGGAAGGTTGCTACACTTTTTTTCTTTGAGGCCTTTGCTACTCAGTACAGCCTTGAGTATCTGGATTTTTCCCCCCTTATCTTATTTCATGCTTTTAGGAGAAAGTAACTTTTCACAAGAAAACAGTTACTAAAAGGGATTTGATCCTAAAAGCAACTTCAGGGTACATCCTGGGGTCAGTGCAGATGCAGCCCAGTAACTAGAATTTTTAGGCCTGTCCAGACTGATGATTCTTTCAGTAGGTAATCTCAAGTCATCAAAGCATCTAATAACAATAATATTCACTCAGGGGTTGGCAAAAAAATTTTACATAGGTTCATTTGACCCTCACCAGAAGGTAGGTAGAGCAAGTATTATTATATCTGTTTTAGAGGTGAAGAAACTGAGGCTCAGAAATATAAAGTGACTTGTCTAACCCCATAGCTAACAGAGCAGAACCAGCACTCAGACTCCAGTTTTCTAACTAAAATTCCCATAGGCTTTCCTTGACTGAACTCTAGCTCAGTTCAGTGTCCTGGCCTGACTACAGCAAAGAGAGAGAGATCTGGACAATTTAGAAAGACTTAAAAAAAAAAATTTAAATTTAAAAGAATTTCTAGTGAACTCCCAACTGAGTATTCACTAGAAAACTGATTAACCCATCCCCAAGTATTCAAGCTAATAATTTTAGCCTTTTCCAGACTAGGCAGAAAACAATGGAACTTCCAAAGAGAATTCCATATGAACATGTGTATCTTTTAGAAAACTATGTTGTAGTAGCTTTAAATAGTCCTTAGACTTATATAAATTCCTCTGTTGATCTCATCACCTAATACCCAGGGCTAACAAGCTCAAAGCTGTTCCAGTGATTTGGGGGTACTTATTCTAGTTTCTGTTGCTGGGTTTGGCCACAAGGATTGCCTACTATGGAAAAATGTAGAATTTGCTAAAGGTAGACTTCCAGGATAGCCAAATGAATCTTTTGCAGATGAGTTCCATTTTTCTACTGCATAGGCTTCTAGCCCCCTAAGCCAGCATCTGAATAGCAATCCGCTGCACCTTGGGTTGCTTCAGGGCTGGAGTTTCCCAAAGGTTTTAGTTGGCACTTTTGGTGAACCTTTCATGAGGGCTTTGTGAAGTGGATTTAGGTGTATATATACTTGGCACATAGTAGGTGCTTATGTTTGTTAACCTCTGTGATATTATCTGTGCTATCACCAAGTTTATAGGGATGTTGTAAGCATCAGACATGATAATGTACCTGAGGCATTTAATCCATTATTATTGCTATAATAGACATTTGAAAGTAATGATTACATGAAAGTATGGAGGGGAAGAACCTTTTTTCTGGCCAAGGTGTGAAGAGGATAGAGGATGGGGGAATGCTTTGTGGAAGAGATAACAGCTGAGCTGAGTCTTGAAGGATTCGAATTTCAGTGGGATGTTGGCTGGTATAGGTGGAAGGGCCTTGGCAAATAGTCCAGTTTGCCTCTAATATAGATTATGTGAAGGCAGATAGTGTGAGATGAAGCTGGGAATGTTGACTGGAGCCAGATTGCAGAGGGTTCTGAAGGCCAGGCAAAGAAGTTTGGACTTTATTCAATAGGCAGTGGGGCAGTAGAGTACTGTTTTGTTGAGACCTTGTATTAGGAAAATTACCCTGGCAGAGTGGCCTGGAGGCAGAGAGACCTATGGGGATTTATTGCAATGGCCCAAGAATGAGGTAATGAGGGACTAGACTAGGGTGACTGCAGTGGGAATGGAAAGACGATGCTTTGGGAAGGAACATTGAAGGTTCAATTGAAAAGACTTTATGACTGATGGAATGTGGAGGGGGACAGCCAGCTGCCAGAGATGACTCAACTGTTTTAACCATGCATGACTTATTGAGATATTGCTGGTTTCAAGCAATATAATTAAGACTTGGAATTTGAGTCTCAGCTCTCTTTTTAGTTGTGTGGTCTTGGGCAAGGAACTTCAACAATACGAATAATAATAGCTAGCATTTGTGTAGCACTTTAAGGTTTGCAAAACACCTTATAAATAACTCATTTGATTTTGACAACAACAGTGGGAGCTAGGTACAGATGAGGAAAGTGACACAACTACTAAGTGTCTGGGTCTAGATTTGAACTAAGATCTTCCTGATTCCAGGTTCAGTGCTCTGTTAGCTCATCTGTAAAATGGGGATCATAATACATGTCTATTCTGCAGACTTTCTATGCCATGTCTCAGAAACCTCTTCACCCTTGGATTTCTCACACTAGAAATACCTTCTGCCCTCTGGCCTTTCTCTCTGATTGACTAGGTCCTCTCAAAGCCTCCATTTTAAGGAGAAGGACATCAGGCCAGCCATGTCTTCATTCCTTTCCAGGCTGTATTCCTAACTCTCTGGACTTTCTCTATCATGCCCTGGTAACAGGGTATCAGCATCTTCTCCTCCTCCCTCAACCTTTTTTCAGTCTTCTTTTATATGTTGCCTTCCCCCATTAGAATGTAAGCTCCTGGAGGGCAGGATCTTTCATTTTCACTTGTATTTTTATTCTCAGCACTTAGCACACATAGTAAGCATTAATAAATGCTTCTTGATTTGAAGTACTATTTTCATTCACTAAGCCTCTCAGCGCTCCCAAGAAACTCTTTAAAACTTTAGGTACTTAGAGATGAGTTCTCTCTGGACTGTTGTTGTAGTCTTCCCCCTAAAGAGGCAGCTAGGTGACACAGTGAATAGAGTGCCAGGCCTCTAATCAGGAAGATCTGAATTTAGATTTAGCCTCAGTTATATCCTAGCTATATGACCCTGGACAAGTCATTCAACTTCTCTTTGCCTCAATTTCCTCAGCTGTAAAATGGAGATCATAAGACCATCTACCTCCAGGGTGGTTGTAAGGATCAAATGAGATGTTTGAAAAGTGCTTAGCACAGTGCCTGAAACATAGTGGGCGCTTAACAAATACTTGTTTTCTTCCTTCCTAAAGTCTCTCTTCCCCTCTCTACACAGCTGTCAAATTAAAATTCTTTTTAACTATAAGGCTAACCATTCTATGGCAGCAAGCAATGGGACAAGATTGGGAAGAATGATGGTCTCTTTGTACAATAAACAGTCATTATTGCTGTGTCTTTCACATTTAATTTAGTGAAAAAGAGGATGGTTTTGTCTGAAGGGAGATTCTGTAAGGCTGGGGTTTGATGGCACCCTATACTTCTCCCTAGGCTCTTCAGATAGAGTAGAGGCCAGAATCTCTGAGGAGCTATGGCAAGGGAAACTGAACCCAGCTTGGGTCCTGGATGTGTCAAAGCTAGTTGTCAGAGGCTCCAAGGAAGGACAGTTTGATAAGGGGTGGTGGCTTAGATCTCCTCCTCACCATTCCCAGGGGCTTTTAGGCTAGTTACTTGCAGAAAGTATGGCATTTCACTTGAGAGGGAGAATTTTATAATTCCCAGAATTAATTGTGCTAGATGTACTATTTTTAAAAAACTGATTAAAAATCAGTTCATGTCCCCCTCTATCCCACAAGTTGACTTTAGCATGACCTTGGGCCTCAAGAACCAGTTTGATGCCAGAGGATCACTTCATTGCACAAGGATCCTGGATTGGGGCTTCAGTCTGGGTGCTGCTACTGACTTATTTTGGACTATGGACAAGTTCCTTCCCTTTTCAGGGCCTTTCCTCATTTTGTAAAATCCGGAGTTGGAATGTATATTTTTGCCGATCCATTTCAGCCCTAAAACTCTGAATCTAGGTCAGTTTTTTTGTTGCTGTTGTTACTATCTGTTTCTGCCACAGGGAAATTTTGTTCTTTAAAAGTGGATAAGTAAAATCCAGCCTGCCTAGATAAGGCTTGAAGTAAATTTTACTCATTTGCCTTGCTCTCAGTGACATTCCTGATGTTACCTGTTGTAGAGCTTCACTCAAGAAGCTGCTTGGGGTGATTTTTCTTCTTAAATAAATAAATCAGTTTTCTTTATGTATAGTGAGTGTGGGATTGAGTGGAAGGGAGGGGATGCCTATGAATGAAGTAGTGGAAGACCTAAGGATGATGGTCCTTGTAGGGCCAGGAGGAACTAGTGCTCTGGAAGTGTTAGATTAAAGGAAAAAAAACCCTCTTTTCCAGGGTATTTGTGCTTAGAAATCTCAAGTGTGGTGGCAGCATAGATTTATTATAACTCTTTTTATGTCTTACCTACAGAGCTAGAAAAGATCAGGAAACCTCAGAAAGGGACCTTCAGCAGCAGCAGCATGGCTGATATTTACCCAGTGCTTTAAGGCTTGCAAGTCATCCTACATACATTATCTCCCATGCCCTTAGAATAGAGAGTGTCCTAGCTAGAGAACATCTCTTTAGTCCTATTCCCTCATGTTTACAGGTTAGGAAACAGACCCAGAGAAGGAAAGAAACTTGCCCAGAGTTGGTCACACCATAAATTAGCAAAGCCAAAAATAGAGTTCAGCTCCACTTGTTCAGGAGAATTTTCTATTTCTATTCTTTTTCACTGGTTTAGTTCTCCTCACAAAATACCCCTGAAATATCTTGGACTGGGGTATTAACCTCAGATGTCTGTGCTCAGGGGAGGAAAAGAATTTTGCTTCCTGGTCCCTAGTCAAGATGGCCTAGGTGACACTTAGAATGTGGCTGGTTAATTCCTTGGCTACATTTTTCAAATAGAATTTCTAAGTTTAGTGGAAAGAACCCTCTCCTTAGAGGCAGGGACTTAGGCCCTGAAATGATTCTAAGTTTACAGAATATTCTGTTCCTTTTCCAGTTGTGCTGATTGGTGACTCTGGGGTGGGGAAGAGCAACCTCCTTTCACGATTCACTCGAAACGAATTCAATTTGGAGAGTAAGAGTACCATCGGTGTGGAATTTGCTACCAGGAGCATCCAGGTGGATGGGAAGACTATAAAAGCCCAGATCTGGGACACAGCTGGTCAGGAGCGGTACCGGGCAATCACATCAGCGTAAGTTCAGCCTGCTCAGACACAAAATGATGCCTACATTGAGCTACATTTCATTCCTTAGCCTATTCGTGTCTAGAAAGTTTCTTTAAAAGTGTTTCTTCCCCAGTGGAAGCAAGATTTGGGTCTAGCAAGGAAGATGCCAGAGTTTGTTTGCATTTCTGCAGGCTCAGTCTGCCCAAGGGCTCCTTGCAGCCCATAGGCCAAGGTGATCCACCAGAACAACATTCCATAGAGACCCCTGGAAGAACTTCGTTGCTCTTCTTGTAGACATGAGTTGGAAACTGGTAGGGAAGAATTGCTGTTGTCCTGTTTTCAAAGTCATAGGGACACCGGAGGCGCTACTAAATGGTTGTCATGCAGTCATTTATAATTAACTCATTCTGTATTTTCCATCATTGTTTCTGTACAAAGTGGTTTTATGGGAATGTAAACACACTAGGTTGCCTCATATTAATGTTAATCTTTAAGTAGCCTAAACATATATGTTGTTTACATAATTAAATAGACATTGTGTAGAGAGACTGAGGAATAGCAGTTCATAGCCCAGGCATTCCACTGTTATCTCTGAAATGTTAAAAGATATGGAGGAAAACCTCTAGTACATAAGGGCAGATCCCCTATGGAGGACTTGGGCAAGAACTATGTAGGCTAGGAAGGCATGAAGGGCTACACTCTCTACAAGTAGAAGGAGTACCCACCCCACATCCAAGAGATCACAGAGCCAAAAGAATGGAAATATGTAATCCATTTATAGAAGCAGAATTTAGCTGGTGTCCCAGAAAGTTTAAGACCCCAAACTCCAAATAAGAGATTTTACTGAATTTGAGATTTTTCCAGCTAGGGAATCTTCCATATAAATCCCTTTCTGTTGTCTAGAATAGTAATTTCTCTTTAGGGAGTTACAAGTTCATTAATAGTACATAGTTGCTCTTAGTCCTCTACTTCCTATAGTCTAGTGACCCCTGACAGCCAAGCAGTGACCTCCCTAGTCTAATGCCTGCCTTTTGGGAGTTCAGTGTGTCTCTACATTGGGTTTTGAATGGATCTTCCCTTTTAACTGTTATACGTGAGGTCATTATATAACATGCTCAGCAGCAGGATTTATTGGCTGTCTCTGATACTGTCATGTTTTAGGTAGTGGGATTCAAGGTGAAGTAAAAGAAAGTCATGTTGAGGCTAAAGAGGCAGGTCAGAGCCCCCCAGAGAGGAAGAAGTGTAGACCTGCCTGGCTCCTAGCACAGTCAGCGCCCTCAGAAAATCCTCATGGCTGAAGGTGAGAAGTACAGGAGCGCTTCAGAACTAACTGAACGACTGGATTGACATCAGCCTGGAGGGAGGTCTCTGTTGGTTGCTCCCATAGGGCCTGATGCTTGACACTGCTTTTCATAACAGTTTTTATCAGTTATTGGCTGAAGATGCAGATGGCAAATTTAACTTAGCAGATTTGAAGCTGGAAGGCTAACTAATAAGAAAGTCAACAGAATGAGGATCTTTTCTAAAAAACTTTTTTTTTAGAGAAAATTCACATTTTATTTGGAATGAAATAAACTATACAAAAATTGTTTTTTCCTGGGGGCAGGTAGGTGGTGCAGCAAATAGAGCACCGGCCCTGCAGTTAGGAGGATCTGAGTTCCAATCCGGCCTCAGACAACTGACACTATCGCTAGTCGTGTGACTTTGGGCAAGTCACTTAACCCCAATTGCCCTCCAAAAAACAAAAAAAAAATTGTTTTTCCTCACCAAAAATAACAATAATATTTTCCTCATTAGGCCTAGTTAAACCACAGAATTCTAATTTGCAAATTCTCCAGGTTAAAAAACACTTTTGTAGATTGACACCAAGATCCTTACAGGCACTTGATTTGTAACCTTATGCACCTTTTCATTCTCTGCTTTGGACTCTAATTCTGTACACCTCATTTCTCCTGTCTCCCACCCCCACCCTTCTAGTTAGTGTATGTTTGTTCAGTTGACTTTGTTGAGGATGCTTCTCAGACAGTGGACATAGAGATCAAAACTGAAATTTTTTCCGGCTTGGTTGGACCTGCCAGAGCTTGCTTTTCACAGACATATCCTTTGAGAATCTGGGGTCACCAACATATTACTCTCTGGCATCAAGAGATTGCCATAGACATCTTCATGGTTGTGAGGGATCAAATGAGGTGCAGTGTGTATAGAAGTACTAAGTCATAAAATGCCATTCAGCACCAAGACATTTTTACTCTAAAATCTAGAAAAGGAGGTAAGGTCTGCACTAAGTAACAACATTGTAAGACAGAATGTGATCCAAGCACCAGATGATTGAGATAGACTGTTAGAAGAGTGCGGAGGAGGGAGTAGAGAGAATAGGTTCTCTGAGCTGGTGGGGACCTCAGAGGTTGGCTCACCCTGCCCCCCACATGGTGGGAGTCGCCTCCTCAGCACTCTGGGTATGTCATGTCGGCATGTGTTTCTGCCTTCCTTCTGTTTTCTGGTTAATGACTGAAAGAAATTGGGTCACACTTCTGCCCATTTTCTGAGCACTGCTAGATTCCTTTCCCTTTTATATTCACACTTGGCTTAATTTTGGTAAGAAGTGAGGAGAATGGGTTCTCTTACTTTTGGTCCCATTGCACAAAGAGTGTAGATGTCAGTGGGACTTGGTCAAAAGTCAGAGGTCCTTGGGGATCACCTAATCCACCTACCCATACAGTTCAGGAATCCCATCTGCAGCATTCCTGACAGGTCTAGCCACTGCTGGAATACCTGTAGTAGGATCTTACAAGGCATCTTTTCCATTAGGGGCCAGTTTTCAGTGTTAGAAGGCTTTTCTTCATATTGAGCCAAAGTCTGTGTCCCCATATTCTCTCTACCTTTACTCCCCTACCCCCACCAATGGTCTTGGTTGTGTCCTTTTTGCCCATGATGGTCTATTAGACAGTTGAAGATCATGATTGTGCTTTTGCTTCCAAATCTTTAATCTTCTTATTATGGTGTCCCTTCCTCAGCTTGTTTGCCCTTTGCTGTTTAGGCTCTGTTATATATCTTATCTTAAGAGGGATATTTATGGAGTATAGTAGAACAGTTATCTTCTTTGATATGAACACTGTAAATCTTTTAATTCAGCCTAAGATCACTTCTGTTTTGGCTGACAATGTTAACCAGCACTTTTGGCTCAAATTGAACTTGCAGTCCAGTAAAACTGCCAGTTCTTTTATATGACCTATTGTTTGGCTACACCATGCCCATCTTGTATTTTTTTTGCAGCTCATTTTTTTACCCTGACTTCACATTTATTGCCATTATAATTCATTATCTGGATTCTGCCCATTCCAGACTGTAAAGGTCTTTTCCAGTCCTTGTTTGGACATCTCTTCTGCAGTAGATAAAGGACCCCTTGCTCTTGAGTGAAGATAAAGGCCAGAGGCCCTAATGACACATTCTTAGTAAGAGGGTGCTTGGAAAGCCCTGTCTACTAAGGACTGTAAATGTTCTTGCTGGACTAGAGAAATCCTAGTTCTTTTTGAGAGAATGAAAACTCTTGATTGAATCTTCCCTTCAGTGGGACAGACCAGGTCAATTTGAAGCAAGACACCATGACAGAATTTTGATAGGAGAGAATCACTGCTAATAGTAAGAAACTAATGCACCCTGTTTCTTTCCTTTTTGAACATGTGCTTGCTGTCAAAAGATCACTTTCCTTGATAATAGTAGTGATTCCTGAATGAAAGTCTAGACCCTAGCTTTTTTTTTTTTTTTTTTTTTGCTTTTTGGAGGGCAATTGGGGTTAAGTAACTTGCCCATGGTCACACAGCTAGGTTTTTGTTTGTGTGTGCGTTAAGTGTCTGAGGTCGGATCCGAACTCAGGTCCTTCTGACTCCAGGGCCGACGCTCTACTCACTGTGCTACCTAGCCGCCCATAGACCCTAGCTTTTAATATCCTGGTCCTACGTGGGGGCAGGGGGATAGCTCTATCCTTAATATCTCTAACTGTAGTTCATTGATATTGAACAAAGGGGTAGACACTACACTTAGGCCTAAACTATAGAGTTTCCTTTGCCATTATGACAAGTATATCCCTCTGAGATGTGAGTAAAATTCAGTAGATTCAGTCTTTAAATTCAGCCTGTAATCTGCTGCAAGTACTTGGAAGGACTAACAAGTCCTAGAATTCTCTCCTGTACCCCGAATGTATTGCTACTCTACAATAGAATCTGTAGAACGTAATTTGTGTATATGCATAATATCTTGGCATACTTACTCATTGAAGTTTTTCTGACAGCCACCATTTTCCTTCTATCCTTTCTCTTGCTGACCTTGTAGATATCTTTGAGCCTTCCCAAGCTTCACAGCCCTTCTAAGATGAACATTGGGCTCCTTGTTTATTTTCCTCTAACCTGTAAATAAACCTAGCTAATATCTTTATCAATTACTGATTATTAGATGAGCATGTGTGGAGGGAGCCACTCTGAATGAAAACCTAGACTCTTATCTTTTAATATCTCTGTACTATATGAGGGCTCAGGGAGGGTCCTATCCTTAATACCTCTGCCTCTACAAAAGTGAAAGACATACCTGATGTCCTTGAAATTCTTGCCTTTTCAAGATGCCTGCAGTCCAGTTATAGGCAAAGTGTCCTCAGTTTGACAAGCATAGACCTATTGCAGCTGTTAGGCAGGAATGTGTCATTTAATGTTATTACCCCTATAATTGTGATTGCCATTGATCTGAATAGCTCCTTAGAGTTACAAAGTGCTTTCATTGATTCTTATGACACTTATGACATAGACACAGCAGGTAATATTTTCCCTAATTTATAGATGTGGACATTTAAGCCTTAGGAAAGGTATGTGACTTGTCAAAGGTCATATGGCTAATGAAATGTGGATGAAACTGGGACTAGGAAACAGGCTTTGGGACCCCCATGTCAATCTTCTTTCCACACTGTGAGGCTGCATTGTTGTTGGAAATATAGACCTGAATTGCAGCTGGGGCTTCAGTGATGTTCCCCAGTTTGAAAGGGATCCATTCTGACTGTAGATGACCATTGAGTTCGGAGACTTGGGAGGTTTGGTGGATGGGGCTGGGGGATGGAGAATAATTCTCTCATTGGCTACAAGATCTGTGATTTCCTATAGACTGAGTGTATGACTTGACCACATTTGAGATGTGAAGGAAAGGGATAAGGGTATGTCAAATAGATGCAGAGTAAATAGAAAGTAATTTCATTTGGTAAACAGGAGAACATCCAACTAGGGAGAGTAGAAAAAAATTTCTGTTGGATTTGGCACCTGAATTGTGCTTTCAAAGAAGTTGTATTTCAAATAGGTGCAAAGACATGGAGGTGGAAGATGGAAGTTTGTATGTAGGAAACAGCAAATAGGTCAGAAATTGATTGTATGTTAATGTGTACGCAGAGGAGTAGCAATGTGAAATCAGTCCAGAAAGCTAGGTTAAAGCCAGATTGGGAAGGTCACAGAACGGGGTGAGAATGGGGAACCCTGAAGTTTCTTAAGCAAGGTGGTGACATGGTCCATCCTGTGTTTAAGGAGTACTAATTTGATAGTTTGTGTGGAGGAGGGGTTGGAGAGGTGAGGGAGACTAGAGGCAGGGACCAATTAAGAAGCATGACCATGTGACAGATAATTAGGCTTGAAAACAGATTGGCGGATATGGGAGTGAAGAGATGAGAGATGATAGGGCTTAGTAACTGATTAAATATGGAGAGTGAGGGAGAGTGAAGAATCCCAGGTTGTGAACCTAAGTGACAGGGAGGGACTGCCACAAAAATAGGGAAATTAGGAAATGGCATAGGTCTTAGGAGAAGATCACAAGCTTCTGTTTAGAAACTGTTGAATTTGAGATCCCTTTGGGACATCCAGATAGAAATATCTGGCAGGCTGGCAAGTGGGGGTACATGATTGTAGCTCAGGATACATAGACTTGGTGGTCATCTGCATTAGGAGAAGAATTTAACTATGGAAACTGGTGAGAGCACAGACTATTCAAAGAAATGAGAAGAAGTCCTAGGATTGGGTCCTGAGGGCGGAGACCTGGATGATAATCCCAGGAGACAGAGAAGGCAAGGTCAGGCTGGTAGAAGGAGAACCAGGAAAGCACAGTGTCTCAGAGAACCCAGAGAGGAAAGTTTGCCTTGGAGGAGGGGGTGGGGAGCAGTGCCAGATGCCGCAGAGTGGTCATGAAGGCTGAGGCCTGAGAACAGCTTGTTGGGTTTGGTAGTTAATAAGTCACTGATGCAGCCTTGGTCAGTGCAGTTTCACACGGGTGGTAGGGTAGTTAGAAGGCAGATTGCAACAGGCTGAGAAGTGAATGCTCGTTAGGAGAAGGCTGGAAGTACATTCTTTTTTGATAGTCATTAAGTAGAGGCTGAACGAGCGCTTTACAGAAGAGGAAACTAAGGGCAGAAGAGGGAGAACAGACAGCAAGGTGGGACATAGCTAGAATAGAAGCTGATGTTTCTGACTCTCAGGTTAGGGCTGCAACCAGGAAAGATTTCTGTTCACGTAGGTGTTGGACTAGATGACTTCTGAAGGCATGTCCAGCTCAGATTTTGTGATTCTGTACGTGCCTGATGAGTGAATTTCCATGAGGGAACAAAGATATGGGAGAAGATAGCATCAGAGTATGTGCTTGTCAAAGGAAGTGGTCTTGGGTCGGTGAGGACTCGGGGGCCAGGAAGCCTGAGAAGCGCCTTACTTTTGTGGGCTGTATTTGGTGCTCTGCGATCGCTGCCTTGGGCCTTGGGTAAGGGAGATCCTGGCTCCTCTCGGGTGTTTTGTTTTACTCTCTGGTTTGTAAGCACACGGTGTTAGAATACAACTTGAAGCAAAAACCAGTGTGATTACTTGGCCAAATGAATGTCCTGCTTCTCTTTTCTTAGGTACTACCGAGGGGCTGTGGGAGCCCTGTTGGTCTATGACATTGCAAAGCACCTGACATATGAGAATGTGGAACGCTGGCTGAAAGAACTCCGTGACCATGCTGACAACAACATTGTGATCATGTTGGTGGGGAACAAGAGTGATCTTCGCCACCTCCGTGCCGTGCCCACTGATGAGGCCCGGGCATTCGCAGGTGGGTGGCCTTGGTCTAGGGGCACTCCAGAAGGTGGGAACTGGAATCTGGGGGCTTTCTCTGCCCTGCCCTGGGATTCAGCTCAGTGCCTTCTGCTCAGTTCAACCAACAGTTCCCTAATCCCTTGCTGACTTGGTCTCTGTCATCATGTAACTTATACTGTAGCAGAGGGGAATAATAATTCTTTGGTCTAGAGTGTTTTAAGTTCCTCACAATAACCCTGTGAGGGTAGGTAGTACAATTGTAATTATTTTCCATTTTGTGTATAAGGAAACCAATGCTCACAAGGGTTGTGACTTGCCTGCAGTTATAGAGCTGGTAGGTGTCAGGGGTTAGAATCAAATCCAGGCCCACTCATCCCTGGTTCCATTCTCTCTTCACTGTGCCTTGTGTTTCAGGAAACTTTCCTCTTCTGTTTCTCCATAATGTAAAAAGTAGTAAAACTGGTCCATTTATGAGATGCTTCATGCTTTAAAAAGTTTTACCCAGAAGAATCTTCTACCTATTAGGGAGAATGAATACTTTTGAGTGGAAAAACTCAGCTAAGTATATGCATGTGAGTCATATGAGCTCTGGGTTAAATTTTAATGTAAAGGTATCAGCCTCTATGTGTTGAAAGTCAGGCCTTCTTTTTTCCCTCAGAGCCATGTAAATGTGTGCCTTTCTTGACACAGTTATAATTCTTCATAGACTAAATCCTGTTTTCCCATTGACTTTGTCTTTTCTCGAATGGCTAGTAGTGTTTTTAATAGGGCTTTGCTGAAAGTGCCTTTAGCTTCCAGAGCAAGGCCATCAATACCCTCTAAACTCACTTACCCTAAGTTCTGAGTTTGTACCTATCTTACAGACTTTGTCCCACATGCAATTTTCCTCATTTGTGTGGACTTGGCAAAACCTCCCATCACCTTCTTGCATGCTAAGAGATTGTTGAGTTTGCACTGGGTGATGATTGTAGGTCAGAGCTTTTCCTTGGGGTGTATATATACCCTATCAGTAGGGAAGAGAGAGGAGAGAGAAGATTGAATCATAATTAAGATATTGAAAGGGTTGACTCCCAATTAAAGGAACAGTAATAGGTTTCTCTGTCAAACAAAGATTTCCATCATGACAATCATTTTGCTTATGTATCCATTTCATAGATTCCCATTTCCCACATTGTTATTATGGTAGGGCTCTGGATAATATTTATAGGTCGTATATCGATGAGCCTCACTTTACAATATACAGACATACTTCAGCGTTATGTAATTATGTTGGCATGGGTGGACAATCCCTATTGATGCAGGTCAAAATACCTTCAGTACTTAGTTTTAGAAAGTTGCTGTGATTGAAAAATTCATTACTTTGTGGTCAAGCTGGTATTGAGCCTCTCTATACTTTTTTTTTTATTTCTATTTTTATTTTTTAAAGCAATTGGGGTTAAGTAACTTGCTCAAGGTTATACGGCTAGTCATTATTTATGTGTGGGTGCTCATTTTCTGAGGCCGGATCTGATCTCGGGTCATCCCAACTCCGAGGCCGGCACTCTTACTCACTGCGCCACCTAGCCGCCCCTTTAGGGCAATTGGGGTTAAGTAACTTGCCCAAGGTTACACGGCTAGGTTTTTGTTTGTGTGGATTAAGTGTCGGAGGCCGGCTCCAAACTCAGGTCCTTCTGATTCCGGGGCCGGCGCTCTATTCACTGCGCCGCCTAGCCTCCCCGAGCCTCTCTATACTTAACTGGTCCAATCCAGTCCTCAACTCATAGCCCTGTGCAGCCCCTGGGGTCTTCTTCAGTTTGGTTGGGAGCTGCCAGACCTTGTCACCCACTGACAGAACCTTTGGGATCCCAGGGTTGACTCTATGCCATAAACAGTTATTATAGGAGGATTTTTGGAAAGGGTGGTTACTCTCTGTAAATCATAACATATGCACAGACAAATGGGGGAAAAATTAACTGGGCCTGAGATTTCATTAGTTTAAGGAACTCCTGGCAAGAAATTCCTTCTGGCAGATCAGCTGTGCTCTGCACCTTGTAGTATTGGAGATTTGTCTGGGGCACTAAAGCTAAGGGCCTTGACCCAGGAGACATATCTAATAGATGTGAGTGGCAGGACTTGAATTCAAGTTTTCCTAACTCTGATGCTGTCCACTGTGGTAAACTGCCTTTCCAAACACACAGACAGACAGACAGACACACACACACACACCCTCCTGTATTCACTGTAAGAATAAGAGAAAGCCCTTGGGGCCTAAAGGTAAACAGTATTTAGAGACTCCAGGGTCAATTAGTCAGGCACTCAACAAACATTTACAGTGTGACCAGAAGCAAGTAGAGGAGGAGAGAGAGATCTGCAGTGGCCTACGAAACCTATGAGAAGAGATTGCAGTATAAGGAGGAAGAGCAGTCTGGCTGCCCAGAAAGCAGAGGGGAGATTGAGCTAATGAAAAAGAAGGAAGCTCTAAAGGTAAGTCTTCAGGAGACTGAGGAGGAAGAGGAGAGAGGTCTGCAGCTGCCTTTTGCTTGGGAAGCTATGAAAGCTCTTTTGGAATGGGATCTACAAGTTGAAGAAAAGAAAAGGGGATGCATTGTGGAAGGGCAAGATGATGAAAGAATAAAGCTCCTGGAAATGAATGCTGAGGATGCAGAAAGAGAGGAGATGAGAGAAAAAAGGAAGAATCTAGATCGAAGCTTTTCACTTTCTTCACCTGCCCACTTACCTCAGGATTACTGGTCAGCCATGCCAGATTAATCAGATTGTGGACACTGAAAAACTGAAAAAATGATGGGGAGAATTCTGTGCCTCATCTAGTAGCATTCATGGAACACATAGGCCTTCTACAGAGGATACTGGTAGAAAGGTTACAGATTAAGAAAAACCTAGCTGGAGATGTGCTTATGACAAAGACTGATAGTAACATTAATGAAAAAAAAATGCCAAGTTCAACAAGAAGACAGAAATTTTATAGAAGATGTACAGATGTAGCCAAAAAAATGGGGAGAGGAACAGCTGTCCAAAGTCCTTCAGGAAATATTTGGAGGAACATGGTAGTAAAGTTGAGCCTTCAGTTAAATTGCAATCACTAAAATATGCCAATAGAGAAGGATTTGTACCCTTGTGTTCAGCATTTAGATGCATTTGTAAGTTTCATACTTGGAAATAATGCGGTTTATTTTAGGGAAAAAATCCAACTTGTAGAGATTTGATAAATCTTTTTTCCATTGTTTGCTCATTTCCCCAGCCTATTATTTTTTTTTAATTTAGTTAATTTTTATCTCTTTGTTAAGGTAGGGCTCTGCTTCCAGGGCAGAGGGTGCACTGTCCCAAGCTTCAGGGGTTTTGTGCAGCTCTTTTCAGAGATACTTGTAGGACCTGTAAGTTTTCAGTTCTTCCAAGGTCTAAGGAGAAGTGTTTACTACCTAATGGCCTGTGCTCTGGTCTTTTCTGCCCTAGAACTATGAAGAGGGTCCTCCCTCCACTGTAGCTGCAAGCTCTGCCATGCTAGTGCTCCTCCTAGCCCTGTGACTGCTACTCAGGACCAGGTTCCTATTACGGGCAAAGCAGCAAAGTCCTGCCTCAGTGCTAGCAGAAAGACCCTTATCTGAGAGCTCCAAAAGCAGCTGCTGCTGCTGATTCAATCACTCCCAAGGCCTGCTCCAGGTTTTCTGGAGCTCCGGTGCATGCTGGTGCTGCACTGTGCTCCTCTCTCATCCTGTGCAACAGACCTTTCCTGTCAACCTTCCAAGTTGTCGTGGGCTGGAAATTTGTTTCACTCCATTATTTTTTTGTAGGTTCTGCTGCTCCAGAATTTTGTTTAGAGTCATTTTTTAAAGGTAGTTACAGGAGTTTGGGGGAGGAACTCAGGCCAGTCCCTGCCATGTTGGCTCTGCCTCCGAGATTTGATAAATCTTTTTTTTTTTTTTTTGATTTTTTTTGGAGGGCAGTTGGGGTTAAGTAACTTGCCCAAAGTCACCCGGCTAGTAAATGTGTCAAGTGTCTGAGGCTGGATTTGAACTCAGGTCCTTCTGACTCCAGGGCCGGTGCTCTATTCACTATGCCATCTAGCTGCCCCTAGATTTGATAAACCTTGACCAGGACATTTTTCCCCACATAGTGGACTTGGTATGCAGTCAGACTTAGAAGCAAGTCCCATCTCATGTATTTAACAGCTGGAAAACCGAAGAGTCATTTAAGCATATTTCTTTAACTGTAAGA
Organism: Gymnobelideus leadbeateri; assembly: GCA_011680675.1. NCBI lineage: Eukaryota > Metazoa > Chordata > Mammalia > Diprotodontia > Petauridae > Gymnobelideus > Gymnobelideus leadbeateri. The sequence continues at coordinate 316,510 of WOXC01008093.1, forward strand.
TGGGGATGATATTTCATATATACCTCACAGTGATCTTATGAGGCTCAAATGAGATAATGAATGTAAGATTCTTTGTCAGCTTGTAAAGCTGTACTGGAGTTATGGCTTTGTGAGTGAAGATGAATATAAAAAAAGATGTTGTGAGGGTAGAAACAAGAAGACAATAATTTAGATATGAGAAATGAGTCAAGGATGCCACTGAGGGCATCTGGCTTATGAATAGTGGTTCCTTAGAAGGTAATAGAAAAGCTAGCAGAAGGAAGATTTTTGGGGAAAAATAATGAGCTGTATTTTTCAGGATGTTGAGTTTGAGGTGCTTCTGAGATGTCCAAAAGACAGTTGGTAATGGAGGACAGGGGTTAGGAGAGAAGCAAGGCTGGACAAATAGATCTGGGAATTATCTGTATAAAGGTGCTATTTGAACCCATGGGAGCTGATAAGATCACCAAGCAAGATAATAAAGAGGGAGAAAAGAAGAGGGTTCAGGACAGACCTTTTGGGGGAACCTGTAGTTAGTGGGGATATCCTGGAGGAAGATCCAGCAAAAGAGAATGAAAAGCAGCAGTCAGATGGGGAGGAGAACCAGGAAAGAGCAGTATCATCAAAATCTAGATAGGAAAGAGAGGGTGATATGTGAACTGGGATTAGAATAAGTTTTGGCAATTGGGTGATCATTGGGAACTTTGGAGAGAGCAATTTCAACTGAATGGTGAAGTTGGAAGCAAGGTTGCAAAAGATTTAGAAGTAAATTAGAATAGAAGCAACTAGTGTAGACCATTTTCTCAAGGAATTTAGTGGAGAAAATGAAGAGAATTATAGGGCAGTAGCTGGCATGGTAGGATCAATGAAGGGTTTTTAAGGATGGGGAAGACATAGGCATGTTTGTAGATAGTAGTATAGAAGCCAGTAGATGGAGATTGAATATTTTAGAGAAAATGGAGAGGATAGAGTGAGCCAGCTGTTGGAGAAAATAGGAGATGAGGCAGTCAAGGGTGCTTTATAAAGGGGGTATACTTTGGCAAGGAGAAAGTCCATTTCTTGGTGTGAGAGAGGGGTGAAGGAAGACACAGGAGATATCTGAAGAAGGAGAAGAAAGGGAGATCTCTTAACAAACAGCCTCAATTTTTTCAGGGAAGTATGAGTCCAGGTCCCCAGATAAGAACGTGGGTGAAAGTGGTGCTCTGGAAGAAGAGTGTTTGGGAAAGCCATGATTGTGAGTGGGATAACAAATGAGTTGGTGGAGTAGAAAAACATTGCCTTCCAACAGTGAAGGCTCAGATGAGATTATATAACATAAATTTGTAGTGGGCCCAGTTTGTGATTTCTTCCAGAGCCATGCAGAGCAAAGGCCATCTTGGTGTGAGCAAGTCAAGGTTGGGGTTGGAGATCAAGATTGGTAGCAAGAGATAGTATAAAACTGAACTAATTCACTAAGAGATTATGGTAAGGAAGGGAGGATATTAGGATGTTCCGAGGCACTAACTAAAATTACCTTCTCTTGTTTCAGAGAAAAACAATTTGTCTTTTATTGAGACATCAGCATTGGATTCAACCAATGTGGAAGAAGCCTTTAAGAACATTCTTACAGGTGAGTCATGCCTTGGCCTGGGGTGGTCGTGGCTTGGGCATGTCAGGGCTAATTAAACCTTGGCCTGAAGTGGGAATCCAAGAAGCAATTCAGTGGTTTTAGTGGCAGAAATTATGAATAGCTCATACATTATCTATAGCCCCTTCTGCTTACAAAGTGTTTTTTATCCAGTAACTCATTTGTTCACTAATCTAAGAATTAAAAACAAAAACTTTTAGTCACTAAAAACAGCCTTGCAAAGTCGAAGGAGCTGTGGCCTCAAAAGTTAGAAAGCCTGGGTTCTAGTGCTAGATACATTGCCACGTCTACCTATGACCTAAGGTCTCTTTCCCTCTTTGGATCTGTTTCTTTCTTTATAAAATGAGGGTTTAAACTAGGTGGTTTTTAAGGATCCCTTCTAGCTCCAACATTCTTGGAAATTCTGTAATAAGAAATATACCATGGGGCAGCTAGGTGGTATAGTGAATAGAGCATTGGTCCTGGAGTCAGGAGGATCTGAGTTCAAATCCGGCCTTAGACACTTAACACTTACTAGCTGTGTGACCTTGGGCAATTCTCTTAACCCCAATTGCCCTGCCTTCCCCCTCAAAAAAAAAAAAAAGAAATGCACCATGTTGCTACATTTTGGTCAATATGGAGAGAGGGAGTGGGACTAAGAGAGAAAGGACTATGAAGAAGGTCAAAAGGGAGAAGGGAGGGAAAAAATGCAGGGGGACCATGGTAGTTTAGAAAAACATCTTCCTGGGAAAATCTGGGCAGCTAGGTGGCATTGTAGATAGGGTGCTAGAACTGGAGTCGGGAAAATCTGAGTTCAAATGTGACCTCAGACCCTAGCTGTGTGACCCTGGGCAAGTCACTTATCCCAGTTTGCCTCAGTTTCCTTATCTGTAAAAGAGCTGGAGAAGGAATGTTGAACTGTTCCATTATCTTTGCCAAGAAAACTCCAAATGGGGTCACAGAGAGTCAGACACAACTGACCGACAACATGGGGAAATAGCTGATTTATTCTTGTTTCCAGGCTTAAAAGTTTATTTCAAAAGTAAAGCTTCAATGTTTATATTTGACAAAAAGTTTTTAAAAATTTTAAATGACTTAGGTTTTTAGGAATTTTATGCTATAAAATTCCCTTTGACATTCAAAAGAATTAAGATTGCTGGATCATCCAGAGGTTAATATTGCTTTTTTAAAATGACTGAAGGTTATATTTAGCAACAGTACTTGTTTAATTGTTTGGAATTTTCCCCATCTTCCCTTTGCCCCTCTTCCCTGTTCTCCCCACCAACCCTCTCACCCCCATCGAGTGTTTGGGTTTGAATGGTCCTAGTGGGAACCAGCAACATATCTGTTGGAAGAAAGCCCCTTCTAGAGGTTTTAGATACTTATTCACAACTCTCCAGCTTCTTCAATCAGATCCTTAGAAATTCTTCTCTATGGGGCGGTTAGGTGGTACAGTGAATAGAGCACCTTCTGTGGAGTCAGAAGGTCTGAGTTCAAATCCAGCCTCAGACACTTAACTAGCCATGTGACCTTGGGCAAGTCAGTTAACCCCAATTGCCCCCCAAAAAGCAAAAAAAAAAAAAGATCTTCTCTAAATGGGACAGTCATAGTAATTCTCTAGATGTGGAGTTATTGTAAAACTGTAGGATATGGCCAGAATAGTATTTCCTCAAAGATTTTTGATGAAATTAAACAAGTATACAGATGTAAGTCAGCCCATTGCCTGTCCCTAGTTTGGATGCCATGAATACATTTAGGTCCAGGAAGTGGAGATAGGAGATGCCCATAGGAAACACACAGTTCTGCAAAAGCAATAGATAGACTGTGGCACTCCTTGAGATCCAGGTGATTCTCCTGTCTGTATTTGACATTCAGAGCCCAAGTGGCTCCAGCTGATGAAATGTACTGTCACTGGGAGGGTGGCAAGAGTGGAAATAGGGTGTAATCTGTTAGAACAGAGGTATGCCCAATTAGGACAACTTTCTGTCAGTTTTCTAGTACATTTAGATAACCTGGCAAGTAAGTAATTACCCAAAGCAAAACTCAGGGGAAAATGAAAACTAAGAGTTGGTGGGAGCCTGAATCAGCCGAAAGTTGGAGTTGCTAGGGATTCAGTGAATGGGATATGGAGGTTGTACCTTGTCAACTAAACTGTTACTGCCAGAAATTCACTGCTCTTGTGGGGTGCCAGCTCAACATCTTTTATTGCCAGGAAAGGTCATATTGAAGAGGGAGGTCATATCTGTAAGATCCTGGTCCCTGTGCCTGCTTTACCATTAGGGTTATGCTACCTACCCCCTGGGGTAGGAAGGACAAGAACTGACCAGCTTGGGCAGAGCTGGCCCCATCCCGCATCCTCAGCCAGCCTCCAGAAAGCCCCTGGCACCCTTCTGCAGACCAGCCCAGGTGAAGGTATTCCAGTGACTCATGAAGGGGCATCAAGTCCTCCCTTCAGAACTCCATTGCTGTTTTTACTAAACGGCTAACTACTTTGTGGTTCAGCCATGTCAGAAAATAAACGAAATGGAAAAAGCCCGTTAGGTAGGTGGTATTATCATCCTCATTTTACAGTTGAAGCAATTGAGGCAAACAGAGGTTAAGTGACTGGCTCAGGGCCCCTTCCACATATGTTTTTTTGTGTCCCCCAAAGCTAACTTAGCATGATGTGCTTGAAGCATGTATGAGAAGCACCTGACCATGTTAATGCATGAATTCTTCAAGCTCCTTAGTGAAGAGAGGAAACAAAAAACAAGAAACCCATCTTACAGATGGAAAATTGAGGCATAGATTAAGAATGGAAGTTTTGTGTGTTGGAGCTGGGATTGAATCCCATATTCACTGAAAATTGGTGTTAAGCTTGGGAGTGATTACCCCTAACAACTCTGCTCCAGGGGCTGCCTATAAATGTAAATAGAAGGAGGGAGTCGCCAGGACTACCCTTCTCTGTGTTCCTGTGCTCTTTCTTTGCTTGGGTCTGTTTCTGCTCCTTGTTTTGGACAAGGACAGGGACAAAAGGTTCAGCTCTGTGGGGCACAGCTTTGACTTGTGCATTTTTCTGCTGGCCTTGGCAGGTCCTTTTCCTACTTTGCTAACCCAAAATCTGTATGCCCACAGAGATTTACCGCATCGTATCCCAGAAGCAGATTGCTGACCGCTCTGCACATGATGAATCTCCTGGCAACAACGTAGTAGACATCAGTGTACCCCCCACCACTGATGGACAGAAATCCAACAAACTCCAGTGCTGCCAGAACCTGTGACCACCTGCGCCCAGAGGCGCCTTCCCTGCCTGCCCTTACCTCGCTGTGCTTCAGTTAGAAACGTGTGTGCACGTCTTTGCAGTTATCTCCTGTGATTCAGTGACTCTTTGTCATCCTCGTTTCTTCCCCCATCCCCAACGTCCATTTTTGAGCATTAACTGTAGGCCTAACCCCCCTTTCCTCTCAGGCTCCCAGGGGAGTGGGTTGACCTTGGACCTGGTCATGCAGGCTCTGCCCTCAGAGGGTGAGCCCTGGCTGCTCCCCTGGGCAGTGGCACTTGGTTGTGTAGCAATTGGTGGGAGGAGAAGGAGGAACCAAGACCTCATTTATCACGACTGAAGGAAGACATATTTACACTGATTTGCTTTTGCATTTAGCCCAACTTTTTCATAGGCCCTTAGATCTCTGGGGGAGATGGGGAGCAGGGAAGGGAGGAGGTATGCTGAAATTAAAGAGGGAAAAAATCTTTTCCTCAGATGTCCTCTTGTGTCCAGTTGGGATTCTGTGATGAGCATTGGGGTTCTCATTTGTTGGCTGAAGACCCATGGTGAGGCTGCTGGTAGCACTAACCCCAGAGTTTCTTCCCTCACTTGTGGCTAGCCTCTGGGCTTGGTCCTAGGGAGAGTGATTGCTGGGTATCTCTTGCCCCAGGGCAGAGGCTCCTTGGGAGCCTAGGGGCAGGCTGAGATGATAGAATGGTTTGTAAATCACCAGAGAGAATCCTCTTCCTCAACCAGAATGTCCAGCAAGTGCTGGCCCTTCCTTTGTGGGCTCTCCCTCCTGTCCTAGAACCCTGACCAGCTTCAGCCTGTGCAGGCCCTTGTTAATCTCCTTTCTGCCCACCGTTCCCTTTCCAACTCGCCATCTTGCCTGAAACCCATTTGCAAGGGAAGCAATATTCTCATGTTTTGTATATAACTGCACTTAGAGTTTTGGGTTTTGTTATTGTAGAAAAACATAGATTCTTTATACATTTTGTAAGATTTATGCCAAATCATAGCATCTTGACCCTTACCCTCACCCTTTTATTCTTTAACAATTGACTCTCATGGGCTATCATTTTTCTTGACCTTTACTAAAATGTATGATTCTATTTCCTGTATACAACTGTGTTCCTTCGCCCTTGTCTCATTTCCTCAGTGCCAGGATGCTATTTACAACACTTATACTTTTCCTGATGCCCACTAACCTCAGCAACAATCTTGACCACTACACATCCCTGTCTGATACAACCAGAGAAACCTGATCACGCTCCCATATTCTAGTGGGTCAGGCTAAAGTTGGAGATGGTCCCGCCATGCAGCGAGCTTGCCCCAGCCATGTGTACTTGTTTGCATGGTACATTGAAGGAAGAGGGAGGACTGCTTAGCTGTGCCTTCGAGCATGTTGGCTGTAGGCAAACTAGTAGTGTCACGTGCTCTCTGGAGTGGGATGTACTACCCCACCCCCTTTGCGTATTAAGACTTCAGTTGGCTTGTGCTAGTGGTACAGCTTGCACCTCCTGAGTGGGTGACAGAGGAGCTAACACTCCAGGTGTGTTGTTTAAAGCTCGCTTTTGGAATAAGATGGAGGGGCTTTTTCTTCCAGTTGTACATGTAAAAAAAAGGACATCTTCCCAGGTTAATTGATCACCTGTGGGAGTCGCTCTGGGATCCTTGCCACGTGAGGACTAGCTCTAGAGCATTCAACCTTTGAGGCATGTGTCCTGTGGATTCAGAAAGGTGTCCAGGGCCTGGGCCTTGCTGCTGCCTTATGTGGGAGGGTTTGGTTGGTAAGGCTCCTAGGCTGATGTTGGGCTTGGGTTTCAGCCAGCTGCCAGCTTCAGAGCACAAGCTGCTGCATGACTGGAGAGGAAGTCTTTTCCTCACATGGAATTCAAGGTATCAGAAGTCCCAGCATTGGCAGCAGGGTTGCTACTCTTTGGAAGTGACTGGAATAGAATGGATGAGGGTCCATCTGTGTTTTGGAATCTGTCTTACAGTGAATCTAAACTTTCACTGGCCTTAAAGGTGAGATGTAGCCTTAATCTCTGACCTGTTGGCCAAGTTGTGTTGGCTTAAAAATAGGCAGTATATCTGCCCTTTGGTGTAGTTTCTCTTCCTTGTTATCCCTGGACTGATTTTAATGTACTGGTCTTGTAAATTTACCGGGAGTTTTGCTCTTCATCAAGGAAAGCAAGTGATCACTGGGCAGGGGAGGTGAAGGGAGGAGCCACTCAGGAGTCATTCATCTTGTTGGCATCACAAACTGCCCCTCCTTGGAGGAGGAGTCAGGCTCTGAAATGCTGTTACTTTCCTTTTAAGTGCTGTGCTCCATGCCTGCATGAAAGTTCAGGTTGGGGCAGTATATTTAGTATTCCCAGGCCTTGTTCAAAGTTCCTTGACTTGCTTTTCAGCTCTATAGCAAGAAATTGTTCCAGCCTTAACAATTAAATTGGGTCTTTCCATTCTGACCCAAGGCTTGAGCTGACTGGAGCTTGTTAATATGGGTTGGTGGAAATTTTAACTTGGTGACATTCCGGGGCCCCCAAGACTCCAGGAGTCAGTTGCTGTTGCTGGCCTGTTGAAACTAGAACTGTTCAACTCAGTCCTTCAGCCTGCCTTCTTGAGATTTCTGGGAAAATGTAGAAATGGTTTTGTGGTTGTGGCGGGGCGGGGGGGAGTTATGGGACTGTACAGGCACATTAATTATTCAAGATTCTAGCCTCCCAAGACACTACCAGGTTATCTAACAGCTCAGTGACCCCCCCTTTTTTTTGCAGACCAGGGGCTGTGTCACAGAAAGGGAAGACAGACTCTAGATTACCTTCTTGGTTATGATTTCCTTTGACTAAATTATTCAAGTTTCACTAGTTTTAGAGGCCTTCATACTACAGCCACTCTCCAGAGCAATATGCAATGACTCTTAGCTATCCTGTCCTGGGCAGCTGTCTTCCAGGGCCCTGCTGCTGCTATCTGATTTCTTGCCTGGGGGTGAAGATTAAGGCCTTTCATTTGATTTTATTTTATTTTTGGCCTCTTCTTTCATTATCCCTGTGGATGATCCAGGAGTAGGGTCCCAGCTAACCTTAGCCATGAGACAAGCAGGCTTGGGTCCACCTGGTGCCTTCTGCTTAAGAGTTGGGGTTGGCCTTTCCCCACCTTTTCCTTGGTATTATTGGTACCCACTTCCACTTTGGTAGCATACTGCAGTCTGCTGCCTGCTGACTTGCTTTGGCAGCTAACTTGCATCTAGGGTTTATGAAAGTTATTGCCTATGAGAAGAGATTCTAACCTATGTGGCAAAAGGCAGAAAATGTGAGTCATGTGGCTTGAGATATGCCCCTGAGTTCTGAGGGATTCAGTATCCTAGCTCCTGGGCTATTCTGGAATATGCTTTTTTTTTTGTAATGACAGGCTGGCAAGCCATCAAGGGCCCTGAGCCAGTGAATAGCAGCTAAGAGGAAGTATGTCTGGGGTGGGGAGACTGACCAGAATCCCCTACTCCCCCCCCCAACACCCACCTACTGGGATTACGGGTAGGGTGACTAAGCTAGCTGTAGGGAGTCTTCCTGACATAGAGCAAATTTCTGGGTGTGGTTAGGTTGGTCAATAGTGGACATTGCTGAGTAATTGCTATGCCTCAAACAGGCTTATTCTGCATGGGAAAGCCAGGGCTAGTGCAGACCTTTGTTCATTCATATATCTGTTTCTTCTTCTGCTCCACAGCACTTGTATTTAGTTCAGTGCAACCTTTGTAAATAGAGCCCCGCATTCCTGGATTTGTGCATGGTTATTCTGTGTTGTGGATATAAAGATTGCCATACCAAAGTGTCTGTCTCTGCCCAGTCCTTCTCTCCCATAGAGAGGGGGTTGGAGGGGGAGGGGGGAAAGGTATTGGTGATGGTGATGAGAAAAGGGGATTAGATGGAAAGGATGATTATGCTGTTCCAGATAGTAGAAATAGGACTTGGTTGAGTTGCTTGCTCCTTAAGGTGTACAGTTGCATTGGGGACAGACAGTATATAAATCTAGCTACTCTGTTTTCAGGAAGACTTTCTGGATTGGCCAGAATGCACCCAACACTCCTCCTAGGAGTCCTTTTTTCCCTCTAGACTTGAAAGCTGGCAGTGGTAGAAGACTTTCTGAGTCCTACAAGATGGCATTGCTCTTATTTGAATTAACTTTAGTCCCCTTGTACTCATTGCAGAAAATGCCATTTGAACTCTCCTGCCTGACTTAATTGTGTGTTCAATAACTGGTCATTCTGGGAACACCTTAGACTGCTTCTAGCCCCAGATGAAGGGAGGAGGTCCCTGTTAACTCCTGAAGGGTGATGGTTTGGGACACTGGGTTGAGGTCAGGTCTCAAATTCAGAACTGCCATCCTTAGCAGAGCCCCCACGTCCCCAAGAAAACATGCTATTGCCTTTACCCCTGGGATTGTTCATGTTTTTCTGTAATACCTTGAAGAAACCAACTTGTTTGGAGTTAGAGGCTGACAGTCACCAGGAGCATCTCCCCTTCCCTGCAAAGCTGGGACATACAGGTAAGATTGGGGTTTCATTCAGCAATCTAGAAGAATTTTCCATAAAGGCCAGGATTGCCAATTTGGTTTTTTTTGTAGACCAATTAGATTGATTCCACTTCCCTGTCTTCTGGTGCATCCCCCTTGCTTTCACTAGTCAAGTCATCTCTCAAATGGGTGTCATGGAGCTCAAGTGCTCTAGGAGGAGTGTTGGCCCATTACTTATTCTGAGAACACTTCAGAATAGAAGGCCTTCCTTCTAAGCGTGGGGCAGGGTGTGTTAGCATTGTAATAAAAAGATAACTTATTTCCATAGTTCCTTTATCAGAGCATAAGCAACCAGTGAGATATTTTAAGGATTTAGAGCAAGAGTTCTTTTTTTTTTTTTTTAAAGCAATTGGGGCTAAGTAACTTGCCCAAGGTTACACGGCTAGGTTTTTGTTTGTATGGATTAAGTGTCGGAGGCCGGTTCCGAACTCAGGTCCTTCTGATTCCAGGGCCGGCGCTCTATTCACTGCGCCACCTAGCCGCCCCATAGAGCAAGAGTTCTTAACCTATGGATCTGTGAACTTTAAAAAAATTAATAATCATTAATATAACTGGTTTCTTTTTTAAAACTACATATAAAAATTAAATATTAAAACTATATATAAAAATGCATATAAAAACTATATGCATTTAAAAACCTTACTCTGAAAAGGGATCCATAAACTTGACCAGACTTTCAAGGGGTCCATAATGATACAAAAAAAGGTTAACTCCTGCTTTAGAGTTTAGGATTTAGGAATATTGCTTTAAGGTTGGCAAAGCATTTGGCATATATATTATCTGATCTTGGCAATATGGAATTGGAAACAATTATCTCCATTTTATAGATGAAACTGGCTCAGATCAGAGGTTGTGATTCTGCTAGGATCATATAGTAAGAATTTGAGGTGGCATTTGAGATTGGGTCTTCCTGACTAAAATTTAGATTGACTTTTTTTATCTTGCTTTACAGATGAGGGAAAGAGTCCTGGAGAGATTAATGACTTGCCCCAGGGTTACAGGAGTAATAAAGGGTAGGAGCAGGGTGAGAATTTGAACCTTGGCCCAGCGCATCCAGCTGCTACTTCATAGAATGCCCCAAAAGTGATTGTCATGATCTTTGCCTGCCAAATGTTATTGGGCCTGAATGGGATTTATGCAGATAGGAGAGGAAGCAGTAGGAGCTGAAGCTGTGGAGGGAGGGTTATGGTGCTATGGAGGTAAAACGGTGTTTGAATCCCCTCCTTTTAGGCCAGAATCTAAAACCACAGGTTCTATACCAACACAAAGCCACTCTAAGATAACATGGTAAGCACTTTGTAAACCTTTTAAAGTGCTACGGAAAAGCTAGCTGCAGATGTCATAATCATGAAGTTTATAACAGCCGGGAGAAAACGTTGGTCAATAGACAGGCATCGAAGGCCCCAGATAAAGTAACTTGCCCGAGGTCACACACACTAAGTAGCTGACATGTCGTGAAGTCAAGTCTTTTGGACAGCTCTCTTCCAGGCAGACTTCTTGGACTGCTCCATGCCCTTTACCTCCCTACCCTTCTGGGCAAGCGCGTGCGGTCAAGTCCTTGCTGCAGTTGCTCCAAGATTTCCCGGACCTGGGGGTGGAGTCTCATGCGCGGGGCGGAGTCAGCGATCGACCGGGAGCGAGGAACCATCCGAGACGCCACTTCAGGCTCCGCCTCCTGGGATCGCTTCTCTGGGTGTCTATTGGTCCGCGCCACGCCAGTGACTATCTCCATTGGTCGCAGGGGCTGTCAGTGGGGGCGGAGGGAAGACCAGGGCCTGGACGCCGGACCGAGGGCTGCCGGGCTGGTCCCGGAGCCGAGACCAGACTGGAGCTGACGGGACGGGCCGGGGCCGCCGCCGCCGCCGCCAAGCTGAGTGGAGCCCTGGGCGGTACGGCTCGTCCCGGCCCGGCCCGCGGGACCAGGTAGGGCCGGGGTCCTCAAGCTCAGCTGTCGGGGGCGGGGGGAGAGGGCGGGAGCCGCCGCTTCTGCGGCAGTGCCTGACGGGGCCCCGAGCGAGGCCTGACAGGAGCCAGGGCGGTGGCTGACCGGAACCGGGGACCAGGATAGGAGCCGGCCTGACCAGAGCCGGGGCGGTGTCTGACTGGAGGCCGGTCGGGTTGGGTTGGGGCGGTGGCTGACCGGAACCGGAGCCGGGCGGGGCCGAGGCCTCCTGACTCCCGGCTCCGGGACTGGCCGATGTCCGGTCTCGAGCCGCCGCCCCTTGCCGGGCAGTCTTCGCCCTCAGCGTGGACGGACCAGAAGCGGCTTTCCTCCCCCACCCCCACCGAGGGAGGGACCTGCTGCGTCCCCTTGACCCCCTCCTATTGGCGGCCATGACCTGCGGCGTGTCTCCCCCTCCCCGTGACCTGCAGAGGGTTCACCCTCCACCCCCAGCGATGCCAGGACTCGCGGTGCCTCCTCTTTAACCCGCCCCTGGCCGTGACCTGCTTCCCGTGTCCCCCGTCCCCTTCTCCCCGCGGCGGTGGGTCTGCCCCCGCGCTGCCGAGTGCCCCCAGCCCGACTGCGTGACCTGTGGTGTCTCCTGCCGCAACGCCCCCCCCCCTCCCCCGGGCCTGGACATCATGTGTGCCCGCACCTGTCTTCTCACGATCTAAAGCTCCCAAAATTCATTGTCAACACCCCAACCTGAGCAACAGAGCCTTCTTCCCCACAGCCGAGGTTGTGACCCGAGCGTCTCCACCCCATGCTCAAGGCCACAACTGGGCAGTGTTTCTGTTAACGAGGCAGTTTCTACTAATGCCTCGACCACCACCCAAGGCTGTCACCTGCAAGGTTGCCCACTCCCCCAACCCCCATCTTCCAGGTTGAAGGAAGGGATCTGGAGACTTAAAGCTTAAAGGATCTATTTTGAGGACTCACTCCTACCTTCAACATTTTTATTAATGGCACAGTTTAAGGCGCAAATGACATGCTTATCAAATTAAAGATGACTTAAAGTTGGAGTTAGTTAGCTGGATGACAGAATTGAGATCCAACAAACTAGACTGGCTGAAGTTTAACAAAATCAAATTAGCCTGAGCTAAACCTAGGCTTTAGGATTTTTTTTTTTAATCAGTTTTACCAGTATGCAATAAAGAGATACAGTTCAGATGAAAAAGGATGAAGGTCAGTAGGAGTCATGGGTGTTTTGGCAATCAAAAAAAGCCCAATTTGATAATGAAAGTATGGTTCCCTGAAAAATGGAATATGCCCTGGCACACTGTGCTCTAAATGCCATACTTTCGTTTTTTTAAAATGCATGAATGCATCTTGTTTTTACAAAACAAGTACTTAATACAGAAGCCCTTTTGCAAAAAATATTTCTTGAGAAAAGTTTGTCACTTATTAATAACTGACATTTATCTAACACTTCAAAGTTTGCTAAAGTACTTTATGTATACTCATATATTCAGCAGAACTGTGAAATAGGAAGTATATATGATGTTATTTTTATTTTACAGATGAGGAAACTGAAACTCAGAGATTAAATGACTTGCTTACGGTCCTACAGCTAGTGTCAGAAATGGGATATGAATCCAAGTCTAGCACTTTATCCACATGGCTTTGATGAACAAAAAGAAGGGGTGCGTCCTTTAACTTTGGCAATATGGTACTAACACTATTATTGCATTTGACCAATGTTGTTGCCTTTCCACATTGACTTTATTTACATTGTTGCAGTCACCACATATGCTGTTCTTTGGACTGTCTTTTTACAGTCAGTATTTTCTCATATAAGGTTATCCCAGTTTCTTTGACGTATTCATAATAATAATTCCTTATGGCACAGTAATATTCTATTGCATACATGTGCCACTATTTGTTCAGCTGTATCCCAAGTGTTGATGGATAGCACATTTTTAAAGGGCTTGTGTCCAAAGGAAGGAAACCAGGTTGGCAAGGGAATCTAGAAAGCATGTATCCATTCATTAATGCATTTAACATTTATTTACTTCTTGTTATGTGCAAAATGTACAAAATGGTACAGAGCAAGGATAATCTCAGAAACTACAGCAGCCTCATCTTGTAAATGGAAATAGATCAAAAGCATAGCTCTTCTTGGGAAGCCATACAGCACACTGATGATGAAGAGCTCCTAAAATCTCAGCTTTTCTGTCTTCCCTCACTCCTTCCATTAAAGAGTTTCTTTTTCTACTGTTTTCATTCTCTTTCCTCTCCTCATTTGTATGCTCCTTTACCCTTTGAAGCATATCTTCTAATACCTTGCTCCATAGAAAATCAGAAGAAATACATGCAAGAAGCTGAACACAGCCCATTAATAAAAGCAGGGTTTTCCAGCATAGTGGAGGTTTGAGATTACTCAGTCCAACCTTTTTTTTTTCACTTTTATAGATGATAAAAATTTGAATCTCAGAGAGATTAAATAACAATTAAATTATTCAAGGTCACATAGTTAATTGCTGAGCTGCAACTAAAACCCAGATCTCTGGATTCCATTTTAATTCAGTAAATATTGAGATACTCAGCTCTGTAACATGAGGTAGAGATTGCCAAAGAGGTATATGCTGCATCATTCCTGCCCTCAGTTTTGATAGTCTGCTTAGAGCTATACCTGGGGAACAGGTATGATAACACACATGACAAGTTAAATGTAATCTAGTGACAGTGTAGATGGTCTAGTCATTTAAATATTCTCACAAACACCCACAGAAAGCTCATGATTTCATCTGAGAGCAGGCCCAGACCTAGAACACCCCCAAAGTGCCCAGTAACTTTTGAAAACTCATAGTCTACACTGTAGATATCTACTCTGGCCACAAACTATATCCCAAACAGGTTTAAGAGTAGAGGGGATTATGATAGAAAAGGTTTATTTTGTAGATTTCAGGTTTACCTAAATCCACTGTTTTACCCCTTACTTTGTCTTTGTTATTAAGCCCTTTTTAGGCTCTTAGATAATGTGGTGACCTGCTTACCCTGAAGCCTAGATTAGCCTCTTTTCTGGGCTGATGTGTGCTTAGTTACACTCAAAGCACTGGCAGCCTCTGGGGGAGAAAAAGACACTAAGTATAGGGTCAGTTTCCTTGTTTCCTAGGGTATCTCTGGATTAAGGTATGTGTAGTTTAGACTTGCATGGTTTAATCAAGACCCCTCCTCCATCCTGTTCTCCCATAAACGCACTGAGCAGTCTGGTGAAATAGGGGAATTGCAGGGTTGGCTTTTTTCCCCTATCCTGTATGAGGCTTTGCTGATGCTGGAAACAAGACTGTTACTTTTGATGCTGCTTTTCTAAGAATCAGAGTCAGATCAAAACCTTAAGGTGCGAGATGGAGTGCTTCTTGAAAACATCACCTTGTGCTGGTTGGGGCACTGGAGTTGGGATTAGGAGGCCTGGGTTCTTGGCCAAGCTTTAACACTTCTAGTGATGTGACTTTGGGCAACTTATTTGCCTGCATTGAGCTTCAGGTTCTTCACTTGGGTAAGAGGGATAATGATACTTTTACTGCCTATTTTCTAGGCTTTGTGAGGAAAGTGTTTTGTGAACCACAAAGACCTATATAAATGTAAAAAGTTATGAATAGTATTGCTGTTGGTGTATAGTCTGACTAAATTCTAGGAAATTGCCTGGTGCTTACTACTATGCTATGTACCACTAATTTTCTTTTTTTTTTTTTTTTGCTTTTTGGAGGGCAGTTAGGGTTAAGTAACTTGCCCAAGGTCACATGGCTAGGTTTTTTGTTTGTGTGTGCGGTAAGTATCTGAGGCCAGATCTGAACTCAGGTCCTTCTGACTCCAGGGCCGATGCTCTACACTCACTGCGCCACCTAGCCACCCTCCACTAATTCTCTATGCAACCTTGGAGCAAGTTATTTTCCATCTATAAAAATGAGTGTATTGAACTAGATGGTATCTAAGTTCCCTTCTAGTTGAACTTGGGATCTGTATTTTAAAAGGAAAGGAAAATTTTGGAAAATTTTTAGAAATAACTCTCTAAATTATAGCTGCTTGGTTTGGGGTGGTAGTGTTTGAAGATCTAGAAGAATTCATAATAACTTAATGAGAACAGCTGTTACTTATGCAGAGAGCATAGTTGATATGTTCAGGGATTGAGGTTGGGGCAGGAAAATACATACAGGGAGGGCCCAGGACAGTAAACCATAGAAAGGCTAGCTCCTTTGTAGGACTTCAGCTCCAGCTGGTTTCTTTGCAGGCTCTTGTGATCATGGAACCCCAATTGTGAAGGCCTATGTGTCCCTTGTTGCCATGAGGACAGGCGACTGCTGTCATCTCCCTGGCTCACTGTGTGACTGTACTGGAAACACGGCCTTTTCTAAGATCGTGGCCGACCCGGACCTTGGGCATCGGCAATATGTGACCCAGGTAACAGCCAAGGATGGCCGGCTCCTCTCAACTGTCATCAAAGCCTTAGGCACGCAAAGGTAAAACTTCCCTCCAGTTGTGTCTGGAAGCAGATGATCCAGCTTTCTGAGTCTGCAGAAGTGTCTTGGGAGTTTATCCAAAAGTATTTCTCCCTTATGGTCCAGAAGAGGATACAGGCCCATCATTCTCTTCTTGATCCAACAGCAGAACAAGGCAGTTAATTGTCAATTCTGACTTGCAACCTCCAGGGTACTTTTAATTAACTTAGTGGTATTAACAAAAGTCAATGATTGGAACTCAGTTTATCTGAGAGTACTTTAACAAAAAAAAAAAATTGTCTATGCAATAATGCACTTTTGAGGAGGAGTGGAAAACTGGCATGTAGCAAAAATAAAAATTTAGGGAATTTTATTCCCTAAGGGCCATAAATCACTGATCATTTTCTTTCCCTAGTTTGTCATACTAAAAGAGCCAGTGAATTAATTGGGTGACTGATGAATATTATTGCAGTCTTTGTTCTTTTGTAATTTTCATCTTGCATTTCTCTATTTCTTGGGTCTGGGATCCAATGTGTTTGATATTCATAAATATTTCCTCATCCATCTCAAAAGAAGAAAACTTATTGAGATTACAGAAATGACACCACACTGATACACAATAAAGCCTTCTGAAACTGTGGAATTAATTAGATTTATGGGTATTAGCACATGGGTCTTCTAAGTTTTTTTCCTCCTACCCCACCTGGATCTTGATGAGTCCATTTGAAATACAGATTCAACAGTGCTGAAGCCAAAAGCTAGTTAAGAAGAATAATTTTAGGACTGCAGTTGGGGAAGGCCAAGCCAAGTCTCGCTCTCTTAATTACTAAATGCCAGAAGAGGCCTGGAATTCTTTTAGTCTGCTCCTCCTTTTACTTATTTTAAAATTCAAATCTTTTTTTTAATGAACAAAAAGTCCATCTTCTCTGTCTTCTACCGTCCCTCCCCTGAAAAAGAAAGCAAAACAAAACCCTTGTGACAAGAACACATGGTATCAAGCAAACAAGTTCCAAAAGAAGTCCGTGTCTTTTAAAAAGTCTCACTCAGCAACCTGAGATCCATCACGTCATTGCCACTGTTTTTCACAAGAAACATGTGGGCTGCATGTTTTGTCATAGCTCTGCTGGGATCATAATTACTGATTGTGGTGATCAGAGTTGTTTGTCAGTATAATTTTATTTGTAAATTGATGTGCTGATTTCTCTTTGCTTTTAGATAAGAATATACCCAAATCATCCCAGATAGTAGTACTATGTAGTGGTCTACTACATAGGGGAAGCCATAATCTCACTACACTCCTGACGTGGTTATGTGACACATAAAACACTGTGTTATGTTCTGGGTACCACATTTTAGTAGGGCCATTGATAAGCTGAAGTACAATTGGACAAAAGTGACCAGGATGGGGAAACCATGTCATAAGAGAATTGCTTAAAATAACTGGGAATGTTTAGCTTAGACAAAGTAAAGCCTGGGTATGTGCGGTGGCACAGGGTGATCATTATCTTCAAATATCTGAAGGGCTTTCATGTGGAAAAGAAACAGACTTGTTATATGTAATTCAAGAGAGTAGAACTTAAGACCGATGGGAGTAAATTCCAGGGAATCAGATTTCAGCTCAATACTAGGAAAAACTTCCTAACAACTAGAGCTGTTTGGGCGGGGGGGGGGGGGCTCGGAAAGAAAGGAATTACTGCCATATAAGTGGGTGGTTTCTCTTTCACTAAAGATATCCAAGTAGAGCTTAGATAAATGTCCATTGTGGATGTTGTAGAGGAATTCATACATTGTGAACAAGATCACATTTCTAATGTTAAGATCCTGTCTTTAAGAAGAGACTCTTGATCCTGTTTTGAAACTTTAAAGAGAAATACTAGCTCCCCTGAATATTGTATTATAGTATTTTGACGGTCCTCATTGGCTTGGAAATTCTTCCTTTATTTCTAATCAACATCTCTCTAGATGCAGTATAAAACCTGTTTCCTCTTATTCTGTGTTTAGTGGATTGAGGAGAGGGGACTGGCGAGTGGCAGGATGGGAACAAACATATATTTAGCACCTATTTGTGCCAGACACTGTCCTAAGTGCTTTACAAATATTATTGCATTTGGTTTCTAGTGGAGAAATCTCATTGTCCTTCATGTGGTAATTCTGAATATGTAATAAAACCTCAGATATCTTTTCACTTTCTGGAATTTCTCTGAATCCAGAATTAGGTAAAACAAGTCTTTGCCATCAAAGAAACAGCCCCTGGACAGGAAGTAACAATTGTGGCCAATGAGAAGATGAAGCCTTAAAGATCCAATTTGACTTGTTACGATTGGCCTGTTTGCCAACAAGAAGTTAAGGAATGTTCCAAGTGGTTGGTGATGTCTGTAAAGTCTAGCTATCATTATCTGTTAAAGATTTATTTCAGAAGTTTACACTTATTAGAGGATTGAAATGCTAGGTAATTGTAGGGTTTACTTTGAGGAAACGGAGTTAGTTCTTGTGACATTTTTATTATCCTGCCACAATGTTATCTCACTGATTGAATCTATGAACCAGGCTGTTACTCAGAATATGAAATGTTACTATTCATTTATTTATAGATATTTATTAAGCACTTAGTATGTGCTGGGCCCTGTTCTAGATACTGGAGGGGTTGAGGAAGCTGCAAATTTGCATAAGATATAGTTCTTGCTTTCAGAGAGAGAGCTATTAGGGGAGATTTGAAATGTGCATGAATAAGTGTAAGGCAGAATATGATAAGGGCCATATAAGAACTATAATAAAAGTAATATAGGAGGTCAGAGGAGGGACAGATTACTTTCAAATAGAATTATGAATGACAGCATTATGGAACAGGTATCACTGAAGCTGAACCTTGAAGGATAGTAGGGTGGAATTATAGGGCCAAAGGTTGTAGCCTTCCAGATAACAGGAGTAGCATGAGAAGTGGGAAAAGGTGAAGGGTTCTGGGAAACAGAGGAGTTCAGTTTTGCTGAGGAGAATATTTTATGGAGGACTTAGTGGGAGATAAGGCTTTATATACTTGAGGCTTCTTAGGAAAAAGGGATTAACCTTATTGTGCCTGGTTCTACAGAACCAGCAGAATTGGCACTAATGGGTGGGAATTATATTGAGCTTAAATCTATCTCCCTATATGGAAAAAATTCTTTACAATTCAAGTTGTCCAGAAATGGTATTGACTTCTTTGAGGAATTGAGTTCCCTGTCACTGAAGGTCTTTCAACCAAGGCTGGATTCCAACTTACCAGGAATGTCATAAATGAGATTTATACTTTGACTAGAAATGAAAATGGATAATTTTGAGGTTCCTTCCAACTATGGAAACCTGAAAGTTTCTATTTTTTTTCCTTTTAAATTTCATCTAGTTAAACATAGCCCAATTTTCAGACCTTGATTTTATTATCCAGCATATCAGCTGTCCCTCTCAGCTTTGTGTTATTTGCACATATTATGTTTAAAATGATGTAAGTATCAGGTTATCAATAAAATTGCCAACAGAATTGGTCCAAGGAGGGAGTCCTACAGGAGGCCACTAGAGAGCTCTCTGCTTTTTGATTTCAATCCAGTCTCTGAGTATGAATATTCAACTGACTATAAATCCACCTTCTGGTGTTCAGTGAGCATCTATCTGTCTTGGCTATTAGGGCCCAGTAACTTTGCCAGATGTATTGCTGAAGGCAAATGAAGACACTATGTCTATTACTCTTCCCTGATCTGATGAAAATACTGTAGCCTTATCAAAGGAAGTGAACTTTATTCAGTGTGACTTGTTCTTAAGGAAGCCATATGGTTTCAAATGATCACTATGTCCTTTCAAAAAAAAAAAAAGGGTATTTTCCTTTAGTTTTCTTGAACTTCTTTCCTCTATAATTCTTCAGAGATTACAGAGATTACTTTATCCTACCTGCTAGTAGTTTCAATATTCTAGGATGCTTTTAGGGGCAGCTCAATGGCATAGTGGATACAGCACCAAGCCTAACGTCTGGAAGACTCATCTTCCTAAGTTCAAATCTGCCCTCAGATGTGTCCCATCTGTATTACAGACCCTGGGCAAATCACTTAACCCTGTCTGCCTCAGTTTCCTCATCTGTAAAATGAGCTGAAGAAGGAAATGGCAAACCACTCCAGTATCTTTGTCCAAGAAAACCCTGGATGTGGTGACAAGGAGTCAGACATGACAGAACAACAGGATCCTTTTTGTCTGGGCTTGAAGATTCATGTAAAGTAGTTACTTGCTTTCTTACCAACTCCTTATCATCATGTCAATCAATTTCCAACCATCAATTATCTTATCCTTTTAAGTCAAAAGAACGAAGACAAAAGTAAAGTTGGGACTGGGTATCGGGACTTGTTTCTGTTCTCTGTTAACATTATGCTATAAAACTTTTCCTCCCTTCTTCTTGTTCCTAGAATTATTCAAAAAGCCTTTTGTAGTTGTTACTGTCTTTATGTTTCACTAGGCTTAGTTCTTTCTGGGCTTTAGATCTTTAAAATTAAAACTTTTATAGGGTCATTAATTTTTTTATATTCATTGATTAAATGTCACTGTCTTCTCATCTTTTGTGTCTGAGTTCATTGAATAAATATATGCAGTCATATGGGTCTGTTTAGAAGTCTTTTCCTTTCTTCCTTCAATGGGTGATTTGCAATTGTAGTCATTAGAATTTTGTTCTTGAGAGCACCTTTCCTCTTCAGTACCTTTTCTTCTTGAGTCTCTGGCCTAGGGATCCTTATCTTTTCTGCCAGCTCTTTGAAACCACTCCCTTAAAGTTTTGTTTGTTTATCTGAATATCTCCTGCTTTGCTTGGTACCAAGAACCTTTCTCCCAAGATTATCATCACTTATTTCATCAACCAGTTCTTAAATCATTCTGAATTAAATCCGGAGTAGCCATTTCTCTCCAATGAGTCATTTGTAGAATTCTGCTAGGGATATGGCTAAAAAGAGGGAGCTAAAAATAAAGGTATAATGCTATGAAGATCCTGAAGGAAGTATTGGCTAGAAACTCAGTGTAAGGCTAGAAACTTCAATTTGGTTTTAAAAACAATAAGGCCAGATCTGTATTGACTACCAATTCAGTAACCATTTATTGCATATACATGTAAGATACTGTGCTTGGTGCTATGGGAATTACAGAAATGAGAAGAGTATGGTCCAGGGTTGCAAAGAGCCTATAGTCTCTTTGGTAGGAGAAATAAGATAAGTTAACAAATGATTACAACAACAAAATTGTAACAAATACGGATACTCAAATCAAACGAATTCCTATATTGCTCATATTTTAAAATATCTCATTCTGCATCTTGAATCTGTCTGTCTAGAGGAGGGTTGCATACTTCATTATTGGTCCTCTGGAATCATGGTTGGTCCATATATAATGATCTGAGTTCTTATCTTTCGAAGTTGTTTGTCTTCACAGTCTTGTTATTATATAAAGTTTTGTCCTGGTTATGCTAATTTCATTCTGAATCAATTTATACAAGTCCTCTCAGATATTTCTAAAACCATTCTTTTTATAATTTCTTGTGGCCCAATAGTATCTTATTTTATTCATATATCATAACTTGTTCAATTATTCCCTAGTTGATGAGCCCTTCCTTAGTTTCTCGGTCTTTGCTACTAAAATGTACTCCCCAAAAGGCTATATTTTTCTACATGTGGGTCTTTTTCCTTTTTCTTTGATCTCTTTGGGTTATAGAGCTAAAAATGGTGTCCGTGGATCAAAAGCTATGCCCATTTTAGTGACGTGTTGGTCCAAGTTACTTTCTAGAACGGACAGACCAATTCACAACTCTAGCAATGCACTGATGTGCATGTTTTCCAACAGCCCCTTCAACCTTTGTCATTTTCTTTTTTTAATCTTCTTTGCTAATCTGATGAGGTTGAGATGAAACCTCAGAATTGCTTTAATTTCTATTTTCTAACTATTAATGATTTGGAACATTTTCCACATACATAGCTGTTGATACTTTGACTTAGGAACTCTAATCAACACAATAACCAGTTGTTATTTCACTGTCTTCATAATATGATGAAACATGCTACCTATAGATGAGGGATTCAGCGTATAGAATGAGATATATTTCTCTCAATAAGAGAATTTTACTTTTGCTTGATTATGCATGTTTGAAATAGGAGTTTTGTTTTTCTTTCTTCCTCAGTGGGAGGAAGGAAGGAAGTTCAGGAGAGAAAGAAGATTTTCATTAATGGGGGGGGGAAAGCCCTAATTTTAAAAAGCATATGGTTAATAACTAACTGTGTGACCTTGGGCAAGTTACTTAACCCCAACTGCCCTACAAAAAGAAAAAAAAAAAGCTTTTGGTTGTTGATAGTTTTGATTTCTTCCTTTGAGAACTACTTTGCTTATTAATATACCTTGACCTCCCAATTGAGGAATGGCTCTTATTCTTATAAGTTTGAATATATTCCTTATATATCTTGGAAATGAAGCCTTTATGAGAGAAACCAGTTGCAAAAATTTTTTTCCTCAGTTAACTTTTCCTTCTAATTGTAGTTGCATTGGTTTTGTGTTTTGCAAAAACCAAGGTAGTTAGTTTTTCTAAGAGATGTATTTTTTTTTAAGTCCTGCCGTTCCATGGAAAATCATATATAAAGTTACTTATGGAACTACTATTCTTTATGCACACCATTTTTTCCCCCCTCTCCTCATGTCTTCCCTTTAAAAAAGCACCCCCCCCCCCCAAAAAAAAATTCTGGACAAAAATCTCTAGAGAAAAAGAATGATCATTGTCAGTTTTTGAAGGTAATATGTAAAACTGCCAATCTATTGCAATCTCAAATCCTATTATATTATATAGAGTTTGTCTCCTGTGCAGAAAACAGACAGAAAGTCCGTTTCTTAATTTTTCTCTATATCAGGGTAATGTGGTATAGTAGAAAGAATGTTAGATTTAAAGTCAACAGACAGGAGTTCAAATCCTAACTCTGTTATTTATTACCTATGTGTCCCTGGGTAAGTCACCTCTCTTGGCCTTGGTTTCTCACTGTAAAATGATGGGGTTGGATTAGATCAGGGGTCCTTAACTTTTTTGTGTTATGAACCTCTTTGGTAGTCTGGTGAAGCCTATGAACCCCTTCACAGAGTAGTATTTCTAAGTCAATAAAATACACAGGGTTACAAAGAAAACCAATTACAGTGAAATATCATTATCTAAATATTTTTTAAACCAAATTCATGGACCACAGATTAAGGACTCCAGCTTTAAATTTATGATCCCAAGAGGTGGGAGGGTGAAACTAGAAGGTTCTTAATGACTTTTTCTCCAAGTTATAGTCCATCTGTTTTTTCTGCCACCAAATGAACAGTCACGAAAATACCTGATCTTGGATAGATTTCTGGAGTGAAGGAAGCAATGGAAGTTGTTCTAGCTGTAGGAGTTAGACCTAAGTTCTAGTCTCCCTCTGCCACTAATATTCTCTGTGATCTTGGGCAAGACACTTACCCACTATGGAATTTAGCTTTCCTATCTATAAAGGAGGGGGTACTTCTAGCTACTGATATACTTTGGTTTTGGGTGCTTGTTGTCCTGATACTGCATTCTAGTCCAGCTACGTGTCACCATCCACTTGGTTTATCACAGTGCTCATAGGAATCTATGCCCAAGGCAGGAACCCACACGACAGGCCTTTCCAGAGTTCTTGCTATTTTTTTCTGCAAGGATAATGCCAGACTTTTAAGATGATGATAGTGATGGTGACTAACATTTATATAGCATTTTACAGTTTACAAAGCACATTCCTCACAAGGACCCCACAATTGGGAGAAGAGTGTACTCAGTTCTAAGCCTTTGTGACGATGTGTTTTGTTTTTGTCCGTAGTGATGGACCCATCTGCCGAATCTGCCATGAAGGGTCCAGTGGGGAGGTGCTGTTGTCACCCTGTGATTGCACAGGCACGCTGGGTACTGTGCACAAGAGCTGCCTGGAGAAGTGGCTTTCTTCTTCCAACACTAGTTACTGCGAGCTGTGCCACACAGAATTTGTGGTGGAGAGGCGGCCTCGGCCCCTCACAGAGGTACTGTCTTGGGCCAGCAGGGATTGTTTTGTTTGTTTTACTGAGACAAAACAGACGATAAAAAAGTAGATGAGACCCCTTGACAGCCCAGTGGAAGAAAGAAAATCCAAGATTCCATTCTAGTTACTTGGGTGAACACTGAGGTCAGTGCCCCAATATCAAGCAATCTTAACACTGGAGATTCTTAACTGTTCTCTTAGAGATTTCCTAGGGGGAAATTCATTCATTCAACATTCAGCAGTATTTGTCTGCTAGGTGCTACATACAAGAATAAATAAGACATAGTCTTTTTTCTCAAGGAATTCAGTTAAGAAATGATCATAATATCTCAGTTTTAGAGGGGAATAGGAAACTATAACTCAGAAAACAGAAGTGAATTGCTCAAGGTCACACAGGTAATAAGTGGCAGAACAAGGATTAGAAGGCAAATTCCTTGACTCTAGTTCCAGTGTTCTTTCTACTACACCATGCTACTTTCCACCAGGATAAATAAAATACAAATTAAATTACAAATGTATAGGGGGAGCATTAGTACTTTGAGATAAGAGGAAGGAAATTGTATTTCCAACTGAGAGACTCGGATAGTTAGCATTTATTAAGTACATACTATGTGCTAGCCACTGTGCTAAATGCTAGAGCTACAAAGAAAGGCAGAAAGACAGCAAGACAGCCTTGCCTTCAAGGAGCTCACAATCTAATGGGGGAATAGACTTGCAAACAAATATGTACAAACCAGCTACATAGAACATAATTAACAGAAACTGAACTAGAATTAAGAGGGATTAGGAAAGTCTTCTTGTAGAAGGTGGGACTTAAAGGAATCCAGAGAGGTCAGTAGTCAGAGTGGAAGAGGGGAGAGCATTCCAGCATGGAGGACAGCCAGAGAAAATGGTTGGAACTGAGAGATGGAATATATTGTTCGTGGAACTGGCAGGAGATCAGCATCTCTGAATTAAAGAGTAGCTGTGGGAGGGGTGGGAAGGAAGAGGCGCTTAGACTATAAAGGACTTTAAATGCCAAACAGAATTATGGTCCTGGAGAATATAAGGATCCCCTAGAGTTTATTAGGGGTGTGTGTGTGTGTGACATGGTTGAACCTGTGCTTTAGGAAAATTACTTTGGTAGCTGAATGGAGAAAGGATTGGAGTAAGGAGAGACTTGGGGCAGGCATACCTACCAGCAGGCTATGGCAGTAGTCCAGGTGTGTGATGGCAGCATCAGAGGAATAATGGGAACACTGAGAGATGTAAAGGTGAAATCGATAGCCCTTGGCGTCATATTGGATATGGGAGTTGAGGTTGGGAAATCAAAGATGACACATAGTTTGCTAGTTTGGAGGACTGATAGAATAGGGGTCCTCTTGATACTAATAGAGAAGTTAAGAAGAGGGAAGTGTTGGGATAAAGATAATGTTTTGGAAATAACAAGTTTAAGATGTCTACTTGACATCCAATTTGAGATGTCTGAAAGGCAGTTGGAAATCTAAGACTGGTGGTCAGTAGATTTGAGAATCATCAGAGAGGATCAAAGAGATGATAATTAAAAATATGATAGCTGATGTGATCACCAAGTGAAGTATTATTGAAGGAGGACAGGACTCAGGACAGAGCCCTGTGGGACATCCATGGTTAGTATGTGTAATATGGATAAGGAGTCTGAAAAAGGACTGGTCAGACAGGTAGAACCAGGAGAAAGTAATGTCCCCAAAACCTGGAAAAGACAGTGATGGATAGTATCAAAGGCTATAGATATAGATATAGATATATAGATATATAGATATAGATATAGATAGATCAAGGAAAATGAGAATTGAGAAAAGGTAGTTGGATTTGGCAACTAAGAGATCATTAACTTTGGAAGGAGCAGTTTTGGTGAAGTGGTGAGATCAGAAGCTGGACTGTAAGTGGTTAAGAGAGTGAGAGAAGACAAAATGAAGGTGCCAACTATGGGCAGCCTTCTAAAGAAGTTTAGCCTTAAAGAGCAGAAAAGATATAGGAGACAGCAGGAAAGGGATCCAGTAAGGGGTGTTAAGAGGAGACAAGGGCATGTCTGTAAGCAGTAGGGAGGAATCCAGTAGCCAGCAGATTGAAGATAAGTGAGAGTAAGGATGACAGAGGGGGCTTTCTCTGTTGGAGAAGACAGGATGGAATCGGATCATTCCTGTAGGTAGAGGAATTGAACTCCACCTGCACAAGATATATGGAAGGCTTCATAGAAGAGGTAGCATTCGAGGTGGACTTTCAAAGATGGGTAAGATGTCAACGGGCTGGTTGGTCCAGACATAAGGCAAAGTACAAGCATGGGGTGAAGAGGAAGAGGATATAGCTTGTTGGCTATATTGTAGCACAGCTTCTTATTGAGATCTGGGTTTAGATGAAATGCCCTCCAGAGTAGCTTCTAAATCTGATTTTCTGTGATTCTGTGACTAGACTAGTTTGCCTGGAGAATAAAGTACAGTGAAGGGGGTTACTGCAAGAAGAAACTGGAGAAAGTTAGGGTCATGCCAGTTTGTGAAGGAATAGGTTGTAGAAATATTTAAGATTGTTGGCTTCCAGATCACATTTGGGGGTTCTCAATCCTGGATGCTTACCAGGGGAAAGTGTTTACCTGAGGGAATAAAGCCAGTATCTAAAGTCATGGGTCCTGAGTAGCTTCACTAGGTGCCAAGTTTCTCAAAAAACTTAGTTACTAACTTGGGCAAACTGTAGCAAGTCCTTAACTGAGTGTAGAGTCAACCCTGTTTACATTAGCTGATAGACAGTTTCCAGGATTCCAAATGTCCAAGAGGTGCTAGGAAAATTTTGATGATAGCCACTGAGAAAGGACAAAAGGATTTAATGCACTGGATGTTTGTTCACCAGAATCTCTACCCTTTTATCTGGTTTAAAGCACAGCTACTCGAATAGGCAATGGCTTATTTCAAGAACTGTTAGGATTGGTTGGACATAGGATATAACCAGAAGACAGACATAATGATCATGTGGTATAGGCTGCAGGTAACTAGACTATACCCTAAAGGCTAGGTAGGAAAAGAAGGAGGATAAATTGGACTTGCTCCCGAGTTCTGGCTGGAACTGGTGAGGGGGTCTAACTGCAGCGTCAGATGCTATAATTCTGCCCACCCTTACTATCTCTTTTGCCATTATTATACTATTTTTACATGTATTTTCACTCCATCTTTACTATCTTTCTCTCTTCACCTGCTCTAGTGGTCTGTAGAGGAGGAATATAAATATCAAGTGCCATCCATCCATCCATCTTTCTTTCTTTCCCATTTGACCAAACCACTCCTTTAATATGCATCTTTGTTTCTGCTCAGTGTCTTTGAAGATATGAGTCCAGGTATGTGTACTCACCTTAGAACAGAAGCTGCAAGACAGCGGGTCTGTCATTTGATGGTGACCTTTATAGAGCGATTTAGTTCCAAACACTTTCCATGTGTTATCATTTGATCCTTACAAGCTTCCTGTAAGGCAGGTAATACAATTATTATTCCATCTTATAGGGAAGAATCTGAGGATTGGATGATTGGAGATTCAAATGACTTGTCCACGGTCACATAGCTACAAGTGGGAGTGAAGCCCAGTTTTCTGTCCTGTGATCTTTCCTCTATGCTACTATCCAGATGCCTGTTGTGTCCTTTATTCTTTCCTTTATTCCCCACTTCCTCATAGACAAAGTGTTCTCTTTGGTGGGACCAGTCACATGACAGGATTTTTTATGGGTCTTGGAATTACGTTTCTAATTCCTCCAAACCAAAAGTTTTTAAAGTCTGACCTAAGGACCCTGAGACCCTTTCAGAGGGGTCCACAAGGCCAAAAATGCTTTCATAATAATACTGAGACACTATTTTGCCTCTTAAAATACTCTTCCATTTTGGAATATAGATGTACATATCTTTGTGAGGGGGTTTTTTCTTCATATATTTCAACCAAAACAACATATCTCAACAGTTGGAATACAGAAGTAAATGTGAGAATCTAGCTATCCTTCTCTTAAGCCAGATATTAAAGACATTTGCAAAAATATGTAAAACAATGCCACTCTCGCTAATTTTTTTTGTTTTAGGAAATATAATTATTGTTCATAATAATATTTATGTCAACATATAATGGATTTATTGATGTTATAAAATTAATACATATTTTTAAAACTTTCATTTGTTTTAATTTCTAATATCGTAACTATTTATAGATATAACCCACATTAAAGTGCTTTAGGAACCTCAGTTTTTAAGAGTGTAAAGGAGTTGTCAGACTATAAAAGGTCCTGAGACCAAAAAGTTTAAGAACTGTTGCTTGAAACCTTCAACTTCTAAAAGTGGTCAGTACAGGCCCCATCTTCCTAGCTACTTTAAATTACTAATGAGATTGAGAATAGATTTATCCAGATAAATATAAAGTATTTTATTATTTGGGGAAACATAAGGGGAAAGTGATGTTTCTTTTCTTAGTTATAGTTTCTTTTCCTTTGTTGTTAGTGGCTGAAGGACCCTGGGCCCAGGAATGAGAAGAGGACGCTTTTCTGTGACATGGTGTGTTTCCTGTTCATCACACCCCTTGCAGCCATCTCAGGCTGGCTTTGCCTTCGAGGGGCCCAGGATCACCTACAGTTTAACAGCAGGCTGGAGGCTGTGGGACTTATTGCTCTCACTTTAGCACTTTTTACTATCTACATCCTTTGGACATTGGTGAGTCAGCAGAGCTAGCTACCCCTTGATAATTTCTTAAAGGGTACCTTCTTTAGGCTTTACAATCACCCTTAGGCTGGCCAATAAAACTAGGCATCCATTCTCTAATACCAGGTTTCCTTTCCTCTATTTTGGATAGTGAGAATATGGGCATTCCCCCCAGACAAGCAGAAACTTACCTAGTTTCTAATCCATACTTCCTTATCAGTAAAAATATGAATACAGTACCTTCTTACTTTGAGGTTGTGATGACTGGAACAGACCTTTGGTAGCCTCCTGCTTCAGATGTTTACTAATTATGATCCTTAGGGATCCCTAAGTGGTCTGTAGGTTGATTCTAAAAGTAAATTTAATATGCAGTGAAAATTAGATTTAAAAAATTTGAAGTTTTTAGTTTTATCACAGTCATTTAGCATGGTGCAGTGGAAGGAAGATTAAATTTGGAGCCCAAAGAACTGGCTTCAAATCCCCATCTGCTACTTATTTCCTGTGTGATGTTTAACAAATCACTTAACCTTTCTGGGCCTTAAGTCTCTTCATTTGTACAATGAAGAGCTTGGATTAGACAGTCTCCAAAGCCCTTTCAGCATAAATCTGTGATCTATGACAATTTCAGGTTCTTCCAGGTCAGATTTTTATGGAGTGATAATAACAATTGGCTTTTTATTGAAAGCATTTTAGATATGTTTATCTCATTTGAGCCTCTAAGTAATTTATAGAAGGAAGATAGTGCATTATGATCATCCCTGTTTTATTTATTTTTTGCTTTTTGGAGGGGGGGGGAGGCAAGACAATTGGGGTTAAGTGACTTGCCCAAGGTCACATGGCTAGTACATGTTAAATGTCCGAGGCCGGATTTGAACTCAGGTTCTCCTGACTCCAGGGCCAGTGCTCTATTCACTGGGCCACCTAGCCACCCCAATCATCCCTATTTTAAAGAGGAGGAAATCAAAGCACAGGGAAATTAAATGACTTGCCCAGAGTCACACAGATAGAGGGGCAAACTGTGAACCTGGATCCTCTGGATTCTGTACTAGTGTCCTTTATGTTCTCCTACCTGACTGCCTGAGAGAAGGTGATGAAGACAGGCTGCAGGATTTTTTGTCTTGCTAAAGTCAGTTATAGGATGCTGGAGCTGGAAGGGATTTTGATTGTCTAGTTCAATATCTGCATTATACAGCTGAGATGAACTTGAGGTCAAGATGTTAAGTGATCTACCCAATGTTACCTACTTAAATAATGGCAATTTTAGGAGAACCTAGGTCTTCTAACGTTCAGTGATTGTTCCACTTCCCTGAATAAAGGGGATGTTTGACTTCCTCATTTTCCTGATAGAGTATGAGTGTCTCTGGTCATATACCTAGCCAGTGACAGAAGTAAAACATTTGGGTCTCTTACCTACCCTAGAACAATGCTCTTTCCATTACACCAAGTATCTTACTGCTTCTAGGGTCCTTGTATCCTGTAAAAAAAACATTATAAGACAGAAGGGAGGGGTGGCTAGGTGGCGCAGTGAGTAGAGCGCCGGCCCTGGAGTCAGAAGGACCTGAGTTCGGAGCTGGCCTCCGACACTTAACCCACACAAAACAAAAACCTAGCCGTGTGACCTTGGGCAAGTTACTTAAACGCCAATTGCCCAAAGGGGCGGCTAGGCGGCGCAGTGAATAAGAGCGCCGGCCTGGGAGTTGGGATGACCCGAGATCAAATCTGGCCTCAGAAAATGAGCACCCACACATAAATAATGACTAGCCGTGTAACCTTGAGCAAGTTTCTTAACCCCAATTGCTAAAAAAAAAAAAAGACAGAAGGGAAATATCATGATAATCAAAGGTTGATCCAACATGACTACTGCAAATGGCCAAGCAGGAGGAGAGTACCATTTGGTGTTCAGATGACTGAATCTGTCTGCCTGTTCTCAGTAGCTGGCTTTACAGTTACCCAGGGCTTGGCAATCCTACCATATATACTCTGAATTAAGAGCCAAGTGCTCGGGGGTGGCTAGGTGGCACAGTGAATAGAGTACCAGCTCTGGAGTCAGGAGGTCCTGGGTTTGGATCCTGGCCTCAGACACTTAACACTTACTAGCCGTGTAACCTTGGGCAAGTCACTTAACCCCAATTGCCCTCCAAAAAGCAAAAAAAAAAAAAAAAAAGCCAAGTACTTGGAACTCTGCTAGGAAAGTTGATCAAGAATATTAATTCCCTATAAATTCCTGGCTAGGGTTGATGTTGGTTGGAGGGATGGAGAGATAGAACATAACAGTAAGATTTGTGAAGCACTTCCCAGTTTATTTTCTGTTGCCTGTTGGCTTACAGAGAGCTGATTCCACATGGGACAAAACCTTTTCTTTCTGGATTACAGGATGTTCTTGGTGTGTGGAGGACCGTGAGAATACATCCTGGAGGCCCTTTCCTTTCTTTACTAC
Source organism: Gymnobelideus leadbeateri (assembly GCA_011680675.1). Lineage (NCBI taxonomy): Eukaryota > Metazoa > Chordata > Mammalia > Diprotodontia > Petauridae > Gymnobelideus > Gymnobelideus leadbeateri. The sequence goes on from WOXC01008093.1 coordinate 347,450, forward strand.
CCTGTCTCAGTAGAAACAGGACCATCTGAATTAAGGCTTGGGAGGCCATAGTGTCCTAGGAGAACTAAAGGCTGTTATTGTTCATTACAGCTTTGTAACTATATTTCAAAATTGGCCAGACTGTAGTGCTCTAGGTATACTTTGTCTATGTAAAGGCACTGTAAATCTCTACTAATTGAGCTAGATGTATGTATTTTGGAACAGCTTAAACCTGTTGTTGGTCATGTACTGGGCTAGGGTCTAATCTGCCTCTACCTTATTTGCCTTCTCCTTGGGTCAGAAGCAGTGGAATTCTTACAGGTGGGTGTTAGCTATGCTTTCCAGGAGTGACACAGAAAGATGAAGGAAACCAGGTGGCTTTTCAAAATATTCCCAGGCTATAAACTAATAATTCATCTTGAGTAAAGGTCTGTTTAAAAGTATGGAATTTGCCTAGTATATAGGTAATAATTTTCTATGTTGAGGCTTTTTGGACTCAAATACTGTGATTTCATCAGCATCTTTTACATGGAAACTCCCTCCACTGATGCAAATCAGGAGCTTATATCATTTGGGGATGATGAAAAGTTTTATGTCTTTCCCGTGGCCACACAGCTAGTATGTATCAGAGGCAAGAGCTAAACCCAGGTATGCCTACCTTTGGGCCTAGCTACATATTCATTTGCCATACTATCTCTTTGAGAGATTCACAGAAGTCTAGAATGTGAGAGCTGGCAGGGATTCCCCCATTTTCAAGTGAGTTGTTTATTAGCATTTGTGAGAACTGCAACACCCCTCCCCACCAATAATTCCACTGGATTGGTTAACTCAATTCAGTTCATCCAACATTTATTAAACATCTACTATGTACAAGGTAAACAAAAATGACAAATAATTCTTGTTTCCCAGGAGTTCATATTCTAGGGGATACAACATGAACATAAGTAAATGCAAGGTAATTAGAGGAAGGGTTGGAGTGGCAGGTTATTTGCACTGTCAGCTAGGGTGATGAGGCAAGTAACCTGCCCCTTCAACCTCAAGATTCTCTCTATATATATGCATGCAAAGAGCTTCCTGTGTGAGCTTGGATTTGGGGGGAAACTTTTGTCTTTCCTAGGATAGATTCCTTTAGCACTTACCCTCTTTTAGGAATACTTTAATACCCTATTATTTACCAAGGCCCTACCCTTGATTTCTAGCCTTATAGCAACCATGTGGCTCTTAGTGGATTGGAATTTTCCCCTAAAAAGTATTCACCCTACATATATAGAGAAAGCTTGCATGACCTTAGCCTTATCTTTACTTGTGGAAAAATTAAGAGGTGGCTGAGGACTCTATATCTTGGCTCTTTTCTTAGAACCCAATAATTGGCATTGCCACTCTCGTCAAAACAAGACTAGTTTAATACCTGTCTTTCCCTAATTGAGCTTTTTCCCTTTCCTTTTCTTTGTTGAATGTAAAAACCTTCACGGTTTCAAAACAATTAACTGTACAAATATAGGATGAAGAAGGACAGTTGGTTTCAAAACAATTAACTGTACAAATACAGGATGAAGAAGAACAGGTGGCTAGACATGTTTATTGAAAAAGAATTGAGGGTTTGGGTGTACTACAAGCTCAGTATCAGTCAACAGTGTGACATGGCAGGCAACAAAAGCAGTTTATCCTAACCTTAAGAGAAGGATAACGCCCAGAAGGTGATCGTTTTGTTGTACTTTGCCCTGGTTGCCACATTTTTAGAAAAGATACTCCTATTAAACTGGAGCAGAATCAAGGAAAGAAAACAGGATAGTTAGGAGACTAGAGACTATACCACACAAGGATCAATGGGAAGAACTCTATATTTTTTAACATGGAAAAGCATCATAGGGGGATACGACAGTTGTCTTCAAGAATTTAAAGGACTATCACGTGGAAAAAGAATTAAGAACTAATACGATGGTACTAGAGTAACAGAAGATGCAGAAGGGCAGATTTAGTCCCAATGAAAGGAAGACTTCATAATTAATGCAGTTTAAAAGTAAAATGTACTTCTTTAGGAGGTAGTGGTTCCCCCTAACTTGAAGGCTTTAAGCAGAGATTATATGACATCTTCTTAGGAAAGTTATAGAGAGGATTCCTGTTCAGGTCCAGGTTAGAATAGTTGGCTGCTGTTTCCTTTCCACTATTGAGATGCTCATATAATTCTTTATCAGGATTCCCTCTTTTGGTCTAAGAGGAAAAGAACCCTGTACTATATGACCTGTCTTTCTTGTTCCCTAGGTTTCATTCCGATATCATTGCCAGCTGTATTCAGAGTGGAGAAGGACTAATCAAAAAGTCCGCTTAATGATTGTGGACTCTGAAAGTTGCAAGACGGCCCAACATTCGTTGCTGTCAGCCATGCTCCTTAAGAAAACAGCAGAAGAAACTACTGTATGAGTGCACTGGAGCTGCACTTGGCAGAGAGGAGTCAATCCAGACCCAGAGTGGAGTCCAACCTAAAGGAATCAGCTGGCATACTGGGACTACAGAGGAAGAAGGAAAGCTGACCACACTGTCAGCTGGTCCAGGATCTTGAGAATATAGTTTAAGGAAGGACACAACTAGCTCCTTCACCCAAATCTGGGTTGACTTTGTTACAATATACACTAAGTGGAGTATATTCTATATATGTACATATTTTTTTTCAATTTCCTTGCATAAAATTTCTGTATATTATGTTGACAGACTTGGTTTTAAGCTTCAGTACTGAAGCTGGCAGCTTGATCTCATCTGAGGTTAATTACATGCCCTGTTCTGGAGTCACTCAAAGACAATTCATGTGTCACATTGCCCTTGCCCTAGGAGGAGTTTGCTAAGATCTTGGGAGGGTATCTTCATATCTGCACTTTCTTTTATGGTGTCATACTTTATAAGTTTCTGTGTTTTAAAGATCACCCTGAAGAAATAAAATGAACTCTTAATGAGCATGATGGATTTATCAATGATTGTTTCTAAAGGTGCCTTAAATCCTGATGCTTAAGCCAAGATTTTTCTATTGAGTATATCTAACCCCATTTTGCCCCATTTCAGGGGAGAAGGTTCAGAATTTAGGGCTAAAGGATATAAAACTTGATTCAATACAAATACTTTAAAATGTGGCTAGTTCCTTGATGTGTGGTGTAAAAAGAGGCACAGGAGGGAGGAGAAAGACATGGTAATCAGAATAGGCTATGCTGTTCCATCAAAAAGCCTTTCATAAAGATTAAGCTCATTTCCCCTTTTTTTTTTAAAGTATTACTATTTATTTTCATGGATCAGGAGAATTTTGTATTTATAGTTTACCTAGATTTTAGCAAAGCCTTAAATGGTCTCTTGGAATTCTTAAAAAGAAAAGATGAAATGTGGGCTAGAAGATGGTAGTATATTTGGGTAGTCTCAACTGGTTGTATTGTAGAATCCAGAGAGTCATTATGAATGGTTTGGTATCAACTGGGAAGGTTTCTAGCAGAGTCCTAAGGCTCTGTGGTTTAACCCTGGGTGTTGTTAATATCTTTATCAGTGATTTGTGTAAAGGCATAGACTACAGTGCTCATCAGATTTACAGATGATACAAAGCTGAGAGGGATAGACTCAAGATCCAAGCAGATTTTGATAGGGAAGCATACTGGGCTGAATCTGATACTTAACTAAACTGTGACAAATGTCAAGTTTTACATTTGGGTTCAAAAAAATTAACCTCACAATCTATGCAACGGGGAAAGAATAAGAAGGTTTTAGTGGATCGCAAGCTCAATGAGTTAGCAGGGTGATATGGCAGCCAAAATAGCTAATGCAACTAATCTTAGGCTTCATGGAAAGAGGCACAATGTCCAGAACTAGAGAAGTGCTATTCTCTGTCATCTGCTCTGGCAGACAACCTCTGTAGTATGGTTTTCTGTGTTGGACACTGCATGTCAGTAGAGATAATTGCAAGCTGGAGAGTGTCCACAGGAAAGCAAATAAAATGCTAACAGGCCTCAATCCTATTCACATAAATGTGAAAAGAAATAATGATAATAATTTTAATTTCATTTATATAGTGCTTGTTGTTCAGTTGTGTCCAACTGTCCTTGGGGTTTTCTTGGCCAAGATACAATAATGGTTTGCCAATTCCTTCTCCAGTGGATTAAAGCAAACTGAGGTTAAGTGACCTGCCTTAGATCATAAAGTTAGTGAGTATCTACGGCCAGATTTGAATTAAGGTCTTCCTGACTCCAGGCCCAGTGCTCTATCCACTGTACCACCTAGCTGCCCCCAAGTGAATCATGTTGAGCCTAGAAAAGACTTAGGGGACAAACTTAGGTTTGACATAAGGAGAAACTTAAAAATCAGATCTATCCAAAAGTGCAGCTTGCCTCAGGGTGTGGATTCCCTTCACTTGACATATTTAAGCAAAAGTCTTGTAACTACTGTTTGGGTATGTTGTAGAGGAAATTCCCGCCCTACCTCCCCCCCCCCCCCAAATAATAGAAGGCTTATGAGGTTCCTTGAAAAATGAGTAAACTCTGGATTAGTTTCCTGAGGAATACTTCAGTGTAGAGTCAATTAATGTGTTCTAAGAATGGCTGGTCCAAAGGGAAGTATGGAGCTGTGGAAAAGCATGACCAGAAGGTGTCAAGAAACCTGGGTGGGTCCTAGCTTATTTGTCTTCTTTATCTTTCCCAAAACAATTGCCTAGAGAGACTAAATATTTTGTTAATAGCAAGGTAAAGTCTATGTGGCCTGTGTTCAAATCCTCTCCTCTATGGGACTGTTTCCTCCTAGCCATTCAATCCTAGCCCAGCTGCCCAGCTAATCTGCTGTTAGACAAACTTCACATCCCCATCATAACTTAAAAGAATTAGACTTGATTTCTTCTGAAGAGGGGAGATTAATATTAGATTCTGAAATAAAGTATCTGAGCATTTTCTGGACCAACAGAAGCCCCTTTGGAGCTCCAGGCCCTATTTTGAAGAATAGGCAGAGAGGTGAGACCAGTTTACTGGTAAAGCCCTATCCTTTCTTTCAGGGTTAAATTCCTTAAGAAAGCGGTCTACAATCAATGCCTACATTTCCTCTCTCTCTTCCTTGGAAACCCTCTTAATCTGGCTTTCTATTTTCATTCAACAGAAAAAACACCTCCAAAAATTACTCGTGATTTTTTTTTTTTAGCAATTGGGGTTAAGTAACTTGCTCAAGGCTACACGGCTAGTCATTATTTATGCGTGGGTGCTCATTTTCTGAGGCCGGATTCGATCTCCGGTCATCCCAACTCCGAGGCCAGCGCTCTTACTGCGCCACCTAGCCGCCCCTTTAGGGCAATTGGGGTTAAGTAACTTGCCCAAGGTCACAGGGCTAGGCTTTTTGTTTGTGTGGATTAAGTGTCGGAGGCCGGCTCTGAACTCAGGTCCCTCTGACTCCAGGGCCGGCGCTCTATTCACTGAGCCACCTAGCTGCCCCAGTTACTAGTGATTTTAATAGCCTAATCTTACGGCCAGTTCTCAACCCTCACCCTCCTTGAACTCTCACTTTTGTCAGTCACTTTTCTGGATATTCAGTCCTGTAGATCTTTTTGGTGATACCACTCTCTCCCAATTCCCCTACTTGAATACCTCTTCTACCTTCCCTTGCTCATTTTTCCTCCAAGTCACCCACCAACAGTAAGTATCCCTCAAAGCCTTGTCCTGGGCCCTTTTTTTCTTCTCCCTTTATGGTACCTCATTTGGTGAGCTCATCAGCTCCCGTGAGTTCAATTATTCTCTCTATGCAGATGATTCCCAGATGTATCTATCCAGCCCTAACCTCTCCCCTGTGCTCCAGTCTCACATCACCAACTGTCTCTTGGACATTCAAGCTATACATCCTGCAGGCATCTTAAATTCAACATGCTGAAAACAGAATGTCCTGTCTTTGCTTCCAAATCGTCTCCTCTTCACACTTTAACGCAATTACCCAGGCTTGCAGCTTCCCCACGTATCCGATTTGTCACCCTGTCTTCTTTCTAGCCTCACAACACCTCATTTTCCATCCTCTCTCCAATTACGAAGCCCACTGGTCCGGGTCCTCATCACTGCCTGCTTCAGTTCTTTCCCCACTCCAGTTCCTCCTCCATTCAGCTGCCTAAATGCTTTTCCTAAAGCATATATGTTCCCTCAAACCCTTAAATACTTCAGACAAGTGTGCAATGGTCACAGCATTGGGGAAGGAGAAGGCTTGCGTTCAAATCCCAGAGAGCTATCTGCTATCTCTATGATTTCAGCCAAAGATTCCTATATGTAAAGTGAGAGTTTTGGACCAGATGACCTTTAAGGTCACAGAAGTGACCTTAAGTGGCTTTAAATCTATGACCCCAAGAACAGAGCGGAAAAGGGGAAAGCAAGCAGAAACGCCACTCACCCTCGGCTCTGCGCCGGCGCAGAAGTAGGGCGGGACAAAACCAGGGCTATAAGTAAGGGTAGAAGGTGGGGCCTCGCTCAAGCGTTATTGGATCGCTTCGGTGTCACGTGAGTGCGCAGGCGCAGTACCTTCCTGCTCGCTCTCTCACACAAAGCCCAGAAGCGGAGAAAATGGCGGCAGGGGTGGAAGCGGCTGTGGAGGTGGCGGCGACTGAATCCAAAATGGAGGAGGAGAGCGGTGCGCCTGGTATAGTAAGCGGGAACGGGACTCCGACCCCCAAAAGGTGAGGCTTCTTCGTCCTTCTCGGGCCTGGGGCTCCTTGGGGAGGCGCCTGGCATTAACGGGGCCTGTGCCGCCTGCCGTTCCCCGCGGCCCCGGCTCTGTTAGCTGGACTCCCAACCCTCTCCACGCGAGGCCTCTGATCCCTCCCGCCCCACCCTCCTCCTACTCCGCGAGGCCCCAGTCCCCGTCCTGCTCCCTGCGCTGCCTCCACCTGCCCACGGGGCCCTGGCATCCCCCTCCACCCGCGCGGCCCAGTCCTTCCTTGTAGCACCCCCCCCCCAACCCCATAGCCTCAATTTATTTCCTTTCCCTCTTTCCCACATGAGCGGTCCCCTCCCCCTCCCCCAACGCTACCCACGCGGCCCCGTTCTTCCTCCCACAGCCCCAGTCTTTTTCCCACCGTCCCCACTGCGCGGTCTCGATCCCCGCGGACCCTCATCCTGTCCCCTCCCCCCCCCCGTCCCCGACCCTTCTCTCCACGAGGCCTCATCCTTCTTTCTCCTCGAGCGGCCTCTTCTACCCTCTCTAGGAGGCCCCATTCTCACTCGGCGCGTGTTCTTCGCACCCCCCTTCCCCCTCGCGCGTCTTCTATCCACGTCCCCGTGAGAGCACCCCCCCCCCCAGCGCGGTCCCGCTCTCCCCCGCGCCCTTTCCCTTTCCCTGGCTCCGCCCATCTCCTCTGCGACACCCCCCTCCCAATCTCCTCCCCTCAACTTACCCGCGGGGCTCCCGGCCGGCTCTTTTCCCCCACTTACAAGTGAAAAAAGTGGCCTTTGTGTTCCCTCCCGGACGCCGGGCAATCCAGGGGAAGGTAGGGCGCTCGCTGCTTAGGGACAGGCCACGCACACGCGCGCGCTCCACGGTTTTTGTCCGTCGTCCTCCCAGGCCTCCACCCCGCTCCGCTTCCCGGGAGGGGACAGCTCTTTCCGCGTTTTATCCCCACCCTCTGGCCGGGCCATTGTACGGAAAGAACTGCTGGATTTAAATGTAAGGGCTTGGATTCGGGTTGCTGTGCTACTTAATACTTGTGTGAGCAGTTCTCTCCCTGGGCCTTAGCTTTCTCTTAGAAGAAGGGAGTTGGACGAGATAAAATCAAAATTCATTCTAGTCCCTTTTCTCAACTTTTGCCTGGTTCTCATTTACAGCCTTTTCTCTTTATGTCCCTTTTTCCTGCCCCCCACCCCCGCCAGTTGGGGGAGGGGAGTGAGTAGGGTGCTGCCTACCCCGCATCTGCTAAAAACCTTAGTCCAATTAGATGACCTAATTGCAGTTTATTTTCCCGGAGTTGCTAAACTGCGTTTTAAATCCCGACCGTGAGAAAGTAAATGAATTTCTGACTGTGCAGCTGCATTTCTCGAATGTAAAGATTAATTTGATGGCAACTTGAAAACTTAAAAGCTAGTCTACTATTTCGCCTGAGACTTTAAAAAAAATTGCCTTTTTCCTAAGAATTAAGCTTAACGAAGTTTTTAAAGCAAAGGCATTCATAATGGATTACTGTGTAATAGTCCAGTACCAGAAAAACCTCTCAAAAGATATTTTCAAATGCTGATTATAGTACATGCAAGCTATAGCCCCGACTAGGTCTTAAGTTCTTTTTTCCAGTCTTTGATGAAAGGAGGCAGGAAAGTTATTCCTTTTATAAAGGCCCTGGAAGCAGACTAAAGGCACTTACTTGAAGAATTAGAAGAACTTTGTTCACTACCTTAGCTTGTTGTAGTGTGGTATAATGGAAAGAGCACTTGGATCTGAATAGCTTTGCTACTCTGTCCCTAATCTTGCCTTTCTTGTTTAATGTAAACTTAAACATCAGCTTTTCTGTTTTTAAAGAAGAGTAGAAAAGCAATCATATATGAAACCATGACTCTATTATGTGCAGTTTGGGGTTTTGTTTTTTTTTTTTAAGTAATAATTAAACCTAATAGGGTAGTACCAGCACTGCCCTGTTTGTCTCTTGTTTCTTTCTGAAATTAGGCGTTTTTCTGTATTTCAGTTAGAAACTAGAGATTACACTAAATTATTTGAAATTAATAATTATATTTAATAGGGTGACAGATGAGTTAGCTTTTGTTCTGATTTTTGCATAAGCAGGAAGTATGTGATTATATTTTAAAGGAATCATAAAGGGGATGTGTATGATTTAACTTGGTAACAAGTATTGAATGTTAGTAACAAAATGAGCTAAAGCTAATGTATGATCTTATTTATATTTTTAAAAATTCTCAAGATAATTTTCAAATGCTAATTATAGTACATACAAGCTATAGCCCTGACTAGTTAAAATTTAATATTAAAATAATTGTTTTGCAAGAAGCATTTTAAGAAAATATATCTAATATCCATCCTGACAACAGTTGTAATTTTTGAATTTGTGTTCACAATACAATATTTTTAGCACTAGAAAAGCATTAGAACCTTTTTTTTTTTTTTTTTTTGGTATAGAAACTTAAAACCCAGAAATGTTAAATTAAGGTTTTGATTACATCATAAGCAAATTGCCTTGTCCTTAGTGATGGTGCTGAACCTGTAGGAATTGTGCGCCTTGAGTTTATTCTCAGGAAGGACTAATGTGATATAGTGTTAGCTCCAAACCAGAGAAGCAGCACTTGTAAGTGATTAGGCAACTTCACCAAAATGCCTTTAAATCACTTACCTATTCTCTTTTAGCTGAAATCAGTTCCTTGTACTGTTCTATAACAAAGAAATGAATAGTATGGAAAAACATTTTGTTACATAGCATGAAATATGTATCTAATTAATCCAGTAATTTTCAGAATCTAATTAGGTATAGTATTTTTTGTTTTTGTGGTATGTCAAGACTGAATATACACCCCTGTGGTCTGTATGTACTTGATGAGTTATGGGAATGGAGCTATGGCTAAAGAAAGCCTTTAAACCCCCCTGTAACCTGCATTTGACCTTGAAACGTTTTGCTCAGTTATGAGTCTGGGAAGGATTAAGGGTCCAAACCCTCAGTTTCACTTTTCCATGAATCCCAGTCTAGTTCTGTAACCCTTAACTGGACTTTGTGGTCTGAGGGGTAGGGAATTGATTTATGTATTCTGTTTTCTACCTAGCCTGTCAATTAAACAGGTCTCTAATACTGCTTCTGAATGAATGGAAAATGCTATGATACAAGCTTAAACTCTCTTAACTCTGTAGCTAATTTCTTCTGTGTACTGATAGTATTTGTAGTTTATACCTGTACTGAGGAAAAAAAGTCCTTGTCCTGCTGTAATGGAATGAATGGCTAAAAGTACACAAAGTAAGTTCAGACCATTTATCTTGTATAGGATGGTGTCCTAAAGAGGCCAGAATTATATGGGCCTAGTAACTAAACAATGATAACTATTCCATGACCATAAGCCTCTTATTTTAAGCTAGCTGTTTCATAAAATCATGCCATTGATTGTAGGGAGATTTGTGCAAAGCCATGGATGATGCCCAGTGTGATCTGCATGTGGTGGAGGCTGCAGCAGCATCTTTGAAGTCCAAGAAAGAATGATTAGATGTATAGAATTTTGTGTGTGACAAAAGAAATGTTTGGATCTTGTTGTTTCTAAAATGTATAGTAAGAAATTGTTTTTCTTGTTTAAATTTTGGTTCTTTCCTGGGTGTTATATATAAGAGCTTTAGATCCTTCGCATAGTGAAAAGAGTACACAATGAAAAATAAATAAGTAAACAAAGTTTGGAAACAAAAGGTATTTGAAGGAAAGGAGAAAATCACGTGCTCTATTAAAGTATTTTTGTAAGCAGCTTTCACTCTTTCTACCCATGAGATTGTTTGTCTACAGTCCTTTCCAGTGGTGTTAAATTACTGTAGTTTTTCACCTTGATTTTCCCATCTGGAAAGTAGATGGGAGGGAAGGGGGACTGTTTTGGTATCTTAGGTGAGTATTAGTAGATAGGTTTCAGTTTTGTGTGCATGTAGTACCATAGTTTGACATTAGATGATTCTACCAGATCAAGAATTAGTAGTCTTCTTTAACTGCTTTAAATATGAATGTAAAGATGTTCATTTATGCTGTACACTTACAGGTGTATTTTTTCTTTTTAATATAGTGAAGGTGAACGATCAAGTCAAAATGAGAAGAGGAAGGAGAAAAATGTGAAAAGAGGAGGGAATCGATTTGAACCTTATGCCAACCCTACTAAAAGATACAGAGCCTTCATTACAAATATACCATTTGATGTGAAATGGCAGTCCCTTAAAGACCTGGTCAAAGAAAAAGGTAATGGTATTGGTGTTGAGTAGGGTAAAAGGTTGGTCTGTCATCTTTCCTTATGGCTATTCCTCGGTTATAATTTAATCTTTTTGGCAGTTGAGGCTGTTTGGGGTAGATAAAGTGGTTTTTTGTTTTTGTTTTTTTGTCTAGGCTTTAGAGTAAAGCCCTTTTTGGTTTTTTGTGGTCATGCAACTGCGTGTCAAAGAGAGTAGTTTGTGTGGTCACGTGGCCTACAAATGATACTATTGGCTAAATATGGATTATAGGGCTTCGATTAAGTTTGAAAGGAGCCTTTTTGTCTTAGGGAATTATTATTATTATTATTATTATTTTGAATTATCTACATTGGTGAGGATTTTTGAAGCCTTTAATGCAGTTGGGCAAGGTAGTTTGCTGATCCTGGTACAAGTGGATGTCTGTCCTAGAATCTAAATTCAGTAGCTTGACTTGTTCTTGGTCTAAATTGAAAAACATTCCATAGCCATTTTTATGTAAAATGCAGAGTAGAATGGAGACTTGATGGCTTAAAATAGGCATCTGTTTGAAATTTAGTGCCTCCAGATAATCAATGGTTGTGGCCCTGGTAACAACTTTTAAATTTAAGTTTAATCTCCTCTAGAACAGGGGGTAAGCAGCCTAACCGGCACTGTTGCCATACAGCATCTGAGACCTTCCTTTATGGTGTTTGGTTTTTGATCCATTTTCCACCCCTTTCTACATGTCCACTTTCTCTACCTCCCATCCTAGGTTCTCTTTTCTTTCCCTACCTTTTGTTTTCTTCTCTGTTTTCTTATTCCTGTTACTTTTTATAAAAATAGTTTAGCCTTACTGGTGGCACTCAGATAAGAGGTTGCTTGGGCCCTGTTCTAGAATAAAGTGTTGGTAGAGGGTGGGAAAAACAAATTTTGTATATTACTTTGAACTTTCCCTTCCTAGAGACTAATTAGTCAAGTTACAGGTAATGGGTTTTCTTGAAGGATTGCAGGGTATTGGGTTGGGGGTGGGATGGGAGGGGACATTTATATTGAAAGCAAATATGTGAGCTTGATTTTCAAACCGTAATAGTTTAAAATTACAAGAATTGACGTTGCTTTGGCTGGCCATTTTGGTATGGTTAGGGTTCATCACAACTAGTTTTGCAGTTATGAATGATCCACAGAGAGTACTGCACCATAACTGAATTTCACCATGATATGTAAGAAATGTTATTAGGCAATATGAATATCTTCATATGGTTTTTTTCCTAAGTACTCTAAATGCCGTTCCAAGTATTATGTGGTTTCTCTCCAGATAACATGGATGGAAAAATGTTGGGTGTGAGATTTTGTTTTCCTGCCTTGATCAGCCAAATCATTCCTGCCATGCTCCTAGGGCAACAGTGAAATTTATTCATTTTGTCTGAAGGACTTGTCATGTTACATCCCAGATGCATTGTTCTTGGTTTTTGGGACTGCTGCTTCAACACTGTTTAGAATTGCTGTACAGTACAGTTGGGTCTTATTCTAACTAGTCTTTGGAATCACTCCCAAAATTTGTGCTCTTGTGATTTGTTTGAACCACTGAATTGATACTTCTTTTGATACATAAGGTATAGTAGTTCCAAGAACCAGGAATGTAGCTTTGAAAATGTAATTGTTAGAACTCTGTAAGAGACTACAGGCCCAATTTTTTTCATTTTTTAGGAGTGTGTGAACCAGTTTTGGGACATAATGGAGAAAGTAGGTGACATTTTGACTGCTTTACCATTCAGCAATTAAGTTTGGAAGATCTAAAGTTAGTAGCAACAGTGAAGTGTCTGGATGTAGAAGCAGTTCACCTCAATTTGCCATTTTGCACTGGATATATCAAGTATGGAGACGGCATGGTGGTTTACTCAGATTTCTCCAAACTGGTTCTCATAGTCCCCTGGTGCATTGCTTTGAATGCCCGGTTCAGTCATTTTGTGTATTTTTTTGGTGGTGAAATTTAGAATTACAGGTGTGCAGTAAATCAATATTTTTAATGAATTGTAAAATGTTCTTGTTTAGAGCTCCCCTGTATCGGTTAATGAATTTGCTGTTGAACTAAATAATTGTCAGCAGTATTGGACTTTTGGTAAAGGGGTTCATAAGAAAGAGAATGAAAGTTTTGGTTTTTTTAAATGGTATACCTAGTTTCAGTGTGTGAAGTCTAAAAGAGAATATGAATGCAAAAATAACCATTTTTACCATGTTTACCTACCAAATGACTCTTTAAAAGATAAACTATTCTATTGAGATGTCTAGGAATCCTTTTTTCCTCTCCTCATCTTAGCATCCCAAAAGTTATTTTTCAGTGATTACAGTAGATCTTTTTCACAGAAGTGCTTTACACTTGTTGCAAATATGTTTTGTTTTATGAAAATTGGCTATTGCTCAGTATTGAAATGCAGATAATACATTAACTTAAAAGCTTTAGAAAAGATGATAGTTGTATATAGTAACAAATGAGGTTTGGTTTATACAAGACAAGCCACAATTCAATGATAAGTATTTAGAGTATTGGCCCTGGTAAGGGTCAACTACTACTTTAGCACAACTAATGGAGTGAAAACCAGAATTCTAGGCGTTCTTGACTTGAAAATATGTAATAGTTTCTGGCCAGTTAATAGGTCATGTTAACATTGTGCCTTGTGGTTGCAAAGCACTTTTTTGATATGTTGTATCCCTTGATTTAACACCCCCCCCCCAACCCCCATATACACACAGGAGATAGGGCAGAAAATATCCCCATTTTGTAATTGAGGAAATTGAGGCATAGAAGTAGGACCCTAAACTGAAGTCTTTGGACTAATATACCATACTACTTAATGTTAAATAGGGATAAGTTGTTTTTTGTTTTGTTTTGTTTTTCAAAAGTGATCTCATATTAAGGCTACACTTCTTTAAAGACATCCTCCTTTGTCATATACGTGTTTCCCCTTTCCCTTTTTAATTTTCTTCCCATAAATCTACTACCTAGTCATTATATTGAGCTAATCTATAATCTATAAATAATTGTGCCTTGGCATTTTTCTTAGGCATGTCTTCTTAAGAGTCCATAAACAAACCATACATATAAACTATGTAGCTTTGGCTGATTATTGAAGATACAGTATCCGTTTAGCTTTGTTGTCCCTTTTTTTTTTTCTTTTTGGAGGGCAATTGGGGTTAAGTAACTTGCCCAAGGTCACATGGCTAGGTTTTTGTTTGTGTGTGCATTAAGTGTCTGAGGCCAGATCCGAACTCGGGTCCTTCTGACTCCAGGGCCAACACTCTACTCACTGCGCCACCTAGCCGCCCCCTGTTGTCCTTTTTAAAAAAAAATTAACCTCTAAATTTGAAAACTGTATAGCTGACTCTCTTGGCCTAAATAAACCTAACATTAGTGCTATGAATCAGTTTTCCCTTTTTTGCTCCAACTACTTGCCCACAGTGCACATTGTGTGGTTTTGATCTTATTTCTCTATTCACATTAAGTAATCAAAATATTTTATTCCCAGTCTATTTTCTAAATGTTAGGTCATTAGTTTATTTCTTTTAATTATGTTAAAGGCTCTAGATTATTAACCAGTGACATGATAAATTGTGAGGTATTCTTGAAAATTAGACATTTGGAGAGTTGGGACTTTATGTGACCTAGAAACTTTCTCCATTAAGGAGAGATTTCTGGCAGACTTGAAACTACAGCTACCAGCAATCCTATTGCTCAAAAAGGAAGTTTCATAGACGTGTTCCCCGTTGGGAATTGGAGGAGGGCCACTGGTCTTTTGGAAGGGTTAGAAGCATTCTCTCTCTCTTTTCTTTACCAGTGCCCTTCTCTTTCCTAAGATTCTAAGACTAGAGTCTGAGAAGGTTTAGCTACTCAGAACGCTTATTCTGACTGCTCCTAGCAGAGGGCTTTCTGGTTGTCCTATAGTAGTTTCTCATTCTTTCTTTGCCACCATGCTGATTTTTGCTGGATGGAGAGGTGAGCAGGACGAACAACAAGGATACTGGGTGGAAAAGTTAAAAGAACAACTTGGCATAAACAGTTTCTAAATTCCCTTAAAATTTCAAGAGTTGAACTAATTTCAGCTACTTTTTTCTTGAAATGTGGCATGTCTTCTGAAATGTTTGACTATTAGAACTGAGTAAAAAGAATATTAGATCATTTGAGTTAAAGGTGGTCTAGGAAACTTAAATTTAATAGCTAGCAGTTATAGAACGTTTTAAGGTTTGTATGAGAATGAGATTATAAAATCTCTATCCTTGGATGAAGAAAACCCATCTCTCAGCATCTAACTCACTTGGACTATCTGGGGAATGGGGCAGATGGAGCAGAGGCAGGACTGTGGACCACCAGTAAGTTCTTCATGGATCACAGTCTAAGGAAGAAAAGGCAGGTCAGTAGTATTTATTCTCAGTACCACATATAGCAGTGGCTAGTTTACCTCGGGAAGCAAAGATTTATTTATTGAAGTGCTTAATCCTTCCTTAGTAAAATTTGTGCAGTGTTTTAAATAAATTTCAAGTTATTACTGGCTGAAAATAGACATAGGCACACATGCACACACATACCCCTAGAACAGGGTTGGGTTAGCAAAAATGTTTTTATTTTAATTTACATTAATTTATCTACATTGAAAGTTTTATAGAGCAAATCTGACATAATCCCTTTCTTAACTCCTCTACACAGTTTTCCTTAATAAGAGTCTAGCTTGCTGGTAGGAGGAATTAGGCTGAGTCCTATAATTGGGTTCTGCTATTTGGAAAACTCATTTAATTCGAATAGACACCAACACACATCTGTGAAGCTGATAATCAGAAGCCTACTGAGATGAGCCCAACATTATGTTGTTGACCTTTTGTATCATTCTGAAGGGTAGGACTATGTCAACTTGGGATTTGGGGAAATAGAAGCTTTTAGTTCAGTTTTCTACATCCTGTCAAATTGTCTTGAGCAAATTTAAATTATTTTGTCACACACATTATGAATTCCCAGAAGAGGCATCCTAAAGCCAGTTTTAAACTGTGAAATCTTTGAAATATTGGGTGTGGATAATTGACTTTTGAGGTGAGAGGTGTGTTCTGGGATTTTTTGTTGTTGTTGTTGTTGTTGTTGTTGTTGTTGGTTTTGGATTGGGGTTTCAGTTTTTTTTGTGTGTTTTTTTTAATGCTACAGTATATCCCCTGTTGTCCATAAAACCTCGGGTAGATTTTTATTATAATACTTAAGCATGAGCTCTTTTCAGTGACACTGTGTTGTCTGTGTTGTCATCCCTTCATCTCATTCCAGACTAAGGAAGAAAAGGGGAAACATACCCCTTTTTAATCAGAGTTGGGTAAACACTAATAGCTTTGTACATTTAAGATTCATACAAATAAATTTCAGTTCTAAGGGGCTGTCTCCTTTTTCTTTGATTTGGATTGAATGTTGCTTGTAGCAGCAAGATTCATTGATTGTCCCAGTGAGAAAGTGGTTTTAGTTATCTGTTGAATCCCCCCCCCCTTTTTTTTAAATGCATGATAATGGAGGCCATCTTTGGGATTTTTCACAATCTTGTATTCATGTTCTTCAGTTGTCATAGAATTGCCTTTTGCATAATACTTAAAACTGGACCCAATCTTAAACTTTAACCAGTACTTAAGTAGCTACTAGAACAATTCCTGCCCCACCCATAGGGAAAGGGGGGAAAGAAGAAAGCAGGGGTGCATTCATATACTTATTAGGATCTTACTATGTACCAGGAACTGTTCTGGGGAGAGGTGCACATTTGTGGTTTTTATCGGTTACTGTTACCAGAGTCAGTTGCTGAGTCCTTCTACCTGAGAACATTTTTTTATTCAAAAGTTTTTGTGAATTTTTTAGCAAATTTTATTTTTAAATTCATCTAAGTCATTTTAACTACTATGCTGAAGTACTCTTAAAAAAACAAAACAAAGGCCATTAATTTGCTAAAGTCTAACCTAGTTTCAAGAAACCCTCTTAGAACTATTATCTCCAGTGCAGGGTAAACTGAACCCTAAAGTTTTGCCGAGACCTCATTGTTTTGAACATGTTGGATGAGAACTAAGATAGTCCAGCTGCTTTCCTTGAATAAATCTCAAAATAATTAGAAACCAAGGTAGAATTTTGTTGAATCAAAAGCTACATGAAATAAATAACCTTCTTTTCCATTTGTAATCTAGAAGAAAAGAGTGTTATAAAATGTTTATATGACCATGGAAGGGAGGTATGGTTTGAATAGATTGGTCTTGGCTTTTAGGTAGCAGTCACATTGTTCTATAAAACGTTTATGGTGAACATGGACACTGACTTTTAACATGCACCATCTGGCAGTAACTTATAGCTGATTTGAGTCAGACCTTGTCATTCTTTTTTTTTTTTTTAAGGACATTGGTAAATAGATCACGTTCTTATAGTTAATAAACTTGGGGGTTCGTCTTAATTACAGTTCGACACAATATGTCATTAAAATAGAGAAAGGGGCTGTTGGTCCTTTAATGGCTGCTGCTGTTGAAATGAATGGCAATTGAAAAAAATTGGCCTCGTGGAATTGTTTTTGTTTTTATTTCAAATGGTAAAATGGGGGCCATCTAAATTTACTAACATGTACTTAGGCTTTTGGCTAGACCTTTTTTATGTATGCTTGGGCATTTTTCAATTTATACTATACATAAACCAGTGCATATTTGCAAAAAGTTAAAATTTATCACAAAGTCCAATGATTTCTTGAAAATTCTTTTTCTTTTAGTCATCTCTCCCTCTGCTTTTTGGCACACAGTATTGCCTGTCTAGCTATTCTGGGAGACTTTAGATAGGAGAAAGTACCCTGGATATTAGACTTTGGCTAATTTGTTTGTCTTGACCATAAATACTTTATAGCAGTTACTTGGTTTTATTGACTATATGTTGGAAAGCAAAACGTTACTCTTTCACCTGAGAAAATGCTAGTGTCTTTTCTTGATTTTTGAAATAATTTGCTTGTCATATCAAGTTCAAAATGTTTTGTCTTACTATCCTATGAAGAAAGGATACGAAACCTGAATAGCTTGTTACCTCGCCCCCCTTTAAACTTGTACTTTTGTAGAAATATTCTAAACCAAATGAAGATAAACTTGGTCTTTGGCACTATTAAATTAATCTTTAAACTTTGGGGAAATAAAAACCCTTGGCTTAGATATAGACTACCTGACTTTTTAGCCAGCTTTTAAGAATTATAGCTTCAATAAGCCATCTCCTTCAAACTCAGCAGCCATTTTGGTAGTTGTATTCTTGGTGGTAAACAATCTGGTTATTGTGGTCATGAATTGGCAATCCAAACCTGGAGGAAAACCTGCAGAATTAGCTTTTTGAAATGTTCTTTGGTTTTAGCCTTTTTGAAGATCAGAATTCTATGAGGCTGTTTTCTGTAGATGTAAAGTGAGCATAAAATTTTCATTTCTTCTTTCTGTTAGTGAAGGGAGATGTTGAAAGCTGCAGGAGTAAATAAATGCCTTTATAATTCACGAAGAGAATCTAATGCTGCTCTGGTTTTGTGGTCTGTAGCAAACCAATTGAACTTTATTTCCAGGATTAAGTGCTGAGCCAAGATCTATGTGCTCATTTGGATCTTCTATTTAGTGGCATTCTAATATATACTGTTCACCTGCATTCTTTAAACAGCCATCAAAATATGTTTTCCTCCCTTTCCCAAAAAGTTAATGTGCAGACATAGTTCCTATAGATTTGGATTGCCTCTAGTCATGAATGAGTATTCCAGACAGGAAATTGCTATCATGGAAGGAAGTCTGTGGAAATTGCTTGTTTGTGGTGGGAGGAAAATCAAGGACATATTGTTAAACTAGTCTTACCTATCTTTACTGCACACCTGTAATGCCTAGATTGGTGGTTTAGAGAATATGGAGTGTTTCTGGGCTTTCTTATAAGGCAGAGGCTCCATACAAGGTTGCTGATGATTGTTCTAAATTCCCATTGTTTTCTTGGCTTTTCTCCCTTGGTATATGTGTCGTCTGGAATCTGATTTGTAGTTGGTGAGGTAACATACGTGGAGCTCTTAATGGACGCTGAAGGAAAGTCAAGGGTAAGTGTTTGAGAGAATTTCTTCTGTGGATTTACTACATGACAAATGTAACTGTATGGTGGAGTGGAGTGGAATGAATTCAGGAAGGTAGTGAGTGCTATGTTACCAATAGGTAATATTCGACATTGCCATACTTTTGAAAGGGGGTGGGGAGGGTTTGCAAATGGGGGTCCCACTGCTCCAAATGGTTGTCCAAAGAGCTTTTGGCATTCTGTTTGGATGTTTAATTTGGGTAACTGGGGACCAATAGTAGCATCGTCTCTTTGTTAATAGAGGAGTTGGCTGTGTGTGAATTATGCATGGAACTCTGGCGGTGGCATATTAATGTAAAACGTGTGTTCTTGTTCTAGAAAATGTTATTTTTGGTTGTTTGCTGAATTTGTAAGTTGTGTGAAAAACCGTTTCTGAAAAGTTGCCCTTGTGCCAGTAAAGCATAAATCATATACTTAAAACTTGAAAGTTTAAAATTGGCAAATAGATATTAAACTATTTTCTGTTGAGTGTAATAGGATGGCTTAGAACAATCAATAGGACAAGCTTATTTAATGTATTGAAGGGATGGATTTAGGGTGAGTAGGACAAGGAATTGATTGACTACAGAGGGGAGCAGATCTAAAGTTTGTGGAGTGTTCTTGGAGAACCTGAATTTAGGTCTGCTTATTACAACTTCAGAAACTACAAGGCAACCCTGGTAATGTGTAGAAGCTAGGATATCATGGAGTCCAGCTTTTAGTAAGGAAGGATAGGTAAGATACTTCTTCTGTCACCTTCCCCCTTAAAAGGGCTATAATTTTTAAACTAATTTTATGTGAACTTTATTTTTAGTTTGTTTTTTTAAAATGTTTTCCTTGAACTTACTTTCTTGTTTTTTTTCTTTTTCTCTTTCCTGGCCCTTCTGGTTGGTCTGTGGCTGCTTCTAAAGGGATGCGCGTAAGTATTCTTTAATTACTTATTGGTGATTAGGTTTTCAAAGTTACAAGACGTTCCATTAATTTTTTTTTTATATTCTTATAGTGTTGTTGAATTCAAGATGGAAGAAAGCATGAAAAAAGCTGCTGAAGTTTTGAACAAGCATAGTCTGAGTGGAAGACCTCTGAAAGTCAAAGAAGTAAGATTTTTAGTACCTCTGAGATTAATTTATGGAACCTAAAGAATGACATTTTTATGTAGCACATCACATTCATGAGATGTCTAATTGGAAATATTCCTGCTCCATTTTCCTGAAAGGAATCGCTGATGGGTCATTCAGCTAACTAGTAAGTGTCAGAGGCAGGACCTGAACTCAAGTCTTTTAACCTAAATCCAGTGCCTTTTCTACTATACCATGCTGTCTCTAAATGAACCTAGACTGCCATTCACTGAAGAAAGCTCTAGTTCCTGGCATATTTTCAGCAGATTTGAGAATTGTCCTACTTCTGTAACCATGGTAAAATCTGACACAGTAGCACCAATGCCCACTTAGGGGACTAAACCAACCCTAAATTGGTCACTGGACACATGCAAATAGGATTGTGTGAGTTCCTGAGCGGGGAACTGACTTGGTAATACTAAGAGCCAGCATGTGATAGACACCATTTTGCCACCTTCCCTTGAGTTTTACCCTCCTTTAGTTTTGCATCATTTCACTTTTTTTTCTGGATAATTTATCAGTGCCACATTTGGGGGGCACCTTTTCCATTGTCTAGTTTGTATTGTTCTTTGATACAGATGCTTTACCATTGCCCACCCTGATTTGAGAATGCCTCTTTCCTTGGTACTTGAACCAAATTCTTTTCTATATTTGTTAGATTCATTTTAGGGTAGACTCAAATGGCCTGCTTCTGAGGGAACTCAAAATTATATTTTTGCCTTCTCTCAATCAAATTAACTATTTTTTAAAAAATAACACCTAAGGCTAGGTGGCGAAATGAGTAAGAGCACCAGCCCCAGAGTCAGGAGGACTTGGGTTTGGTCCCAGCCTCAGAAAATGAGCACCCACACATAAATAATGACTGGCCATGTAACCTTGAGCAACTTAACCCCAATTGCTTTAAAAAATAAATAAATAACATCTAAGAGATGAGCTTTATCTGTAGTTCCAAAAAACAGTCCTTAAAAGGAACTTGCGTGTATCTAATGGGGAAAACAAAAAGAATAAATGAGGCAAAAGAAATAATAGATAGTGGAGGTAGGGAGACAGTTTTTAAAATTACCTCCTGTGTGTCAGACACTATGTTAATCAGTTTGCAAATGTTAACTCACTTTATCTTTACAAAAGCCTGGGAAGTGGGTGCTATCAATATGTAGGCAAGATTCATAGGATCATTGATGAAGAGTTGAATGGGACCTCAGAGTCTGTCTAGTCCAGCCCTGTCATACAGAAGTAGAAGCTAGGACCCCAAGTACTCGTCATGACCTTAGAAGGAAGGCTCCAGTGAAGTACCCCATGGTCTGTATTCACACTTCTGCCACTTAAAATTTTTATCACTGACTTGGAAAACAATCAGTAATGGTTTATTAAATGACTGTTGTTTGCCAGGCACAGTGCTAGGGGATTGGGATACAAAGAATGAAACAATCCCTACATTTTTAGTGGAAACAAATATGCATATGAATGTACATGCCTAGTAACCATAAAGAGAATAGATTCTAGTGAGAGAGGGCATCAGCACTGGGGTGGGGTGGGGAGAGCGTCAGGAGAGGTTTCATGTAGGTGTTCCTTGAGCTGTAATTTGAATGAAGAGATGGATTATATAGGTAAGAATTGAGAAGGGAATGTGTTCTAGGCATAAAGATACAGTGTTGTATGTGAGGAACAGGGAACAGGCCAGTTTTGGAAGGCAGGCAGAATATGAGGTGAGGAAGAATGTGCTTTGGGCTGGAAAGATAGTCTGGATACAGATTGTGGAGGAGCTAAATAGCAGGTAGGTTGTAGGGGAATGACAGGGTTAGGCCTCATTTTGGCAGCTATGTAGAGGCCAAATTAGAGTGGGGAGAGAGGCTTGAGGCAGGGAGACCAATTAGAAGGCTGTTGGAATTAGCCAAGTGGGAAGCAAGTGTCCAAGTAGAGAAATAATTGTAATGATAGCTAGCGTTTGGATGGTGTCTATTCTGTGTCATGTATTATGCTAAGCACCTTGCAAATAATCTCATTTTATCCTCCTCATAAACCCTGAAAGGTACGGGTACTGTTATTATCCCCATTTTACAGATGAGAAAACTGAAGTTGACAGGTTAAGTGGTTCTGTGTTGGACAGATTTAGTTTAAGATCTCTCTGGCGTGTCCAGTCTGAAACATCTAATTGAGGCGTTTGAATGTAGGCCTGAAGCTTAGGGGATTAACTGGGGTTCGTTATATAAATCTCTAAGTCATATGCAAGGGCTGGATAATTAAACCCAGAGGAGCCGATGAAGCCACCAAGAGAGAAAAGGGGGCCCAGGACAAAGCCCTGGGGTGTATCTTCGATATTCCCCAGGTTAGAGGGCAGAATAAAGATGAGTAAAGCAGCAGAGGAAACTGAGGAGCAGACTCAGGTCACTGAACCAAAAGATGGCAGTATCACATAAAGATTGTCTAGGAACGGGATGCTCAGAGTATCAAATGTAACAGAGCTCAAGTGGGATGAACACTGAGAAAAGACAGTTGATGAAGAGAGCAGTTTTGGTTTTGTGATAAGGTAGAATAAAAGTTTGTTTTCTCAAAGTACAGAGTATGAGATAGGAAAGGTGCTTTGGGCTACTTGTGGTGCTCTGGAAGTCTTACCTCTGCTCTCTCAGAGAAGAAAGAGTGCAGGTAAAAATGCAAGAGCTACTTTTAATACCCAGTCTTCATAAACCTGTCAATTGAACACATTTCTCTCCAAACAGTTGTACAGAAAGTAATGACTATTAAGCTACTGAGCTGTGTAGGAGAAAAGAGGGAGAGCTTTTTGATTGCTGGTGTTATCATGGAATCAAAATTGGAAGGGGCCTTATAGGCAATTTATTATAATCATAACATATGCAGGCCACTATTTGTGTGTGAAACAAGTAATACCAATGAACAAAACTGCATTCATTCATTCCCCAAAGAATTCAATGAGCACTTCCTATTTGTCAGGCCCTCGTAGTATTCCTTTGTCCATTATCACTGTTAACCTTTCTGGTTCAGTTCTTTTATCCCCTTGCTTAAAACTTGATTATTGCAACAGGCAGCTAACTACCAGACTTCCTAACTGCCTACTTTACTCTCTCTCATCAAAAGGGAGAAATTAGTTTTTTTCTCACCTGTAGCCTGGTGCTCTGAAACCAGGTTTTGAGGTTCCCCTTATTTTGATTTTAAGAAGTATCGTGACATCTAGTGGATAGAATATTGGACTTGAAGTCAGAAATACTTGGAATCAAATCCTTCCTCAAATGTTTATATTTTCTGGGCAAATCACTTAGCCTGCCTGACCCTCATTTCCTCATCTCTAAAATGGGGTTGGCACAGTGGATAGAGTGCCAGGCCTGGCATAAGGAAGACTCATCTTCTTGATTTCAAATTTGGCTTCAGATACTTAGCTGTGTGACCCCAGGTAAGTCACTTAACCCTGTTTGCCTCAGTTTCCTCATCTGTAAAATGAGCAGGAGAAGGAAATGGCAAACTAATCTTTGCCAAGAAAACCTCAGAGTTAGACACAACTAAAAATGACTGAATAAAATAAAACAAAAGTGGGTTTAGTAATTTTTGTGTTACCTGCCTCACAAGGTTGTTGTGAAGAAATTATAATGTATTGTAATAACATTAGCTTTGTATTTCATGGGTCATTCTGGTCTCACTTTCTAAGCTTTGTACTACAAACATGAGTTGTAGGTATAAGAGCCTCCTGTAATATTGATTACTGAGAGACTAGTGTATTAGAGCTAGAAGAAATCTTAATTCACGTGTTCCAACACCTTTATTTTATAAAAGGGACGCAGAAGGCTCAGGAGGTTAGCTTAGTAGACAAACCAGAATTGAGAACCCTGGTTAGGTCATCCACATGCTCGTCTGCATGTTTACCTTTCCTTTTTCACTATCTCCCAAGAGGATGACATAGACTTAGTGTATCTTGGTTTCACTAGTGCATTTGGCCGTCATTTTATCATTGCAAACTTATATGATAATGTAATTGGAGGGACTTGGAGCTCATTGAATGATCCAACAACAGTAATTAATGTCTGGCATCTCAGAGGGAACCCCCTGGTGTTGTCCCATTGGGTTCTGAAGGCAAGACAAAAACCAAATGTTAATGCAAAATCCAGAAGCCATTATGCTTTTTCTATTTTTAAATTCTAATCTCAGGGGCAGTTAGGTGGTGGCAGCATATAGAGCACCAGCCCTGGAGTCAGGAGGTTCAGAGTTCAAATTCAGCCTCAGACACTTAACATAACTGTTCAGCAAGTCACTTAATCCCAAATTCCCTGCCTCCCCCCTCCCCCCAAAAATTCTGATTTCAGATTTTTCAAGTTTTGTTGACTTTTCAAATATTAATTTATGCCCTACTACTTTCTAATCCTTTTTCCCCTAAAAAATGGATTTTATGTAATTATTTAATTTCTTAGATGATTATAGGTGTTTACTTCTCTCATTCCTGCATTTTCTTTCCTCAGTCTGTTTTAGGCTCTGTGTTAGGGAAATGCAGTCTTTCACAAAATACTTAGAATGTGTGGGTTCTCCTTTAAGCCCTGAATGCAGTTTTGTGTCTTCCCTTTTAGAAGCCTTTATATTGGCAGATGCTCAAGAGCTAAAGACCGTTTCCTCTCCGTTCCCATACTCTGATTCTTCAGGCCCATTTCCTAGTGTCTTTGATAACAGAAACTTGTTTTTTTTGCTCCCTGTATTCCCTGACCTTCCTTGAGGCTCTTTTGAAGCTATTAAGGACAGAAGGTAGTCAACACAGTGAGGCTCAGTTGTGGTGGGTTAGAATTGGGGATGGAAAATGGAGATTATGAGGTCATAGCACCTACTTCCCAACAAGGTTGCAAAGATAAGAATACTTGTGAATCACTTCAGAAGCTTTTAAAGTGCTTTATAAAAGTTAGCTTTATTATATATATATATTTATTATATATATTATAGGATGGTGTATATGCCTAACACATTTGCCACGTATAACATGTATGAATTCTAAATTGTGTGTATATAGTATCAAGAAAAGTTGATGTTGGTTATATGTTCTGGGAAAATGATGAGAAACTTTTAAAATAGAATTAGCTATAAATGAGTACACATACATCAGTCTTTTGATGAGGATACATATCAGATTTGTGATTCCATTAGTATATGGAAATCCGTGTTTAGGAAACTCTGAAGCCCAGTGCATATCAGCATCTTCTCTGAATCTTAGAGAATTGTGGGAGGCAAGCACTGAGAAATAAGTTACTATTCCTAGGATCACACAGTTGGTATGTGTCAGAGGTAGGGCATGGAGCTGAGAAGACCTGTATTTAACAGCTTTCTAGCCTCTACATATGCTGCCTGTCTCAGGTGGACTTGTATAGATTTTATATGACTTCACATATACTCAGCCTTCAAGTATTAGCTTCTGTGAGTACAAAGGATGGGTGGTGTATACAAGAACATTATATTAAGGTTTTATTTTGAAAATGAAAATGAACCTCTTCCCTGGCTTGTATTTCCTACTACTGTTCATAGATGAGTCCTAAAGCACTACACCCCTAGTACTTGATTTTCTAAGTTAAACTGGAGGGGTGGATTATTTTTAAATTTTGTTCTATAGTCCTCTTAGGTTCTCTTTCAAGAATTTATTGAAAGCCACCGAATACATAGAGTGGGTATACGCTGTCAGTTTCATGTTTCAGACCTAAAGTTTGTACTCTTGCTGGAAAGCTGTGGCTAGTATACTTTAATTTATTAAGGTTCTTAATTATTCATCTATTAATGTTTAAAGTATTAGAAAATATAAAACATTGTAATAGAACCCCTTAATATATTTGTTATTACTGAATCACATATACCAAATATAATTTTGCTTGTTTTAGGATCCTGATGGCGAACATGCCAGGAGAGCAATGCAAAAGGTGATGGCTACAACTGGTGGGATGGGTATGGGACCAGGTGGCCCAGGAATGATTAATATCCCACCCAGTATCCTAAATAATCCTAACATCCCAAATGAGATTATCCATGCATTACAGGCCGGAAGACTTGGAAGCACAGTATTTGTAGCAAATGTAAGTAAAACAACAATATTTTAAAATGCAAAGTTTGGATGTTACGAATTATTAATATGTTGCAGTTCATAGAGCAAAGGTTATTCAAGTACTGAAGAACTGGGAAAAGGAAGATATACAGGATTGAGAAAAATCAGGCACCTTAGTGTTTATTGCTAATGATGTTTATGTATCAATTCTGGACAGAACAGAGAAGATTAATAGATTGTGGAAAAGAAAAGGGATGTCCTGGCCTTTGGTTTGGTTTGGTTTTTACCAATTTCTGTTGGGATCAGTGAAGTCTATAAAATACAATAATGTTTCTCAGAATATTCCACAGTACTAGAAAATCTGTGCCTGGCATTTCATTCTTTCTCCTCCCAATATCACAAAGGAAAGAGGCATGAGAATGACCAAGGGTCGATTTCTGTCTTTGCTTGAGTCCTGGTCCTCTGCTTTGATAGTACAGTCCTGAATGGTTCTCCAACTCTCTGGTGTAAATGATGCGCATAGGGCCATGAGGCCTTCTTCCCTGTCCATCTTCTCCCCACTCCTAGCTTTCTTCAGAAATCGACCATTATTCATTGAACTGAAAATATTTTAAATCATTTGAACTTACAGTAAGGGATAATTTGGGTCTTTTAGTATGGGGACTTGTCCATATCAAGGTAATGGAAATTCTGTGATTGGATAGGAGGCTTGGAGAGGAAAAACTAGTTTATAAGGGGGATCTTGAAGGAGGCTCACTGTTACTGGAAAATACAAGGAGGACCAGCAAAGGAGAGGGCATGATCTTTAGACATTGTGATATAGTAGAAAGAATTCTGAACTTTGTATCTCAGACACTCTGCCACCTCTCCCTCGGTTATCTTGGGCAAGTTACATCTGTAAAATGAGGGGATTGGACTGAATGATCTCTGAGAGGCATCTGTGTAACATATGGAGTAGGTAACATACATGTGACTGATTATTATCTTTATATACGAGTTGCCAAATGGCAATGTAACTCTTCTCCATGCCCACTTACTCTTGTATTAAATTGCTTGGGCACTAACTCCCATCCTGCTTCTGATCTTTATGAAGCAGAAATAGAATATGAAGAAAGGGCTTTAGGCTCTTTGATCTAAGGGTAAAAGGTAAGCCCTGTGTCTGATCTTTAACCAACTCCCTAATTCCTCGTATTTTGCCCTCTTTTCTATCAAGATAGCCTAAATCTGAAATATAGATATGTTTTAGGCTTTTATCTTCATCTAAAAGGACAAAAGACAAAGGGGAAAGAGAGTAGTATATAGGGAAGGGATTGCAAATGGGGTTGTTCCTTTTCCTCTATAGTACCAGTACTTGTTAAATTAAAAATAAATTTTTTTAATAGGGTTGTATGCCAGTTTTCCATGGTGAGAAGTCCTGCTTTTTAGAAGCAGCTAGTCAGGAAAATAAACTAATCTTACACTCCAAGTCAATTAAATCTCTTCTCCCTCCCCCATATCTCTCTTTCTTGTCTCTTCCTCTCTTCCCCCCCCCCCCAAAAAAAAAAAGCCAAGGAGAAGGAAGGACTCTCAGGACTTGGGGTGTGTTCTCAAATTCCACCCATAGATCCTTAACTCCAGGTCCCAGAAGTAACTGACAGAAAAGCTGGGAACTGGTCCTAAATTGGAACTGAGAATGTACTTCTAAAATGTTGTTGCATGTATTTTGTTCTCCTTTAGGCTAAATGAGCTTTTCTGGGTTGCTATGGAAACCCAACAACCTTCCTGGTGCAGTAACTGAAAGTGGAAACTTTGAGCAAGGATAGGGCTTACCTGTTCTTAGTGTATTGGTATTGGTGCTACCTTTTAGGGTGATATTCTTGATAATCTTTTTTGTTTGGGTCTTATGGCACACAGGACCCTAATAGCAATGTTCAAAAAGCAGGAGGTGCCGATAGCTAGTATTGGAAATATGTTTTGCATGACTTCACATGTATAATCAGTATATTGCTTGCCTTCTAAAGGGGCTGGAGGGAGAGAGACTGGAAATCAAATTTTTAAAAAATTAATGTCAAGAAGTTTTTTTTAATGTAATTGGGAAATATTTAGCAGACAAAATATTTTTTTTAAATGGGAGGTGCAGAGGTTCTGTACTCTTATTTAATCTTAAGAAGTATAATTTTCTACAATTTGGATGCAGGGCAAACATTTATAAGTAAATAACTGTGCCAGTATTGGAAATTTAAGGTCAGTGAAAGGCAGAAAAGGAAAAAAGCAGGTGAGGCCCAGGTTTAACTTTTAGATCATTGTGTCTGGAATTCCAAAAGTGTATTTTATAGCAATAGGGATGTACAAGATAGCTTCCTCCCCCAAAACTGTGATAAATTATGTTGAAGTGCATGCCATGAGGCATCTCCACCTTTCAAAAATTACATTGCTTTAGTCTTCTTACCCTTTTTTCCTAACATATGCTCCCAACAAGTATTGTATCCTGTATGCAATAAAAACTCCTTGTAAATATTTCGTGATATACAGAGTCCTTTCCTTTTCAGCTGGATTATAAAGTTGGCTGGAAGAAACTGAAGGAAGTATTCTGTATGGCTGGCGTAGTGGTTAGAGCAGACATTCTTGAAGATAAAGACGGGAAAAGTCGTGGAATCGGCACTGTTACTTTTGAACAGTCAATTGAAGCAGTTCAGGCTATATGTATCCTTTTGAATCTGTATCATTATCATCCTAATGATTAAAGCAGGTTTGGGGGAGAGGGGGTGACGGACAGTTACCGTATCATTATCATATTTTACCTCAATTTGAAAAGAACTTTGTTATCAAATAGGCTGAGGAAGATTGGTAGGTAATGAGCCTAGGTTGTTTTGTTGTTGTTTTGCCTGATTTCTCTCAGTATTTTCTTTCTATTTTTGACAACGTTCATCTACAGTCTTTAATTTCCTTGTTTGCATTAATGTATTACATCTCTTCCCAGAGAATGATGCAAACATACACAGAAAGTCTAGTGTTATATTTATGCTCCTTCACCTTTATGGAAGAGTGGGAGAACAAAAAAGAGTAATTTTTATACAGGGTAGCCCAACTTCTGCTGGACCTGATGACATCTCCATTCACTGTGTAACTGCCAATAATCCTGAAATTTTGAATACCTGTTACTGTTTACTAAAAACATTAAATCCCTGTACTTTTTCCACGTAAGATGTAATGTTGGAGAGAATCAGTATGGCAGAGTGGAAAGAATACTGTTTAGGAGAGAATCAAAGTTTGAAACGTGCTCTTGACACTTTTTTACTAGTTGTGTGACCACGAACTATTGCTGTGGCTTCTCCTGCCCTGTTTTCTCACTTGTAAAATGGGGATAAAGCCTGTTGTAGTACCAGACCTCCCTCTATAGGGGTAGAAATTTGAATTCACTATACAAATGTTAATTGTGATGACATTATTACACATAATAGGATCCATTGTGGATTAAATAGACTTTATGTTCCTTAAAATCTCTGTATGCTTGATTGAGCATTTTATTTAAATAAAACCATTTTAAAAAACTAAAACTTAACCAAATATCAATACTAAATTTGTTTATTAGTAACCATAATGAATTAATTTCAACACTTAAGTATCATCATAATTCTTCAGTAACTTCTTATTCACCTTTCTTATGATATAGTTGTATTTAATACGCATTCTGTTTTGATTTTTTTTCACTTTGCATTATAACAGTCTTTACAGGCAGAAATTCTTTGTATTCTTCATCTTGGCTGTCTTGATTTACATTGTTTACATTCATGTACCACAGTATATTTATTGAACTGTATTTCTTTCGAAATGGCTCACATTTTTTGTATGTGGATCTCCTTAGTCCAGGGTTCACCTTGAAGACCCATGACCCTTGTAGCCACTGTGCCATGGTTGAGAAAAAGTTCGTTTAGGGAAGAAGATTGAAAAAAAAGAAGTTATGTGTAAGAAACAATATGATGATAGTGCTCATAATTAGCTTGAACATATTTGAAAATAAATCACATGAGTCTTTTTAGTAGTTTGAGAGCTCTGATTTGAAATTAGCAAATAGATGGCCTTAACTAATATATCAGCAATGTTCAATGGCCAGATGCTGTTTGACAGACCAATGCATGTGAAGATGGTAAGTTTGACACAAGGCTTTCTCCAATTATATGTACTTTTTTAGGATTGCAAGATTGTGAAATTTGATATTAGAAGGGACCACAGCAGTCATCTAGTCTCATACATGAAAGAAATACTCCTATAACATACCTGACAAATAGTCATTTAGCTTTAACATAAAGACTCCAAGGAGAGGGAATTTGACACCTTTCAGTATCCTGTTTCACTTTTGGGCAGCTCTTGTTAGGAAATTTTGTGGGAGTTTTTTTTGTTTTGGTTTGGTTTTTTGGTTTGTTTTTAATAACAAGCCTACAATCCTGATCGTCTGCAGTATAGTCCACTGGTGCTCCTGATTTACCTTTACATACTTAAAAATAGTTATCATGACTTCCTTAAGTTTTCTCTCCTCTAAGCTAAATAAGCTATTTTCCTTCAACTGATTTCTCTTACAACATGAACTCAAGGCTCTTCATCATTCTGGTATCCAAAATTAAATATATAAAAGTCTTAATGGCAGCAGAGTACAGTGGAACTCAATCATTCCTCTTCCTGAAAGCTTAAGTCACTTCTTAATTCAAACTGAGATCTGCGTAAGCTTTCAGTATGCTAAAACCCTTACATCCTTTTGAGAACAGCTATCTGTCCTTTTCTCTCCCATCTTATATTTGTGGAGTGGTGCTAATTTGTACCTAAGTATAAGACTTTTACATTTATTCTTACTGAACGTCATTTTAATTCTGCACAGTACTCAAACCTGTCAAGATCCTTTTGGATCCTATTTACTGTGTTAATAAATCTGTCTCCCACCTTTATTTTACCTGTAAATTTGATACAAATAGAATTTATGCTTTTATCCACCCAGGTTCTATATTAAAATGTCAAATGTGCCTGGGATATTCAGTTGGAGACCTTCTGCTGTTGAACCATTAGCAATCAACATCTATCCAATTTTTACTCTTTCTGATATTACTGGCCAATGCGGTAGTAATCTAGATAATGGAACAGTTTTAGCTACTTCTTTAAGTAGCTAAAGGTTTTATGCATGCTAAGAACCTTTTGAGCTTGTGAAATTAATGTTATTTTTTTTTAACCATCTATGGCAGCTTAAATAAATTTGTACCGCATTGGTAAAATTTTTCTGTTATCTATTGTAGGTAGGAAATGGTGTGTTGCATAGGTAGTTATTGTATACATATAAGAATTCCTGATTTATAATGGGTTGGATTACAGTAAAGTATAAAACACTAATATTAAAACAGTTTAGATGACTAGGAGACAAGATAGTGAGCCGGTTAATATGGTTGACTTTTTAAAATAAACCATTAATTAATAGAGACATGTTCACAGGAGGGGAAAACAAGATTGTTTAGGTCAAAAGATAGAACTGATTCTTATTGAAATATGTTTTCTTAGTCCCTCTGATAATATTTAGTGATTAGTAGTTTATTTCAACATATAATGAATCTTTGATTTCCACCTTCCACATAGCATCTCTAGATCCCCCAGCGCTCATTTAGGGACATCTGCTCAAGGGGTACAAGTTCAAGTTGTTTGCCTAAATCAAATGCATTAAAGACAAAAATGTTTTATCATCTGCTGTCACTTGATTCTGTGCTTTTGGGCATGGATAGATGAGGGTTGCCTGTTAAACAACAAAAACCCAAAATGTGGCTTATACTTTTAAGTATCACAGAGTTGCATCAGGCAGGGACTTTGTTCTCCATTTAAATTGTACTGTCTCTTGCTACAAAAGCTACAAGGACTCTCAGTCAAGACCTGGTCGTGGTGGTGGCACTTTTTTTGTTGTTGTCTTTCCCTGCCACCTTTCTCCAGAAAGCCTTCTTTTGCATTTAGGACTTTACAAATTCACATACTTGTGAACAGTTAGTTTAAGATTGTTCACTTCTGGAAAAGGTTTAGGGGCTTTTGATGGAACCTAACATATTGGGACTGTAGCCTTTGAAGAAGCAAATGAAGGGCTGAACTTAGTTTTGAATGAATAAGTCATAATTTTGTGTTTTATTACACCTTCAAATAGCTTTTATTTGTCAGTTAAGTATGGCATTTCCCATTTAAGTATGGGAAGAATGATTTCCTGGAAGGCATCCATTAAGAAAAGTAACAGACTTGTATAAGGCTTTGTCAAGAAAAAAATTTTCAATTTTCTTAACAGAAAGTTGTCATACTTACAATAGAAGCCTTAAAGGCTTTTGAAATATTCTGGCTTTTTGAAGGTTCACTGCAGGAGAAAGTCAGAAATCAAGACAGTTCTTCAGTTGGAAGTTGGCTTCTTATTGTTGCTGAATTTCCAAATAACCTGCTTTCAGAGCAAAATTATAGTCATAATTATTTCATTCAGTAAACTTGTATAGCTAATTTTGATCAGGTTGATGCTGTGTTTTCTCCTGTGCATGAGAAAGGTAAATTGTTCTCTTTTTTTCTCATTTAGGATGAGAGGGCACTGCCAAAGGGTGACTTTTTCCCTCCCGAACGTCCTCAACAACTTCCTCGTAAGTCTCAGTTCCAAGGCTCTTTTTTATTTTGAATCTTTAGAAGTAGATACCTAATGAAAAGACCACCGATGTGATAATTGTGTGTAGGCACACATATTTAGCAAGCACTTTTTCTCTTACACTGATTTTCAGGGTGTGCAATAAGGAATAAGTATAAAGTCAGCAGTTTGTAACAATTTCCATTTCTATTGAAAGGCTTAAGGCTTTGCCAAGTGCCTTTCATGAAGTAACGAGGTGTGGTCATTGTAGGTGTGCCCCACGTTACAGATAAGGAAACTGGAGATGGCTTATAGTTACTTGACCACTTTACTCATGTAGCTGTGGATACCCATAAATAATACAGTGTCTCTGGCCTTAGTTTTATATGTCAATCAGTGAGTAGCTCTCTGGACTTTTGAGTCACAAAAACTTGAGTTGAAATCTAACTTCATACACTTAATAACTTTGTGACCCTAGACCTCTGTTTCCCACAGTTTCTGCATCTCTAAAATATTAATAATAGCACCCATCTCACAGGGGGTTGTGGGATCAAATGAGATGATTTTTTTGTAAAGCACCATGCAAAACCATAGACTTATATAAATGTAAATATGCTTATCATCATAAGTATAGCAGAGAAGTGATCAGAACCTGGATTGGATGGATTATTATCAGGAATACTGTTGAGGATTTCTCTATTGGCTGGTCCCTAGAAACTCCTACAGAGTGATTCTCAGATAAATAGGATATTTTTTTTCCTTTAAGGTAGAAAATGTACTAGATAAGGGGCCCTCAAAACTTAATGGCCTCAATCTGCTCAGCGTAGGAATCAGTCTTCTAAGAGGACTCATTTTTTTCAAGATGTTCTCCAATTCTTATTTTTTGCTGAGTAATTAAATAAATCAGTTAAATTGAATTAGACTAACCTTGCTCCCACTCCCATCCCCCCTTCATGCCATATACTTTCACATCTTTACAGTTTAGTATTGTTTAATTAGCTTTGGGCATATGATATAGTGGTATAGCCAGAGTGTTAAATTTGGAGTTAAGGAACCTAGGTTTGAATCCTGCTTACTGCTAGTGATCATGGGCTAGTTACTTAATTCTTTGGAACTTAATTTCCTCATCTGCATAATGGGGATAATGATACTTTGACTCCTTACCCTCATAGGTTTATAGTGAGAAAAAGATGTTTCATAAGCCATTTGATTATCTTTCCATAGAGAAATGCTTAACTTGACTTTCAAAGTTATAAGAAATAAATGTAAGCTTCCTTTGGAAACTCCACGTTTGTTAATATAGAGGCTGACTCATTTTCAACCTCAGCTGGTGCAGAATGTGATGTTGAACTTGATAATAGGATATTGGTCCCAAGGAACTCATTAATCTTGTGCTCTCCTGTTTTCATTGACTGTTTATTTGCCTCGCCAAGTCGATATCCAGGTGTTGACTTGAGTCTAAGAGTCCTGTGTGATTTGGGACTACGAAGCCATTAGAGATCAACTCTTTGTGTTACTTGATTAAGGAATAATAGAAACAGCTAGGCTTCTGGCAACCAGATTGGCTTGCAGGAAGGATCTTTCCATGAATATTTCTTCTAGAATTTTTTTCCCTATTCTTAACCTAATTAGCCTTGATTTCAACTCTTATGGTACTGTGCAAAATACAGCACAACATTGGACAGCCCTGCATCCCAACTGTGTATACTATATAGAAATCTGGAGCCTACTAAGCTGTAAACATATTCTGGCCTGGCTGTATTTTGGTAACAGCTTTTTAAGTAACTGCTTTAGGAAAAGAATTGAATTGTTATTCCTTTGTAATTACCCCTCATATCAGGTAGTATTGTGTAGCCATTGACTGTCAGTCAATATTATTAACCTGCCAGTGTGGAGAGTTCTTAGTGCATTGTTCATTTATATGACCTTCCCAGCCCTTAAGATTCTGTAACTAATGACTAACTTCCTAGGCCAACTCTTAGAAGCTTATGGTGTTCCTGAGAGATAGACATATATTTATAACATATAGCATTATTCATTTCCATTGAGTACTTTATCCCTAGGTTTGAATTGGAGGAAGAGAACAGTGTGAGTAGAAACTCCTGGACCTCCAGTAATTTCTTTTAGGTTTTTCCTAATATGTAATTATTGTAGATCAGTCACTTTCCAGTTCTGAATTGGAGTGCAAAAGTAGGTTATAGATTAGATACATCTGGATACTTGATAATTCTAGGTAAGGCACTTAACTGTTTCAAACAAGGGAACAAAATGGAGGTTTTAGAGGATCTTCCCCAACATATACCTATAAGTATATGTATTGAAGACACCTGTACTTAGCATTTTGGGATAAGAAGTATGACTGGTATTATAGATTCTAGGTAACAAAATGGATTTGCTTCTAGAGACTTCTTACATGTGAAAATTGATACCTGTGACCTATCTCTCTTCCCTTCAGATGGACTTGGTGGCATTGGCATGGGGCTAGGACCAGGAGGACAGCCCATTGATGCTAATCATCTGAATAAAGGCATAGGAATGGGCAACATAGGGCCTGCAGGTAAGGACAGTTCTCCTTATTCCATTCTACTGACTGTACTGAAAAGGAGCACTATTTCCTTTAGAGGATAGTGAAAGTAAATAGATTGATCAATATGTGCCTCACATTTTTACAGAAAATGATTTTTTTAAGTGATTTCTTTCATGTTTTGGTTTTATTCTTAAAATGATCCTAAAATAGGTAGGAAAGTTGATTCAGCATATTTATTAAAAGCATTTAGTT
Source organism: Gymnobelideus leadbeateri (assembly GCA_011680675.1). Classification (NCBI taxonomy): domain Eukaryota; kingdom Metazoa; phylum Chordata; class Mammalia; order Diprotodontia; family Petauridae; genus Gymnobelideus; species Gymnobelideus leadbeateri. The sequence continues at coordinate 382,901 of WOXC01008093.1, forward strand.
TGTATGATTGACTGTGATACCTGCCAAACAGAAATACAAAAGAAAAAAATGGGCCCTTTCCTTGTGGAATTGGTCATTTAGTTATTTCTTCCGTTTGGCAGATGAAGAAACCGATTCAGAGAGTATTGTCTTGTTTAGGTCATACCGTGATAGAGCCGGTCCTGGATTTCATGACGTGACCCCTGTAGTTGCTCGAATTTCCTTGTTACCAGAGGTTCATTGCTAAGAAAACCCTCCCAAACAGGGTTGTCAGAGCTACTGGTACATTTTTAAGTCAAATCATTTTGGTGATGTGTGCATGAACCATTTGATTGGTTTTGGTTTCATTTTAAAGACTACCCTTAAAAGGTAGGCACCCCGCTTACAACAAGAAATGATTCCTGGCCTCAAAGAGAAAAAAATAAAAAGCATAAAAAGTCAAAACCTGAAAGACTTAGTAGTTTGGTACCCTTTAGTGTTGGAACAAACAGCCTTATGAATACCAATAGCTTTTGAGCCATGGTGGTCATAACTATTTTATTGGGGAAAAGTGCTTAGATTCTTTTTTTTTCCTTTTTTGGAACGGGGGAAGCGAGGGCAATTGGGGTTAAGTGACTTGCCTAAGGTCACACAGCTAGTTTTGTGTTAAGGGTCTGAGGTTGGATTTGAACTCAGGTACTCCTGACTCCAGGGCCAGTGCTCTATTCACTGCACCACCTAGCCACCCCCTTAGATTCTTTTAAGAAGAAAGAAAAGTATGTGATAACATTGTTGAAAGATTTTTATTATTAATTTTAGAGGAAAAAAAACTTAATAGTTCTTAAAAGGAATAAGCTTTGGTTACATGGAAAATTAATATGTGAAATAGTTTCATTGCGTTTTATAAGCCTAGTCTTGTGGTGTTGATGGCTGAAGTGTTAACTGTTGTGAAGAAATGCTTTGGCTTTAAGATTTTTTTTAGTCTTCCCCACTTTCTTAACTTCCTGAGCCTCATATTCAATTTTTTGTTATCAAAGATAGCAATTTTTTGGCAGTTGAAAAGCTGTATTTTATAAATGGACTTAAAATAGGACAAGTATAACACCCATATGTATTGACTCATATCTGATCCAGTCAGTCTGAGACCATCATAATTGAGAATTCTTGTGCCTTTTCAACTTCTCAATTGTTTAGCAACATGATATAGTAGATGATGGAGCTCCTATGTTTATGATCTTAGTGCTTTGTGTGAAGACATAAGTAACATATCAAATGTGTAAGTGATATGGAATCCAGGAGGGATAGCCAATGTTTTGGATGACAAAGTCAGGGTCTAACAAAAACTGGACAGGCTAGATAGAGCAATGGGCTGAATGATGTTTTCTTTATTATCCACTTGATGGAGCCATGTTTTTGTGATGTCTTGTAGAAAGAATTGTGGTCCTGAAGTCAGAGAAGACTTCTGGGTGGTTCTAATTCTTGTCACTTAATTCCTCTGAACCTTAACTTCTTGCTTATAAACTGGCTGATTTACTTGTGGCTTGTTGAAGATTAAATGTGAAAGTACTTTGTAACAAAAGGCACTATACAAATGTGAGGTGGTATTGAGAATGGCATTTTCCTTTTTGTTACACTGTTACTGTTCAACTAAGATGCATCATTTACTCCTTTGATATAGTTTGTTTCCATTGAATTTTTCTTTTTAAGGAATGGGAATGGAAGGCATGGGATTTGGAATAAACAAAATGGGAGGTAAGAAATTCTTACTATAACCAGTATTTGTGTGATTTTTTTTTTTTATCTTCCCTTCCTTGCTCATTCTTAGCACCCTCTTGTGAATTTTTGAGTTTGAGTTTAGAAACTCTTCCCCTGCCATTAGTTCAGCAGGGCCCCCTTATACACTCTGGTATGGGAACCAGTACGGTAGGTAACATGCTTGTTTCCAAAGGCACAAACACTGTGCTGGTCAATTCCCAGCTGGAAGCATATGAAAGTGTTGTTTTCCCCAATTAGTGTCAATGGCTCCCTAGCAGTGAGATTAAAGGTTTCATTTTAATTTCAGGCATGGAGGGCCCCTTTGGTGGTGGCGGCATGGAAAACATGGGTCGGTTTGGATCTGGCATGAACATGGGCCGAATGAGTGGTGAGGATCTGGTTGCTATAGTATTTAGACTCCAGTCTTCTGTTTTGAGATGGAAGACCCAGCTTGGTGCAAAGCAGTATTTTCCCCAAAAAACTTATTAGTAAAACCATTTTCCACTTCCACTCTGCCGCTAAACCAACAAAGGCTTTGTAAGCATAGACATACACTAGATTTGCTAAATGAATCAGGAAATGCAACGTACATTTATTTTAGATGCTTTCTTTGGTTTTCCAGGCTTAACAGGAATTTCTCAGACAATTTATAAAGCTTTCATATGGTTGTCTTAAACAGCAAAATGCCTCATGTAGTTAATTTTCAGCTGAGCGGTGAATACTTTTAAGTTCTTTCAAAGTGTCCATATTTAAAAATGAATGTGATTGGTTTAAAAGATGTATGTACAGTCTTGAGTTGATTTTTTTTCCTAGTGGAGAAGAGAAATTCCATTTTCAAACAGGTGATAAATTCAGATATATTGTGGAACATAATTATCTTCCATAATCAAACATGGTTAACTACATTGGTGGTATAAAGACAACCTTAAAAAGTAGATCTGGGAATAGGTAGCTTCTCAATGTAAAGAGATTCCCACCAATGACGCTCTTGTTTCCTGGAATGTAGAGATAAGTTTGAATATTTGACTTTTTAAAATAGTTTCAATCAGACTTTTAGAGCTGGCAGGAAACTTAGAGCTCATGTCGACGGCCAAGGTGATGGAGCCCTGGGTTTGTAGGCTAAGGTCTTATCCAAACTCTGGTGCTTATTAGTTGTGTGACCTGGCAAGATTTCTGGACTTTACTGAGCCTCAATTTTCTCCATCTCTAAAATGGAGGTAATATTTGCATACCTACTGGTTCTTAGGATTGAATGAGATAGTGTCTATAAAGTACTCTCTAAAGGTTAGCTACAATTTTTTTTTTTTGATCATATGTAACTCAGTATGGCCTTTAAGAGAGCTTTGAGAAAGACAAAGCTCTCAAAGACAAATTGAAAAGCTTCACAAATGTTTCTACAAAAGAAGAAAGAGTTTGAGGTGAAAGTGATTTATTAGTGTCTTTGTTGGCCAGTTAAGGCAAAGAAAAATAAAATTGGGGTGTGTATGTCTGGGTTGTTTGTTGTTGGGTTTTTGTTTTTGAGGGCAGTTAGGGTTAAGTGACTTGCCCAAGGTCACATGGCTAGTTTTTGTATTAAGTGTCTGAGGCAGGATTTGAACTCAGATCCTCCTGACTCCAGGGCCAGTGCACCACCTAGCCACCCTGTGGGTGTGTATGTCTGCAAAGCAAACGCAGCAGAATAAATGCCAAGTATAGAACCTTTTCAGTATGATTATTATAAACTTATTACATGTTATTCTTTTTTTTCTAGTAAGTGACTTTAGACTTCACCTATAGATTTAGGTAGATAAATCTGAGAAAAGCTTTTAAGCCAAGTGGAAGATGAAATGGTTAAGAATTTTTAATTCCCTTTAATATGATTAGACTGAGTGGCTGAATTGATACTAAAAAAAATGCTACTATTCAGTGCTGAGGGAGTGGCCCGCTGATTAAAATCACCTTGATTCTTAATAAGAGCACAGTTGTAGGTCAGATGTAACAAGGCACTCTAATGCCAGCTTCTCTAATTGCTAAAAAGTCTCCAAATCTCAGAGGGAAAAAAGATAGGCTTATTTGGAGCAATATTAATTCATCAATGGTCTGCTTCTTCAGAGAGGAAATATCTAAAATTACAACTCTCTTACCCTCTTACAGTAAGATGTAGTAACTTACTTTTTCAGTAATGCTGTATCAGGTCAAGAGCGCTTTATGTACATTATTCCCGTTGGTCCTTGAAACATCCCTCTAAGGGAAACAGAACCATGCACAATTATCCTCATTTTATAAATGACGAAACTGAGGTTCTGAGAAGAGAAGGTCCCATATCTAGGAAGTAGCAAGTGGGCATTTGTACTTCCCTTTGTTGTTCTATGAAGTCCCAGGTCCTTTCCTCTCTGCCATGCCCATCCTTCCAGTGGGTGGGCCACCAGGCATCCAGTCAGAAGATTGGAATTGTCCTTTGGTTTGCTGACTAGATAGCAAATCAAAAATAATTCACCTTCTCTGCCTTTGGAATGTGTCTTAAGTGGACAAATAACGGTTCATATACTTTGGAGAGGTATTCATGAAATGTTGTGAGCTTCTCTGAAGAAAACTATTCAAGAAATAAGGATGAGAAAGAGAATTGCTTATGGAAGAAATGATTATTTCATCTTGTGGTAGTTGATTCTTTGGGGAATACCCCCAAAATTAGGCTGGGAACTTTGTAACCCCTAAGGTGATTCTTTCCACAGAAATGGATCGAGGAATGGGTGGAGGATTTGAGAGAGACTTTGCTCGGAATGAGATGGGAATGGCTCGGAGTTTTGGAGAACCTATTGGCAGGGGAATGGGTAAGAAGCCATTTGAATCTGCCGGTTAAAAGAGGCATTATTACTGGTTTGAAAGCAGTTTATTAGCATAATTTGAGCCTTCTGAACTAAATTGTGCCCCCTTAGTTTTGAGTGTCCTAAAATTATTAAGGTATAGAGTGGTTTTTTCTTTTCTCTAACATTGTTTTAAAAACATGTGACTCCTGTGTGGTTTTGGCCTGTTGTTACTTAGGCTAATCACTATTACCGTTTTTCATTGGTATCTGGAAAACAGAAGAACTACCTAGTTTCCTTATAGTTTTAATGTACTCTTACCAGTGGGCAATTCTAACATCTTAGAAAAGTTTAACTGTCCTTTTTTTTTTTTAATGCCCTAAATGAGACTGCATTCTCAATTCTCATATTTCTAATTGATTTAGAAATCCATTGGTGTTAAACATCTTTATTTAATTCTCAAGTTAGTTGAATAACATGTTTTTGGAAATGTGACCTCATAGCACAGGAGCAATGTATGATTTATTTTTAAACCAAATTCCTGTCTTTTGGACCCCCTGTCAACTTCTGATCATTTAATTATGGTAAGGGAATTAGCCAAGGGTATAGGAGATGAGGAAGGGTTGTTCCAAAGTGTGGGTTTAAATTTAATAAATAAAGTAGTTTATGTACATTATTGGGTAGCTAAGTAACACAGTAGATAAGAGCGTTGGGCCTAGCATAAGGAAGATTCATATTGCAGGTTTCAAACCTGGCCTTGATACTTATTAGCTGTGTGACCCTAGGCAGGTCACTTAACCTTGTTTGCCTCTGTTTCCTTATCTGTGAAATGAGCTGGAGAAAGAAATGGCAAACAGCTCTAGTATCTTTGCCAAGAAAACCGCAGATGGGTTCACAAAGAGTCAGACACAAATGAACAAGAACAAATCTACCTTACTTAGTATTTATCTGTGTTACCTACATTATTCTCATAATTAACTGTCTTTCCAACTTGCTATAAAGTGCTCAAGACCAGCAGAATAACAAAGTAGTTCTCTTAAACCAAGGCCTGAGAAGAAGAATTTTATTTGATAATTTAAAAGTTTCCTTGGCTTAACTTCCTTTGTAATGAAGAAATTAGGAATCATTAAGCATCTTTCCTCACCACCTTTTCCCCCTCTTTCCCAAAGGATACACAGTTTTATGAAAGTTTTATGACTTTCCTTTTAAGCCAGATAGTTAAGAGTATTTCTCCATTGGCCACTCCAAAATCCCTAATACTTCGCTGTGTTTTTTTCTTATTTTAGGTGGTGGTGGTGGCAGTGTACCAGGAATCGAGAGGATGGGCCCTGGGATTGACCGCATAGGTGGTGCTGGGATGGAAAGAATGGGTTCTGGCCTAGGCCATGGAATGGATAGAGTAGGGTCTGAGATGGAGAGAATGGGCCTTGTTATGGATCGTATGGGGTCAACTGTAGAGAGAATGGGGTCAGGAATAGAACGAATGGGTCCCCTTGGAATAGACCACATGACTACCAGCATTGAGAGGATGGGCCAAACCATGGATAGGATAGGTTCTGGTGTAGAGAGAATGGGGGCTGGCATGGGTTTTGGTATTGAGAGAATGGCTGCTCCCATAGATCGGGTTGGCTCAACTATAGAAAGGATGGGATCAGGTGTGGATCGCATGGGCACCACCATGGATCGCATGGGTCTGAGTATGGATCGTATGGTGCCTGCTGGCATGGGAACTGGCATAGATCGCATGGGCCCAGTTATGGATCGAATGTCTACTGGCTTGGACCGTATGGGTGCCAATAACATGGAGCGCATGGGATTGGACCGTATGGGTGCCAATAACATAGAGAGAATGGGATTGGACCGTATGGGTGCCAATAACCTAGAGAGAATGGGTCCCACTATGGGTCCAGCCCTCGGGTCAGGAATGGAGCGCATGGGACTTGCCATGGGGGGTAGCTTTGACAGAGCTATGGAAATGGATAGGGGAAATTTTGGAGGCAGTTTTGCAGGGTCTTTTGGAGGTGCTGGTGGCCACGTGCCTGGGGTTGCTCGAAAAGCCTGCCAGATATTTGTGAGAAATGTAAGTCTGCTACCTTTTATTTTCATTCTTGCCTTACCCTTTCATTGTCCCAAAACCCAGGAAACCCTCTGTAATTCAGTATCATGCAGTCAGAGGCCAGACTGACTTATTTAGTAATATGTGTTGTATCTGAATAGTTTACAATAAATCAGATTTACTTTTAGGCATAATACATATATTACTGTATAAACTACATGTAGCCCAACTGATTGTTAAAATGAGATCAATGATAAACAGTCAAGTTCACAAACTCCTTCTATAACATACCAGAATGCATCATTGGACCTGCAAATTGAAATAAATTAAGCAGTTCCACAAACAATAAAGGGCTTTCTCTGGTAGGCATTATGCCAGAGGTAGGTGGAGTGTGGGGTAGTTTGAAAAGCAATTATATTCTTTGAGACCCTGCAATTTCAGTGGAAAGAAGAATTTTTTTTAATCTGTTAGATAAATTTTGAACTAGTAAGATTTCATGTTGCATTTCATATTCTGTGCTAGAGAAGTTACTAATTCTTCAGAGTCTCCCATCCTTGCAAAAAAAGAGATGGACATTTGGTTCATTCTCATCTTTGGGATCATTTTTAATTTTGACTTTTTGGCTTTTGGTTTTGATTGTTTTGTTCTTTCCATTTACATTGTGTATATTTTTCTGGTTCTTTCACTTAAATTTGCATCACCAAACATCATATAAGTTTTCAAATGCTTCTGTAAATAGGACATTTCTTACAGCACAATAATTGTGCTGTAGACATAGTCATCCTTACTACAGAAATCTCCAGCCATTACCCGGTTGATAGGAGTTTGCCTGTCCATAATTCTTTACTACTACAAAAAAAGTCTGCTATAAATATTTTCATATATATGTCTTTTTCAGCTATAATAGATGACTACTCTTCCCTTGCTTTATTTCCTGCCCACTCCCTAAGAAAAGTGTCCAGTGCACTGGGATTCCAGTGAGCTCCTCTAGTCCTTTCCAGGACATGAGCCCTTGACTCTTTTAATCAGATTCATAGGCATAAAGTTCCCATAGGGCTTTAACAGCATAGCAATGATAGGTATCCTATGTTCTGCCCTCCCATGTGGTCTGCAGCCTGGCTTGTACCCAGCTTGTGGAGCTTATTTGCTTATATATAAATTTCTTTTAAAATAAATAAAGCCCTAGACTGAGCAGTAGTGCTCTCTCCTTTTCCTTCTTTTTAATCAGTCATAGAAAGGGATAGGAATGAGAACCTCTGCTTTACTGTCTTTCTCTCCTTATATACTTCAGAAGAATTGGCGAAACAGAATTTTGTAATTCTAAAGTTAGAAGACACTTTACTGCCAAGTACTGCAACATAAGTCTGACAAATCACCATCCAGTCTTTCTACTTAAAGATAATCAGTAAAAGAAACCTCCTCCTCCCCCATCTCCTATTCCCTCTCCATTGCCTGAAGCTTTCATGTTAAAATCTCAGAAAGCCCCTTCCTTCCTTTCATAGAACTGACAGTAAAGGAATGTTAACTAAAATAGTTCGTTGGACTGTGTGCATCTTTAATCAAGAATTTCTTAGCCTTGAAATCAGTGGTATATTGACTTCTCTATAATAAGCAGTATTTATAACATTGAAAATATTACTGAAACACATTGAGATTTTTTTGTGGCCTAATGCAACTGTAGTCTCTTAATTGACAAGTGTGATGGGTTTTTTCCCCCTTCAGCTCCCTTTTGACTTCACATGGAAAATGCTAAAAGACAAATTCAATGAATGTGGTAAGTGTTTTAAAATGTTGATAAGCATGTTTCCAGTTATGTGAAACCCTAGGGTTTGGGGATGAAAATAATAAGGGGAAATATCCATCTGTTGCAAGAGGTTCATGGTAGTTGAATTTTTCTGCTTTAGTAGAAAACTCATAGAATTTGTATGAAACACATAGTATGCACTAGAAACCACCTCACCACTTGGTCTGATACTTTTTTCTCCATCTCATATTTGCTGGCCCTGTGTACAAGTTGCCAGTGATTGATTACTCTGGATTAACATTTTGAGGCAGATGTTTTGTTCCCTTGGCAGATGTAAAAACATCAAAATAATTTGAGAAGCTTTTGTGCTTTCCCAGGCATTCTGTAAGAAGATGCCTAGCTTCCCTAGGTGCTGTACTACATAAAGCCTTTCTCAATACTTTTATCATTCTCTCCTAGTTTTGTTGAGAAATGTAAGTCTGCTACCTTTCTTTTAGGACTATCCATGCTCTCTTGTCCCTGTCCCCCAGCCCTTCCCATGACTCTGAGGAACTCCCGTTCTTGCTGTTCTTTGTATCCCTAGCTCTTATTACAGTGATTGGCACATAGTAGATAAGTAAATGCTTGTTGATTGACTAATATTGATTTTTATCCATATTCTGGCTCATTTGGTCTTTACTCCATATCTGCTTAGCAAGACTGCTTGCTTCTATCACTAAACTTTTGCACCAGCCTTTCCTCAGTAAGCTTTTAGAAAGTTCTTTCTTTTTTTTGTCTTACCTTCCCCTGTGAAGTTTTTCGCCTATCTTGAATCTTTTTTTTTTTCCAATTCTTAAAGCTTAGCATGAATGACCATTATTTGGGCAAGATTCTGTTAATCATGCCTAGGTGATTATAACTGATTAGTCAGTCAGTTTTATTTAATGGGGCTAGTCAAAGCTTCATTTAAAACTGACCTTGTTTTTAAGTTAGTAGATTTTTGTGGACATTTGCATGATAAAACATTTGTTTTGCAAAGAGGATCTTTAAAATTCTTTAGACCTGGCAAATTTACTTTGCTTGCTCAGTCATTTTTAAGAATACTGATGATAGGGGCGGCTAGGTGGCGCAGTGAATAGAGCGCCGGCCCTGGAATCAGAAGGCCCTGAGTTCGGAGCCGGCCTCTGACACTTAATCCATACAAACAAAAAAACCTAGCCGTGTAACCTTGGGCAAGTTACTTAACCCCAATTGCCCTAAAGGGGCGGCTAGGTGGCGCAGTGAGTAAGAGCGCCGGCCTCGGAGTTGGGATGACCCGAGATCAGATCCGGCCTCAGAAAATGAGCACCCACGCATAAATAATGACTAGCCGTGTAACCTTGAGCAAGTTACTTAACCCCAATTGCTTTAAAAAAAAAAAAAAAGAATACTGATGATAAAGATGATAGTTAAAATTATTCTTGCTGCTGAGACAGTCCTAATATTAGATAAATGGGGTTATTTCCCTTTAAATCTCAACTAAATTACTGTGGCCAATTAGACTCTAGTTTATGTATGGTGGGTATATTTTCTAAGTACAGATAGATCAACTTTTACATTGATAGTGCTTTGTAATACTTGACCTATCATTAACGTTCCTTGAATAATTCAGTAAATAACATGTAAAAATGTGTATGTATTACCTAAGCCAGGGGGGAAAATCCAAAGCCTTTGAGATAAAATCTGGTTGGGAAGTATGAGGTTGTTGCACAACATTTTCTGAAACCTAAAGAATAGTATAGATGTTAGCCAGTTTTTTGATGGGTTTATAAATATTATAGACATGTTAGGAGAGAACAGATCAACTATAGAAAATACTTCTATTTTAAGTGTATGTGTCCTAAGTGTTTGCCCATGTGGCAGAATTTAAAAGGAATTATTTGTATTAATTAAGCTCCAGAATCCAGCAGATGTTCTGGACTGGATGGAGGTGGTAGCATTTGGGACTTTGTCATGGTCTGGTGGCCTGATGCAGTTTGGTCTTTCCTCCTTCTCTCTTCAGGCCATGTGTTGTATGCAGACATCAAGATGGAGAATGGCAAATCCAAGGGTTGTGGCGTCGTTAAGTTTGAGTCCCCAGAGGTGGCAGAGAGAGCCTGCCGGATGATGAATGGGATAAAACTCAGTGGCAGAGAGATCGATGTTCGAATTGATAGAAATGCTTAAGCGGTTGCCTTTTTTTTTTTTTAAACATCAGTACCAGACTTCCAAATTTGTATTTTGTTTTCCTTGTTAACCATTTTAATTTGTTGGCTGGATGTATAAAGATGTTAAAATTCAGTTGCTTTCTGGGGTGATTTTAATTACTTTTTTAATGACTGGGATTCCATTTGACTGTTTGCATTGAGATTGCAATGTATGCAATTTTTTTTGTAGTTGTGGCATCTTGTTGACATTACGACTTTGATAATAAATACCAGTTACTGAAAGCCGCTCAACCTTGTATTGAAGTCTGTTGGAAATGTTCCTTATATTCTGAATATCTGTCTTTGGTTAGTATTGAATGATTTTTAATTCATAGTCTGCTTGAACTGGATAGGATTGTTAGATCATTAAAGAGGGAAATAGGGGTGGCTAGATGGCACAGTAAGACCACTGGCCTGGAGTCGGGAGGACCGGGATCAGATCCGGCCTCGTACTTGACACCTGCACATAAATAATGACTGGCCGTGTAACCTTGGGCAAGTTACTTAACCCCAATTGCTTTTAAAAGTGGGGGGGCGGGGATAGAGGATCAGGATCATTATCATCATTGCCATCAAATTTTTGAAGGTCTCCTTCCTGATAGAACTCTAACCCTCTGCTTCTCCCCCTTGTGGTGACCAGTTTACTACTTTTACTGTCAATACTGAGGATTTGGGCAACAGATTCTTAGACATGCCTCTTACTTTACACACTCAGATCCTGTTCCTCAGAGCAGCAATGGCCATAGAAGGCAAAAAGTGTGATGAGGTACTTCACCAGTAGTAGGTCAGGCCCCAGCCAAAGTTTATAGATAGCTATAACTAACTTCCCCCAGTAGAAGTACCTCTTTGACTCTGTGGAGCCAATTCATTTCACATACTAATCCCTTGAACTGATTTTTTTTTTTTTTGGCTTTTTGAAGAGCAGTTGGGGTTAAGTAATTTGCCCAAGGTCACATGACTAGGTTTTTTGTTTGTGTGTATTAAGTGTCTGAGGCCGGAACCGAACTCAGGTCCTTCCGACTCCAGGGCCGACGCTCTACTCACTGCGCCACCTAGCTGCCCCGCCTGGACTGATTTTTGAAGAAGTCAGCATCTCCCTTTTTCTTGGCCTTGACTAAGCTTTCTTTTGATAGACCAAAATAAAATAACTGTATTATTGCATGTCCCAACATTCCTTTGAACTGAATGTCCAGCTCAGAACTTGGCTTCTAAAAATTCCTGTTAAACCAGGTTAGATGTATTGCCTGCTGTTTCCTTCTACACTACAAGAAAGTAAGTATAAGTGAGGTAGCCCTCATTCTCCCTTGCTGTCCCCCTTTCTGCTGACTCAAATCTCTCCTTTCCATACCTCCCTAACGGGAACATAATGGAGATGGAAACTCGGAAATGTAGAAGAAAGGAAGTAGTCAAGCAGAGGGGTCACTTGAAGTGGTAATTTAATACAGTCAGTGCTCATGCATGAGGACAGTACAGACTGATGGGTTCAGTGCATGAAGGAGAAACTTGTAGTTTTCCCTGGACCCACCGCAGAGTAGGAGATAGTTCCAAGGATGCTCTGCAAAGGAAGATTGGTCTCTATAGCCCTTTAGGCAGGTCAGTGGTTCCAGTGCTTCTCATCCTAAGTTTCCCTTGGGAGATGAGGGCTGGATTGGAATTGCCTCCTTGTCAACTTCCCTTGCTGCTGCAAGAGAACAGAGTTGCATTTTTCTTTCCCTACAGATGATTTGGAGCTTCGTATCAGAAGCACAGCCTGGTGGGTGCATATAGCATAACAGGTACCTACCTTAGAAACTAACATCGTCATATACCTCTGTCTCCCTGTCAAAGAGAGAACGGACCATGAGTGGTTGACAAATGCCAGCCCATCTCTAAATACACTTGAGGATAGAAGATACTGAGCCTCCCAACACCCACACTTTTGCCCACATGTCCTCAGCTTGGTCACTTACAGAGGAAGCAGAGCTGTTCTAGGGATGAAACCATCTGTGAAAAGGGAATAATTAGTTTAATGGGATTATAGGGATATGTGCCCCACCTGTTTCCAGAGAAGACTAATCAACTCACATTTTCCACTGACATCCCGGCATAGAATCTGTTCTCTACTGGTGAACTGGATCACATCCAGGATCTCCCCACGTCTAATAGCCAAGTTTCTACCGCCCCCTCGACGGGTATTGGCATTGGGGTCAATCATCATCCTTGTCAAAGTCACAATTTCCCCTTGAAACTAGAGCAAACAAAAGTAGTCTAGCTTCAGTCACTTGCCTGGGACTTTAATGGATAAAACCAGTTTAATATAGCTACTCTGATAAATTGTCCCCAGATTCTAAAAGTTCACCAGTTCCAGTTCATACTTAGCCCAAATTGGACTGAGAAGGGGGTGTTCGTGCAGAAATGTGACCTTAAATTTCTTCCTGAAGTCCCTTTCTGCTTTCTCCTCCTTCTTGTACTGCTTCAGGGGCTTTGGGGGCTTCAGAGGTTTGGAGATTTCCTCTTCTGAGGGTTTCCAGTTGTTCCTGAAGATGGATAGTTAACACTCATAGCTGTATCAGGATACAGATGTCTTGCTCCCACCCCCCCATCCCCAGACACCCCTTTCAGTTTTCAGACCCCTTCCCTGAACCCTGAGTTACCACAGTTGCAGGCCAGGTTGTTGGAAGTCTTTGAGAGTTCTCTCTTCAACCAGTAGGTCATCTGAGGAAGCCAAATAGCTAGGCTGGCAAAGGGGACAGGTGTTCTCACTGTGGTTGTGTCCCGTGGCGCCCCCCCCCCCCCCCCCGCCAATTCTCGGTTCTCCACAGTAGAGTCTCCCCCTTAGCCATAATATTAGAACTTGGATATGTGATGTCTATAAGTTTAATGCTGTAACAGTCATTTATGGACAAACTGGGGAGGCTCTGTCTTTCACAGGAAAGACAGAATTATTCTGAGATTAAAGTACAGTAAAATAGCACATCTGAGTGATGTGTCTGGCTGGAGCTTGCCAAAGGTCTGTAGCAATGTCATGGAGGATGACCTCTACAGACTTCAAGTGAGAGAGGCTCTGTAGGTGGTGGGGATCCTTTAAGACACAGCCCTGTTTGCAGGTGGGATGATACTGCTGTTCACAGTCACGCCCTGCTCTAGAATACTGCAGGGCAGAACCCCACAAGGGAGAGGTACAGTGAATCAGGAGAGAGAATGGGGGGAGGGGAGATGGCAGAATGAAGATGGGCAATAGATAAACCAGGTGATGGCTTGGAAGTGGATTGGCAACCCCCACGGTTAAGCTGTATCCAAGAGACTGGATATGGAGAGTGAGCCAGACCCTGACATTTTTAAATGGAAAGAGGCCTGGCTGGATTACATTTTGATAGTCCTGCTAGACTGCCTTTCTCTAAGGAGAAACTGAGCTGGAGAGGGACCAGAAGGAGCAGACTGCAGGGCCTGCCATCTGCGAACCTGAGAAAGAACTAGATATGAGAAGACTAAGCAGGGCAACTGGCAGTTGTCCTTAAGTACTAGAGGGACTGTCATGGTGGAAGAAGGGTGAGACTGTTCTCCTTGGCATTAGCAGATACAAGGTAATGGTGGAAGCTTAGAGCGACAGCAGTCCAAAAGTAGAATGAATTGCTTTAGGAGGTAACAGCACATGCATGTAGGTGGTTGTCAAGCCACCTTTAATGACCACTTTTTGGGGATATGGTAAATGGAGGTGAAGGGGCATGCAAAAACCTGATTCAGAAGATAATTTTCCTGGGTAGTTGTGGGAAGGTGAGCTTAAGGAACCACGGAGAGGATACCAAAGGCTAGAAATAGTTTGGGTACTTGGAGACCCAAGACCTAAGAAAATGAATGCTGAAGCTGAACTCTGATTTATCCTTCACAAATGTTAGTACCAGACTTGTTCAAATAGCTGCCACTCTCACCACCTGTAGTAAAATTATTTTTGCCCTTCCAGACAACTGCACTGTTGCTATTGTGATGACAGGTTAAGAGGTAAGAGAGGGTGTGTGTGTGTGTGTGTGTGTGTGTGTGTGTGTGTGTGTGTGTGTGTGTGTGTGTGTGTGTGTAAGTAGAAGCAAGATGGAGTGAAGCCTAGGAATGATTCATTTTTATGTACTGTCTGAAAGTTTACAAAGTACAGCGAGAAAGCATGACAGAGAAATAGTGCATGTAATAATATCCCCGTATTACAGATGAAGAAAGAGAGGCACCTGGAGGACAGATAACCCAGCAGAATACCAATCCCTTAGAAGGTGGCAGCTGACAGGGAGCCAAGCTGGTGGGCCTTCTCTCACTCCTCCCTAAGATCTGCAATCTGTCTAGAATTGAGCACTAAGACAGGCACCCCCACCCTACCCCTCCCTCCAGTTTGGAATTTAAATGGAAGACTGCATCTCAGCCTTAGCTCTAGAGAAAATGTACAGTTAAACTTGAAAGAATACTGAACGATTGTCAGGTGCAATGCAGAGTATGAGCCCTAATGTTGGAGTTCCAGTTCTGACTGCTACTTCGGGCAAATCACTTAACCTTCCTGGGCTTCAGTTATTTGCTTTGTAAAATACTCAGATCATTTCTGCTGCTGGTATTCCTGATAGACCCAATGTTAAGGTGGAGACCGGGATCCAAAGACTATTCTCCATTTGGACAACTGAATTTGGGAAAGCTTGGTGGCGATTGAGGAGCAGCTGCTCTCTCAATGGGAAGAAAAAAGATGAGCCTCAAATTTGCCTCTGAAGGAACAGTTGCAGGAATGCTCAGAGGTCACTGAATTGATACTGATCAATGATTTGTAGCCAAAAGCTACGTGAGATGGACATGTGGAGCTCTTACTGTGGGTCTGGGCATCCAGTTCCTCCTACTAAAGTACCACTAGGGCAGCTGGAGATTTGTGGAGCACTGTATGAGGTTCCTGGGACTGACTTTGAAATCAAGTCCCCACTGTGCAAGTGTGGTTGTGGGGGGTTCACTAGGACAGAAGGTAGCTGAGGAGTTAGGGTCAAGAATGATGAGACCTGATGTAGTCAGGCAAGAGGGACAGGTCCCTTCCAAGCTTAGTAAGACATCCACTCATTATCCCTCCCTAGAGCAGCCCCAACCAAGATTTCAGTCCCTTGGAAAGGGGAATCCATAGGTGGAGACTCAATTCTGCAACCTTTGCCCGGAAACCCAGGAGAGGCAGTGGTAGGAAGCCAGATATTCTGTGGTCAACTGTGTGCTAATGAAAAGATGTTGCAAGCTGCACTGGGGGACCTCAGGAAAAGGCCAGGAAAGGCAAAAACCAGTCTGAGAAGCAGTCCTTTTAATGGGTTGCTTAAGGGTCAAGGCGTCTCAGACCTGGAAAGGATATCTAAGGTTGCCTTATCCAAACCCTGACCACATGCTAGAATCCTGTGGGCCCCCTGGAAGGTTGTTCATCCAGCTTCCATGTTGACATCCCAGTGATTGAAAACTCCCTCCTTTAGAAGGCTGACTACACTGTCAGGACTGAGGTGGTTTTCTGAAGGAACAGTTGAACACTGTTGCAGGAGGAGTCACTTGTAACTGGGGGAAGGGTATATTTGTGTCACAAGTGCCATGAGGAAACCCAGGGCCAGGCCTCTTGTCCCTAAGACAATAAATTTAACATGGTCAAGTGAGGAAGAAAATGGAAATCGATGAGGGATCACAGGGCGATATTGGAACCTTCAAATTCGTCCCCAGAACTTTATAGAAAGCATTAGGATTAATAAGGACTTATGTACATTGTCCCCCTTGACCTTCTCTGCAAGAGTCGATGTTGCTGATGAAAGGGTGCTGATTTTGGAGTCGGGATGGACCTAGGTTCAAATTCCAACTTTCAGCTCATTTTATAGGTAAGGGAACTGAGACTCAGAAAGGTAAAGCAGCTTACCCAGGATCACACAGTAAGTGGTGAATGGAAACTCAAACCCAGATTCTCCCTGAATGAATGGGTCCCTGAGATCCCAAGAAGATATGGAAATGGGAGAAGAATGGATGGACCCTTTCAGGGAAGTCCAATAGGTCAAAACTATTTTCATAATTCCAACGCATTATTTGCCTCCTTTTCCAACTATGTGTGTGTGTGTGTGTGTGTGTGTGTGTGTGTGTGTGTGTGTGTGTGTGTGTGTGTGTGTGTGTGGTTGAATTTTCTTAACTTCAACCAAAATAACACTGTAGCTGAGTCAACAAAGAAACAGAGAGGAGAATCCAACTATCTTCTGTTAAATCAGACATTAAAGAGATTTGTAAAAATATGTAAAAAATGGTATTCTCACTGATTTCTTTTGTTTGTTTTTTGAAAATGGTTATTTTCTGGGGTGGCTAGATGGTGCAGTGAATAGAGCACCAGCCCTGGAGAAGGGAGGACCCAAGTTCAAATCTGGTCTCAGACACTTAACACTTAATTAGTCATGTGACCTTGGGCAAGTCACTTAACCCCAATTGCCCAGCCTTCCCCCCTCTGAAAAGCAATATATATATAATTTTCATTTTAAATGTTATTTATTTTCATGTATAAAATGGGTTTATTATAAAATGAACTAAAATATTCTCAAATCTTTTCAGTTTTAATTTCTAATACAATAACTATCAATAGATATAGCCCACATAAACAAAAGCTCTTTAGGGGGAGTCCGCAATAATTTTAAAGACTGTGAAGTAGTCCTGAGACCAAAACAGTTTGAGAACCACCAGCCTAGATATTTTTCCCCAGAGCACAGACTAAGAGCTTATCAGTTAACGAGCCCAGCTAGGTTAAAAGGACTTGGCCTTGGGCATGCACAGAGGAGAGAGCCAGCTCAAGTGTGCCTCTCTAGGACCCCTATCTCCAGACCCTGACCTGGTCACTTCTCAGTCTGGGCCATCTGTTTCCTTGCTTGTAAGATGGAGACCAACCATACTTAGACTGTACCACTCATTGAAAAGGAAGTGCTTCCAAAGTGAGCTAGTGTCCTGGAAAGTCCACACCACCTTTCCTGAAATTTACATCTCCTGCTCCACTTCCCTCATGGATACACACCTCTCCTCTTGGCACTTGGTGGGCAGGGGCTTGGCTCCACATCATCATAGATCTCATCTGGATCCCTGTGGGGAGAATAGGGATTAGGGCTTCCTGTAGCATTTTACTGGGCCTTCACACAGCCTCCCCAAAGTGCCCCCCCCAACCCCTTCCCAAGTCCCCAGACTTACTGTGGGATGGAAGGAACTGGAGGGCCCAGGCAGTTGCTACTGGAGAAGGATCCCGACTTCTGAAGCGCTGTCACTTGGGTCCCCCCACCCAAGATGGTTTTCTTGCCTGGATAATTATACCAGGACAATTGAGGGCTTTCAGGAGGGTTTGGCTTGATTTACCCACCCACTGGGGTCATTTAAATAATATAATAATGACTTCTTTATGCAGATTGGAAATGTTTTGTTTGATTTTTTCCCCTCACAGCTAACTATGAAGTTCTTACAGGGAGAACTAGGATTGAATGTCACCCCCAATACTAGCTAAATAATCCCACGTTGCCCGTCAGTTTCTCAGATAGCAAAATGACTGGGTTCTGGTCATGTTGGAGCTCTAACCCCAGGTTCAAAATCTGTGTCATCCTCCCCAGGTCAGCACAATCTAGGGATTTCTACCCTCAAAACTTTCTTGACATGATCTGAACACCTACCTGTAGCCCTTCTCTGGGTGGCCTCTTTTTTCCTGAAACGTTCCAAATGCAGCGTACCTGGTGGAAGGGGGGGCTTGGGAGGCTGGGGACCAAGAGTCTTCAGAGGTGGCAGAGGTCTCCTTCGGGGAACACTCAGGTGCCGATCCTTCCTAGGAATCCTTGGGGAGCTCAAAGGGATGGGGCTTGGAAGTGAGGATACCTTCTCTCCAGCACTCCCTGCAACTCTCCATGGTGGCAGCTGGTCTCTGGGAACCTCCCTGGTCCTGGGACTGGCTTGAGAGCCTTTCCCTAGGTTAGGGGGCCAAGGACTATGTGGGGTCCCTTGTCCTTGCCATGGAGGTCCCCTCTGGTTAGCAGCAGGAGCCCCAGAAGGAGAGGAACTCTCAGAAATAGTATTGGCTTGACCCAGGCCTGGCAGCTGAGAGCCCTTGGGCAACGGTGGCTTCTTAGGTAGCTGACCAAACCCAGTCTGCAGGCCCTGGAACTTAGCTTTAAGGTTCTGAAAGTCCTGATGACTCTCCTGTGAGACACAAAGCATCACAGAATCTCAGAATTCAGAGATGGATTAGACTTCAGAGGACATCTAATCCAACCTACGTGTGAATGTGGGTCCTTTCTGCAATATTCTGGATAGGTGCTTAACCAGCCTCTTCTCAAATCTCTAAAAGATGGGCAAACCCACTACTTGATAGCACCCTGGGGACCACTCTACTTCTGGACAATTCTGATCACTAGAAAAAATACTTTTTTTCTGATATCAGGCCCAAATCTGCTTATCTACAAGCACATAGACAGGCAGAGATGGTCAGAGGTTATGAACATGCATATAGACTTATGTACAGAGTAATGAACACACACACACATATATACCATTGTTTAGGTCCCCCAATTCCATTAGAATTCTTGGATGGCGTCCAAATTCCCTCCCCTTGTCCAAAGGTCTGCAAGAAAGTAAGCCTCTGAGTTGATCTTGAAATCCCACTGCTGGGCATATCCCCCCAAGAGGTCATTGAGAACTCAAGAGAAGCTCCATGAACATGAGAATATTTTTAGCAGCACTTTTTGTGGCAGCACAGAAGGGGAAACAACTTAGCTGTGTCTACTGAAAGATAGCTGGACAAATGGGAGTACGTGAATAAAGGAATATGACAGCTGTAAGAAGCAAGAAATAGGGTAAAGACAGAGAAATATAGAAAGGTCTATGAGCTGATGATACTCAGTGGAGGAGCCAGGAAGACAGAATTAACAAAGCTAGCAGGATGTAAACTTAAGAACAACCTTCACAAAGTAATCTAATATGAATGTTGTGAAATCATGAAGAATGAACTTGGCCCAAAGAAGAGATATGAGAAAGTGCCTCCAGATTCTCCCCCGAACCCCCCCCCCATACACACCCTCCTCCTCAGAGACTCCACGATGTGGAACATTGCATATATCTTCAGATTGTTTTTCGACATATTAATCTGTTTCGTTGATTTTTTTTCTCTTTTAGAAAACTTCTTTGTTGTAAGATATGGCTCTCTGGGAGGAGGAAGGGGGTGAAATACAGGGGGAAAACTGGGCAATATAAAAACAAAATATACCAATAAAATTCTCATTTTAAAAAGGTTTTTTAAAGTGAGTTTGTGGGACCACACAGCTGAGGGAGAGAGAGCCCCTTTATAGAGAAAAGGGACTGAGCCATAAACTTCTCAGGAACATGGTGAGAGTTCTCACAGGGATGTAATGGAGACAGTTTTCAGTGTTAGCATTTATAAGAAATCAACAAGTGCTACAAATCAGAGCTTGATTTATTGTTTTTGTTAATTGTCTAAATTTAAGGAAATGATTAGTGTTAATAATGCAGACTAAACTTTTAAGTGTCATGCATACATCTCATTTTGCACCTCTGCCCACCCCCACCCCCAGCTGGTTGTTAAACATTTACTTGTACACTCCTACCTCAGGAATAATCCAACTAAAGAGAGAGATGGTTGAAGACCAAAACACATTTTTCAGTATTGTCACAAATATTGCTCTACCCCACTTCAGCCCCATAAGTAGGGACAAGGCCTTCTGACCTACTTTGCCTAGCAGTCAGCACCCCTGGGGCCCACAGGAAGCCCCCACCCCCTTGGAACTCAGTTTTCAGGTCACCACCACCACCCAAGTCCTCCCCCTAAGCTTCAACTATCATTCTCCCCCTTCCCATACTCCACCCCCCATGGCCCCATATTTCCTCCCCCCATCCAGATATTGTCCCTGTGGGGACCAGGGTAGCTATGGTGTACTACTGACATAGCCCAAGCTAACAAGGGAACATTGAACTAGGGCTGCCCTAGACCACTATGGCATTAAAGAAAGGTGAGTTAGGACACCACTGAGAGTGGGGGTGAGGGAGGTGGAGGAGAAACAAGAGCAGGGAAAGTATGGACAGGGCTGGGTGAAAAGTGAGCAGGACCTTCTATGAAAGCAAGCCATATGAGTCCAGTGAACAATTCCACCATTCTCTCCTAGGGAAACTCAACAAGAGATGCCTGCCATCTTGGGTGGGATCCAATGAAAATGGGCCTGGGCTGGAGGATGAGATTGATCTCAGGGACTGGGCAAGCCCTTAGGGTCCTAGAGCCAGCGTCTGTCTGTTGTCTGTGCCTGGATTGGTACTGGGTAAATGTGGGCCGCCAGTGAATAATGACAAGGGCAGATTAGCCATTAAGGTCCATTAAGCTGCTTTACCTTGCCTTATTTGATCTCCACAACAGTCACATAAGGTCAGTAGTGCACAGAGCCTCAGCCCCATTTTACAGATGAGGCTGAGAGGGGTTAGATGTCTTATCCCAAAGTACAAAGGTAGGAAATGTCAGAACTAGGACTTGGACCAGGTTTTCCTGGCTTCCTGTCTTTTGACTGTGCCACACTGACTTCTACCCCACAGTGGCTCTGGTTACTTGGAAGATCAAACTTAAACTCCTTTGCCTACTCAGTCCACTCTCAGCTTCACCTCTTTTCCCCCACTTAGCTTGTGTTCCCAGCCTACATGGTCTCCTTCCTCCCCTCCCCTCTACTATATTGCATTTTTTGCATCCTGCCCTTCTGCCTGCCCTCCCTTGACACACACACAGGGCCAAAATATCTCTCATGTTTTCCTGAGCCAAAAGGAATAGAAGAGGTTTGGTAGGGGCTGGGTTTTCTACTTCTGCTTTCTTCGAACATACCTGGGAGTGAGAGCAGGGGGATGGCCGGGAGGAAGGTAGAGAAAGGGTTACTTACCATGACTCTCCAGCTCCTTTGGTTCAGGGGTCTGTGGATTGAAATGCGCTGCTGGTTTCTGGGACCTCCCAAGGACTGGGGGGGTTGCAGAAATGCCTGGGGTTACTTCCAGGAAGTAAAACTCAGACACCCAGATGATGATATGTGTTGGAGTGGGGGGAGGGAAGAGGAAGGAAAGGAGGAAGGAGACCAGGAGGTTGGAGGGGGTGGGGACGATGGGGAGGGACCTTCCTGATCTCTACAGGTGTTCCCCCAAATTCAAGGCTGTCTTTTCTAGGAACCACTCCAAGACCATCCTAATTCAAGGTGATCTCTCTTGGATCTAAGCAACTTCTTTCTTGAAGCAGATGTGGTTATAATCTATATGTGGGTGAATGTGTTTTTGTTTTTCTGGGCTCTTCTAACACAGAGTAAGAACTGAGCATAAGTCTGGGTGCCTCTACTCTTAACTGATGGCTAAAGGGAAGGACTAGTGTTCTGAGCCCTGGAGGCCATCACTAGACAGGGTCAAGGGTCTACTGACCTGAGAGACCTGTTGAACCTTGGGTCTCACTCACCTTCAGACCCATCTACCAGAGGGTCTGCTGACCTTCATTCCCTAACCCAATGGCCTGAATGAATGGATTTGCTGTCAATTCAGCTGACATTTATTAAGTACCTATGACAGTTATCCCTTCCACATAGAGGGGCTTAGGGGTATAGTGCCCCTGCAATCCAGAAAATCCAAGTAAATTTTTTTGACCTTCCCCTCATACCAGAGAAGAAGTCTGAATTTTTTCTTTTTCTTTTATGGGGTGCTTACAGTACCTTATTGTAAAATTCGGGTTGATAGTATACAATATTATACATGTATTTTGTGCATTTTTGAGTTTCTAAATGTTTTTTGTTGTCATCTGCTGACCTTCACATGTCATTTGCTGCTTCCACAAATCTCTCCAAAAATTCCCATTTAATTTCTTATGCCAACTCACAATATATTGAAACCACAGTGGGGAAAGTCACAATGTGAAAGGGATAACTGAATGTGCTAAGTGCTGGTGGTAACAAAGATTTGACAAAAGAGAGGTTAAGTTCCATTTGAAGCCTGTTAAATTTTAGTGGCTTGGTAGGACCTCTGAGTGGTAATGTTCAGTAGGCAATTAGAAATGTGGTTGGCAGGGGCGGCTAGGTGGCCCAGTGAGTAGATCGTCGGCCCTGGAGTCAGAAGGACCTGAGTTCAGATCTGGCCTCAGACACTCAATGCACACACAAATAAAAAACCTAGCCGTGTGACCTTGGGCAAGTTACTTAACCCCAATTGCCCTCCAAAAAAAAAAAAGGAGGAGAAAAAGTTCAACAAAACTAATCCTCAAACCCAAAGAATCTGACAAATATATACAATGTTCTACACCCATAGTCCTTCACCACATAGGCAAAGAATGTAGGAAGGTATATTTTCTCATCTACTTTCCAGAGCCAAGCTTGGTCATTTTAATTCCCTAACATTCAGTTTCATTTTTTGCTCTTTCCATTTACATTGTCATTGTGTATAGTTTTCCTGGTTCTACTAACTCCACTTTGCATCAGTTCACGTAAGTTTTCCCATGCTTTTCTGAATTTTTCATATTCATCACTTCTTATGGTATACTGACAATTCTTGGCATTCATGTACTGTAATCTCCTTCCTCAAGTGATATTTTGTTTCTAATTTTTTGCTACCACAAAAAGACTTGTTAGGAATATTTTTATGTATATGGATCTTTTCCTAAAAATTCTATATCTTTACATCACTTTCATTTCTAAATATTACCCCTATCCCCTCATCAACAAATGGTCCGCCTCCTTGTTACAAAGAATTTTGAAAAAGCAAAAAAAAAAACAAAAACCAGAAGCAGTTCAGCAAAATCAGCCAATACCTCAATCAAGTGTTTGATGTATGCAGTTTCCAGTACCCATATTCCTCCACCTCTGTAAAAACAGGAGCAAGATGCATTTCCTTACCTATTTCATCTTTTTGTCCTTATAATTACATTTTTGCCATTGTCAATGTTCTTTCATTTACACTGTTGCAATTACTGTGTATATTATTTTCTTGCTTCCCCTTCATTTTGCAATAGTGAACTTCCCTCTGAGTTTTCCCTTGATTCTCTGAATTCACCATTTCTTACAGCCTGCTAACATTCCATCCCCCAGTCACTAGATCTTTTGTTTCCAGTTCTTTGATACTATGTAAAGTGTTGCTGTAAATACGTTGATGCTTATGGGGCCTTTCTTTCTACCTTTGACCTCTTTGGGTTTATCTCTGCCTATCAGTGGGAACTGGTTCAAAGGCTATGAACTTTATTTCTTTTAATTGTTTATTTAGCATTTTATTTTTTCCCAGTTACACGTTATAACAATTTTCAACATTTCTTTTTTAAAACTGAGTTCCAAATTCTCACCCTTCCTCCCTCCCCACTTCCCACCCCCATTTAGAAGGCAAACAATTTGATATAGGTCATACATGTGTAATCATGCAAAACATATCTATAATAGTCATGTTGTGAAAGAAAACATAGAAAAAAACTCAAGAAAAATAAAGTAAAAAATAATATGTTTCAATCTGTATTCAGATACCATTAGTTCTTTCTCTGGTGATGGATAGTAGTTTTTCATCTTAAGTCTTTCAGAGTTGTTTTGGATCTTTGTATTGCTGAAAATAGTGATTTTATTTTTCAAAAGTATAATTCAAATGGCTTTTGCCAGTAGTTTGACCAATTCATTGCTCCACTAACAGGATATGAATGTACTTGTCTTTCTAAAACTCCTCTAATATTGACCCTTCCCATTTTGGGGGATCTTTGCTAACTTGCAGGGTATGCAGTAACATTTCAGAGTTGTTTTGATTTGGATTTCTCTTATCATAAGTGATTTGGATCAGTCTTTCATGTGGCATATGGTTGTTTACAATTTGTAGTTCTTCGTTTGAGAATTGTTTGTCCACATTCATTGACCACTTATTCATTGGAGAATGAATCAGTTTTACATATTTGTAAGTTTCCTAAATATCTTTTTTTTTTTGAGGGGGGAAGGCAAGACAATTGGGGTTAAGTGACTTGCCCAAGGTCACACAGCTAGTTAAGTGTCAAGTGTCTGAGGCTAGATTTGAACTCAATTCCTCCTGACTTCAGGGTTGGTACACTGCAACAGATATGCACCCCCATATCTTTTTTTGGGGGAGGAGTGCAATTTGGGTTAAGTGACTTGCCCAAGGTAGCCAGCTAGTAAATGTTAAGTGTCTGAGGTCGAATTTGAAGTCAGGTCCTCCTGACTTCAGGCTGGTGCTCTATTCACTGTACCACTCAGCCCCACCCCCAATATCTTTTGATGCTCTCTTTCAATGTTATGACATTCATTCATTCATTCATTTATCATGCATTCAGTTCATTTTACAAGCTTTCCATGTAAGAAAGATAATTAGATAATTAATTAGTGTCTGTCCTTTAGGGCCGTGGAATTAACAGACAGGCATGTCCCACTCTGTTACAATCATTGGGTAGATTTTTAAGAAATGATTGAGTATGTATGTGTATATAGTTTATTTTTATGTATATAGTTCTTATTTTGTCTGGACCTGTGATTTGGAATTTCTAGGTAATAAAGCTCTCTCTACCAATACAAATCTGTGACTTGAGCAATTAGCAGTCTCAGACTGTTTGCCTAGGGCCGAGTGATTTGCTCACTATATGTCAAAGGGAGCACATACAAAATAAGTATGATATAACAACTGGAGGGAATTAGAAGTCTTGTGTAGGAAGTGGGGCTTTGTTGACACTGTTGTGACCACAGTCTTCTCTGCAGTGGGAAATAAGGAGGGAATAAGCATTTATATAGCACCAACTGTGTACCAAGCACTGTGCTAAGCATTTTATAAATATTATCTCAATTGATTTTGGAGGCAGGTGTTATTATTCTCCATTTTACAGTTGAGGAAACTGAGGGAAACAAGTGAAGTGACTTGCCCAGGGTCACACAGCTAGTGAGTGTCTGAGGCTGTGATGAGGTATGGGCTCTGGGAGCCCCCTTGAATCTTTGAGGTACAGGCTCTGGGAACCCCCCTTGAACTCTGATTAAATCATCCCATTTGAGGAGGCATTTGCATGAGGCCATAAGTCTTACATTGTGGATGGGCCCAGACCTCTGTTACTAGCCTAACCCTCCATTGTTCCTTGAGCCTATCAAAATATCAATCCACCCTTGAACTGGTCTAGCCCACCATTACCTGTTGGCTCCAGGGAGCCTT
Organism: Gymnobelideus leadbeateri; assembly: GCA_011680675.1. NCBI lineage: Eukaryota > Metazoa > Chordata > Mammalia > Diprotodontia > Petauridae > Gymnobelideus > Gymnobelideus leadbeateri. The sequence goes on from WOXC01008093.1 coordinate 408,554, forward strand.
CAGCAACTTCCCACCCTCAATCACTCATTGACCTCATCTGACTTCTCCTGAAGACCCTCCCCAAACTCCTCTAGACCACCCCTAGATTCCTCCCACAACTTTCTGCTTCCATCCATGTATGTGAGAGAGCCTAAAACAGACTTACTCTGTGTCCAATATAAGCGAACTTTTCTTTTTAAAAGCGAACTTTTATAAACTTTACTTTTCTTTGGCTGAGAAGACTTGAGTCGAATTCATTTGGCAGATCCTGGCATGTTGGTATTTTGGGGTCTCCAGAGCAACCCTAACCCTCTTTATGGGTGACCTCTGACTCCAAGTTAATCATGCCGTGCACTGTGGAACAACATGTGTGCAACCTAGCAGAAGTAGGTTGATGGAGGGGTGTTAGAAGTGTCATGTTAGGCTCCTGGGAAGGAGGGCCTGGGACTAAGGCTGAGAGTTTACTGATCCTAATGCTAAATTCTCCTCTGCCCCTGGGAGATCAAGAATTGGATCTTCCAATCACTGGAAAAGGCCCTGAGTCACTGAGGATCCAGACCCAGAAGAGGCCTTAGCCCAGGGGTGGGGAACCTGTGGCCTTGAGACATGTAGCCTTCTAGATCCTTAAATATGACCTTTAAAAATTTGGATTCAGTCAAAAGGCCACACTGGAGGATCTAGAAGGTTACATGTCTCAAGGCCACAGGTTCCTTTACCCCTGGGCTAGCCAAATCACCTGCAGAATGCTCCCTTCTGTGCTTGATTTTGGACCCCCCCATCCCACTGCCTGGTCTTAACGAAGATCATCCTCCTTCCTTAAAGTAGTCACCGAAGTTCCTGGCAATGGGATCACAAAACCTTACAATGTTAGACCTGAGGGATCACTGGGTCCAATGTTCCTATTACACAGTTAGGAGAACAGGACAAGAGAGGGGAAGGCATTTGCCTACTGTGAAAGAGCTGAAAGTAGAATCAAGTTTTCTGACTCCCAACCCTATGCCTCGGTGACTTTCCTCAGAGGCTTCCCATAGAAACTGTCAGGGTCCAGGGGCATTGGAGACTCAGGTGTTCCTAGGGAGATTCAAGGATCTTTGACCTCGAACATGTCAGCAAGTACCCTGAAATACACCTAGAAGGGTTATAAACAAAGCACTTTACAAACATGATCTTATTTGACCTTCCCTACAAGGTAGATGCTGTTAAAATCCTTATTTTACATTTGAGGTGACAAGGCACAGTGTGATGAATGAAAAACCTAAGAAACATAATTTCTGGGTAATTAATACTCAATTTATTAATTATCCTAGTAAATAACCAACAAAATTAGGTCAGCGGTCCCCTCAGACTAAAGAGGAATGTTGTGGACAGCTGACCATTTAAATACCCTTGGGAAGAGTGGGTGTCAGGGAAAGGGTCAGGAAGAGCTAGGAAGACCACTTACCTCTACCTGGTGGTTTTCCTAGCTTCCTTCAGGAATCTGATACTTTGCAAAGCTTAACGTGCTAAGACTTTATAAATGTCATCTCATTTGATCCTTGCAACAACCCTGGGTGCCATCATCATCCCCATTTTTAGATGAGGAAATAGATATTAGGTGACTTGCCCAGGATCACTTAGATAAAAACTGTGCAGCAGCATGTGAACTCAGGCATTGCTGATTTCAGCTCTAGCATTCTATCCACTGGACCACCTAGGTGATGAAGCAGATAGCCAGAATGGTGGGTAGACTTGCGTTCAAGCCCTGCCTCGGCTACATCCTGGCTGTGCGACTTAGCAAGGCATTTAAGGTCACAGTGCTCTAGGTCAACCTCTAAGACTATAATTTGCAAAGTAGGTACAGACTGCATTGGTAGATGGAGTTTCCTCCCCTGGGAGTTCCCTCTACCAACGAAATCTCTGACTCAGTTGCCATCCTGTCCAGAAGCGCAGGTTCTGAGCTGACGGGCACTGCTGCCCCAGGGAAGCCCGGGAGGCTGCAGTCAGGCGGATGGGAAAGGATGAACCCCAGACCTTCCTCCTCCTGTGTGCCAGGAGCCCCGTGGGCTCCCCTGGGGACCAGCTGGGGGAGGGCGCAGGCTCCGCCGGCAGGGGGCGTGCCAGCCTCTGGCCCGCAGGGGTGGTTGGGGCCAGAGGAAGGCGAAGGTTTCTTCGGGGTCACTCGCCGCTGAAAGCGGGGGTACGCTCCGAGGCCGCCAGGAGGCTCCATAGGGGACAGGCGCGCAAGGATCGGCAGGGTCCCGAGCTAGGAGCGGGGGTGTGGACGCTCCAGGACTGCAGAGGGCGCCTTGGGGGCGGGGCCGGGCACTGGGAGAGGCGGGGCTGTCTTGTAAAGGAGAGGTTGGTGCTGTGAGGCCGGCAGAGGGAGCTGTGGGGTCATCCTGGGGACACCCGCACTGGCGCTGCGAGAGGCGGAGCCCGCAGTGGCGTGTTGGTGTGGGGGCGGTGCTCCGGGGCCGGCAGGGGGCGCTGCGGGGGCGGGACCGCGCTACGAGAGGCGGGGCCGCGCCTGGGGGCCTGGGGCTTGGCGCTCCGGGGCCAGCAGAGGGCGCACTGGGGCCGGTCTGGGCCGCCCGGGAACGCGCTGCGGGGCCCTCGGGGGCGCGATCTCCTCCCCCCGCCCCTTTGTGTGCCTTTGGCGCCTTCCTGGCGGTCTCCCCGGCGGCGGCGGCTCTCGGGGCTCTCGGGGCTCCCTGGCTGGGCTCGGGCTGCGCGGCCATGGACATCAAGAGGCGGGTTACGCTAGAGCTGCGGAACAGGAAGCCGGGGGAGGTGAGGCCCGCGCGGGCCGGAGCACGTGGGCCCGGGGCTGGGGGCGCCGCACGTGGGCAGCTGCTCGGGGGCCGGGGTCGGGGAGAGCGGGCGGGCTCGGGGCCCGAGTCTGGGCCGGGGGCGCCGAGATCTGGAGACGTGGCCTTCAGGCCCCCCGCGGAGGCCGGCAGAGCGGGCGCCGAGATCTGGGGCGCCCCAGGCCCGGGAGGGAGGCCGGGGAGCGCGGGCGCCGAGACCCGGGGACGTGGCCTTCAAGGCCTGCACAGGGACCCCTGGAGGCCGGGGACATGGGCTCTGCGTGAGCAAGATCGGGACGCGGGGCCTGGGCGGCCGGGCGGCCCGGGCTTGGGCGTTGGAGGCCTGGGGCCCCGGGTGCAGATGTGCGCTGGGGGATCGCAGGTTTGGGCGTTGGAGGCCCAGGGTCCGAACGTGTGCTAGGAGACCCCGGAATTTGGGTTTGGGGTCCGGGGTCCGAACGTGCGCAGAGATCCTGGGGTTTGGCACTTAGGGCCCGAGTTAGGAGCTAGGAAGTCTGGAGCCCGCCCATGAGGATAGAAAGCCTGGAATAAGGGGCCATAGTCTTTAGGGGCCTGGGTGATTCTAGAAGAAAGGGCAGGCAGAGGGACTCCAGCTAGAGCCTCCCGGAGTCAGCACGGGGGCATTTAAGCGGAAGAGGGCTACACGTGGGGCTCAGGCTTGTAGGCTGGGAAGGTGGAGGGTCCCCCTGGTTGCTGGAGTTGTAAAGACTGGGGGGTTTAGCTCAGAGGTATTGAGAAAGGGGCCATAGTCAGGTGTTCCTTTAGTAAATCTTGCCATTCACCCCTCACCCCCACCCCAATCTTTCTGCTCTGGAATTCTGCGTCTTTTATCTTAAGAGCAAGTGGTCTTAAGTTCAGGGTCCAAAACTTGACGAGGTGAAGGATTTCTCTAGGCTGCCCAGGGCTTGGCATTCATTAGAGGAAAGAAAATGAGGCTTTAGGGTCATCTATCCTTATAAAGACCTGAACCCAGTTCTGAGGCTTCCTGGGGCCTGGTTTCTCTGGAATCACAGGGACTAAGCTGAGCCAGGATGTGTGGACAGGAGCCCAGAATGACCTAAGTGAAGGATGGTTAGAGCCAGGGCCTGGAGTGACTGAGCCATTCTTGGCTGTTCTGGGGTTTGGGAGGTGACCAGAGCTAGGCTGGCTTTGGAGGATCTAGGTTTGGAGCATTGTTGAAAGAATGTTAAGCTATTTATGCTTGCAGTTTAGAGTTGGGTGAAGGTGGGTTTGAGTCCATTATCTTGGAGTCAAGATAATCTGAGTTGGGCAGGAATGGAACTGTGGGCTTGACTAGGTCTGGTCTTTGGGGGGATACCCTGGAGTTGGGTTTGGATGGTCTGAGGAATCCTGTTTGGGATGGAGGCTCCCAATTTTGGAGGTGACTACAGCCTTGTTCCTCACCCTCCCAGGTGAAAGATCTAGTCTTGGATAACTGCTTCTCAGATGATGGGAAGATTGGGGGCCTGTCTTCAGAATTTGAAAACCTCGAGTTTCTCAGCATGGTCGACATCAACCTTGTGTCTTTGGCCAACCTACCCAAGCTTCCCCGACTTCGAAAGGTGGCATGGGGAAAGAGACTGGGGATGGAGATGCCAGGGATTGGGAAACCCTAAGCATGGGTGGGGTGGAAGGCAGATGGGTATCCCCAGGTCTCCCCTTTCCCTCCCCACTCAGGTGGAGAGATGGAAAGTATGGGCCCCTGACTGTTTCCACCCTATTCTGTCTGGGCCCCACAGTTGGAACTGAGTGATAACCACCTCTCTGGAGGCTTGGAGGTCCTGGCCGAACGAACACCCAGCCTGATCCAGTTAAACCTGAGTGGGAACAAAATCAAGGACATCAACACACTGGAGCCCCTGGTGAGGCTGCCTAGACTGGAACCCCTGTTAGACTGTTCACTGAGGGCAAGAATTGGGCATTTCCTAAATTCTTAATTTCCCAGGATTGCTTTTGTACATAGTAGGTACTAAATCATTTTTTACTCAAAGGCAAATGGAAAGTTGTCCTTGACCTTTCTCTGGTCCAAGCCATGGCCCATGGACATGTCTCTTTGCCCGCCTTGCAGAGATAATCAAGTTTTCTTGGAGTGTTCCAGACTGCTGGGGCCCCTTTGACCAGGGGGTGGGATGGGCTCAAGGTCTGGGGTTCTACCTGGCTTTCCTGTTCCTTGTAGAAAAAGCTGCCAAACCTTAAGAGCCTGGACCTTTTCAAATGCGACGTGACCATGCTGATGAGCTACCGGGAGAGCGTATTTGCCCTCTTGCCCCAGCTCACCTACCTCGATGGCTACGATGCCGATGACAAGGAAGCTCCAGACTCGGACCCTGAGACTGGAAGGGAGGGCCTGGACAGTGTTTGTGGGGAGAATGGGGAAGGTGAGGATTGGTCACAGGGCCTTCTAGCTTTGGTGGGATTTCCTATCTTCCAGTTTAGAAGCCCCCAGTCTCCTTCCCCAGTCACTACTTTGGTCTTTACTGTCAGGTGAGTGAGGAAGAACCTCCCCACTGCAGAAATGGGGAAACCACAGCAAAGCTGTTGACCAAGCTCACCTAGGCAATCATTCTTTGGAGCTAGGGAGCCCAGGTTACTTGGTCATGAACTCTCTGTTGTCAGTGATAGGTGAAGAAGAGGAGGAGGAGGAGGAGGAAGAGGAGGAGGAACTTGATGAGGATGTGATTGATGATGAGGAGGATGAGGATGATGAAGATGTTGATGGAGAAGATGATGAGGAGGAGGAGGAGGAGGAGGAGGAGGAAGAAGAAGAAGAAGATGGGGTAGAGGATGAGGTGAGGACCCTGTGGCCTTCCCTGGGAAGGGGCTCAGAGGAGAGGTTGGCTGCCTCCCACCCTCAGACATGCTCTAACAGAAGAGCGCCCATGCACCAAATCTAGGGTTCAGTCCAGGTCTTTTGGTTAAAGACTGTTCTAAGCCTGGGGCTTATTCCTCTGGATCTCACTGCAGTCAAAGAGGGTTCCTCTGGGGTGGGAGAGAAATCTGAAGACTTGGGTTTGGATTCTGTTTCTGCCTCTAACTTTGTGACCATGGGCAAGTCTTTTACCCCTCTCTCGGTTTTGATTTCCTCATTTATAACTTCAGGGGGTAGGGGGTGGTCAGACTAGCTCCTGCCCCACCCAAGCACTGGCATTCTGGAATTCACTCTTCTCTCTCTTCCCCCCCCCCCAACCCTTCAGGAGGATGAGGAGGATGAAGATGAAGATGGAGAGGAGGAGGAAGAGGAAGAGGGAGGTGAGTCTTAACTGCTTAGAAACCAATTCTAGGTTCCATCCTAGAGGTGCCCCTGGTGGGGGAGAGGGGTTAAGGGGCCTAGGAGTGGGAGTGTTGCCTGGCCCCCTCCAAGTTGCCCAGGGCTTGATTCCTGGGAGGCTGCTAAGAATTACAGTGGACTGGGGTGGGGCAGGCTCCTCACTCAGCCCCAGCCCCACCCCCTGCACTTGCTCACTCCCCAAGCCAGACCAGGCCCTTCCTGCTTTGTTCCTCCGCCCCCAGCTCTGGTGAACTCCCTCTGAATTCTAGAGGCCTTGGGTGGGAGAGTGATCACCCTAACTAGCCGGCTCTCTTCCTTCTTCCTCTGACACTGGCTTGCCTCTGTACCTTCAGAACCCCAGCATGGAGAGAAAAGGAAACGCGATGCAGATGACGAGGGGGAGGACAGTGAGGACGACGAGGAGGACTGAGCCAGCTGCCCTTCCATCAGTGAGCAGCAGGTTGTGGATGGACTCTGCCAGCTTGCCCTGGGCACTGCTGGCTCTGGGGTCTGTTCTTTTCCAGAAGGGGCTCCATAGGCACTGCTTGGCCAGGGGATTCGGTGACCAAAGGTTCTCTCCGTTTTCAGGGGTGTTTTGTGCAACAATTTGTTGGAATTCTTTCTAAATCTTTGTTTCCAAGAAAAATGTGTCCCATGCCCTGCCTGGGCCCTGAAGGGGCAGGGGCTCTGGCACTTTCTCAGGATAAACCTTGCAGCCCCCTCCCTCTTCCCTCTTATTGGTCTTTTTAAATAAATAAAAACTGGAATTTTTTATCTTGTCTAGGACAAATAGTGACTATGGGGGGCTGGGGATGTTCAGTCTATGGAAGAGTCTAACTTGGTCATGGGGCCCCTGCAGTCAATCTAGTAACTGGGCCACACCCAATGATTCTCAAAGCCCCATCTTCTCAAACAAGCAACTCCTATACAACTGTTTTTATTATCCTCACCCCCAGCTGATCCTGGGTAAAGCCAGGCCAACTGGACCCAATGACCCAACAGAGTTCCAAAGCAACATTAAATTAATTATAAAAATAGTCTTCTACCTCCCCACCCCCTGCAGTCATCTGGGCCCAGAGTGGAGAGTAGAGGGAGTGGTCCATCTTGGAAGGGGAATAAGTCAGGCTACCTGCGAAGTCTGCCTAGGAGTGAATGACTCCACATCATAAGGTGGCCTCATGCTACTTGGAGAGACAGGAAAGTTGGTTTCCCAGCCTTAGAAATCCCAGTCCTCCCCTGAGGCTGGGGGACCCTGGGTCAGGGAAGGAGGACCACTTGACGATCCAGGAGTGGGTTCCAGTGACCAGACTGGGCCCCCCTGGGCCTCCAGCTGAGGGGGAGTTGAGGGTGATGGGGGCTGTGGGGGTGGAGTCTTGCGATGGTCCTCCAAATGAAGGGTCATGGCTGGTCTGGAGGCAGTGGAGAAGGGGCACTGCATGCAAGTGTACCGGCCCCTGGTGTGCTCCCACACAATTCTGCTGGTTGAAGAATGACCTGGCACAGGGAGGAGAGAGGCCTTAGTCCTGTGCTCCTGGGGCCTCCTGACAGGAGGGGCTTACACAGGCTTACACTGTATCTGGGTAAGTCTGAGGTAACTTGGCTCACTTTCTTCCTGAAGAAAGGTGAGCAATGTGGAAGGCCTAGAGTTCCTGAGTTTTGTCCCCTTCCCATTTTAAAGGGTCTAGGTCTCTCATTCCTTCTTCACCTGTTTCCCCAGGGATGCCACTGACCTGTAGGTCCTTCAGAGCTCCCAGGGGGCCTCCGTGGGCTACCACTGGAACCTGCAGAAGGAGGGAAAGAATGGGTCTGGGAAAGTAATGCTGCAGCTTCACCTGCTACCTACTCCCTCTACTGGTTCCTACTTGGGGAAAAAAATGTAATGACATTGAGGAACTCCTGCTTCTACATAAGGGCTGGATTTGGGCAATGTCTGCTCACCCTGATTTTTTTTCCAGACAGCTGCGTTAGTGTTGGAGCTGGAGCCAGGGCCAGAGCCAGGGCCAGAGCTAGGGAGACTCTGGGCAGGCAGGAAGGGACGAAGGCGCTGGGGCCCAGAGCTAGGGGCCAGCCCATAGGGAGAGGGACCCAGGTAGGGTAGGAAGGCTGCAGGTACAGGGCCTGAGGCCTGGCTGGAATAGGAGGGCAGTGCAGCAGAGCTGTAGAGTGAGGCCTCCAGCAGTGGGAAGGGGGCCCTGGGACGAGGTTCCGGGGTCAGGGTCAGCGGCGTGAGCAGTGGGGCCTTGTCAGGGCTGGGGCCAGCTGGTCTCTGAGCATCAGGCAGCTCCTTCTCCAGAGCTGGGGGCAGGGGGCCTGGGGGTGGGGCCGGGCTGTGGGACTGGTCCGAGCAGACGTGTAGGTGTTTGAAGAGGGAGCGGTGAGTCCGGAAGCGGAGAAGGCAATTTTCACACCTGGGGTAGGGGGAGACAGAATCTGGACTGAGGGGTGAGCAGGTCTGAAGACAAGGATGGGGCTGGGGGAGCTGATGGTGTGGCAAAGCAGGGCTGGGAGTGAGCAAAGGGTCAGGTCACCCAAGAGAAAACCAAGGGGTCAAGGGGTGGAGGGAGAAGGCCGGGGAAGGGAAGAGGCCTCACTTGAAGTATCTGTTGGGCTTGTAGTGCAGCTTGGTGTGGGCCATCAGCTCCTGCATGCTGGGGAAGGTCTCTGTACAGCTTGGGGTGGAGCAGTGAAACAGCTTGCCTGCAGAGGAACATGAGCAGAGCTAATGATGCTCCTGGCCATCCTTAGAGAGATGGGGAACTTGAGGTCTGCTGGGGGTCCTGCCCGAGTCCACAGAGGTAGTCATGGAGCCAGGATTCTGTCTTCTTGCTCACAGCTCTCCAGGTAGGCAGGTTTCTGAACCAATCCCACTGGGAGCCAAGACCAGGAGTGACACTAGATAGTGGTCCCCTGCCAGAGAGGATCCTGGGAAGGAAGTTCCCCTCAGGCTTACCTTCCATGGACTGTGTGGGTTGCAAGTGACTGTGCAGGTGCTGAGCAAGTTCTCGCGGGCTGGGGAAGGCCAGGCGGCAACCATAGCTGGAGCAAGGAAACTGTCTCCCTAGGACACAAAGGATCACTGGTCTGAATCCTGCTACCCACACTCCCCATTCATCCAAGTACTGTGCACCTACTGTGTGCCAAGTCCTAGATGGGGCGCCAAGGAGACCAAATACAGCTAGCATCTATCTGGGACCAGCCCAAAGGGAGTTCAGAGTTTAATAACCTTAATAAAGGAATGGCTTGTGCCTACATCATATAGCCTTCACAACACTGGGCTAATGTAAGTGTTGTTTTCCCTTATGAGAGAGGAGACATGTTTAGGAGGTGGAATGATCCATACAAGGTCACGATAAATGGCAGAGCCCTGATTTGAATCGAGGACCTTTGCTGCTTTCTCCATTTGCAGGGGTAGGGAGGAGAACCACACACGGAAATCTCTCTACAATAGCAGATTCTGGGCAGAATGTACTAGACCACAGAGAAGGAAAAGCAAGGCCCCGAAGGCCCACAGAACATATTTTCAGGATGAATAGGAGTCACACAGGTAGGAAAGAATGTGGGGGATTCCAGGCCAAGAAGAAGCTGTGAGTAGAGATGAAAAGAAAAGTATGTGGTGTGTCTACGGTGAGCAGTTGTCTCCTTTGGCCTAGAGGATGTTGGTCCAGAACCTTAGATTTCACTGAAGGGTGATGGGACAGGAGAGTGGCTGGAATAGAGAAAGGCCTTCAAATGATATCATAGGAGGATTCATTGAAGAAACTGGGGGTGTTTAACCTGGAAAAGAGTTTTAGGCAGTAAACAATGGTTGCCTTTCAGCTATCTGAAGGGAAGTCATGAGGAAGGCAGGAGACATTCTTTGTCCCTGAAGGAAGATGGACTAGGACCAGTGGTAGGGATGTTTTAAGAGGGTAGATTTTTATGGCTTATCAACAATTGGAGTGGTCTGATGATGGGCTTCCTTGAGAGAGTAAAGTGAACTTAGAAATAAATCATTTTCTCTACTGTCCCTCCCTACATGTCATTTTCCTCCAGAGAAGGAAACTGGGGCTCAGAGAGAGGTAAGTCACTTGTCCAAGGTATTACATATGAAAATGGCAGGCCTGAGACTAGAACCCAAACTTCTAGATTCCTTCCTGAGCCAGGGCTCAATAGATCAGGCTGCAAGCATCCAAGCAGAGCTGGACTTATACTTGTCATAAAAACTGGTGATGAAACTCCTGGCCTGGTTTTGGGAACTAGACTAAATGCCTTCTAAGGCTGCTGGCTCTGAGATCCTAGCATTCTAGGACTAGGGCTGAGCTTTAGAAAGATTTATTTCTCCACCTTCCCAGACAGCTCTATAGAATGAGCTCTAGTCACTGAAGTCAGAAAGACAATTTAGGATACTCCTGGGGAGAGATAACAAGGGCTTTTGCTTAGGGGGAAAGCAGTATGAATGGAAAGGAAGGGCCATTTAAAGAGGTCTATGAGTGGGAGAACAGAAGGAATCAGATAATCAGGTCTCAAGCCAGGAAGGACAGGGATGCTGCCAACAGATATCAGATTAATGAACAGCTTGGAGGGAAAATGACCAAAAGTCCAACCTTGGCCATAGGTGCCAGAGGAAGAAATATTCAAAGGAATTTTGAGATTTGGAGTTTTAGTTAAGACCCAGAGAAAAGTGAGTGACTGGCATAAGGTCACATGTCTGGGAGAGGAGCCCAGGGCCCCAGAACTTGAATACAGAGAGGTCCTAGAGGAGATGTGGATCTGCACCTTGAGAAAGACTACACTAGAGCTTCGCTTGGGCTGTGATCATCCTTTCTAGGACAAGGATTTCAGTATCTCCAAGGAAGAGGGGCCAGCAAAGGTCACCAAGACAAGCAGGGGAGAATACCCAGAAGAGGAGGGTGTGGTCAACAGCTGTGCCCCAACTGGCTGGCTGCAGGTAAGTCAAGGAGAACCAGGTTTGAGAAAAGGACAATGGACTTGATGATGAGAAGGGCTGTCGCCACCACCACCGCCACCACCACCACCACCACCACCACCGGCGCAGAAGCCCCAGGGGACACATCATCTTTCACCAGGCTATGGCTCCTGTTCTCTCCCCATATCTTTCAAGCCCTCATGTGTGCCAGTGCCCCCCAGGGCTGTAATTCCTCACCAGAAGAGGGGGGCCGGCGCTTTGGAAGGCGTGGCTCCTCACTGGGGCTGCTGTTTACACCCCCTCCTGTGCTGGTTCTGCCGGAATGCTTGCAGTCTGCAGAGTGGAGATAGGTTACTTACCCAGCCCTTGCCCCACCAAACCAAAATTCTTCCCCAGGAGGTCCTGGGCCTGAAAATTGAGAAGAAAACCCCTTTCCTAAATGCTAATCCCATGATCCTTCCCCTACTCACCCTCTGCTGAGAAGGCTGGAGACAGCTGCTCTTTCTCTGGCTTGGCTGCTGGGCTCTGACTGGGACTGCTATAGATGTCCGAGTAGGGCAATGGTACAGGACATGCCTGGACCCCAGGCCCCATCCCAGAACTCTCCTCCTGATGGCAATGAACAAGATATGGAGGGGTCAGTCCTGGAATTTCCCTCTTACCCTATTCTCTATCCCTTCCTCAAGTCTTCTCTTGTCCCTGGGCCATCCCAGTGGAAGGGGGGGGCACTGAGAAGGGAACTCTGGTTTGGAAGTCCCCTCCTGCTCTCCCATTCCCTTCACTTGCCTCAGGCTCCCTTCAACCTTTTCCAAGCCCATGACTGGGCCTAGAATGACCCACATAATGTCAGCAAGGAAAGAGCTGCTTGAGAGTCATAGAACTTAGCATAGATGAGAAACTTGGGGACCATCAAATCTAATGCCCTCATTTGACAGAAGAGGAACATGGTGAAAATGGAACCTGTTCAAAATCTCCCAGCAAATCAGGCTAGAACTAGGGTTAGAATGTGGGCTAGCTTGACTTTGAATCTACCCACCCTTGGTAGAAACCCTTACTGTCATTTCACACCCCACTCCAAGCCAAGGCTGGTCCCAATCCCCTTCCTCCAATAAGTGGAACTTCGAGGACAAAAAGCAAGGGCTATGCCCCAGTGCCTGACAAGAGGATTGTTGGGGGACCCAAGGGAAGAAAAGAATAAGAAGAGGAAGGTAGGCTTGGAAGGACAACAGGCTCACCGTGAGCTGGAGATATTCCAGGGCTGCCATAGATGGGGTTGTTGAAGGCAGTAAGTGCCTGGACAACCAGAATCCAGGAGATTTGGGACTGGGAGGGGGGAGTGCAGGAGGTGAGGGGGGGGGTGTGTGTGGGGAGGGAGTCTACCACTTGTGGAAACATGCCTGGATTTGATGTCAGAGAACCTAAGCTCAACCTGGTTTTGTTACTTACTACCTGTATGACCTTGGCTATGTCATCAAACCTCTCTGGGCATCAGTTTCATCATCTCTATAAATAGGAAGAGAGGCTGGGTCAGATGAAAAGGATCTTGAAGGTCATATAGTCCAACCTCTTCATTTCTCAAGAGGAAGAAACAAAACTGGGCAGAGGGTAAATCAACAGTCACACAACTGGGTGGTGGTAGAACTGAGTGTCAAACCCAAGTTCTCTGATTCTAAATGTAACACTGTTTCAGAACTCTGAAATCCCTTAGGATAGAGTTGTCAAAACCTGAGCTAGCTGCCTGCAAAGTGCAAGCCTGAACCAGGTTACTATGTAATTGGGAAATGTTTCACAAAAAAAAAAATACAACATAATGTTAATTTCTAAGCCAACATGGCTACCTAGAAGAGTCCATTTATATTTGAGTTTGATACTTTAAATGCTTATTCCTTTCCTTTCCCTTTGAGCTCTAAACCTTAGAAATAGAGTTGGAGGTAAGGAGCAGGCCTGGATTGTGGCTTATAGAAAAGGTGGGATAGATGAACTGGGCATGGGGAAATCTTGGACCTCATTAGAGATCAGAATACTATGGGGGGAGAGGGGAGTTGGCTGGAGAAGAGTTCAGGTGATAGACTGGGACAAGGCTCAGCCCAGAAATGGCCAGGGGGCATCGTTTTGAAGCCTAGGGTGCATAAGATGTAGGGCTGGAATCGGTCTCAAGAGGAGGAGGCCCAAGGGAGTGGACCTAAGTGGCTTGCTTGAAGTCACATATTACCAAAAGCAGGATCTGAATATACTTTCTGACTTCAGAACCAGTGCTCTTTCCACTGTACCACCATTTCTGAATGGGCCAAGGCCCGTAAGGACTGGGCTGGACCATAGTGGAGCCTAGCATAAAAGGGGAGACCTGGCAGGTGAAAAGTTTTTATAGGATTGAAATCTAGAAAGAAATGGTAATTTCCATAAAGTATGGGGGGGAAAGTGGAATCTGCATGGGCGGGGGAATCTAAAACAGGCAGGCTCGGGAATGAGGAGAGGCCTAGAACAGAGGCAGGATTTGGAACACTGTGAAGGCGGGATCTATGATATTGACAAAATCCTTGGAGGCGGACCTAGGACATTGCTGGAGTGGGGGCGGAGCTAAGGTCTTAGACCAAGACTAGGGGCAGGACCCAGGATATTGACAAAAGTTCCTGGGAGGCGGGGCCCACGGTTCCGGCTAAGGCGAGGGGAAAGGAGGCATAAAATAGGGCCTCATGTTTGCAAGAGCGAGGCCCAGAATGGAGGCGGAGTTTGGGCCCTGGAGGCGGGACCAAGCATAGGAGGCACGTCTCTACGGGGGCGGGACATAGAACAGAGGCGGGGCTTGGAACGTGATGGGGCAGGGCCTGGAACAGGGGCGGAGTTAAGAACGCAGGAGGAGGCGTGCCTCTGTCCTTGTTTCCCCAGCTGTCAGTCAGTCTGTCAGTTCCGCGCCCCGCCCCTTTGCCCCCCCTTCCCTTCGCGACGGCTGTTCTCCATCCCCTCCTTCTCTCTCGGCCCCAGCCCCAGCCCCGGCCCCAGCGCGCGCTCACCATCCCTCCCCGTGTCCGCGCGCTGCCTTTGTTCGGCTGCTCTCGCTGCAGCTCCCCCCGCTGCGGGGACACGCTCACGTCGCCGCCATCTTGTGCCAAGGCTCGGCTCTCGCGAGAGCAAGCGCGGCCGCGCGGGGCCTGCAATGGGGGAGAGGGCTGGGCCGCCGAGCCCAGCGGGGTGGGAGGGGCGGGGCTTGTGGGCGTGATAATGGAGGCGGGGCCTGACGGGCGGCCTGGGACGCATGCGCCCTGAGACAGGAAAGCGATTCCCTGGTTCTCCGGCGCACGCAAGGCCTAGCGTAGCGGAGGGACGGGCGCGCCACCTGGTCCTAGTTCCTTAGAGTCATCGGGGAGCTCCTCCCCAGCCTCGACCACGCCCTAGCGCTGCCGGAGGTGCCACAATCGAGCAAACCCCCTGCTAGCGTTGAAAATGAGAAAACTGAGGTGAGAGCTTATAAAACCAAAAATAGGTTAAAAAAAACCCGAACAAACAAGGAAGTGTGATTGACCGGTCTCCTGATCTGGTGCATACTCTTCCCTTTACCATCTCTCAGCCTCAGTTTCCTAATTTATACAATGGTGGAAGTAGATAGAGCACCAGACCTGGAGACAACAAGGCTAGGTTCATATTCAGCCTCCCACACTTGCTCCCTGGGCAAGCCACTTCACCTCTGCCTGACTCAGTTTCCCCAACTGTAAGATGGAGAAAGCACCTACTTTCTGGGGTTGTTGTGAGGCATATTATAAGGCACTTTGCAAATTTTAAAGCAATCATTACTTCCACCTTTTGCTTTGAAAACTGGGATCAAATCAACAACTACATGGTATCTTTCAAGAGGGCCTGTTGATTGATCGTGCTCTTACTCACCAGACCTTGAACATCTTTCTCGGCTAGCACTCTGTTATATGTTTGTTGTTCTTCAGTCATTTCAGTTGTGACTCTTCATGATCTCATTTGGGGTTTTCTTGGCAAAGATACTGGAGTGGTTTATTATTTCATTCTCCAGCTCATTTGACAGATGAGGGAACTGAGGCAAAGGGGTAAGTGACTTGCCTACCTAGTAAGTGACTTGACACCTAGGCCGTGCCTGTGGTTGGATTTGAACTCGGGTCCTTGCCTCTATACTCTGCACTCCATCCACTGAGCCACCTCTTATTCCCCCTCCCCCCATTGAAATATAAACTCCTTGCGGTGGGAACTCTGTAACTTTTGTATCCCCTGAGTTTAGCACAGTGCTTGAAATGTGGTAAGCAGTTTAACAAATGCTTTTTTATTAATTCATTTATCATACATTTTGTATCTTTGTCTCATTGCTAAATTTTTTCTTCCTTCTCTCTATTGAGTCTGTTGAGCAACATTTATTATAACAGTAACTCACTTGGATAGCTTAAAGATTTACAAACTCCTCCATTCATTTCAACAATCATATTTGTATTGCCTGAGCCCGGACAGTGCCAGACACTTTGTATCGTGCCAGACACTTTGTATCGCCTGATCTCCTTCCAGGCCAAAATCAAATAGTTGCTGAATTGTTAAAGGAACTGATACTCTACAGAGGGATGTGACTTTGACAAAGATGAATAAATATGAAGTAATTTCAAGAGGAGAAAGTGCTCTTACCTTTTAGAGGAAAGGGGGATGACATGGTAGGAACATGGCTCATAAAGCTTAAGGGAAATTTAGACCTTTTAAGCTGACGGGGGAGGTGGTAAACCTGGCCTGGGGAGCAGCTCCTAGGTGAGGACTGAAGCTCTCAGAATTCTAGGCTTATTAAGTGGCAGAGCTGGGCCTCCAGTTCAGCCCTTTTGACTGCAGATCCCAAGCTTTCACTATGATTCCTATGATTTCACCAGATTCCTTTCACTATGAAGAATCTACCTTCCCCCTCCCCCCCAACCCCCACCCAAAAAAAAGAATCTGACCCACTTGTGTAGGCGTCATAAATACACTGATCTTCAGGCGTGGGTTTCCCACTCCTGAGTTTAAATAATGGGATCAGGCTATGCTTCTATCAAGAATGAGGGTTTGTAAATAGGATTGGGGGGAGCATTATTCATAAATTCATAGAAATGAGAATAATATAGGGTACGGAGTGATGGGTGGGATAGAAAAGAGAGTTCAAAGTACTAAAGGACATATTGAGGAGGGAGAGAACATGATTAGCTGGGAGAATCAGGGAACAATTCATAGAACTGGCACCTGGAGCTGCATCTAGAAGCAAGAGATGGATTTCAAAGGGCAAAAATGAGAATGGAATATGTTTCAGGTATTGGGGTATTCAGGTATTGCCCAAGCAAAAGTATGGAAGGAGAGAAGGTTATATTGAGTTCAGGGATAACTAGTTGTCTAGATATGTGGCACGGCTGATATATGCTAGATTTGAATCTGATCTCAAACACTAGCTGTGTGACCCTAGGCAAGTCACTTACCCTCTGCCTCAGTTTCCTCATCTGTAAGCTGGGGCAATAATAGTACCTACCTCTGATGGGGATGGGGATGGGGTTATGAGATTAACATTGGACCTCCTAAAAGGAAAAGACCATGTCTTTGGGACCTAGACTCCAAAGCCCCTGAACCCAGATCTCTTGGCTTTCAACTGAGGCACCCAGCTCATCCCAGTCAATTATCCTTCTAACTTCCCTTTCACTGTGACTAAAACCACTTAATTTCTTCCATTGTCTGCACCTGGCCCCACCCCAGGCTACTTGCCACTCCTTAATCAAATCCAGATATTCCCAGTCTTTCTGTCTGGCATCCTCATCAAATGTGAAGATTCCTTTAAGAATCTGACCCACTTGGGGCAGCTAGGTAGCACAGTGAATAGAGCACCAGCCCTGGAATCAGAAGGACCTGAGTTCAAATCCAGCCTCAGACACTTGACATACTTCTTGGTATAACATGACCTTGCGAAAGTCACTTAATCCCAACTGCCCTACCTTCCCCCTCCCCCCCCCTCAAAAAAAGAATCTGACCCACTTGTGTAGGCGTCATAAATACTGAAGACTCACTAGTCACCCAACTAGCTGGTGTTTTCATAAACTCGATTACTTGAACTGAAAGAAGGCTTGAGTGAATTCTTTCAGGGCAGACATCCTGTACCCTTGCATTTTGGGATTCCTGGCACCCCTAGACCACAACACCTCCAAGACAGTTGTGAGGATACAATCAGTTATTTGTAAATGTGTAAATATAAATGCTAGCCATAACTATTATTTATTTGTTAGAATATAGAATGTGAAAAGGAGACTAATAAAAAAAAGAATACAAGGTTAAGCTAGAGCCAGATGTGAAACTGCTTAAATACCAAATTGAGTTTTTATTCTGCCAGCAACATAGAGCTCTAGGTTTTTAAGAAGGGTGTGACCTGGCCAGACCCAGGGTTTCTTTTGGCCCTGGTTGGGGTGAGGAGAACAGAAGAATTAGGAGAATATAGGAGCCTATTGAAGTAGTCTTGGACATCACTAGGGTGGTAGCGGTTTGAATGGGGAGAAGGGGCCAGATGGAATTGATGTGTCCTGGAAGCAACCTACGTTAGGCTGGGTAAATGATTAGAGATGGGGGAGAGGGTTAGGGAGAAAGAAGTCAAGGAGGACTCTGAGGCTATGAAACTGGGAGACTTTGCTTCTTTTGGGTGTCCTGCCCTCTAATTTAAGGTATCCTTAAAGGCTCACCTGGGCTCTTGGCTCCTCCTCTCCCCAGCCTCTCCCTTGGTCTTCTCTGGTTCTCAGCTTCAATTATCCACTCTAAGGAGATGATTCCCTAAGCACAAGTCTGATCTTGTCACTTCCCTGCTCAGGAAGTAGCTCCCCATGGCCTCTAGGATCAAATACAAAACTCCTCTGAAATTTAAAGCTTTTCACAATCTGGCTACAATCTACAATCTATTCTTCCAGACTAGTTTCAAGTTACTCCTCCCCACCATGCATTCTAGCCAAACTGGTTCCTCATCTATTTCTTGGTGACATAACATTCCACATCTGGTCTCTGTGTTTTTGCTCAGGCTGCCCTATCTCCCAGACCGCACACCCCTCCCCCCATCACCCATGCCTGGAATGCTCTCCCTCCTCACTCCTGCCTCTTGGAATCCCTAGCTCCCTTTGAGCTCAAGAGCAGCCTCCTACAGGAGATTTTTGCTGATCCCAGAAATTGTTGGTGTTCTCCCCTTAAAATTGCTATGTACTTACTTACTTTACATATATTTTCTATTTATGTGTGTGTCTATTGTTCCCCTCAACCGGATGTGACAGGGGTGAACCTGTGTTGAAAATGATTGGTTATTGTATAGGGATGACCCCATGCCCATCATACTTGAAAGCAGAAACGAGATCTGGTTTTGTGCTTGGTCTCTCTCCCCTTAGTCATTATGTGGGACTCTGCCAGCTCTCAGACTTTCAGCAGATGGGAGAGAGAGGAAAGTCTTCCTCCACTCCCAACTCCACAGCCATTCCCTGCAGCCAAAATAAGCCTACACACATACAATCCATACATTTGCCTAGATAAACCTGAGACAGAATGACCCAATCCCAAGCCCTTGGCTGACTTTTTTTTTCTTTGAGCATAGGTGATTAAACTGAGAGATGGATTATTTCCAGCCCTGGAGAATGTGAGCACCTTGATGGTGAGAATTGTTTTGACCTTCCCTAGTATCCACTGTGCTCAGCATGATTGCCTGACACATAATAAACTTGAGTAGGAAGCTAGTTGGCACAGGAAATAAAACCCCGAGCCTGGAGTCAGGAAGATCTGAGTTCAAGTTTGACCTCAGACACTTACTAGTTATGTGTCCTTGGGCAAGTCACAATCTCTACCTGCCTTAGTGTTTATAAATAATATAACATAGTATAGTACAATAATATATAAATAGAATAATAAAAGAGGGGAATAAAAACCTCACTTGCCTCTTAGGATTGTTGTCAGGATCAACCAGCACCCAGACCTCCCAATAACTCAGAACTTCTCAAGGTCATCGGGTAGCCCTAAAGAAGCTAATTATAATAGCCAGCATTTATACAGCCCTTATTAAGGGTTGGATACTCTGGTAAGCACTTCACAAGTACTACCTCATTAGATCCTGTAGGGCTCTTTTAGAATCCTAAACTGAATTTTATTTGACCCTTTATCTTCCCCTTCCTGTACTTAACCAACTCCCATATCCTTTGTTTCCTTAATCACTGTCCTCCAGATCCTGCCCAGAATCCTTTGTCTGCTATCTCTTTTCTGCTTTATCAACCCTACCCAACCACAGCTGGTCCCCAGGCCTTATCTCTCTCCTCTCCTTTTCTCTCCCACTGGTGCCCCTTTAATCACCTACTCAGTCACAGCTAAACTCTCTTTCATCCTTGGTACCTTCCTCTCACATGATTTCCATTTTCTGGAAATTTAGATCTCTCTAAGGCCTCTTCCCTTAATCCTCTGTCCTCCAGAATTCCTCCCCTGATGTCCTATTGGTTGTTGGTTATTGTCCTTCATTCTCCAAGAGGACCAAAATGACACCACTAGGCTAAAGTCAAGTTTCAAGGTGTCTGACTATGACTGATCAGACCAATATAGACTCAGAATGCTCTACCATAGGTCAGGGGGATTCTCTAAATTTGTGCATCCTGTGTTTCCTTTGAGCTGTTTCAATTCTGCTTTGCTCATAGAGCAGGGTACCTTCTCTGATGAGGGCACACCAAGCCGAGCAGTCCTGTGCCAGTGCCTCCTATGTCACACAATCAATTCCAAGTTCTTGAGAGAGACCATGTTCTGGTAATATCGCTTCTTTTGACCTCCACGTGAAGGCTTAGGCTGAGTGAGTTCTCTAGAAAACAGTCATTTTGGCAAGCCTGTGTTTTGTATTTGAACAATGACCAGACCATCTGAGTTGTGTTCTCTGAAGCACAGGTTGAATGCTTGGTGGTTTAGTTTGAGAAAGGACTTTAGTGTCTGGTACCTTATCCTTCCAGGTGACCTTCAGAATCTTCCTGAGACAATTCAAATGGAAGCAATTCATTTTCCTGGCATGGCGCTGATGAGGTATGGGCTCTGGGAGCCCCCTCAAGCTCTCCTTGAGTCCTAGAGGTACAGGCTCTGGGAATCTCCCTTGGATTCTTGATTAAATTGTCTCATTTGATGAGGCATTTGTATGAGGCAATAAGCCTTACATTGTGGCTGGGCCCAGACCTCTAGCCTACTTACTAACTGCTAACTACTAGCCTAGTTACTAGCCTAGGCCTCCATTGTTCATCTACTTCCCACCCCTGAGCCTATCAATCCCCCCATTGTCTGTAGCCTCCAGCTACCTCCCATCCTTAATCACTCACTGACCTCATTAACTCCTCCTGAAGACCCTCCCCAAACTCCTCCTTTAGACCACCCCTAGATTCCTCCCACAACCTTCTGTATATAAGACCCAGTTGGTGTGAGAACACCATAGAATGCCATTGAAGAGTGACAGCCCCATAGGATGATCTAGCACAGTCTTACTCTGTGTCTAATGCAAGCGAACTTTTAATTTTACTTTTCTTTGGCTAAAAGAAGACTTGAGTCAAATTCCGCATGTTGGTATTTTGGGGTCTCCAGAGCAACCCTAACCCTCTTAGTGGATACACTTCAGCACTGGTAAACTGTCCAGGTTTCACAGGCATATAACAGTGAGGTCAGCATAATCCCATGGTCTAAATTCTTGTTGCCATTGTATATCTACAATCTTCCAGGCTACAACCTCATCACTTGTTTTCCCCTCTGGGGGGTTGATTAGGTATGGGCTCTGGGACCCCCCTGGAGCTTTCCTTGAGTCCTTGAGGTACAGGTTCTGGGAACCCCCCTTGAACTCTTATTAAATTGTTCCATTTGATGAGGCATTTGTATGAAGCCATAAGCCTTACTAGATTTCCCACCCTTGAACTGTCCTAGCCCACTATACTTTGTAGTCTCCAGATGGCCTTCCACCCTTAATCACTCACTGACCTCATTAACTCCTCCTGAAGACCCTCCCCAAACTCCTCCTTTAGACCACCCCTAGATTCCTCTCACAACCTTCTGTATATAAGACCCCATCCTGTGTTCATGTTTGAGAGAACGCCATAAAATAGTGAGAGTGCCATAGAATGACATAGCACAGACTTACTCTGTGTCTAATGCAAGCGAACTTTTAATAAACTTTACTTTTCTTTGGCTGAGAGAAGACTTGAGTTGAATTCATTTGGCAGGACCTGGCGTGTTGGTATTTTAAAATCTCCAGAGCAACCCTAACCTTCTTTATGGGTAACCTCTTCAGGGGTTACCACCTGTCACCCAATTTTCCTCCCAGCTTCAGCCTCTGCTCTCATATTTGGGGTGTAGTATCTACCCTCCAAGGTTATGTGGTATGTGATTTGTATGTGTTTTGTGTAAATTCAAAAAGTGAATAAAGCACTGGGCCTGGATTCAAATTTTGTCATTTAACCTTTCTCTGCTTGTTTCCTCAACTGAACAATGGGGGCTAATAATAGCATCTGTCTCCTAGGGTGTAATGGAAATGCAGATTTAAAGATCTTCCCTGCCCCTAGCTTAAGTGCACCTGGAGCCTGTGGTGGGAGGCTTGTTTTTCAGGGAAGCCCAACCTTGATACTTTTGTGATTGGGCAGTGGGTCAAGGAGGTTGTTACATTCTCTGAGCCAGGAGAAGGCTATATAAACCCTGAGGAGAGGCTTTGCTTTGGGGCTCACTTTGAGAAGTGTTGTGTGATTTGACCAGATGAGACTCTGGGAAGCCGTTGTTGAGAGCCCCCCGGCTTTGAAAACCCAGATGTTGATGCTTCCCTCTCTGGTAACTGTGATTTGGTATTGATATAATGGTTGGACAGTTTGGAAGCCTGTCTGTTTGATCTGTAAGTTCTGTAACTCTGAAGTTTGGGGTGCTGACCTTTTTCCCCTGAACTAGGTAATGATGTTTGTTTGATTAAAGTAAGCTTGTTAACCCATTTTGAGTTGCTTTCCTTTTGAAAAGCAGATCTAAGAACCTGTGTTGGCAGTCACCCTGGGGATATTGGGGTGCTTGCTGCTACAAAATGGCGACGAGGATGGGATCTGCTGAGTAAAAGGAAAGTATGGGGGCTGGGATAATTGTTTGTTTCCCAGTTGTGGTAGCTGTGATTCTGTGGAGCCATGGAGCAGGAGAGAAGAACGGCCTGCATGCTGACTTCACTGAGCTGAGAGCAGGAATGGTGAACTGCCTGCATGGAGACCTGTGGAGAAGCCTGGAGCTGCTGCCTTCTGCTGGAGGAGAAGGAACCCAGGAGTTTGGAGTTCAGCCACAGGACAAGATAAGGACTGTGAGGCAAAGCAGGGGCACTGAATGTGTTTCCTTGTTGCATCCCACAGTTTGGGACCCAGGGGGAGGATGGACTTGTGACTGGTGGGTGGGGTGAAGTGCCATGGACCCCAAGGACCCCACTTTGGTTTTGTTGCCCAGCTCCCTCTCTGGACTTGGAAGCAGGGGCTGGAGCAGTGTTGTGGGAAGGACACCCCCCTCCTCCCAGGAGAACTTTATGTGATAATGCTTTGTATTTTGTGAATTGATGTGAAAATGCAATGTACTTTGTTTAAGACCCAATGGCCACTTTAGTAACTTTAAATGTATCTTGAAAATATGACTTAAGAGATGGTTAGTGCTAATTGAAATGTAAATTGTCTATGCTATGGGCATACTTAGTAAGACTTTACTGAATAAGGTACTGGTTGTACTTTGAGATATTGTTACAGATAAGAGACTAATTGAGTTAATCAAGACTTTGCCCCATGAGTGGAAGACTTGTACTTTGAAAACTGATGTAACTGATTAAGTTAAGAGTGACTATTTTTTGATTTTACTGATAAGTGGACTGAGTTAACATTTGCCCCATGAGTGGAAGACTTGGACTATTGTATTTTGAGATTATATTGTGATTTTCTTATGTACCTGGAAAATGTGACCTAAGAGATGTTTAGTGCTAATTCAAATGTAAATTGTATATGCTATGGGCATGAAAGATCTTGGGGCCGAATGTAATGGAAATGCAAATTTAAAGATCTTCCCTGCCCCTAGCTTAAGTGCACCTGGAGCCTGTGGTGGGAGGCTTGTTTTTCAGGGAAGCCCAACCTTGATACTTTGTGATTGGGCAGTGGGTCCAGAAGGTTGTTACATTCTCTGAGCCAGGAGAAGGCTATATAAACTCTGATGAGGGGCTTTGCTTTGGGGCTCACTTTGAGAAGTGTTGTGTGATTTGACCAGATGAGACTCTGGGAAGCCGTTGTTGAGAGCCCCCCGGCTTTGAAAACCCAGATGTTGATGCTTCCCTCTCTGGTAACTGTGATTTGGTATTGATATAATGGTTGGACAGTTTGGAAGCCTGTCTGTTTGATCTGTAAGTTCTGTAACTCTGAAGTTTGGGGTGCTGACCTTTTTCCCCTGAACTAGGTAATGTGTTTGTTTGATTAAAGTAAGCTTGTTAACCCATTTTGAGTTGCTTTCCTTTTGAAAAGCAGATCTAAGAACCTATATTGGCAGTCACCCTGGGGATATTGGGGTGCTTGCTGCTACATAGGGTTGTTGTGAGGATTCAATGAGATGGTTGTAAAGCACTTGGCACAGCGCCTGGCACATAGTAGGAGATTAGTAAATGCTTGTTCCCTTTCTTGGTTCTCCTTATACACATGCGTGTTGTCTCCCATGTTAGAATATCAATTAATAAGTATTGTGCGAGATGAAAAAGTTTGGAGTCTGGGTCTGAGATCAGAAAAGGTCTTTTATCCTTTCTCATGAGAGAGGGCACTTCCCCTGTCACTCAAATGTCGTCTACCAGGGCTTCTCTTGTCCTGATCCTAGCTCTGCCTTTAATACCTGTTCTATCTCACCATTGGCTGCTGAGGCAAGCTCACCATCTTTCATTAGTGTTAACTAAGTGGCACAAAGCAGTTTCAATCTTTCATTATGCATTTCCTCTCACCAAATTTGGAAGTGCCCAATCAAACGTGAACTCATATGGTTTTCTTTCAAATTACCTCATTTTGGGGAAATCATGGGTTACCAGAGAGACTGAACTGGTTTACAAAGTATGGAGAAGAGATAGGAAGGTAACAGGGAGTTTAAAAAATGAGGAAACTTCACTGTGAGTCATCTCTCACAGTATTAAGTGCCCACTTTGTGCTAGGCTCTGTGCTAAGTCCTAGGGATATAAAAAGAGGCAAAAGAATGTTCCTGTACTCAAGGAGATTTGAATCTGATAGGGGAAACAACAAGCAAACAAATATAGATAAATATAGCCTTCTATATGCACACTAAATAGGAAAGAATTAAGAGGGGTTGGGGAAGACTTTCAGTAAAAGATGGGATTTGGGTTGGGACTTAAAGGAAGCCAGGAGATGATGGTATAGTTATCCTTTCCCCAACAAGGGGTTTAAGGAGGGGGTTGTGCACACCCCTAGGATTTGGAAAATCTATGTAAAATTTTTTGGCCTTCCCTTTGTAACAGAGAAATCTGAATTTGTTCTTTTTCTTTTATGGATGTTTATAGTACCTTATTGTAAAATTTGGGGTTGATATTATATAATACTATTATACATATATTTTATGCATTTTTGAGTTTCTAATTTTTTTCTGTGTTATCTGTGGTTTCTGAAAAACTATAAAATTCCTATTTAATTTCTTATGCTGACCTGTGATATATCAAAATCACAATGGGGAAATTCAAGATGAGGAAGGGACATCTGTAGTCAGAGCAAGAAGTAGGTAGCAAGAGTGTTCTATTGATGATAATAGCCAGAGAAAATGCCAGGAGCTGACAGTGTCTTGTTTGTGGAACAGACAGGAGGACAGTATTGGGGAGTAATGTATTAGAAGACTAGTGTTGTTGAGGTGGGGCTTTAGGGGTGTGCGAGACCCCAAAATACCAACACTCCAGCTCCTGCCAAATGAATTCGAGTCAAGCCTTCTCTCAGCTAAAGAAAAACAAAATTTATGAAAGATTTGCCATAATGGGTAGACCCTTAAGGAACCTGAATATTTGTGAGCTTGTATTGACAAGCAGGCCAGAACAATTGGACACAAAATAAGTCTGTGCTAGACTGAATCTCTGTACCTTTATGGAGGCCAGATGGATCTTATATACAGAAAGACTATGGGAAGGATCTAGGGGTGCTTTAGAGGAGGGGTTTGGAGTGGGTCTTGAGGAGGAGTCTAAGGAGGATCTGAGGAACTGAGGTCAGACTCCAGGAATGGGATTGAGGGTGGCAGATAGCTGAAGGCTACCTGGAGATGACCGACAGTGGAGGGCTAGGCTAGTTTAAGGGTGACAGATTTGGGCCTAGCAATAATGAAAGGCTTATAGCTTCAGGCAAATGCCTCATCCACTCAGAATATTCCTTTAGAGTTCAAGGGGTTTCCCAGAGGCTGTACCCCATCAGTATGAAAAATGACTTTTCTTAGTAATCAGTATCTTGGAGACTTAGAGATTCCCACTCCCTCTCTCCCTGCCCTCTCCCCACCCCTTCTCCCAGTGTTCTTCAGAAGGACATTACTGATCATAAGATTGCATTGAGTTTTATTCTGGTCAGACCCCAATCCCAAGCCTGAATTGCCTTAATCAAAGGTATGGAAACTCCATTATGTTCTGCTCAGGCTTGGATTCTTCTGTTTAGATAGCCCAAGGCTGGGAGTGGTCTGGTATGGTTGGGGAGTGGTCTGATAGAATAGGTAGTTCCTCTATCTAGAGGTAAAATGATGGTGGGGTGATAGCCCCTGTCGAAAAGGTGTATAAACTGGACTGTAACTCCCATGCAATGCATGTGTGTCACCAGCTTGAGAGAAATTAAAATGTGGACACAACCTAATTCATTTGTCTCTTTTCTTAGAACAAAATGTTTTTGGATTGATGCTGGCTAGGATATAAAGGGTTTTGAATGCAAAAAAAAAAAAATTTTTTTTTTCACTTGATCCTGGAAGCAATAGGGAACCACTGGTGTTTATTGAGTAGAGGAATGACATAACTTGACCTGTGCTTTACAAAAATCATTTCAGCAGCTTAATGGAGAATGGATTGAAATGGGGAGAGACTTGAGGCTGGCAGACCTGCCTGCAGGCTCTTGAAGTAATTCTGGTGTGATGTAAGGAGGGCCTGCACCAGAGTGGAGGCAGTCAGAAGAGAGAAGGGTAGCATATCTGAGAGATACTGCGCAGGTGAAATCGACTAGCCTTGGCAACAAATTGGATATGGGGGAATGAGAAAGAGTGAGTAGTCCACAGTGATTCCTAGGTTGAGAGCCTCAGAGGACAGTATTACCTTCTACAGTAATAGTTACAGTTAAGGGGTGGGGGAGAGTTTAGGAAAAAAGATAATGAGTTCTGTTTTGGACATATCCAGTTGAGATGTCTGAAAAGCAGTTGGAGATGGGAGATTAGAGATTCACAGAGAGTTTGGGGGCAGGAAAGGTAGATTTGAGAATTATCAGTAGATGACAATTAAATCCATGGGAGCTGATAAGATTACTAAGTAGTATAGAGGGAGAAGAGAGGAGCATTCAGGCCAGACCTCTCTGAGGGCCCCCTATAATTAGACGGTGTAATCTGGAAGGGGATCTAACAAAGGAGGCTGAGAAGGAACTGTCAGATAGATAGAATAAGAACCAGGTGAGAGTGGTGCCCCACAAACCTAGAGAGAGGAAAGGATCAAGGTGGGGAAAGTGATCAGCAGTGTCAAAGGCTGCAGAGAAATCAGTGAGAATGAGGACTGAGAAAAGGCTATTGGGTCTGGCAAGGGGACCAGACCGTCTTTGATGATATTGTTTAATTCCCCCTTCTCCTTCTTACTTCCCTATTTGTCATATTCTGCTATGTACTTATACAGTTATCATAGGGCCTCCTATAGCCTTCAGGGTGACACTTGTTTTCAGGTCCTTAGAGATCTGAGGGCTCCATGTGTCTGAAGATATGTGATATTGGAAAAATTTGAGTTTTTTAAAATGGACCTAAGTTTCAGGAGGGAGTTTGGAGTCATTAAAAGAACTTTGTTCTTTTTGGAAGGCTCCCCAGTCTCCTGTCCTCCTTCCTGTACAGTTCTGGCTTCAGATCATTGCCTGTTGTCAGTGTCTAGGCATGTGTTATAGGTTTTCTGTCCATCATACTCTGGATGACTAGTTGGTAAACTGATTATCATGCTACAGGTGACGTCAGGAAAACCACTTTGAATCCTGCCTCTGACACGATCTGGTCATGTACCCATCAGCCAGGGATTTCCCAATCCCTCTTTTTTTGGGGTGGGTGGGGGGCAGTCAGGGTTAAGTGACTTGCCCAGGATCACACAGCTAGTAAGTGTTGGAGTACCACCCAGCTACCCCTCCCAATCCCTCTTAATTCTAATACCTGCCGTCCCTTGAATATCTCCAATTTGTCCTGTCTGTGCCTTGTTTGTAATTCATTTTTTGTGTGTTGCTTCCTCCTATTAGTTACTAAGCTTCTTGAAAGCATGATTTTTCACTTTCATTTCTATCCCCAGCTCTTAGCACATCTTAATAAATATTTGTTGACTAACTGATTTAGCTGGATAAAGTGCTAGTCTTGGAATCAGGAAGACCTGAGTTCAAATCCAGTCTCAGACACTTACTAGATGACTGGGCAAATCATATTACCTTTTGACTGACTCCCTTTTTTCTTCAGTGTTGTTGTGAAGATCAAGTAAGATAATATTTGTAAAGCACTTGGCACAGTGCCTGGCACACAGTAGGTACTTAATAAATGCTTCTTTCCTTCTTTAGCTATAAAATACGAATAATGCTTGTAGTGCCCAGATGGGGCTGTAGTGAGGCTCAAATTAGATTGTACATGCAAAGTATTAGATAAATATCTGCTCTTATTATTAAAATGGAGCCCTCACTTCCCCTCAAGGTTTCCATCTCAATTTGAGCAGCCATTTCCGTCCTTTTGGTGAGAATCAACTTCAGAATCACTACCTTGCTTCTTCCCTCTTTTGAAGAATGAAATGATCATTGTCTGTTTTTTGGCAGAGATAAAGCTTCTGGTAGGTGCCTAGATCATTGAAGTTCCCTCCTTACTGATATCAGGCCCTCTCGTCAAGCTTGTGATCTGTTTCTAAAGCTCATCCATTTCCTTTCATGTCCAGGTTGTTTGTGGTATAATCCTTTGACTATATGGCCTCTGTTTCTTTCTCCACAGATCTTTACTCAAATATTCTCCACTGTGCTGACCTTCTCTGGTTTCTTAATCTCCTCAGATAGATATATATATTTTCTTAAGCTAGAGTGCTGTATTCCCTTCCTCCTTCCTCCACCTGACCCTCTCTCTCCCTTTTACCCAGCCCTATTCATTTGAAGCAAGTTTTTTCTTCCACAGATATATTCCAGGAATGTAGCCTATCCTGGCAAATCTTAGTGAAACCAAAAAGGTTCAATTTGCTTCCTTGCACTGGGATTTCTAGTTCACCTTGCTAGTTACCACCCATTCTTTGTGCATTTGTTTATCGTGTAGCCAGCAGGTCATAGTTTCACTGCTGACTCCCTTCTTCAATTTTGTCTCTTGTGAGTTTCTGTTTCTATTGCAATTCTTCCTATAATGTGTCTACTCTCTATGGCAGAAGTTCTTGACTTGGGGTCCAAGAACTTGTTTTTAAAATTTTTAATATTTTATTTTTTCCAATAAATGTAAAAATAATTTTAACCTTTATTTTTTATAATTTTGAAATTCAAATTCTCTCCTACCATCCCTCTCCTTCCCCCTCTTTGAGAAGGCAAGCAATTTGATGAACACTGTACATGTGCCATCATGCAAAACAGATTTCCATATTAGTTGTGTTGTGAAAGAAAACATAGAACAAAAAACCCCCAAGAAAAATAAAGTAAAAAACCCCAGCATGCTTTGATATGAAAATTCCATTAGTTCTTTCTCTGGAGTGTAGCGGCAAGCACCCCAATATCCCCAGGGTAGCTGCCAATATAGGTTCTTAGATCTGCTTTTCAAAAGGAAAGCAACTCAAAATGGGTTAACAAGCTTACTTTAATCAAACATGTATCACCTAGTTCAGAGGTAAAGGTCAGCACCCCGAACTTCAGAGTTACAGAACTTACAGATCAAATTGACAGGCTTCCAAACTGTCCAACCATTACATCAATACCAAATCACAGTTACCAGAGAGGGAAGCATCAACATCTGGGTTTTCAAAGCCGGGGGGCTCTCAACAACGGCTTCCCAGAGTCTCATCTGGTCAAATCACACAACACTTCTCAAAGTGAGCCCCAAAGCAAAGCCTCTCCTCAGGGCTTATATAGCCTCTTGGCTCAGAGAATGTAACAACCTTCTGGACCCACTGCCCAATCACAAAGTATCAAGGTGTGGGCTTTCCTGAAAAACAAGCCTCCCACCACAGGCTCCAGGTGCACTTAAGCTAGGGGCAGGGAAGATCTTTAAATCTGCATTTCCATTACATTCGGCCCCAAGATCTTTCATGCCCATAGCATACACAATTTACATTTGAATTAGCACTAAACATCTCTTAGGTCACATTTTCCAGGTACATAAGAAAATCACAATATAATCTCAAAATACAATAGTCCAAGTCTTCCACTCATGGGGCAAATGTTAACTCAGTCCACTAATCAGTAAAATCAAAAAATAGTAACTCTTAAGTTAACTCAATCAGTTACATCAGTTTTCAAAGTACAAGTCTTCCACTCATGGGGCAAAGTCTTGATTAGCTCAATTAGTCTCTTATCTGTAACAATATCTCAAAGTACAACCAGTACCTTATTCAGTAAAGTCTTACTAAGGATGCCCATAGCATAGACAATTTACATTTCAGTTAGCACTAACCATCTCTTAAGTCATATTTTCAAGGTACATTTAAAGTTACCAAAGTGGCCACTGGGCCTTAAACAAAGTACATTGCATTTTCACATCAATTCGCAAAATACAAAGTATATATCATATAAAGATCTCTTGGGAGGAGGGGGGTGTCCTTCACACAACACTGCTCCAGCCCCTGCTTCCAAGTCCAGAGAGGGAGCTGGGCAACAAAACCAAAGTGGGGTCCTTGGGGTCCATGGCACTTCACCCCACCCACCATAGTCACAAGTCCATCCTCCCCCTGGGTCCCAAACTGTGGGATGCAACAAGGAAACACATTCAGTGCCCCTGCTTTGCCTCACAGTCCTTATCTTGTCCTGTGGCTGAACTCCAAACTCCCGGGTTCCTTCTCCTCCAGCAGAAGGCAGCAGCTCCAGGCTTCTCCACAGGTCTCCATGCAGGCAGTTCACCATTCCTGCTCTCAGCTTAGTGAAGTCAGCATGCAGGCCGTTCCTCTCTCCTGCTCCATGGCTCCACAGAATCACAGCTACCACAACTGGGAAACAAACAATTATCCCAGCCCCCATACTTTCCTTTTACTCAGCAGATCCCATCCCTCGTCGCCATTTTGTAGCGGCAAGCACCCCAATATCCCCAGGGTGGCTGCCAATATAGGTTCTTAGATCTGCTTTTCAAAAGGAAAGCAACTCAAAATGGGTTAACAAGCTTACTTTAATCAAACATGTATTACCTAGTTCAGGGGTAAAGGTCAGCACCCCGAACTTCAGAGTTACAGAACTTACAGATCAAACAGACAGGCTTCCAAACTGTCCTACCATTATATCAATACCAAATCACAGTTACCAGAGAGGGAAGCATCAACTTCTGGGTTTTCAAAGCCAGGTGGGGCTGGGGGGTGGGGGGGTTGACTCAACAACGGCTTCCCAGAGTCTCATCTGGTCAAATCACAAAATACTTCTCAAAGTGAGCCCCAAAACAAAGCCTCTCATCAGAGTTTATATAGCCTTCTCCTGGCTCAAAGATTGTAACAACCTCCTTGACCCACTGCCCAATCACAAAGTATCAAGGTGTGGGCTTTCCTGAAAAACAAGCCTCCCACCACAGGCTCCAGGTGCACTTATGCTAGGGGCAGGGAAGATCTTTAAATCTGCATTTCCATTACATGGAGGTAGATAGTATTTTTAATCATAAGTCCTTTGAAATTGTCTTGGATCATTGTATTGCTGGGAATAACTAAGTCATTCACACCTCATCATTCTACACTATTGCTGTTACTGTGTATAATGTTCTCTTGGTTCTGCTTACTACACTTTGCATCAGTTCATGTAAGTCTTTCCATGTTTTTCTGAGAGCATCCTGTTCATCATTTCTTAAAGCACAATAGTATTCCATCACAATTATATATCACAACTTGTTCAGCCATTCTCCAATTGATGGGTGTCCCCTTGATTTCCAAATCTTTGCCACCACAAAAAGAGCAATTATAAATATTTTTGTACAAATGCATCCTTTCCCTTTCTTTTCTTTCTTTTTAATTTCTGGGATATAAAACTAGTAGCTATAACTGGGTCAAAGGGCATGCACAGTTTTATAGCCCTTAGGGTATAGTTTCAAATTGCTCTCCAGAATGGTTGGATTGTTTCACAACTACCAACAGTATATTAGTGTCTCAATTTTCCCACATCCCCTTCATCATGTGTCATTTTCCTTTTTCTGTCATATTAGCCAATCTGATAGAAGTGAGGTGGTACCTCAGAGCTATTTTAATTTTCATTTCTCTAATCAATAATGATTGGAAGCATTTTATATGACTTTAATTTTATATGATTTTAA
This sequence comes from Gymnobelideus leadbeateri, assembly GCA_011680675.1. Taxonomy (NCBI): domain Eukaryota; kingdom Metazoa; phylum Chordata; class Mammalia; order Diprotodontia; family Petauridae; genus Gymnobelideus; species Gymnobelideus leadbeateri. The sequence continues at coordinate 440,169 of WOXC01008093.1, forward strand.
TTTTTATTCCATATTACAATCCTTTATACATTTTAAAATGATATTTTATTTTTCCCAATAGCATGTGAAAACAATTTTTAACATTCATTTAAAAATTTTTTGAGTTCTAAATTTTCTTCTTCTCTCCCTTCCTCCCTGCAACTGCAAGTAATTTGATATAGGTTATATATGTGTAATCATGCAAAACAAATGTCCATATTAGTCATGTTGTGAAAGAAAACACAGGCCAAAAAAAACCCAAACCCACAGAAAAATAAAGAAAGTGAAAAATAGTATGCTTTGATCTGTATTCAGACTTGGTCAGCTCTTTTTCTGGAGGTGGATAGGGATTTTCATCATGAATCCTTTGGAATTGTCTTGGATCATTGTATCACTGAGGACAGCTGACATTTACAGTTGATCATCTTAAAATATTGCTATTACTGTGCATCATGTTCTCCTGATTCTGCTCATTTCACCTTGCATCAGTTCATGGACATCTTTCCAGGTTTTTCTGAGAACATCTTGCTTATCATTTCTTATAGCATAATAGTATTCCATTGCAATCATATAGCACAACTTGTTCAGTCATTCCTCAATTGATGAATACCCCCTTAATTTCCACTTCTTTGCCACCACAAATAGAGCTGCTATTGATGTTGCTGGGTCAAAGAGTATGCACAGTTTTGTAGCCCTTTAATTTGCATTTCTCTAATCAATAGTGATTTAGCACATTTTTTCATATGAGGATAGATAGCTTTGATTTCTTCATCTGGAAACTGACTGTTAATATCCTTTGACCGTTATTAATTGAGGAATGACTTATATTCTTACACATTTGACTCAGTCCTCTATATATTTGAGAGATGAAGCCTTTATCAGAGATATTCACTATTAAATTATTCCCCAACTTTCTACTTACCTTCTAATCTCAGCTTCATTGGTTTTGTTTGTGTAAAACCTTTTAAATTTAATATAATCACAATTAACTATTTTACATCTTGTAATGCTCTCTATCTCTACTTTGGTCATAAATTCTTTTCTTTATCTGTAGATCTGACAGGTAAACTTTTCCATGTTCCCCTGATTTGCCCATAGCATTACCCTTTATGTCTAAAGCATGTACTCATTTTTATAAGAACTTGTTCTTCAAAATATTATGATGGCTATATTTCAATATAATAATAATAGCTAGCATTTATAATGTCTTACTGTTTGGAAAGCACATGTTACCTCATTTGTTCCTACCTCACCTTAAAACAACCCTGTGAGGTAGGAACTATTCATATCTCATTTTACAGATGAGGAAACTGAGGCTGAGAAAGGTAGTGACTTGCCTTGGATCACACAGCTAGTTAATGTTTGAAGTACCATTTGAGCTCAGGTAAGTCTAGCACCATGTGGGTGCCCCTAATGTATTTGGTTTCCTTTGTAATCCTATGCGTTCTATTTTGTGCACTTAATCTTATTCTGAGAAGTGGCCCAGAGGCTTCACCATGATGTTCAAGGGGGCCAGTACGGGAAATGAATTCTTTCTCTTTGGTATCCAGCTTGGAAGATATGTCAGCAGTTTTCTCACTGTCTTCCTATACTCCTTTCCCTTTCACTTTCAGTCTTTTTGAGTTGACTGCTTCCATTTTCCAAGTCTTTGCAACTTGGCTTCTAACACCATCACTTTACTGAACCTGCTTTCTCAGAGGTTAGCTAGTCATCTTTTAACTTATGAATCTGGTGACCTTTTCTCAGTTTTCTTACTTACTCCTTGACCCTTCCATAGCTTTTTTTTCCCTTTTGGAGGGCAATTGGGGTTAAGTGACTTGCCCAAAGTCACACTGCTAGTAAGTATGTCAAGTGTCGGAGGCCCGATTTGAAATTCAGGTCCTCTTGACTCCAAGGCCCTTCCATAGCTTTTGACACTATCATCCTTCTTCTGGACTCTTCCTTCTTCCTTGAGTACCACGACACTACTCTATTGTTCTCTGAAGAGATAGATTGCCTATTCTAACTAGATAAGGAAAAACTCTGAGAGGTTTCCAGAAAAGAACAAATTAGCTACTATTAGTATCCTATGATCAAATGAATTTATGTTCTCTTTCTTGTTCAATTTTTCTTTCTTATTCCAAAGATACATGTAAACCCTTCTGAATGGGGCACTGTATTTCTGATTGTTCCTCATGAATTTTACCTTGTTTCTCACTTATAAACTGCACCTTTCCTCTCCTGACCCTCTCTGGAAAATAGGTCTAATTCAATTCAACAGATAGCTACTCTGTAGAAGACAGTGTGCCAAGAGCTAGAAATACAAAGACAGAAAACAAACAGTCCTAGCCTCCAAGAAGATTATATTCTACTAAGAGATGCAATATATAAATAATCAAAATACAAAATAGCTTGGAGTGGGAAAGAGCATTAACAAGTTAATTAAGTTAGGGTCAGTTTACAGTGGAGCTGAAAGAAAAATTATCATTCTGAAGGAGCGGGAGTGGGGAGACTTAGAAGAAAACACTGAGATGGGAGATGGAATGTTGAGTTCAGGAATAATCAAGTTTGACTGAGACACTGAGTAAAGGGAGAGAAATGTGAAATAAGAATAGAAAGGTACTGTGGGATAATGTGGAAGACTCTTAATGCCATATTGAGAAGTCTGAATTTTATGCTAGTAAAAATAAACAGCCATTTATGGCTTTAGAGCAGGGCAGTGACCTGATCAGACCAGTATTTGGGGAATATTAATTTGGAAATTGTGCAAGAGGATCAGAGGTGGAAAAAGCTTTGGGCAGGGAGGCCAGTTAGGTGGTTAATGCAATAGTCTAGATGAGAGGCAGTGAGGATATGAATTAGGGTTGGAGGGATAGACTGGACATAGATATCTTGGTGGTTGTGTCCAGTACTTCAGTAAAAAAGCTGCCGATGTTTGATGAACTAGTTAATTAGTTGGGCAGTGTAGACTATTGCGAACTACTCTGAAGGCAGTGGTAGTATACTGACCTACAGACTACTCAGGGGTATGCTGGTACTGGATCCTACCACTAGAGCTGGTACCTGTGGCCCCCAGGTTCAATATAGATCCAGGAGTAAGATGGAGAATATATCCTAAAATTACTAAAATAGGAAAACTTCACCTCTCTGTTTTGGAGCCCCATCTTTTATGGTGAGGTCCACTTCCAAATCTCAGTGACCTTTTTGATCATGGCCTCATGGAAGAAATGGAAAAGAGTAATGGACTAGAAACTTTTTAAGAACAAAGAGAAACACTTCCATCAGGTTGGCAAGGATGACTTAAAAAGAAAGTGACCAGTGTTGGAGGGGCTTGTAGCGGCAAGCACCCCAATATCCCCAGGGTGACTGCCAACACAGGTTCTTAGATCTGCTTTTCAAAAGGAAAGCAACTCAAAATGGGTTAACAAGCTTACTTTAATCAAACAAACATACATTACCCAGTTCAGGGGAAAAAGGTCAGCACCCCGAACTTCAGAGTTACAGAACTTACAGATCAAACAGACAGGCTTCCAAACTGTCCAACCATTATCAATACCAAATCACAGTTACCAGAGAGGGAAGCATCAACATCTGGGTTTTCAAAGCCGGGGGGCTCTCAACAACGGCTTCCCAGAGCCTCATCTGGTCAAATCACACAACACTTCTCAAAGGGAGCCCCAAAGCAAAGCCTCTCCTCAGAGCTTATATAGCCTTCTCTTGGCTCAGAGAATGTAACAACCTCCTTGACCCACTGCCCAATCACAAAGTATCAAGGTGTGGGCTTTCCTGAAAAACAAGCCTCCCACCACAGGCTCTAGGTGCACTTAAGCTAGGGGCAGGGAAGATCTTTAAATCTGCATTTCCATTACAGGGCTGTGGGAAAACAGACACATTAATGCACTGTTGTGAAGCTGAGAATTGGTGCAGTCATTCTGGAGAGCAATTTGAAACTATACCCTCAAAGGTTACTAAACTGAACATACCTTTTGACTCAACTTACTACCACTAGTTGTTGTAGTTGTGTCTAACTCTTCCTGATCCCATTTGGGGTTTTCTTGGCAAAGATATTGGAGTGGTTTGCCATTTTCTTCTTTACAGATGAAGAAACTAAGATAAACTGGGTTAAGTGACTTGCCCAGGGTCACATAGTAAGTGTCTGAATCTGGATTTGAACTCGGGAAAATGAGTCTTCCTGACTCTGGACCAGGCACTCTATCCACTATGGCGCCACCTAGCTGCCTGACCATTACTAAATGTATACCCTAAAGGTATCAGTGAAAGAGAAAAGAGACCCATATGTGCAAAAACATTTATAGCAGCCCTTTTTATGGTGGCAAAGAACTAGAAACTAAGATGAGTATCTATCTTTGTACTATGCCAGAGCAGTCTTTCAATGTATTTGTCATGTATTATCTTTTTTATTATGGTTATCATGGGATTTTAGAACTGTGAAGGAACTTCAGCAATCATTTGGAAACAGCTAAACAAATACAAAATAATTAGCAACTATAACCCATACTGTCAAAGGGTCATCTAGCCTTTGCTTAAAAATGTCTAATAATAGGAGAACCCACTGTTTCCAGAGGCAACTGATTCCATTTTTGGACAGCTCTAATCATTAGGAAATTTTTCCTTACATCAGTCCTAAAATCACCTCTTTCATCCACTTTCATCAACTGCTCCTGGTTCTGCCTTCTAGGACTAAACAAAACAAGCTTAATGCTTCTTCCCCATGGCAGCTCTTGAAATACTCAGACAGTAATCACATCCCCTCAGTCCTCTCTTCTCAGGCTAAACATCCCCAACTTCTTCAACCAATCCTCTAAGAACATGAAATGAAAACCTTTCCCATCCTGATTGCTCAGACTGGACTCCCTTCAGTCTGTCAATGTCCTTAATAAAATATGATGTCCTAAAATGAACCACCTACTTCAGCTGTTGAACTTGCTGTCCATTAAAACTTAGATTTTTGTTTTAGACCAATCTCTGCTTAGCCATGCCATTCCTATCTTGTGAAAATGATTTTTTGGAAACCATATATATGACTTTACGTTTATCGTTTATCGCTACTATTTTTCACTTTGTTGGACTTGGCCCAAAATTCCAGGCTGTCAAAATCACTTTGAATCCTGACTCTGTTATACAATCAATAAATATTTGTTAAACACCTACTATGTACTAAACGCTGGGGATACAAAAAGAGGCAAAAGACAATCCCTGTCTTTTGTGTAGTGTGTTAGTTATCCCTCTCAGCTTTGTCATCTGCAGATTTCAGCATGTTATCTTTAGTTTTATCCAACATTGACAGCAATGTTAAATAGCTCAGGTCCAGGAACAGATCTCTGGAGCAATCTACTGGAGACCTCCTTCCCAGATGATATGGGATCATTAATGACTACTCTTTGGCTCCGGCCATTTGACCAGATCTAAATGTCTCAAATTAGTTCTAAATGCCCCAAACTATAGCTGTCTTTCCATATGACTTTTCAGCAAGACAAGAGGCTGTTGGATGTTTTGGTAAAGTATAGATAGACCCACCTATAGCATTCCTCCTAGCTACTAGTTTAGTAACCTTGTAAAAAAAAAAAAAGAAATAAAATTAATGCCATATTGACTTTGTTATTGCTTCCTTTTTGAATTATTCACTGACTTAAATATTCTGTTCTGGAATTTTGTCAGTGATTGAAATCAAGCTCATGAAATTTATAGATCTTAGTCTCTTTGATTTTTCAATATCAGGTCAATGTTACCCTTCTCCATTTCTGGGTATTGTTTATACTCTTTGCTATCTTTTAAAGATCACTGGCAGGGCTTCAACAGTAACATCATCATTTCCTTCTATGCCCAAAGTTGGGGTTCATCTGGGCCTGGTGACCTCACTTTAACTCTATCTCCTAACTTATCTTGGCTATCACTTCCCTATTAGCCATTCTCCTCAGCAGTAGAAATAAAAATAAAATAAAAGTTGGGAAAGCTCATTATACTACAAGCTTGAATCTACCTGGTGCCACTATGTCTTTTGTACTCTCTGCCCTTTGACTGGGAGGCAGGGCTGTGAGCTCTTAAACAGCAGGGCTGTTTAAGCAGAGGCCTCAACACAGTCTTTCCATTTGCCACCAACTTTTCATCTTGCCTTCTCCTCCCACCCTTTTTCAGTTTCATTTTGCTGGATGTCTTCCCCTGTTAGATTGCAAACTCCTGGAGGGAAAGGACTGTCTTTTTATTTGTGTCCCAGCACTTAGCATAGTACCTGCATGTGGTAGGTACTAAATAAATGTTTATTGACTGACAATACATGACTCTGTCTTCTCTCAATGGACCCTAAGTATGGTCCTATCCACTCTGATCAATGGTAATATAAATCCTTTGATCTCGAGTCTCCCCAACTACCTTTTCTTGTCTTCAGTTTGGTTCATCAGCCTCTGCTCATTCTGAGTTTTTGTACTCCTGACATTCTTACAAGACTGAGACTGCTTTTGGGCCCTTCCTCTGTTTCATTGCTTCTGTCTTCTGTGTCTCTAAAAATCTGTTGTTGAGTAAATTCCCTATATGTCTACATATACATTTTTAGATAATTTTTCTTTTCTTCCACACCAGAATTGTTTCACTTTGTTCCTGCAAAATTAGATTCCTTAGGGCTTCTCATACTTCCTGGACTTTCTCCTGTAGATTTTTAGTATATAGGATCCTACCTATCCCTTCTTGAACTCTTTAAAACCTGACCTCCCCTTAGGAGCAGCTAGGTAGTGCAGTGGCCCTGGAGTCAGGAGGACTTGAGTTCAAATTTAGCCTCAGACACTTAACACTTACTAGCCGTGTGACCTTGGGCAAGTCACTTAACCCCAATTGCCCTGCCCTCCCCCCTCCAAAGAAGCAAAAAACCAAAAAAAAACATGACCTCTCCAAATTCATGGTACCTTTCAGACTGTTACTAGATTTTCTCTCCTCTTCTTGATTGTTTATGGTAATTTTTTTTTCTTTTGATCTGTAAGTGTTGGATTTTTACTATGATGTTCTTGGGGGTTTTCATTTTAAGGTTTCCTTCAGGAGATGACCAGTGGATTCTTTCTCTTTTCACTTTGCCCTCTGGTTCTAAGAGATCTGGACAGTTTTCATTTATGATTTCCTGAAATTTATCCAAACTTTGTTTTTTTCTTACAATTTTAAAATTTCTCTTAATTTCTTATTTTTTCTCTTTGACCTCTTTTCCAACCATTAGTTCTTTTTTTAATGATACACACCTTACCTTTTCTTTAACTTTTTCAGGCTTTTGGAGTCACTTTAACATTTCTTATTATCTCACAGAGTTGTGATTTCTTTTTCTTTTTGTCCCATTCTGATTTTCAGAGAGTTCAGTTCTTGGGCTAGAATTACCACTATTTGTTATAGGATATGAATTCTCTTGGCTGTTGTTTCCTCCCTAGCTATTCTACTTTGTAGCTCTTGTTTCGTTTCTTCCCAAATGCTCTTGTAGTCTTTATGGGGAAGATTTTTTTTTTTCTTTGAACTAATACTTGGGCTCTTTCAGGTTTGCCCCTTGGTTTTTTCTTAGTTCATTTCTTCATTGTATTTGGCTTTTTCTTCTGTTTACTCTTATCTCCAGCTTCATTTTCTGGACTGGGGGATTGTGCTTGGTTCAAACTCTATTCACACATACCCTTGGATGGTATGGGCAGACCTGTTTGATCCTGAGTGTGGTGGCCAAGACTATGCTCTGCTTTTTACAGGAACTGTCTGGTCTTGTTTCTTTCTGTGGTTCAGACCTAGGCTGTTTGGTGCCAGACTGGGCATGGGCTACTTGGATGCTGGGCTGTATTTCCTACTGCAGCCAGGGCTCTGGGTTCACCCTATGCTGGGCACAGCTCTGACCCTGTCTCCTGTCGTGGACTCAGATTGCTTTACTCTTCATCTTCCGCGTTCTGTGGTTTGTGTCCCCTCAGAGTTTCTATAGAAGTGTGGCAGTGTTTTTGTGCAGCACTGGATGGAGGAGTTTATAGTTGAATCCTTCTTGCTTTATTTATCATCGTTCTCCCTGGTCTGTTTTTACAACTTTTATACTGGGGTTGTCTAAGTGTGATCTGGGCTCCTCTAAGTCCTAATGTGCCCTCTTCCCACAATCTCCCCTCTTCTTCTTTATTACAAATTCTAAGATGGAGTGGCAATTTCTTCTCCAGGTTCCCATCATTTTCCACTAAAACTTCTGCCTTCAGACCTTATATAACATGCTGTTTGTGCCTCTCTGATAAATTTAGAATATAATACTATGCATTAGAGTTACCTGTGTTTATATCTTATTCTCCTGTTAGACTGTTAACTTCATGATGCCAAGAATTGTGCCTTATCTAAATTTCTATTTTCTCCAGCATCCAGCACAGTTGTCTGCACCTGGTTCATAATGAATAAGTATGCCTAATGAATAAACCAATCAATATATCCATTCCTTCCTCTCCTTCCTCATGGTTCCCACCGCAGTCTAGACTAGCTCCCTTGTTCTCTTCTACTAGCTTCCTCCCTGGCCTTCCTGCCTCCATTCTCTCCTTTTTTCCAAAGTCAGATTTCTTGTTCAGTTGTTCACATGTCCAACTCTTGCTGATCCTGTGGACCACAGCACACCAATGCTGTCACCATGAGGTTTTCTTGGCAAGGATACTGGAGTGGTTTGTCATTTCCTTTTTCAGAAAGCCAGATTAAACTTTTGTAAATCAGCAGTTTCTTAATAAATAAGGTCACTTCCCCTCTCAAAAACTTTTATTTATTTATTTTTGCCTTCTTTTTTTCCTTTCTTTTTGAGAGCAATTGGAGTTAAGTGACTTGCCCAAAGTCACACAGCTAGTAAGTATGTTAAGTGTCTGAGGCCGTATTTGAACTCAGGTCCTCCTGACTTCAGGGCCAGTGCTCTATTCACTGTGCCACCTAGCCATCCCTCAAGAACTTTTAAGGACTCCCTGTTTTCTAACAGTATAAAATCTAAGCTCTTCTATTTGGTGAGGGTAAAAATAGCACAATGGATTTTGTGTCAGGAAATCTGGATTTAGATCCTGGCTCTGTCACTTAATTACCCATTTGACCTTGGGCAAATCATATTTCCTGGGCCTCAGTTTCCCCAGATGCAAAATGAGAAGAATGATTGTAGAGAGGTTGAAGGGAGAGCAAAGGCTGTATTGCTGCTTGACAAAACAGAACAAAAAGTCACAGTGCCTCAGAATTCTCTGGCCAACACAGCAATCACTGTTTTGCATAAAACAGAAATGTTTTTCTGGAGTGAGGGTAAAAGTTTCCTTAGAAGAAATGACAAGAAATTACAAGCTGGATGATTTTAGAAAAACCTGGGAAGACTTACATGAACTGATAATGAAGTGAAGTGAGCAGAATCAGGAGAACATTGTACATTGCAACAGCAATATTGTACCAAGAAAAATTGTAAATGACTTAGCTATTTCTCAGCAGTACAATGATCAAATACAATCCCAAAGGACTCATGATGAAAAATGCTATTCTCCTCCAGAAAAAAGAATTGATGTTGTCTGAATACAGACTGAGGCATATTATTTTCCTTCCTTCTTTCTTTCTTTCCTTCCTTCCTTCCTTCCTTCCTTCCTTCCTTCCTTCCTTCCTTCCTTCCTTCCTTTCTTCCTTCCTTCCTTCCTTCCTTCCTTCTTTCTTCTTTCTTTCTTTCCTTCCTGCTTGAGTCTTCTTGCAAAAAATGACTAATATGGAACTGCTTTAAGTGATTGCATATGTATAACCTATATTGGATTCCTTACTGTCTCAGGGATGGGGGAGGGGAGAGAAGAAGGGATAGAATTTGGAACTCAAAACTAAAAAAAATGTTAAAAATTGTTTTACATGTAACTGGGGAGGAGGAAATTAATTATTAATTTAGAAAATAATAATGGAGAGAAGTGAGGGGAATTTGGAAGAGAAGCAGTTAACAGAGGAGTTCAAAGCATTGTCCTAATGGTAGCCTGGACCTCTCTACCTTCTTGTTTAGCTCTGCTGACTAGTTTCATCTCCATTGACTGAGAAGTGGGATGAAAGTTTCACAACAGTTACTGCTTGAAGAAAGCTGTGTCTTCTCTGCCTAAGAGAGCTTTATTAATCACACTATTTCTGGGGGAAAACCAAGAACCAAGGTGACTGAAAATTGTCAGCAGGGACAACTAGAGCAGAGATTAGCACCTGGCAAAGAACAGCCTAGAGCAGAGCCTGGAGGGGTGCCCGTCCACCAGGGAGCAGTGTAAGCACACCAGTAGGAAAAGATGGCGGCTTTGGTGTGTCAAAGGCATGAATTTCCTTTTTAGGAATATGTTCCTTGGTCCTGCATTCCCTCTGTGTGTGTGTGTGTGTGTGTGTGTGTGTGTGTGTGTGTGTGTGTGTGTAGCCCTTTTGTGGAGATGTAGTCCGGTCTGGCAGTGGATATAGTCACAGCCATTGAAGACCCAGCAAAGAAAGCTCTTGCCACCAGAGTCCTTGGCACTTTCAGATGGCTCAACATCAGGAAGTGATATTTTTTTGTAAGTGGAAATAACATTAAAGATGCATCAACATCTGTTTTGCTGCTGTATTCTTTTTTTAAAAAAAACAAACAAACAAGTTTTGGCCCGGTTTATTAAAGTATACTTCTATACAGTTTACTTTTCACTGGTCTGTTCTGGCATGCTTCTAATGATATCAGAATCACCTGGATCAATGATAGCCAGTATACATACTCTGTAGTACTTCCCACATGCTGTACCCAATTCAGTGTTATTGCCACTGTAGTGATGTACTCCAGTTTTGGCCAACATAGCGTAATATTTGATCTCTGATTTCCTCAAGGCTGGGCAGTTGTTGGCTAAGATGACCAATTTGGCTTTGCCTTGTCTGATCATTTTCAGGGTCTGTTTGTAGCCTAGCATGTATTTGCCGCTTTTCATGACCAGCTGGAGCCTCGAGTTGATGGACTCCAGCGACTTTTTTGTCTTCTTTGCGGCCACCATCTTCCTGCCTGTGGTGTGGGAGGACCCTCAGCCAGAGATCTGCTGCCAAGATGGCCGGGAAGCGAGAAAGGCTTTGCTGCTGTATTCTAAGGACCATGGGGCTTTTCTGGATAAAACCTTCCATATGTGTTGTTTCTACCATTAAAATGTGAGCTTAACATGAGGGAATATCTTATTTTTCTATTTGTATCCCATGTATTTAGCCCAGTGCTTTACACCTAGTCAAGCACTTAATAAATCCTTCCCTTCCTTTGTTTAGGTGCCCTGCATTCCCCAGTGTGGTCATATATTCCCCATGTATGAATACTCCACATGTAATTCCTGTGAAAGCCCACTCTTTTTCTGAATTGCATGTGTGTATGTATGTGTGTGTGTGTACATATGTATGTATTTGTGGGAGAGTGATCTCATGGTGGAAGGGGACAATGTTTTATCACTTTATTTTCTATTTAATACCTTTGTTATTAACTGTGTCATCTGGCTGACTGATAAAAAGTGAAGTATGCTAGTAGGGGCTTGTGAGCAAAGATTTAGCAAGGATCCTGACCTCCAAAATACTTAGAACTTGGTGTAGCTAAATGAGGGTTCTAGGGTGGAGTGGCCCCCATGGACTATTATGGTTAGGCTACCAACTTTTAAGGTAAATACTTTGTAAATCTAAATGATCTATAGACATTCAGAGGTTCATAGGATTTAAAGTTGGAAGGGATCTTACAGGACATTAAGTCTAGTACCCTTCAAATGGGAAAAAGTCCCCTGAAACAGAAGGAACTTATGCCAAGGAAATAAAGGCAGGATGGGAAAACACTGTTTAGAGATAAGAGAACCAAATTAAAATCCAGGCTCTGCCAACGATGTGCTAGATGACCTCGGGCAAGTCCCTTTCCCTCTTTGGGTCTCAATTTCCCCATCTGTAGCATGAGAAATTTGGGCTTGATGATCTCCAAGGCCCCTGCCATGGTCTTGAGTGTGGGTAGTCTTGGGCTTGGGATATATGGCATTGTCATATATATGGCATTGTCATCAGGATAATTGACATTCAAACAACACTTTTAGATTTGCAAAGCACTTTATAATAAAATTCTTATTAGATCCTCAGAACCAATCTGGGAGGTAGGTGTTGTTATTATCCCCATTTTACAGATGAGGAAACTGAGGCAAATAGAGGTTAAAAGACTTGTCCAGGGTCACACAGCTAGGAAGTATCTGAGGCAGGCTTTGAACTCAGGTCTTCGTGACTTCAAGCTACCTGCTGTATCACCTGTGAAGGAAGACACCAAACCATGTTCTGTCTGTTAGTAGAGACACTGTTTCTGAGTTCTTCCTTTGGAGTAAACCTAGGCAGAGGCTTTCCAGTCCAGTCCTTTGTCTTGGGTCTCTCCCTTTTCTCCCCCAACCCCCAAGTCTCAGCCTGGAAGGGTCTGGTCAGGAAGAGGTCTATCCTGCCTGCTCTGCTCCTCCTCCATGAGGAAGGACAGGCACTTGATGCCTGCTGGAGAGAGCTGGGAAAGAGGGCAGGAGTCAATAGGGGAGGAGGGATTTCCTGTTGTAGGGACCCAGTTCCTCATGGAAAAATCTTGAGCTGCCCCCATAGCTGCCAGCCTTCTGAGAAGTCCATGGGATGGGATGAGACAAGATGGGGGTCTCAGCTCCCCTAGAAGTTTGGAGCAGAGATGGGGCAGATGTGAAAGGCTACAAAGACTTCCATTCTGACTCCCAGATTTCCTGGGGTCTTAGATCTTTTCCACGTAGTTTCCAGGGAAAAGGCCCTCCTGGCCATGCAAGCGACCTTTCCACCAGCCTGATGGATCTGCAAAGGAGAAAAAGAGACAAAGGTCAGAGTGAACCCCTAGCCGGCTTTTTAGTCCCGCCTTTTGAGCAGATGCCTCATGACTATTTGTGTGCATGTGTCTTTTCTGACTCATCTTCTGATAAGCTGTGTGACTTTGGTCAAGTCTCTTTCCCTCTCTATGCCTCAGTTTCCTTTTCTGTAAAATGAGAGGGTTGAAGTAGGTGGGAAGGAAAGGAAGATTTTATTAAGCACTTACTGTGTGCCAGACATTGTATATCATCTGATCTCCACAGCAACCCTGTGAGATGGGTGCAGTTGAGGAAACTGAGACAGACAGAGGTTAAGTGACTTGTCCAGGGGCACACATTAATAAGTATCTGAGGCTAGAATTGTACACAGGTCTTCCTGACTCCAGGCCCAGGGATCTGTCTGCTGGGCCATGGAGCAGAAGTAGATGGTCTCTAAGGCTCCTCCCAGTTCTAAAATTCCTGGAGGCTACTATTACTTATCTGTGAGTCTGCCCCCTGAGAAACATTAGCATGGAGACAAGAGCCCCTTTATGGTTCTGAAGGGATGGATGCCCACCTAGAGACCCCACCAGTCCCCACCAGTGCCTACATACCCTCCAGTAGGATCTCGATGACCTCATTGACGTTGAAACTCAACTCATCCACATCCTGGCCCACATATTGATAAAGGGCACGGCAACGTGGACCTGGAATTCGGGGCTGAGGCTTGGGCCGTCCCACACCTGGCAGAGGCCTCTGCCCAATGCTTCGCTTTCGCTGCATCCTGTGGGGGCACAGATGCCAGGCTGCTTGTGGGAGGCAGCAAGATAGGGGAGGGACTCCTGTGGCACCTCATCCCACCAAGAAGTCCTACAGTTTATCCATGGGACCATGAGGGAGTCAGCAAGGGGATGTTTTTCCTGAAGTGTTGCCTGAGGCTACCCTGTCCCTCTGATCCCTCCCTTTTTCCACTCCAGAAGTCCCTAGGAATAGAGTAGGGGGTATGTTTAAATGTTTTGGGAGTGACCCTGGACCCTACCCGGCCATCCCCTCATCAGGCACATTGAGGAACTCCATGTTTTGCTCAGATGGTGGTCGTTTGTGGGGTCTTCGGCTGCTCCCACTACTCCCCAGTGCTGTGGCTGGAGGTCCCCGCTGTGACCGTGGGCTACCCCCCATCGACATCTGCTCCAGGGGCGAGGGGCCACCACGGGCCATGTGGGGTGCCCTATGCTGAGTTGGCCCTGCAAAAAGAGAAGGTGGAAGGGGCAAGGAAAAGGAATGGGAGAGTGGGAAACTACAGGGTCATTGGATATGTTCAGCAGGACTACAAGGCACAAAACAGATTTAGGGGCCATTCAACACCATGGGAACCTGAGCCGGCTCCTGAAGGCTTGGATAAGAGGAAAGAAACCCAAGACAGAGTTAGAAAGCATGAGTCACGTCATTCCCGAAGAGGACCAATAACATCAAGAGGGCGAGGTCTTGACTTTGGAGTGAATTGGATTTAATGTTGACTTGAAGGTGAATTATTATTTCTGTCATTGGCAAAGGAGAGAATGGAAATGATGTTGAAAGGTTCAGAAGTGTGGAGTAGGGGAGAAGAGAATGCTCCCAGCAGATGGCCTCTGCTTCCTTGGCCCATATCACTGCCTTCCTTAGAGGTGCAGCTTAGGGGCCAGCTCTTCCAAGGAGGCTTTTTCATAGCTCCCTACTTGTTGGTGTGGCAAGTCCCCTGACCTCTTCAGGTGTGAAGTCCCTCATCTATGTTAAGAATATTCACAGTACCTATCAGGAGTGGTGAACCTGGATCTCGTGGCCATATGTGGCCTTCTAGGTCCTTAAGTGCATCCCTTTGACTGAATCCAAACTTTGCAGATTCAAAGGGCTGTACTCGAGGACCTAGAGGGCCACATGTGAACTTGAGGCTGCAAGTTCCCCACCCCTGGCCTAGATTACAGGAATGTTGGGAAGAAAAATTGGTGAAGTTTTCCTTTGTAAACCTTTAGCTGCTCTAGAAACAGGAGATGATGGTTGTTTTGTTTTATTTTTCAGTCTAAATCTGTGATCTCATTGGTATGAGAAACTCAGGCACGTTGCACCTTATGGTCTTAGAAAGTTGCCTATTTCACAGAGAAGTTACGTTACTTGTTCAGGGGTTTCACAGTTAGTATGTGGCAGAGGCCCCAGGTCTTCCTGATTCTGAGGCCAGCCCTCTCTACTAGGCCATGCTGACTGGTTATTACTATTATTGGTGTAGTAAAGAAGGGGGCTCAAACCCTGGCTCCATCTAACACTAGCTGAATGATCTTAGAGAAATCACTTAACACCTGTAATCCTCGGTTTCCTCATCTAGAAAATAGGGGCAGTAATATTTGTGCTACCTAGCTCACGAGGTTGTCTGTGGTGAGGGAAGCATTCTGGAAGTCTTTGAGTACAACAGAAATGGGAACTGTTATTCTTATCTCTCCTGGACCTGATCCACAAGGTCAAAATTAGAAGAAAGTATTTATTTGTGTGAGAGAAGGCAGCCCAATGTGGTGCCAAAAGCCCTGTCCTTGGAGTCTGGGGCCCTGTGTTCAAGTCCTGGCTCTGGCATTTACAAGGTGACCTTAGGTAGGTCTCACTAGGGTTAGTCAACTCTTTGAGCCTCTCTTTTCTCAGCTGTAAAATGAGGGCTCTAGACTTACAGTGTGTTGGCCAGACCGTGGGATTTGTGTCAAATTCAGCTCTCTATGTGACGGTGGATCACCACCAGTCCTTGAGTTTCCATTCCCCATTTGTAGCATAATGGGGTTACGCTCAGTGTTCTCTAAGGTTCAGCCCTATTCTGAGATTCTCCTAATCTCTGAAGACAGAGTGATGGGAGAGGGGGAATAATTGGGTCAGCAGCAGCAGGACAGATCCTGGGGGGAGGGTGGGGCTGTGCCAGAGAGAAGGATGCCTAGCAAGGAGGGGGCTGAGGCCTATGTAGCTCAGATGATGCCCTGCCAAGGCCAGGCCAGGGAAAGCCACAGGTCCTCACCTCTGGAGGGAGCTGGGGCTGCTCGGGCTGGTGCTGGCCTCCTCCTCTGGCCCTGTGGAGGGCCTTTCTTTGTTGGCTCTGCAAGGTAAAAGGGTACAGTTCAACAAAGTGGCCCGGGATGCTCTGTTCCCTCACCCTGACCTGCCTGTGAGAAAGTGGCAGCTGAGGAGGCTTATCCTTGTTGGGGGGGTCTCCTCTTGGCCCCCTCCCTCTTCCCCCAGGTGCTGCACATCCCCTGCCCTCTATGTCCCTCTGCCTCTGTGCTCTGTTTGGCCCAGCCTCGCCTCACTTCCCCCAGATACTCACTGGAGTTCTTAGGAAGCCCATCGCTGATGCTGACCATCAGGGTCTTGCCACTGGCTTTGAGCATGGCCACCTCTCCTGGACCTCGGGAGAAAGTGATGGTCCGGGATCCTCCTCCACCCCAGCCTTCCTTCTTCACCCGGAACTGTAGTCTGACAGAGGGATGAGGGAGTCAGGAAGAGAGGCCCAGGTAACCCCTGTCCGGTCCTGCTCCACTCTTCCCATCCCCTTTGCTGTGCTCCTTGCCACCTTCAGAGACCCAAGAGGTGGGGAGGGGAAGGGGGGAGAGGATAGGCTTTAAGTGCCTACTGTGCACCATGCACAAAGCCTAGCACTTTGCACTGTTCTCTCATTTGATCCTTGAAACAATCTTGGGGAGTAGGTGTTATCATCCCCATCTTACAGTTGAAGAAACAAGAAACAAACAGAAGTTAAGTGACTTGCCCAGGGTCACACAGGTAGGTGTTAAGTCTCTGAGGCTAGATTTGAAATCAGGTCTTCCTGTTTCCAGGCCCAGTGCTTTATCCCTGTACCATCTAGCTGCCTTGCAGCTTGTAAAAGTCATTTTTCTTAGAAATGACTGTCCTTGTGTCTAATTCGGGGATGGGTAATGATGGCTTATAAAATATGGGCTCAGATAAAGGAAGAAACATTATTGTTATCATTGCCAGGATCATAGATTTATGTTGGAAGGAGGGGGTTAAATGGGAGTGGGGGTTAAACTTGATGGCTTAGAAGTTTAACCCCCACTCCTATTTTGTAGATGAGGAAACTGAGGCAGAAAGGTAGTAAGTGTCTGAGGCAGGATTTGAACCTGGGTCCTCCCAACTCCACATCTGGTGCCCTACCCATTGCACCAAGTCCCAAATATGAAAGGGGATTGGACAGGGTTATCTTTGGTGGTCTAGCATGGGTCCCAGAGACAGCCCCAACTGCCCTCCCCACCCCTCCCTACGTGTCATCGAAGGTCAGGGTCAGGGCGTTGTGAGTGAGCTCTTGGAAACGCTTGCACAGGAGACTGATAAGCTCTGTCTTGAAGACGCTCTCCAGGAAGCTGTCTGCCCCGACCTCATGGAGGATGAAGAAGTCATCCTGCCTGGTGCTGGAGAGGCAGAAAGACAAGGGAGTGAGGGGGGACAGAAGGGCACAGGGCAGGCACTGAGCACTGAGATGGGCACAGAGGATTCCTGTCTTCCTAGTGGCTGGAACTGTGGATTCTTCAGTGTGCTATGGGCAAAGCAGTGCCAGACCGAGTCAGGACCCCCAGATCAGAGTCCAGTTCCAGACCTTCTCAGAGCCTCCTTTTTGCCTTGAGTAGGCCCAGGTCAATAACACCTCCCTCTCTGGGTGGCTATAAGGAAAACCTTAAATGAGAGCTATTGCTATTGTAATTATAATTGTTATTCACAGACTCTAGAAGCTGGAAGGGATGAAGAAGCCCTTCTAGTCCAACCCAGACTTGACCAATAATCCTCTCTGGAAAAGACCTGGCAAATGGTGCAGCCATCTTGCTTGAAGACCTCAATGAGAAGAACTAGCTCTCTCCACTAGGTGGCATTTATCATTAACATTACTACTGCTACTCCTCCTCCTCCTCTTGTGTCTATGTAAACATGAGAGGAGCCTGAGTGAATATTTCCTGGGCCAGGGAATCAATCAATCATCAGTCAACATATACTGAGTGCCTACTGTAAGCCAGGCATTGGAATAGGGGCTAAGAATATGGACAAAAGTGAAACAGTTCCTACCCTCAAAGAGCCCACATTCTATCTGAGAGACAACATGTACAGAGATAGGTCAATACCAAGTAGACAGTGACTGATGGGTGGGGTTTGGATTAATCTCATTAATCTTGGGTGAATGGGTGGGCAGGAAGGGAATA
Organism: Gymnobelideus leadbeateri; assembly: GCA_011680675.1. Taxonomy (NCBI): domain Eukaryota; kingdom Metazoa; phylum Chordata; class Mammalia; order Diprotodontia; family Petauridae; genus Gymnobelideus; species Gymnobelideus leadbeateri. The sequence continues at coordinate 458,116 of WOXC01008093.1, forward strand.
AGCATTTCTATAGGACATACTACATGCATAAGTTTTTATAGGCCACTGTTATGTGCTGAGAATGTGCTAAGTACTTCACAAATATCTGATCTTCACCACAATCATGTAAGGTGGGTGCTATTACTACCTCCTTTTTAAGGCAGACAGCAGTTAAAGTGACTTATACAAGGTCATTCATCTAGTAAGTGTCTGAGGCCAGATTTGAACTCGGGTTTTCCTGACACCAGGCCCAGTGCTCTAACTATTGTGCTGGCTGCTGACTCTAGAGCTCTCTAGTGTTCTCCTCACCTGAAATACATACCCCTGGACTGCAGAAAGACTCCAGGCAGTAGGAAGAAGGTAGGTAAGAGATGTGGGCAAATGAATGGATGGATGGGTCGCTGAATAGCTGAGCTCACCTGAGGGAGACCCCCCGAAGGGCCTGGATTTCTATTTTCTTCTTCAAAACCTCTTGAATCTGTCCCTTCTCTGGACCCTTCTTTACTTTCTCCCGCCCGATCACATACACATACTTAGGGGTCAGAATTAGGTCCCGCTTGATGGGCTGTGGGAAGGAACAGGTATTGCATTGGTGTGGGGATAGGGAGAGGCTACCTGATAGGGGCTACCTGAAAACTGTATGGAGACAATTCAGTAGAAAGAGACCTAAGGAGACCTAGGTGGATGGCCATGGAAAAGTTAGTTTATATCCCTCAACCTCGGTGATCTCATCTGTAAAACAGGGATATTAATACTTAAAGTCTTTGCCTCCCAGGGATGTTGTGGAGGAAAGGCATCTTGTAATTCTTTTAAAAAGTCCTGCACAAATGTGAGTTTTATTATTATTATGGGGACCTCTGGGCCTGGGGGGAGCAGGGCTTAGAAACTCATATGCTCACAGATTTAGAGCTGGAAGGAGCTTCAGAGGCCATTGAGTCAAATACCCTCATCTACAGATAAGGAAACCAAGTTCCATTGAGATCAGGTGACTCCCCCAAAATCAGAGGCCATAAATGATCTGGGATTTGAGCTTAGGCCTTCTGTACTGGGGGACTCTCAGAAGGGGAATTAGAAGGACTACGGGGTGTATAAGTGGGACACTTGAGTCTATATGGATGTTGGGAGCTGAGTAGAGGCCTCTAGCTGGCCCTGGCAGTGGTGTCAGGGACTGCCTGGGTAGCTGTGGGTGTGGAGGGGATTTCGAGGGCCAGCACACAATAAGCCCACATGGATTTGGTGGTGAGCCCTTGTGTTTTGGGGGTGGAAGGCCTGGATCACCAGGGCTCCTTTCACCAGTCTAGTCCTCACCTTGAAGCGCCGGTCATACTTGGTGATGGAGTCTGCAAAGTCTACACGCTCACGCTTGGTCAGAAACTGGCGAAGCTCAGGCCTTGACTCCAGCCCCAGGTAGTCGCCCACAAAGTTTCTGTTGATGCTGTTCCTTCTCCTTTCCTTCTTATTTAACAGGATGTTGGAGGCTATGGGGGGCCAGGATACAGGATCTCAAGGCTTGGGGCCCACAGGCCTTGGGGCCCTCAATTCCCCATCCAGTGAGCGTCTGTTCATGTCTGTCCTCATTTCCCCCATGGCTCACCTTCCTCCCGCATCTGCTCATATCTTCTCACGGCCACATGGCGCCTCCAGGCTTTCTGGATGGTGCGGGCAAAGCCATCAAACTTGCGTTCTCTCATTTCTTCTAGGAGGAAGAGCTTGGGGGAGAGAGAGGTCAAGGGCCTGAGGGATAGGCTAGCAGCAGCCCCAACCCCGACTTTCTCACCCACTCAGCAAGGGCCCAAGGTTGCCTCTATCCACCAGGCAGGGGGTCCAAGCTGGGATCCCCTACTTTCTACTTTGAACCATCCCATTCCTCCATAACCCAAACACAGCCACCCTCCCCTTTCTTCCCCTCCCTGGCCTGCTGTACCCTTTATTTAATCCCCCACTTGATTAAATGAGATGGCATATAAAAGTACTTTGCGAATTTTAAAGGTGTCTCTGTGGCTTAGTTGGCTAAAGTGACTGTCTAGTAAATAGGAGATCCTGGGCAGACAGGTGGCACAGTGGGCAGAGTGCTGGCCTGGAGTCAGGAAGACCTGAGTTCAAATCCGGCCTCAGATACTCACTAGCTGTGTGACCCTGGGCAAGTCACGTAACCCTGATTGCCTCAGTTTCTTCCTCTGTAAAATGAACTGAATGAGGAAATGCCAAACCACTCCAGAAAACCCCAGAGTCGAACACGACTGAAATGACCGAACAACAACAAATGTCCGTTACGACTATCACATTTAAGCCACACACATGGGCCCTATCCACGCTCTGTGTCTGTGCACAGAGACTCAAAGTCACATATAATTGATTACACATGTGAGTTGTGTGGCAGGTGATATGTGTGCCTGCACACGGGTTACAAGGGCTCACATGTTCATTAGACTGTGAACTTCTCTCAGGCAGGGAGTTCCTGGCACATAGTAGGCCCTTTCTGAGTGTTTATTGACTGACTGACATGGATCACACATATCACACTGTTCACACACAACAGTCACTCATAAGTTGCACCCTCTATGGCCCAGGCATTGGGCTGGAGGGCTGAGACGTCCTTACAGTGCTCACACACTTACCGACTCTGGGTTCTTGATGAAGACCTTGGAGCGGCCCATTTGGTACTGGTCCGGGTCCATGTTGACAGATCGGAGCAGGTGCTGCACTCCCTGACGTTCGTCACCGTGCCAACGTGGCCACGTCTCTGGAGTCAGGATGGCATACCTGGTGGTGTGGGCGTGAGGGAAGGGCTGGCCATCGGGCCTGAGGGGTGGCCCCAGCCTCACCCTATTCCCTACCCCCATTCCATCTGAGGCATGCCCATCTTTGTACCAGGAGGAGGGGCATGGGGCCTGGGGGCTTGAGGGCCTAGGACATCCACCGTGTAATGAATTAATGAATGAAAAAACATTTATGAAGATGTCCCTGTGGGCTAAACACTGGGAATGAGAGTCAGGGCCAGCGCCTCACCTCTGTAGGAACTTGGAGAAAACACGGCGGTATGCAAAGCCAGCACGGCGGACGCGGATGTTTTCCTTCAGACCCAGATACTCCACCTGATGTTTCACCCTGGGGTCCATCCAGGGTCAGGGAAAGTCAGTACATGGAATGGCTCAGCTTGGGGGGAGCAGGGCCATGGGGAAATGGTCAGAGGACCAGTGAGGGGGTGGGAGATCAGTGTAAGGAGCCTGGTCACTGATGCAGGGAGTTAAGGAAATGAGGAGGTCAGTGCACCCCAGGGTATTGTGGATCAAGAAGATGATGGTGATCCTGGCTGGGGCAGGTGGTATGGTGGGTTACTCACCTGCTTTCCTCCCAGTCATGGGGCCTCTTGGTCTCATTGGGTTTAATGCATCGGATGTAGTGGGGTGTGCACTTCTTCAAAGTGTCCACCAGGTCATTGGCCTGCCTCTGAAAGGACAGAGATAGAGGTGAGAGACTGGACCAAGGGCCTACTTCATACCTTCCCTCCATGGCCCCCACATCACATGATACAGCCCTAGAAGATAGAGAGGGAAAGAGATAAAGATATGGCGTGTTTTCTTCCTCCGCTAGACTCTAAGCTTCCTGAGGGCAGGGACTGTCTTTCTTTCTGCTTGTATTTAGAATCTGAGCATTTAGCACAGTATCTGATGCATAGAAAACACTTGACTTGACATGGGAGAGCTGCAGAGACAGTGTCAGACATATAGGGACATGGGGGAGAGACAGAGACATGGCAGAGAGACAGAGATACAAAGAGGAGGTGTGAGGAAGTGCCCTCCCTGTCTTCTATATGCAGAAAGCCCTTCCCAGGGACAGAGGAGACAAGTTCCCACTGAATACCAGTGCCTAGCCCTGGCCCCGTCTCACAGAGACCTCACTGAGCCAGTACAAACAGAGACAGAGCCCATCAGATGGGCTGAAGTCACACAGGGAAGGAGATATATCCCCATGGAGTTTATGAAGGGGAAAGCTTGAGGTTCAGTAATAGGGAGGAGCAAAGACATTGCTTTCCAGGCATTAGCTCTGGTTACACAGAAGATGAACCTTCACTTGGTACCTTTCTGCCTTGGTGTTAACCCCTGTGCATGACTGTTTGGCCAGCCTTAAATTCAGAGATGCTGGAGTTGTGGGGGGGTTGGGGAGGGAGAGGACAGTCAAGCTCAGGAGCATAGGCCCCCAGATTAGGCCGGGGATGAAGTCTTCCTAGGCAGAAGCATCTGGGGTAGTGATGACATTACAAAGCCAGGGGTAGACACACCTGGGACATCTCAGTTGTCTTGTGGAACCAGCATGGGGGAATGACAGAATCTTGGGTTGGAAGAGACCTCAGGGCCGTCTACTGCAAGCTCTGAGCAAGAATTCCTTTGCTAACCCCTAATGAGAGGTGATCTGTATGACTCATTCCTCTTTCAGGTAACTCTCCTTGTCGGGGGGGATTCTTTCCTTCCATCATGCCCAAATCTACGTCTTTATAATGTCTTCTCAATTACTCTTCATTCTTCTCTTGAGGCCCAGGCTAGTAGCCAAATGGCTCAGTGGATAGAGTGTCCAGGCCTGGAGTCAGGAGGACCTGAGTTCAAATGCAGCCTCAGACACTAAATGGTTGTGTGACCCTGGGTAGGTCACCTAACCTGTTTGTCTCAGTTTTATTGACTGTAAAATGGGGATAGCTAACAGTAGTACCCCCTTCCTGGGGTGGTTGTAAAGATTGAAGGAGATATTTGTAAAGCTGTAGTAGCACTTACATGCTTATTCCCTTCCCCTTCCCTAGTCCCCCATTCCTGGGAAGGCACTTTGAATGCCTGGAGATAGTTTGCTTTCCATACCTTCCCTCCAAGTCCTCTTTGCTAACTAAGCATCCTCAGGTCTCCCAGTCAGTCCTGGTGACATGTGACTCAAGGCCCCTCCCACCCCCCTGCCCTCTTCTTCTCCCCTCGACCTTCCTAGAAGGAGTTATGAGCTGGCTCTGACACGTGCTACCTGTAGGCAAATGACAAATGGCATTAGCTGGTCACCCCTTACTGTCTCTGGGCCTCAGTTTCCCCATCTGTAAACCGGGGGTAAAAATGACCTGTAATACCTACCATTCTGGGCTGTTATTAGGAGGAGGTCATGCTTGTCATGAACTTGAACTTTGCAAACATGAAAGGATTTTATGAATGTTTGTTGTTACTATTACCATTATTAGTGAATGTGAGTTACCAGGGCTACTATTATCTGGGATGACTGGAGCTGGTGTCTTTGGTTAGGAGGAGTAACTCCAGCCATGGCTGGTGGGAGATCGTGGCCAACATGAGAGAAAGTTGGATTTGTGGAAAGGAAGATAGAGACATTGGGTCAGGGCCTGGATGACACACACAGGCCAGGGGGAGCCCTGGGCTCTCACCTTGATCTTGGAACCTGCAGTGCTGGGCCGGCCCTTCTTCTCCGAGTCCAACCTCTCCGGGAAGAGCATTTGAATGAAGGCACTGTGGGGGCACACTCAAGTGGGCTTGGGACAGTGTGCAAGTCTATTCCCTCCCAGCTCCTGGACCTCCTGCTTCCAAGGGTTCCCACTCTGCCCCTGACTCATTTGTGTAACCCTGGGTAAATCCTCTACCTGCTCTGGGCTTAGGTTTTTTCCTCTGGTAAGCATGTGGGTTGAGTGAGATGATTTCTAAGCCTTATTTGAATTTTGAGTTTCTATGAATGTAAGGATCTTTCCCTAACTCCCTGTCTTTTCCTGACTTTCCCCATCCCACCTGTCTTTCAGCCTGTTCTGGTTCCCTGTCCCTGTTCCCCTCCCTACTACTTCCAGGGCCTCAGCCTTTTCCCAGTTCCTTGGCCTTGCCCGCCACCCTGCCCTGATCTCAGTCTTCAGCCTGTCCCAGCTCCCTGCCCGCCCCCTTGGTCCTCCCAGCTTCTACTCACTGTTCACTGCTCTGCATAAGCTCGATGAGGTCTGAGAAGAGGACATCTCGGTTTCGTTCACAGAAACCACTGACATCATAGGAGACCTGAGCAAGGAAGAGGCAGGGAGGCCCTGAGTAAGGAGGGGAGCCCTGGTGCAGGTGCAGTTGGGGCTTAGGGGATGCTGGGATCCTAGAGAAGGAGGAAGGCAGTAGGAAAGGCTTGGAGACCTCTCCATTCCCAGAACATGAGGACTTTCCAGTGGAGAGATAGGTCCCTGAGGTCTAGGGGGCACCTTGACACGGCCCCAGGGCTGGGAGTGTACATAGTATCCATAGGCCAGAAAGATCTTTATCCCCCCATCTCTCTAGCCCTCTACAATTTACAAAGCTGTTCCCTCACAGCCCAATGAGAGAAGTGATGGGGCAATTCCTGTTTCCGCTATTTTATAGAAGAGGAAGTTAAGACCCAGACCAGACAGAGGAAGTCATTAGGCCAGGGTTACTATAGCTGGGGAGTGTCTACCTGGCTTTCTGACTCTGAGTCCAACCTTTGATCAAACCAGTCTCTCTCAAAATAATAGAACACACTTACATAGAACCACAGAGAGCACTTTCCTCATGTGGCCCTCGGAGATCCTTAGTGGCAGCTCTGCCCATTTTATAGATGAGCAGACTGAGATCCAGATGGAATTGACTTGCCTCAGGTCACATAGGCTTAAATTGGGGTCCTCTCTGACTCCAAATCAAACTGATCTTCCCACTGTACCCTACTGGGGATGGCAGGCCAGAGGGTACAGGTGGTGGTTGGGCAGGGGCAGTGGGATGAAGGGCATAATATCCAAATAAATTTGATTTATCCAATATTTATTAAGCATTTCCTAAGGAGGAAGAGGCAGTATCATGATACAGTGACAGGGACCTAGTTTTGGAGCCAAGAATCCTACATCTCACACTGATATAGGACTGTAATGCGGATGGGAATTTGAAGATTTTCCCTGCCCCTTAATAGACCTAGGGGGGAGTTTGAAGACCTCCCCTGCTTTGAAAGTAAACTCTGTCCCCTAATAGGCTGAATGTAATCATATGGAGCCTGTGATGGAGGAAATTTGCTGAAGAGTACAGCAGAGCCCACAGGAAGCTGGTCAGAGCCAGAGAAAGGATGGGAGAGAAAGGAGGTTCAGGCAAGAAGATAGAGAGGTTTGTGAGTAAATATTAGTCTTGTATTGGTTTGTGGGAAGGCTGAAGGATGCTGTGGCTCTCAGTGTTATTATGGCTTCTGAATATCTTTGGTACTATGATGGAATCAGCTTACTGGTTTTGGGATTTGGTTTTCTGGTGTCTAAATAAATGCTTCAGTTCTATCCTCTATCTGGAGAGTTTGGTATATTTTGTGATTGAATGTCATGCTATACTTATAGTCACGGTCTTTATTGTGATTATGGGTGGTATAAATGTTGCATTGGTGCAGCACTGGAGGCAGTTGTCTGAGACAGTTGCAGAGAAGGTGACAATTTGTATAGGGAGAAGAAGGGCTTCCATCAGTGACATCACATCCCCATCCTTAGTCTTGATTTTGTATGGTGAGTAATAATGGTTAGAAAGAAAAATGCTTTCAAGGACCAACTCTTACACCTTCTGGCTGGCTGGGGGGTCCCCGGGTAGGTCTCTCAGTGCTCTGGGCAACTCTCAACCAATCAATCAGTCCATCAACCATTTATTAAGCAGAGCAGGGGCTGCCCTGATTTGGTCAAGGGAATTTCTGAATCCATGAGTCTCCTTAGATCAAGAAATTCTCTAGTTGAGTGCCTATGCCCAAGTACAAAGTACTGTGCTAGGCACTGGGGGGGCCATAGACAAAGCAATGAAATAGTCCTATTCTAAAGGGCTTACTTTGAACTGGAAATGGGGAGGGGTGGGTGGGGCAGCTCAGGTAGGGAGGATGGTTCACTGGTAGAGGCAGGGGGAGTCCCAGGGATGATGAGGGTTGGGGCTAGACTGTACCTTCCCTGCATAGTGGTGGATGATGAAGCCTGAGTTCCAACTGTTGAAGTGCTCATGGCATCCCACGGCCCCCTGTAGCTTCTGTAGCAGGGTCTGGTCAGCCCCATCGCCTGTGGCATGCATCGTGGCACACACATCGTCTAGTACACTCATGATGCCCGGAGGATTCTGGGGCCAGAGAAAAGACTGAGACCTGGGCATGGCACCAAACATCTCCCCAGCCCATGGTCAGCCTTTGGTGTGGTCATCCCAAAGACCAGGGTGTGATGAGCTATTTAGAATTGGAAGGAGCCTTAGAAGCCATCTAATCCAAAGCCCTTATTTTTGGGAAAGGAAACTAAGGCCCAGAGAGAGTGACTTGTCCTAGGTCACACAGATGATGGCAGCATTGGGATTTGAGCCCAGTTCTCCAAATCTAGCATACTCCCCACCATACCACACTCCCTGTTCTAACTCCTGCCCAAATCCCGGGATCTAAACCAGGGACTTTTAGATCTTCATTGAATTAGGTTGTATGAGATCTTTGTCCATTCCAGCACTGACCACTGACCTCCCTTGTGATCACTGACTGCTCTGTGATCACTGGTGGCTTTGTCCTTGACCAAGACTGCTTGGCTGGGAGTCACAATGGACATGGGAACAAGCCATACTCCAAGCTCCCCCTTCCTGGCAGCGTACATCCATAGTGTTGTTTGGGAAGAAATGCCCCTCCTCCAAACTAGCCCTTTCTCATAGGCTCTTTGCCCAGCCTGCCCTGCCCCCCACTCACATAACTCAGACCCTGGGCTCACCAGCTTGTTCTCGATGAGGTCACATACAACCTTGTTATTGAAGTACTGGATGGGGCTCCATTTGATGCCTTCTTGAACATATTCCTCCTAGGGAAGGATGTGTATGTGTGTGTGTGTGTGGGGATGAGACAATGAGTAGTGAGTAAATAAGGGAGAGTTAAAGGATGACAGAAGCCAGAGGCGCCCCCCCCCCCCATTCTAGGCAAAGAGCCCAGGCTCCTTTGACCTACTCTGACCACTGTCTCCTTCCCTCCATCCCAGGGAGCACCTGGGGCTCTGACAGGGGAGCTTTCATCTTATTCTGCCCAGATTCAGGTCTCTCTCTACCTGGCTTCACAACCACCAGCCACTGCAAGTACCTCCCCCACTCCTTCCCAGAATTTTTTTATGTAGAGTCTCCTCCCTCCTTCCCCCCACTAGAATGTAAGCTCCTCGAGGGCAGGGATTGCCTTACCTTCTTGTATCATGGGGCTAAATATTGTGCCTGGCATATACAGTAAGCCCTTAATAAATGCTCTGTCTGTATTTTACCCAAGGAAAGTCAGAGCTGAATAGGGGAGCCTGGGTGTCTGTGTCCAGAGTTGGGGTTGGAGGTCCAGGTCAAGCCTGGAAGGACTTTGGAACCCCTTGGAGGGTGCACTGAGAGAAATCATGTGCCCCAGTATTACTGTCCAGGAAGAGCACTGTCCCACTGAAATCTGGCTGCTTCCTGCTGCCCGCCCCTCACATAGGCCATCTGTGCCTGGAGTGTTGCCTTCCTCACCTTTGCTTCTAGGAAATCCTAGCTTCCTTCCAGGCCCAGCCCGAGAGCCACATCCTGTCCAAGGCCTTTACAGACCTCCTAACTGTGAGTACTCCCCAGCAATTTTATATTCACTTATATGGACTGTGATCTTTCTACAGGATACCTCTGACTGTGCTACTGCCTCCCCTCAAAAAATCCTGGTGGCTTCCCATGGCTTCCAGGATCAACTGTAAAATCCTTTATTGGGCTTTTAAAGACCTTCATGACCTGCCTCCTCCCCATACTTTGTAAATCTTCTGGTATTACTACCCTCCTCCCACCCTTTGTTGTTATTCAGTCATGTACAACTCTCCATGACCCCATTTGGGGTTTCTTGGCAAAGATACAGGAGTGGTTTCTCCAGCTCATTTTATAGATGAGGAAACTGAGGCAAATGGGGTTGTGACTTGCCCAAGGTCACACAGCTAGTAAGCTTCTGAGGCCAAATTTGAACTCAGAAAGATGAGTCTTCCTGACTCCAGGTCCTGTACTCTACCCACTGTGCCATCTAGGTGTCCCTAGGTGCACCCACCCCCACCCTCACCCCCACTCTGTGATCAGTGACTCCTGCCTCCTTGCTGTTCATAACTTGTACCAACAAGACTAATTGATTTCTTGCCTGGGCATTTTCACTGGGCTGTTCCCCATACCTTCCTTCTAGCCCAGCTCAACTCCCACCTTCTACAGGAAGCCTTTCCCAATCCCCCTTAATTCCGGTGTCTTCTTTAACTTTATTATGCTTATCTCTGACTCCTGGTGTCTCTTGTTTATTCATACATGGCTGTTTGCCTGTCGTCTCCCCGATTAGACAGTGAGCTCCCTGAGAGCAGGGACTGTCTCCTGCCTTTCTTAGCATTCCCAGTGCATGACATGGTGCCTGGCACATAGTAGGTGCCTTAGAAATGTTTGCCTGACCTCCGAGCTCTTCTAACATAACATTGCTGCCTTTGAACCAAAATGTAAGGCTGTTACTTTCGTTTCACTTAGATTTCATCTCTTGAGCTCTGGCCCTCAGAAGGCTCGGTTCTGGGAACTGATTCGAGAAATGTCAATTGACACAGGAACAGAACAGCCCCTGTGTCCTCCTGTCTTTTCCTCTCCCCCTCGTGTCTGGGCACTCACCTGTTCAGCCTTCAGCGTCAGTTCGATGAAAATCTGCTGTAATTTCTCATTCACAAAGTTGATGCAGAACTGCTCAAAGCCATTTCTCTGGGGGCAGGAAGGGGACACTGATGCCATCACCATTCCCTGCTTTCAGCCCATCTCTCCCTACCCCGCCCCCATTCCTAATAGGGGTGGCACTGAGGGCAGTGGATGAATCTCTGGCTCTTTGAGGATGGGAAGCAGGGGGGCTACAAGGCAAGGATGGGGCCAGACTGGGGAACAAGGGACACTGAGGCCCAGGCTTGGCTCTCCCCATCTGCCAGGTTGTCTGGTACCTGGAATATCTCAAAGCCGTAGATATCGAGGACTCCAATGCTGTATTCTTCTTGTGGCTTCTGCATGGCACGGTTTATGGCCTAGGAAGGGAAGGGGGCAGAGCCTGGGCTGTCAGGAGGCAGCAGGGCTGCCCAGGACCCAGCCTCAGTCATCAAAACAGAGCAGTGACGGCCCAAGGCACTGCAGCCTAATTCCACTTACCCTCTTTCTATAACCTTTTTTTTTTTTCGTAATTAAAAAAATTCATTTTACACTTAAATGCAAAGCAAGAAAAGAAAAAAAAGGGTGGTTAGGTGGTGCAGTGAATCTCTAGAGCACTGGCCTGAGTCAGGAGCACCTGAGTTAAAATCCAGCCTCAGACACTTAACACTTACTAGCTATATGACCTTGGGCAAGTCACTTAACCCCAAGTGCCCCACCTTCCCCCCTCCAAAAAAAAAAAAGCAAAAAAACTCCAAAACCATTTCCACATACACAGCAGAACATAGGAGAGGATTCAATATAAAGCAATAAATTTCCATTTCCAGAAAACCTATATAATAAATACTATATGTTGTTTTCAATACTACCCAGCTTTTCTTTGGCTCCTGGGTTTTCTTTCCTGCTGTGCACTTTTTACTGTATTTTCTTTCCCCCACCCCCCCACCCCCATCTATACTCTCTTGGAGGGTGGGGAAGAATCAGAGGAGAGAAAAGCAGCTATGTTGTGTGGAGGGCAGAAAACTAGGTTTAGAGTCAGGAAAATCTGATTTTGCTGAGCCTCAGTTTCCTTTTCTGTAAATGGGGGTAATAATAGCACCTCCCTCACATGGGTGAAGACAGGATGAAGTGAAATGATATATGCAAACTTAAAAGTGCTATATAAATATTCATTACTATTATTATTCATATTATTGATAATAACAAAGCTTAAGGTGTGGGGATGGGAGAGGTTTGAGATCTCAGAATTAGGATGATAGTCTAATAGGAATAGGGGGTTGGCAGAAAGTAGGTTTTAAGAGAGAAGGAATGAGATAAGAAAGATCATTGATTGACTCACAGAATGTCAGAGCTTAGAGGGAGCCCAGAGACCATCTACTAATTTTTGTTTATTTGTTTTTTAAATAAAATTTTGTTTTTTCCCAGTTACATTTATTTTTTTTTGGAGGGGGAAAGGTAGGGCAGTTGGGGTTAAGTGACTTGCCCAAGGTCACACGGCTAGTCTGTGTGTGTGTGTGTGTGTGTGTGTGTCTGTCTGTCTGTCTGTCTGTCTGTCTGTCTGTCTGTATGTGTGTGTTAAGTGTCTTAGGCCAGATTTGCACTCAGGTCCTCCTGACTCCAGGGCTGGTGCTCTATTCACTGTGCCACCTAGCCACCCCCCACCAGTTACATTTTTAACATCCATTAAAAATGTTTTTTTTGAGTTTCAAATTTTCTCTCTCTTTCCCTCACCTCCCACCTGCCTGAGATGGTAAACAATTTAGTAGGTTATACAACCATCTGCCAATTTTACAGATGAGGAAACTGAGGCAGGGGGTAGAGTAGCTTGTCCTGTGTTCGGGTTTCCATATTTTCCCTGACATTCTCTCATCCTCCCTTTATCCAGAGACCATGGGGATAAGTGGTCAAAGGATATGAATAAATAGTATCAAAAGAAGAATCATAAACTATTAATAATCATATTAAAGAATACTTCCAGTCAACAATAATAAGAGAAATGCAGCATATAATAAGAGCTAATACTTATGAAGCCACTTGCAAGGCTTTTTACATATTTTACATTCTCTCATTTACATTGTATTTTACATAATCTCATTTGATCCTCACAACAAACCAGTGAAGCAGGTGCAGTTATTATCCCCATTTTATAGATGAGGAAATGGAGTTTAAGTGACTTGTCCTCTTATGGCTAGGAAGTGTGAGGTTGTCCTGACTCCAACTCGAGAATTTTTATCTACCATTATCACCTAACCCCAAGGTTCCTTTTGCCTTCTGTACCCTGCAAATTGGCAAAGATGACAAAATATGGGAATAGTCAATGTGGGAGGTGTTGTGGGAATATAGACGCCCTGATGCATTGTTGGTGGAGCTGTGAATTCATAAAACCATTTTGGAAGGCAATCTGGAATTATGCAAATAAAATAACTAAAATGTCTATACCCTTCTGACCCAGAGATTTCACTACTAGGTCCAAAGGGCCCATTGACAAGAAGCAAGTCTCCATGTGCCCCCAAATATTTATAGCAGCACTTTTGGATTAGAATTGAAGTAGATGTCCATTGATTGGGGAATGCCTAAATGAGTCAAGGCATGTGGATATAAATGGAATATTACTGTGCTGTAAGAAATGATGTGTGCAATGGTTACAGAGAAACTTGGAAAGATCTATATGAACTGATACAGACAAAGAAGCAGTTGAGAAAGCAGTATCCAAGATGACCACAACAATGCAAATGAAAAAAAAAAACTACAGAAAACCAACAGTGAAAATTGGGAAATTACAAAAAACCAAGCATGACTCAAAGAAGAGTGATGAGAAGACATTCCCACCCCACCCCCTCACAAGAGTGGGTGGCCCCTGGATGTAGGATTTTTTAAAATGCATTGATCAATTATCCTTATTTTTTTCCTTCTATTTTCTCTGTCTTTAAAAAAATATATTTGTCATGTTGAGTGGCTTTCTGGATGAGGGGAGGGAAGGGATACTGGGGGAAATTATGGCGATGTTAAAAAAAAGACAATAAAAGCTTTTTTTTAAAATAGACTGTGTAAAAGTCTCTTATAGACAAGATTTTCACGATTCCTATTGCCTTGCCTGGTAGACATGGGGAGGCTCAGCCTACCCCAAACACTGCCCTCATGAACCTCCTGAAACCACTGGCCCAAGGCTCACCCTTCTTACAATCATGCTTTATATCCCTATAGTTCTTTAAGGTTGCAGAGCCCGTTGGGCACATGACCTCATTTGATCCTCCTGTGGGGCAGAAGCCATCATTCCCATTTTGACTTTCAGTGCTCTGCCCAGGGTCACATAGCTTGTAGATGGCTGTGGTGGTATTCAGTCAATGCCCAGCACTGTCCAGTATGCCAGGCTGCTTCTCATACCCTCCTTCCCTACTCACCACACAAGGGCTTACCTCCACTAGGAAATCAAAGAGCCGGGCGTAGAGCCCTTTAGCTAGGGCATCTCGAGTGTAGGCGGCCTGCTCCACACCCAGGGTCACATTAATGGACTCCGTACGGCCGCCCCATCGGCTGTCCATCTTACGGCTGGTTAGTTTGTCCCGGAGGCGCCCACTGTCAATGCCCAGCAAATAGGCAGGAAAGGCCAGCACTGGGGAAAGACCAGGGCAGGGTCTGAAGTCAAGGCCATGGCTCCCTAGCACCCACAGCCTCACCCCTCTACTCACAGGTCCTGCTGTCCCAAGTCTGTCCCTCAACCTCCCTTTCCCCTGGGTTCCCATGCACACCCCTGAGCACTTACGGTCTGTACTCTCCACTCTGGCATAGTTCCCCTCCTCACAGAAGCTAATGTTCCCCAGGTGCAGGATTCCAGCCACAATCTGTAGGACTAGCTGCTGGACAGTAGGTGGGATTCCAATGACCTGCATAGCATCCTGTGGGCCCACCCCAAGGTGGTCAGTGCCTCTGTTGGGAGCTCCTCTCCCTGCCCACATCCGCCCTCTGCCCCTGTCCCTGCCCCCATCTGTGCCTGCTCCTTCCTCTGCCTCTGCTGCCTGCCCATATCCCATCTTTGCCCTTGCCCTATGAGTCTGCCCAGAGGCTCCTGCCTCTGCCTGTATCTCATCTCCATAGCTGCCTTTGTCTCCACGCCTGGGGCACCCCTCTATCATCCCTGAGTAGCCCCTGCTGTTATCTTGTCCCTGTTACTGCCCTAGCCCCAGCCTTGGGAGCTTCTGAGGAGATGAGCCAATGCCATTTCACTTAGTGGGATGGAGAACGGGATGGCACCAGGGATGTGGAGGAGGAAGAGATAGGGGCATGACTCATACATGCATGAGGCCTGGCCCAGGAAGGGGCATCTCCTTTGGCTTAAGGGTATGGGGCCTTATACCCTGATGTGAATAGAGCGGGTGGCCCTGTTCCAGGCTCAGGCATCTCTCTGTGGGCTCAGCCTAGATGCTGGGATGGAGGGGTTGTGGGGGGTAGGGGGTCACTGGGCCCTTACCAGAGTCTCATGGAAGTCATTGAGGTCATTGGTGCCATCCACCTTATAAGTGTCAGATTGGTTGAGGTAATAATAGTAGTCAGGGGTCATGATGCCCAGGTTCTGCCGCTGCTCCTGGGAGGCACCTTCTAGCAGCTGGGGGCAGGAGAGGGGAAGAAAGAAATGGGTGCAGAGGATAGATAGATGGAGGCAAAGCCCTCAGTGGATCCTGCCCCCCTAAACTAGCCCTCTATGTGCCCACTGCCCTTTACCCATCAATTCTTAGACCTACCCCCCCTCCTCCCCCCCCCCGCCCCAGGCCCAAGTCCCACCCAGTCCTCCACCTGCGGGGTCGCAGTATCAGCCCTAGGTGAATGCATCACCTACCTTCTTGTCTCCCTGATTCTAGGTCTCAGGTTCTTCCCCCAGCCCTTGGCCCTCTGGTTTTTTGCATTGCTAGCTTCTTCCCCTAACTCCCAATTGCCTCTACTGACTGGGTCCCTGCTTCCCCCACTGTCAGCATGCTACCCTCCCTAAACTAGCTTGCACATTTTGCATCCATTTGGAAGGCACGTATAGATGTGCTTGTCTCCTTGATAGTGGGATCTGCTTCACTCATCTTTGCACACAAGAACTGCTCGATAAATGCTGGCTGATACATTGGTCCCCCATGGCATTTTCCAAGTCTTTCTCTGTTTCCAGGGTCCCAGCATCGGCCTCTCTCCCCTTCTCCCCTCACCTGGTAGTAGATGTGGAAGTTTCTCTCATTCTCATTCTGTGAGACCACCCTAGATTTCTCCAGGAGGAAGTTGGAGATCTTCCCACCATCTGGCTCCCCTCCTCGACTGAACTGGATCTCAAAGTACTTGCCCTGGTCCCAGAGAGGCCAGTCAGTGCCTTGCAGGCCTAGTGTTGCTGCACATATATGCATGAGAAGGGATCTCTAGGGATGGGACAGAGCCCATATTTACTGGGGTGCCAGGGCTAGAGTCTTCAATGCTGTTGGGAGCTAGCTAAGCCAGCACCCCAGCTATCCAGGACCTCATTGCCATCCTAGGGCCCAACACAGGATGGTAGACTTCCAGCTGAAGGGATCTTACAGGTCATTTAGCTGGATCCCACCTCATTTTATAGATAAAGAAACACTCAGAGAGGGGAAATATCACACAGCAGACTTGGGATACAAAGCCATGTTCTTTGGCTTCAAAATCAAGCATTCTTTTTGCTTTCTCAAGGAGGAAATAATTCCTAGGCCTAAGTTCAGTACCTTCTGTTCAGGGAGAGGAGAGAGTCTTGAGGGTTGGGTTGGACAGAGCAGGCTTCAGGGAAGTGGGAGGGCTTGGGCTGGGTCTGAGAGTCTGAGTGGACATGGAGAGAGATGGCACCAATGATGAGGGGCTCTGTGGTTGTAGTGTTGGGCTCTTGGACTGAGGCCCACAAAGGGCTGGAGTGGGTTATATGTGGCTGGGCAATAGATATGGGTTGGGTGCTGGGTGCTCCAGGATTCATACTGGGTAGACTCACAAAACGGCTGGAGTTGTTGTTGCGAACGGTCTTGGCATTGCCAAAGGCTTCAAGCAATGGGTTGGACTGAAGGATGATGTCTTTTACATGCTGCAGAGGAGATGAAGCGGGGGAGGGAGACAGGAAGGGTCGTGGTCAAGATCAAGGTCAGTGTCAGAGTAGGTATCAGGGCCCCTGGACTATTTCCCCATAATCCCCAGAACTATCTGCTCTTTAGGCTAAACATCCCCATTCACATGATCTTTGTGGGTCTCCAGTCCTCTCCCTATCCAGATTCATTAGTGGAGTACAGGGGACCATGAAGGTAGCCATCTCCCCCTCCCTTCTACTTACCTGGACCTTCTCTCCCCCTCCAGACACCTTGGATATGTAGCCCATGATGTATTTGGCGGCCACTGTCTTCCCTGCCCCACTTTCTCCACTGTGGGGGGAGAGGAGAGCGATGGGACTCAGCTCTCCCAGAAAAAGGGGTGCTGTGTTCTGCATCCCCCAGCTCCAGGGAATAGGGAGGAGGAGGAGGTGGAAATAGGGGAGGGATGGGGATGGAGATGTTCAGACCTGGGCTCCCAGCACCTGGGTAGGTTAACCAGGGCCTAACAAGACAGGGTCAAGGAAGACAGAAAAGGTGCAGGAGATCCAGGGTAGGCTGGGGGCAGGGAAGGTATGAGGGGACAGGGTGTGAGATTTAACGGTACCTGATAATGACACACTGGTTTTCACTGTCAATGAGCATGTTTCGATACATATTGTCTGTGAGGGCATAGATATGTGGCGGGTTCTCATACTGTGCCTGGGGTTGGGTAGATGAAGGGGAGAAAGTCAGGGCCCCTGTTCAGAGGGGCATCAGGTGGCCAGGGTCCTGAGAGCCCCCTCTCTGCTGTTAGATATCACAACGATTCTGGAGGATGGCTTATGGTGCCAGAAAGAGGGCAGGGTCATGTCTAGAGCTGGAAGAGTCTTGGAGACTCCGAGAAGAACCTGGAGGTCATTTAGTCCAATCCTCTCACTTTACAGAGGAGGAAACCAAGGACCAAGGGAAGCTAGTAGAGTTGGACTTCTTGGGAAGATCAGAGAGGATCTCAGAAATCCTATTAATGTCCAAGGAACCTCAAAGGTCCTGGGGGGCTGGAGACATTTCTGAGCCCCTGGTGGATCTGGAGAATCAGATATGGTGGGGAGGGGGAGTGAGGTGGAGATTGACTGAAGAAGTGAAGAGTATAATTTAGTCTGATTGTGTCATGACCTGGGGTACATGGAGACACCAGTCTCTCCTTACAAACATCACCCCCCAATTCCCCCAAGAGTCCAGGTCTCACCGCTCCTTGGTACAGCTCAATCTCTCGGTCAGTGAAATATGGCATCTGCTTGAAGGGGTTCACAGAGATGAGCACTGAGCCAATGTAGGTCTGAGCTGCTGGGTTAAGGACCAGACATAGTTCCTGGCTGAATCCCCTCCTCCCCCCCCCTTTTCCTGCTACCTGCTCTCAATGAAAGAGAGCTCAGAAGGCCTCTGGTCTAGCCTGCTTCTGAATAGGAACTCTTCTGTAAAACAAGCTTGTCTGAGATCCTTGGGTTAGAGCTGGGAGGGAAGGGTCCCTTAGGACCAGAGAGTCAGTCAGAGCTGGGAGGGAAGGGGGGCCTTAGGACCAGAGAGTCAGAGCTGGGAGAGAAAGGGGCCTTAGGACCAGAGAGTCAGTCAGAGCTGGGAGGGGCCCTTAGGATCATAGAGTCAGAGCTGGGAGGGGCCTTAGGACCAGAGAGTCAGAGATGTAAAGGGCTTTAGTCCAGTCACCAAGGTCACATTTAGTAAGTGGCAGTGAGCTGGAATTTCAATCCAGGTCACCCAATTCTAGAGCCAGGGCTCTTTCCAGGCCAAATCCCCAACGGCCATCCAGTCTCTGCTTAAAGACCTTCAGCCTTCCCTCACTTAAATCCAATTCACTTGCATGCCATGGCATCACCTCCTCTTCAAAAACGAAGTCTCTCTTCTAGGGAAGGGGAACTACTGTTACCTGAAGCAGCTCTTTCCTCTTTTGTACAGCTCTCATGGTCAGGAGGTTTTTCTCTCCATGGAACTAAGATCTGCCTCAAAGCCATTTCCTGGCTTCAGTTCCCTCATCTTACAAATGAGGGAGTTGGGTTAGATTACCTGGGAGATTTCTTTCAGCTTTAGATCTACCGTCCTAGTTGCTCCTGGTTCTTTTCTCTGAGGCCAAAAAGATCAAAGCTAAGCCCTCTTCTTTAAGACAGCCCAGCTGTCTTCTCTCCTTCAAATGTTTCAATATACAGTCCTCCTTCTTCCCAGTCTTTTTTTTTCAAGCCCCAACTCCCAGTTCCTTCAGCTGATCCTCTTGTGAAATAATAATGGCTAATATTTATATAGCACTTGCTATGTGCCAGACACTGTGACAAGCACTTTTAAATGATCTCACAACAGCCCTGGGAAGCATGTGCTATTATGAACCCCATTTCATAGATGGGGAGACTGAGGTTAAGCGACTTGACTAAAGTCACAGAGCTGGTTAAATGGCAGAAGCTGGATTTGAAATCAGGTCTTCCTGACTTCAGGCCCTCTTATCTAGCCACTGCATCACCTAGCTGTCTACAGTGTCTTCCAGGCTACTTTGCAGCCAGAACCCCATGCCCCATGCTCTGTGCCCCAAGGTAGGACAGAGCCAGGGCCAATTGCCCAGCTTTGTTTTCTCTTCCTCCAGGATGGAAGGAGAAGTAGAGGGAAGAGAAGGACAGTGCATTAGGGGAGAGGGAAAGGGGCATTGCCCTGAATTCCTCAGGCTCTTCTTAGTCCTCTTCACCGCTTGCCTTGGGTGGATACAAAGATGTAGTCATCCAGGAAACGCTTTTTGAGGTTGCTCACAATGGCATCCTCGTTGATCTGGGGGAGCAGCACCATATCGTCCACACCACTCTGTTTCACGTTGTGACTCTGCCAGTGAAACCGTTCCTTGCTACCCTGGAGGGGAAGTGAGGCACATATGTTTTTTCCCAATACCCAGAGGTCAAAATTGCTTCCCTTTCTCCCTCCTCCCAAAAACAATCCCACAACAGACTTTCTGGCCAACCCTCTCATTTTATAAATGAGGGAGACTAAGGCCCAGGAGAGGAAGGGACTTGCCCAAGATCAGGAATGATTCCAACCTAGGTCTCCTCTGATTTTAGAGCCAGTGTTCTTTCCACTGTTGAAAGTTGGATTTTCTTATATGTACATCTATTGCTCCAGATGTGGTCTAATCAGGGCAACAAGATGGCCACCTTCCTCATTCTAGGCTTTATGCCCAAGCTCTCATTAAGTTTTCTGGGAGCCAGAACCCACACTGCTGCCATATTCTTATTTTGGGTTCTATCTGGGATCTCCCAGAACTTTTCAGCTGAACCACTCTCTAGCTTCTTCTCTTCCATCTAGTGCTTGCAAATTTCTCTCTTTCTTTCTTTCTCTCCTTCCTTCCTTTCTCTCTTTCCTTCCTTCCTTCCTTCCTTTCTTCCTTTCTTTCTTTCTCTCTTTCCTTCCTTCCTCCTTCCTTCCTTCCTTCCTTCCTTCCTTCCTTTCTTTCTTTCTTTCTTTCTTTCTTTCTTTCTTTCTTTCTTTCTTTCTTTCTTTCTTTCTTTCTTTCTTTCTTTCTTTCTTTCTTTCTTTCTTTCTTTCTTTCTTTCCTGCAATTTGATTTTTTAAGAAATCCACTTGAACAGTTCTGCCTTCTCAACCATGATTTGGTATTCACTCCAGAATCACAGAATTTAAGAAGGAATCTCAGTGAGCCTGACTGGATCCATATTGCTGCAGGTAATGGAAATCATTGCCTATCCTTTTGGAAAGGGGCTAACTTACCCCTAGCAACATTTCTATCCCTTCTCTGATCCTCCCCAATTAAAATAATGTTTATTAGAGGCAATTGAGGCTAAGTGACTTGCCCAGGGTCACATAGCCAAGTAAGTGTCTGAGGCTGAATTTAAACCGGGACCTCTTGACTCCAGAGCTGCTGTTCTATTCACTGCAGCACCCAGCTCCTCCTTCCTCCCTAATTTTCTAACTTTGCTTTTTTAAAAATTAAAACAACGAGCAATCAGACAAATCCTTTTTGCTGTCATTCCCTTTCTTCAGCAGATTCAGCTCATTCTAAGCTTTAGTTTTCCTGACACTCTTCTCATAGGACCAAGTCATGATCTATATTCATTCACGCTTCATCTTCTTGTGTCTCTCTTCCACAGTCCTGTCCACATTTGACAAATAGGGAAGCTGAGGCCCAAAGAGGGGACAGTGCCACAATATACCAGGAGCAGGGTTTGTCTTAAGACTACAAGGCAAAGCCTCTTGCTCCTCTTCTTGGTTGCCTTCTATAAATACAGGGACTCTAGTGGTGGACAAACTCTACTATTGATAAATAGGTATCAGGTTATTCATCAATCCCTTTAGCAGAATAAGCTAACAGGAGAGATAGTCTGTGAATTTAAAGTACATGAAAGTGAAATATTGGAGAGAGGAAGGAGAGGAATGAGGGTAGGAATTTCTTGTTTCTTGGAGGCTTCAGGACCACCTTTCTTATTTCAGTCTAATGTGGTTCAGGGCATACTCTGGCATCCCCCACACTATTCAGGGAGGCTGTTTGAAAAGTATTCCTCAAGCACAAGACTGACCAATCAGTCCACTGCTCTAAAACCTTCAGTGCCTCCCTATAGCCTCAAAAGGATAAAATGCAAACTTCTTAGCCTGGTGTTCAAGACCATCATAATATATCTTCTTCCCCAGATTAAAAAAAATAATGTGTGTGTGTGTGTCTGTGTGTGTGTGTGTGTGTGTATGTGTGTAGATAGACAGACAGACAGATAGATAGATAGATAGATAGATAGATAGATAGATACTCTTTTTAAAAATAAATCATCATCACTTCCCAGGAACTCCCTTCTCCCAGTGACAAAGAAATATAGTCAAGCAACAGCAATCACAGTCATTCCAGGCAATGTATATTCTACTTTAAGTTGAGAGGAGGTGGGCACTTTGCACTGAGATCACTGCATTGATTAGAATTCTGTCTTTGTGGTTTCCAGCCAACCTTTCCAGGTTGATTGCCTAGCTCTCCCCTTCCCCTACTCAAAAGTCCAGGGGGCCATTCAGGACCACTGCCCTTCCTCTAGTAGGACAAGCTATCTCTGGCATCTGGCATTTGCATGAACCTTCCCTCTGCCTGGAATGCACTCCCTCCTTATCTCTCTGACTTTTGGAATCCTTTGCCTTCTAGGCTGAGTTCTGGGGCCAATTCTTTTGTGAAGCCTTCCAGGATTCTCCCAGGTCATGCAATTTGCTCTTCCTACTCACTTTCTCTTTACTTTAAAAAAAAAATCACTAACCTCTCCCCTCCTCCCCATTTCCCCCTTATTGTTGTTGTTCAGTCATTTTCAGTCATGTCTGACTCTCTGTGACCCCATTTGGGGTTTTCTTGGCAAAGATACTGGTGTGGTTTACCATTCCCTTACCCAGCTCATTTTACAGACAAAGAAACTAAGGCAAACAGGGTTAAGTGACTTGCCCAGGGTCATACAGCTAATGTCTCAGGCCAGATTTGAACTTAGGAAGAGGAGTCTTCTTGACTCCAGACCTAGGTCATAATATCCACTTTACCATATAGCTGCCCCTGCATTTTTCCTCATTCTTAAAATAAAACCATCAAAAAGAAGAGGACATTTCTATAGACAAAGTAGAACAGAAAAAGACAGTTATATGTGAAATCACCAATCTCTTTTATAAACAGCTTAATTTTTTTTTTTTTTTGCTTTTTGGAGGGCAATTGGGGTTAAGTAACTTGCCCAAGGTCACACAGCTAGTTTTTTTTTTTTTTGTATGTGCATTAAGTGTCTGAGGTCAGATCCGAACTCAGGTCCTTTTGACTCCAGGGCTGACTCTCTACTCACTGCGACACCTAGCCACCCCATAAACAGCTTACTTTTTTAAAAAGTACATAATGCATTTAACAGCTCCCTTTTGCAGTCAGCCAGCTTGTCTGATTTCTTAGGAACTTTTTTTCCTGTCCTTTTCCTGTGTGCTTCCTCTTCACATTTCCCAAGGACACTTTGTCTGGCTCTCTCCTTTGTCCATCACTTCCCACCTCCAATTGTACTTCTCTGACTACCCCTTATTAAACTGTAACTCTGTGAGGGAACCAACTCTATCTTTTTGCATCTTTGTATCTTGTCTTTCCAGGTATTTAATATAGGTCTATTCAACAGAATTGACCTTTATTTCTGGTATTACAATTTTCTGGAATGGAAAAAAAAATGCTGGACTTGGTTTTTGAGTCCTAGATCTGACACTTACCTGCTCAATGATGTTGGGGAAGTCATGTTTCTAAGCCTCAGTTTTCTCTTCTGTAGAATGGGAGAGTGGGGGTGGGTATCCAACTAGATTACTTTTGAGATCTCTTCTAGTTTTAAATCTATGCCCCCATAGATACTCAAATTTTAGCCATGACGATTTCATATGGAATAAAAGTTTTCATTAGCCATTGGGACTATTTTCCATATTAATTAGATTAATTTAATTAATTAATGAGATTTCCTACATGTCTCCTATGTCTTCCTATGAAATCTCATTTATGCTAATTAAATAAAATGTTGAAAATTTCACTTATTTAATTTCTTGAAAATATGCATAGTTAATGAGATGCCCTATGTGTCCAGACTTTAGGGACACCCTGTACATATGAACATATGACTACACATACAGCAAAAATGGAAGGTGATGCTATAAGCCAGGCACTGTGTTTTGTGCAAATTACTATACACACACACACACACACTCACACTCACTCATCATACATACATACACAGTGCTTGGCACATAAGTGTGTAATTAATGCTTGTTGATTGATTGAAGGAATAGAAGGATGTTAAAAGGAGGAGATGAGGGAGCTTGTCTCTAGGCAGGTGGTGGATGCTAGATTGCTTTCACAAATTCACAGATGCAAAAAGAGGCTAGGCTAACAATTAGGGAGAGGGAGGAGTCTGGAATGGTGAAGAAGGGATCTTAGGAACTTTAAAGTGCTATAAACACATGGATCCTTGTCTTCTTCCTCCACCTCCTTATCCTATTGGGTTTCCCCATCTTGCCAAAGTTGGAAGGGCAGAACCCACTATAACTCAGAATCCCCCAAGCTCAAGGGATCCCCCAGCCTCAGTGTCCTAGGAATCGGTCTTATAGGTACATACCAGCCATCCCTTGGCCATCATGTACCTGCTGAAGGAGCACAAAGGCTGTCCATTTCTTATCCCTTGCCTTTGCCACATGACTTGTCTATTTCCTTTCCTGGTCACACATCTTTCTGATGCTATACTTTGTGCTGTTTCTATTGCATAATTCTTGGTTGCTAAAATGGCGTAAAGTGCACACCCCAAATGGTCCTCTTTGTTGCCCTTTACATGACCTGCAATTTTAGGTTTTCAGAGACTAATTCTAGTATGCCATGACTCATAACTATATAGCGTCACTGGAAGGATATTGGTATTTTTTTTTAAATGGGTCCTTGATTTAGGGACAAGATTAGGGTGGTAGTTAACTAAAAACACCAAGCAATTTTCCAAAGGAACCCAGTGTGGTCTCCTCCTCTTCTGTAATTCTAGACCCATTAAAATTTTTAGACAGTGTCTATAGATTATCTTGAATATATGTTCTGAAAGACCAGCTTTATTTGTTGTTCAGAGTTGTGTCCGGCCCTTCATGACCCCATTTGTGGATTTTCTTGGCAAAGATACTGGAGTAGTTTTCTCATTTAACAGATGAGGAAACTGAGGCAAACAGCATCAAGTGACTTGTCCAGGGTCACACAGCTAGTAAGTATCTGAGGCCAATTTGAACTCAGGAAGATGAATCTTCCTGATTCCATGCTCAGCACTTTATTTACTGTGCTACCCTATTGGCCACCAGTTTTATAGTTGTCTCTCAGAGTCTGGACAAAAGGCATTCTTCATTCACTTAGTTTTTCTTATGTGGATAATTAGGCTGAACTCTTTCTTGAGAATGGTGAAAGTGGCTGATGAATAGAGATGGTAGTCAGCTATAGAGGATAACAGTGAGCAGAGGTGACTGATGGTGAATGAATGAATGAAAAAGGACTTGTTAAATTTACTACATGTTAGATACTGTGCTTAGTATTGAGGATAAAAATACAAGCAAGTAAGACAGTCCACTCCTGCAAAGAGCTTATATTCTATATGAAAGTAGGGCTGGAAGGGACCTCAGTGGTCATGAGATCTAATCCCCTCAATTTACTGATGAGGAAACTGAGGCCCAGAGAGGTTAAGCATCTTGGCCTTGGTCACACAGGTTGCTACTGAGATTCAAACCCAGCTCTTCTGACTCAAAATCAACATCCTTTCCCCTACATCACTCTGGCAAAATATCTTATTTGCTATGTCTTCTTCTGTCCATGTCCATGTCAGATTTTCTATCTTCAGAATATATGTAGTGAAAAGCATGGTCTTTACATGTTTTTCCACATTTGTCATGTTTTATGGAGCAATAATAATACATTCAATTAATTCACTACAACCATTTCCCCTAATTATTAGACTTGGAAGTGTTCGTTTTTTTTAAAATAATGAATAAAGCAGCTGCGAATTTTTTTTTAAAGAGCTTACATTCTAATAGAAGACAGAACATATAAAGAAATTAAATGAACAAGGATTTTAAAAGGCTTCTACTATGTGTTAGGCACTGAGCTAAGGTCTGGAAGTGGTGGCTAGAGAAGGGTGTTTTGGACAAAGAAGTCAGAGGGAATGCTGATTAGAGTCATAGAGTAATTAATTAAAATATTCTTTCCAAAATGACTTTTGTCTTTATGATTATGGGTCTTGGGGCTCCGTTAGAAATGGGGTACAGTAGCACAGAGGAAGCAGAGATGGATGGAGCTGAGCAAAGGAGAGTGAGGGTAAAGAAGACCACAAGCACCCTGAGGGCAAGGACTGTAGGACTTTTGTCTTAGCATCCCCAGAATCTAACCCAGTAGAGGTCACTTCATAGGCATTTATTAAATGCTTGTTGATTAATTGATTGTGCATAGAGATGAAGGAGAACTAGGGAACTGGGTTACATGATAACAAAGAGCATTCCTAGGGGGCCTGAGTAACCAGAACAGAGATTATTGTAACAGGGAATAGTTACAAAGTCTAAGCTGCTTTCCCAAGTCTCCTAGCTTTCTGTTCATAGAGCTGGACATGGTTTTACTTAGAATTGGACACTCTTGATTGAAGTTACTCTCCCTACTCTGTTCTCCCCTCCTCCCCCTCCCTTGACTTATCTCATGTTCCCAGGGTTTTCCACCATGTTCTCTCTGTTCTGGGTTCATGTTTGCCCAGTAATGTGAAGCAGTGTAAATAGTGCTGGGCTCTAAGGTAACAGAATCTTGAGTTCAAACATTGGATTTTCCGTTTACTGTCTAGGTGATCATGAGCAAGTAATTTTTCTTCTCCAAGCCTCAGTATCCCCTTCAGTTAGATGGAGATGAGAACGTGGGGAAACTGCTTTGTAAAACTTAAGGACCTAAAAGGACACATGAGAAGAGGTGGGAGACCAGGGATATGGAACATTATTAATATTACATTTTTGATATGTTGTTTGGTTTTCCATAACTTCTCTCTCTCTCTCTCTCTCTCTCTCTCTCTCTCTCTCTCTCTCTCTCTCTCTCTTTCTGTTTATCTCTCTCCCCCCCTTTTCTCCTCTTTCTCTCTCCTCCTCTCTCCCTCTCTCTCCTCTTTCATCCCTTCTCTCTGTGTCTCCTCTCTCAAAAACCACAGCTCTTTAGAGCTATATACTTTGATTATTCTCACTGGGGACATTTCAGGCACTAAGAGCCACCCTCTCAGAATCAGACCTGGCTGTCTCTGGCTGCCTGGCTGTCCCCATCACAGAATAACACCTAAATCTAGCAGACGATGCCTCAATACCCTCACAGATGGGTCTCTGCCTTTATCTTCCAAAAGGCCTTTGGCCAGGAAGCCCATTTGCTTCACTCCAAAGCTAAATTCTGTGTGTAGAAAGGTCTGGATATAGTTTGGAAGAACTCAAAGTAACAGCCTCAATTATTTTTTGGTGTTATTTGCCTTTCATCTCTGCTGTATCATCTTTTGCCTGGTTTCATTCTTATTAGTGTAATGGGGGTTTGGCAAATGCCCAGATTGCCTAAAATGGAGTTACCTAGAAGGGAGGAGCTGTCTGGGTCCCTCTTAGGGGATCTGGGCATGCGCCAAACCCCTCCTACATTTGTTTACAGGTTACATCTTGCCTATGAAAGCAAGTATGGCCAACATTGTGCCAAATGATCATTTTTTGTTGTGGGAAAAACTGGGGGAGGACTTCTCAGGGCTCAGTCTTCTGGGGTGGTAGGAGTGAAGGGGGGAGGGAGGAAGGGAGGTGGTTCTTGGATAAGAATCCTCTTTAAAAGCCTTTTAATGTCAGTGATCATAGGATTGTAGATTTAAAGTGAGAAGGGAACAATCTGAGGCCTTCTAAGCAAATCTCTTTATTTTGCAGATGCAGAAATCCAGGCCTATATTAGGTGAAATGATTGACCCAGGGTTTCACAGGCAATAAGTGCCAGACAAAATGAGACAATATTTCTAAAGTACTTTGCAAACTTTAAAACTTTATCATCATCATCATCATCATCCAGGATTCACAAGTGCCCCAAAGGAAACTTCACCCACCAACCCTCTCCCACAACCTTTAATCCATCAACAATTCATTTGTCTTCAACAAATATATTTGATTATCTCCAACTGAGACTGACCCTATCTTGTTTGTACATGGTTGCATGCATGTCGATGCCCCCATCCAGAGCCTTTTACTTTTCTTTGTAACCCCAGCACTTGAAACAGTGCCTGGTATATAGTAGGTGCTAAATAAATGTTTATTGACTGACTGATCTGAGTTCGAGAACATTTATTGAGCACCAAGTATGTACAAAGCATTGTAGCTGGCAACAATCTCCACCCTCCAGAGGGTTTCCATTCCACTGGGAGGATGCACTGTGTATCCAATCATATTAGAAGGAAGGGTGCCCTCTAGTGTTAGACCTCCAATATTGAAGGAGGATTAGAGGAGGTGGAGGTGGGTGGAGAAGGGGAATGGAAGAGGCAGCCAACTAGGAGAGGCTTGATGAAGGGAAGAAACTAACAATTAGAGCTAGCTATGGGGACTGAAGGAACTGAGGATGGTTAGCGGCAGAAAGGAAGACTCTGGGGTGGCCTGATATCTGTCCATGGAGGAAGGATTAGCTTTGTTCTGGTTGGTTCCAGAGGACAGAGCTCAGGCAGTGGGTGGAAATTGAAGATGGAATGGGTTCCCCCTCACTAGAATGCCTCAAGCAGAGACTTGGTGACCACTTGAGGGATTGCTAAGTGCCCTTATTCTATGTCAGGTGCTGTGCTAAGTCATGGGAATTTCTGTGCAGGGATGGGTTGGATTAGGTAGATAGATTCTGGGGCTCATCAATGTATGGCTCCTCTCTTCCAAAAGACTTTAAGCATGCCCAGAATGGATACGGTCCAGTCCATGACTACCATGAGCATATAGGTTTATGCAGTGGTGTTCTGGTAAGTGGTTCTCTAGGCAGAAAGATCATTCATTCAGTCAATAAATATTTATTAAGAATCTACTATGTGCTAGGCACTCTGCTAAACTCTGGGGCTACCAAAAAAAAAAAAAAGGCAAAAGGCAGTCCCAACTCTCCAGGAGCTCACACTCTAATGAGAGGATAAGAAATAAATATGTGCTAACCATATGCAGAATAAACAAGAAATAAGAGAGTGGGGACGCTATAATAAAGAGGGGCTGGGAAAGTCTCTAGTAGAAGGTGGGATTTTAGGTCATGAAAGAAGGTAGGCCAGCCTAGGGGCAGAGATGAGGAGGAAGAGCCTTCCGGGCACTTGGGTCAGACAGAGAAGATGTCCAGAGCTGAAAAGATGGGAAAAGCCAGGAGGCCACAAGATTGGAAAAAGCGTGCATACAATATGCTTTTAAACTTAATCTTCATTCTTAACTCCTCCAACACTTTCTTAAGTCTCAACAATCAACAAACAATAAATCAAACCCTTTGCCCTACACTGGCTAGAGCTGCCTTCCACACACCGTTACCTGAGCTGGAGGTATGGAAAAGGAGCTGGGTATAGGACATGAGTTTTGAATGTTGGGTAGAATGTGGAAGTTACTGAGATAAGAAAGACATTCAGACATAAGAAAGATGTGTTCAGAACAAGAAAAGAGCCCTTCCAGCAGAGATTCTTAACCTTTTTTGTGCGTTCTGAATCCTTTAGGCAGTTTGAATGGACTGCTTCTCAAATTAATGTTTGTAAAACAGAATTTCAAAGGAACCAATTACATTGAAAACAATTATCAAAAATGGTTTGTTTGTTTTTTGAAAGCTCCTAGACCCCAGGTAAGAACCTGGCCTTAGAGGTCTTTAACCCTCCTGTTTTACAGAGGAGGAAATTGAGGCCCGGGTTAACACTCAGTTCCTCTCCCCCTTCTTTATGCCATCCCTCCCCCCACAAAGGACACCTTTTAGCTTTGGCTGCCTCTTTTATTCCAGTTTGCTGCTAAACTTCCTGGTTTCTGTTTTCTCTCCCAGGAAAACACCCTCCTCCACTTCGGTCTATGGTGTACATTGGTTCTTGTATGAATTATCCACAGGGATCTCTTCCTTCCTGAGAAAGATCACAGCCCTCAAGTGGCCCAGAGGAGGTCCTTTCTGGTCCCAAATCCTATGGTCCTATGAGCCTGCTGGATGGGATGGATCCACTTAACACAGTCCTGAAGGTGCTGGGCTAATAATCATGGTAGAAAAGAGTACTGGCTTTGAAATGGGAGGACCTTGGTCAGTATTCTTGCTCCAACATGCCTGCCTGTGAGACTCAAGTGAGTGAGCCTCTCTCGGCTTTGGGCTCTTTTTTTTTTTTGACAAGTGGGGGCTCGTAGATTTAGAGCAGGAGTTCGGATCGGCCTTGAGGCCACATGTGGCCCTCTAGGTCCTAGGCCCTTTGACTGAATCCAAACTTCCTAGAACAAATCCCCTTAATAAAAGGATTTGTTCTGTAAAACTTGGACTCCAAAGGCTGCATCCAAGGACCTAGAAGACCACAAATGTGAGTTATCTCATCTGGTCCTTACAACAGCCCTGTGAAGTAGGTGCTATTTTATCTCTATTTTATAGCTGAAGAAACTGAGTTCCAGAGAGGTTAAGCCACTTGCCTCCAAGCCACACATGGAAGGGGCATCTAGGCAGTGTAGTGAATAGAGCACCAGCTTTGAGTCAGGAGGACTTGAGTTCAAATGTGGTCTCAGACACTTGACACTTACTAGCTGTGTGACTTTGGTCAAGTCACTTAACCCCAGTTGCCTTGCTTTCTCCCCTCCAAACTCACCCTCCCCCCAAAAAAAAACAACTCCCCATACAACCCAAAACCAAATCACACATGGTAAATGTCTCAGGTGGGTTTTGATCACAGGTCCTCCTGCCTCTGAGTCCCATGTTCTATCCCCTCTACCCTCTTGCTAGCTTGTGGTCAAATCATAGAAGCTGGGCCCAGATCAGCTTCTGGAGACACATCCAGTTTCCTAGTCAGGAGACTTCAGTGGGCTTACTTGGGAGACACACACATGAGTAGATGTTGGGTGAGTGTTGAAATCCCTTCCTGATAGACAAGGGTAGGGCTGGGGGCAATGGGGGAGAGCAAGAGGGAAGGTCTGGAAAAAGAAGTTGTGGTCACAGTTGACTACAAGTTAGATGAGTCAACCAAACTGGGGGTGTTGTGAAAGGAGGACAGCTGAGAGTGAGAAGGGTGTGATGGGGAGGGCAGGAAGTCTGTAACTCCCCCACCCCCTCGACCCAGGTTCCATGTCTCTGGACCCACCAGGCCAACCTGAGTCATGGCACTCTCTAGGCTGAACAAAAAGAGGTTGAAGAATGGGCTGAGCTTCTTGGGGGGCGGGGTCAGGGCCCTTGTCCTCTATGTTAAAAATAAACTTCTCTCATCTCTATCTGGTGAATTTCTTCCTTTCTTTCAAAGCCCAGCTCAGGTGCAGCCCCTTCTGAAGCCTACTTTCCCCCTCCCCTCTCCCTTCCCCAGCAATGACCCTTTTCTCTTTTCATTTCCCATAATACATTGACAGCTAATCTTGCTCTCCATTGTATCAGAGATGTTGATGTATTTCTCCACAACAGTGGAATGTAAATTCCATGAGGGCAGGCTGTTTAAAGTAAAACTCCTTACTTCTTTACCCAGCTTCCTTTACCCAAGGATCCTGTGGCTGTTAGGGACCACCTTCTCCCACCGACACCTTCTTCTTTCTCCTTGTTGCCCCCTTCCCATTACCATGAAGGTGATGGATTGGGGATGGATCACCCCTTCCCTGGTGCAACAACACCCAACTAGGGTACATTGTACAGTTGTGCTCCCTTCCTCTTCCCTGGCCCCCACCCTCATCCCTACAGATTCTGGGAATCTGTCCCCAAAACAAGAATTGCTAGTTCCAGCTCCAGGCCTGATAGCCCTCACTGAACAGAGGATGAAGCGGGCCTACAGTGGTTAAGTGCTATTTGCTCCAGGTCATACCCAGTATAATAGGCAGGACTAGCACTGAAGAGTACAAGGGAGGAGCCAGGAGCCAGCCCAGGTTATGTGGGGCCTCCCTGGGACCTGGAGTGGCTGGGTCTTCTAGGGGAGGTTCAGGACTGTCCCCCCATCCCCACCCCCTCAGCTCCTAGGGCTACTGAGGATGATGAGCAAAGAGAAAGAGCCACTTCCTTCCCTTCTGCTGCCCGCAGCCTGGGCCAAGCTGGGGTGGGGGGGAAGTCTTGCAAAGAGTGGTCCCTACCCTGGGGACATGCTGCTGCTGCTACAGCATCTACCTAACTTGGCAGCTCTTGGGCTCCAGGGCAGCCCCACCCTACTTCTTACCTCTTAAGGAGAGGCTAGATGTACTAGGCTCCTACAGCCTGTGTAGAGAGAGATCCCCTTGGCTATCGATTTCCCTCTAATTAGCAGACATCCCAACATGGCTGCTCCCTAATTAATTCCACCTTCCATGTCAATCCCTGATCCTACCTTTCCTGCTCCCCCCTCCTAGCTTTAGGGGTAGGGGAGAAGGGAGGCAAGAGATAAGCATAAGGTAAGAAACAAAATCAAATAAGCGTTTACTAAGAACTTACTATGTGCCTGGTGCTTTCCCCTTTGGCCCTTAAAACACCCTTGTGAATTAGGTGCTATCATTTTGCAGATGGAAGAGACTGAGATTGAATCATTTGCTAGCAAGTATCCTGAGGTCTGATTCGAACTCAGATCTTCCTGACTCCAGGCACAGAGGCCTGAGGGGAATGGAAGGAATACTGGATTTGGAGTCCTTCTGGTTAGTGTGTGTAATTCTGGGGTTCAAAGCCCAGTTCTTCCCAGGTCATCAGCTGTCTGACCTTGGGCAGGGCCTTTCATTTCAAGGATTCAGCTTCCTTAACTGTGAGAAAGTGATAAGGAGTTTTGGGGAACCTACTTCGGCAGATAATTGGGGAGGGCTAAGGGCTTTGCAGACTTCAAAGTGCTACTTATCAAAATGTCCCTTGTCACCATTAAAGTCTTCACAGACACTTCCCTACATTCCCTCAGTCTCTGGTTGTTTTCAGTCATGGAAAATCAGAGCTAGAGGGCTGTCAAATAATCGACAAGCATTTTAAAGCTTATTATGTGTCAGCCTCCATAGCTAGGGGTTGTAGTCAACCTGATTTATTTGGAGTCAGAAGTGTGTTGTTCAGTTGAATCTGACTCTTCACGACTCCATTTGGGGTTTTCTTGGCAAAGATACTTGAGTGGTTTGCTGTTTCTTTCTCTAGCTTATTTGACAGATGAGGAAACTGAGGCAAACTGGACTAAGTGATTTGCCTAACATCACGAGGCAAACAAGTGTCTGAGGCTGGATCCGGCTGGATCCTGGCAAGTCAACCTTGCTGAGTCTTGTTTTCTTCAATAGCAAAACAGGGCTAATAATTACACCTACCTTCACGTCAGGAACATTGAGAAAGTACATTTAAAGTGCTAGTACAAATATTAAGGTGATATATACATGCTAATTATTATTATTGAATACAGAAGTAAGTCTTAGAACAAAGAATGTCAAGGATGGGAAGATCATGGCATTTAGGGCTGGAAAGGGCTTATAAAATCATCCCTTGACCAGTACCCTAATTTTAAGGAGGAGGAAACAGAGATGATGTGATTTCCTAAAGTCGCACAGCTAGGAGGCAGCAGAAACAAGGATTGGGCCCTGCTCCTCTTAACTTCACATCTAGTCCTTTCTCTCACATCTATTTTTGGCAGTTGAGAAATTAGGCTATTGGAGCTCCAAGCACCCTCAGAGGATAGAATGTTGGAGCTCAGAAGGAACTTAAAACATAGGGCATTCTCAGAGCTAGGAGGGACTTTAGAGCAGCGGTTTCTAACTCAGATAGAAACAGGGCCACCAAAACATCCATCCAATAGATCCCTGTGGGCTTAATATTAACTTAAAAAATCATGTTAATATTATCTATGTTTTATTGTATTTTTAGTTTGTACCTTAGAACACAGGATGTGTCAAAGCTGGGAGGACCCTTAGAGTCCCAAATGAGAGAATATTAAAGGCCTTTGACATCATCTAGTCCAAGTCTGTTATTATACAGATGGGGAAACTGAGTCTCAAAGAAGGAGACAGCACTTGCCAAAGTTCGTATAGCAAGTCAGCCCCTCTCTTCACTACTAACAGTGAACTCTTTTCATTATTTCCCTCCTTCCCATCACCCTTAGTTGTACATATATTGACTCAGGTCAAGAACATAAGCATCTAAGCTTTAACAGTCTGTCCCCATCAATGACCCCAGTTTCATCACTCTTTGTCTTGATGAAACCATTGCTGTCAGCCACTATGGCTGTGGCTGTCAGTGTTCTAGATCAATCCAATCCAAGAAACTTTAAAAGTACCTATTATGCACCAGGCCCTGTGATGCAAAGAGGATACAAAAGTAAAAAGAGAAACAGTTCCCACCCTTGGAGTTTCTATCCATACTAATCACAGCTCACATTTATATAGGCTTTAAAGTTTGAAAAGCTCTTTACATATGTTAATTCATCTCATCTTCTGTGAGGTAGGAGCTATGCTTAGTCCCATTTTATAGATAAGGAAACTGAGGCACAAAGGTTAAGTACCTTGTCTAGTCACACAACTAGTAAATGTCTAAGGCAGGATTTGAACTCAGGAACTCAGGTCTTCCTGACTCCAAGCTCCATACTCTACCCACTGTGACCCCTAGCTGCCTTGTCGTCATGGGATATCACATGACATTCTATCCATAGACAAAGAGAGCCCTACGGGCTGACTGTCAGCTCATCTCTTCTCTTCCCTCCCAGCATCCCCTGTATCCACACTCTCTGCTCCATCACTTATCACTGAGTCTAGGTCAATGAAACTGACACACTGGTTGGGTTGTCACAGCCTTCTTGTCACCTCCACCACTGAGACCACAAATTAGGGTATCTCTGTCCTTGGTGAGGTGAGCACAGAAGTCACCCAATCAGAGAAAAGCAGAAATGGAAGCAGTCAGCCCCTTTACTTCTCAACTGGGCTCACTCAGACCCAAAGATCTGACTTCTAGTCCTGGTGCTTCTTGGAGGCTCCATCAGTTAGCACTGAATTTCCTTTGCCTTCTGGGACCTAGGTGGTCAGGCCTCCACCTCTCCTCTCAGAAACCCAAGTATGTAGGTTCCAGTCCTAGCTCCCTTCCCTTATGTCCATTTCCTCAGCCCTTCTCTCCTCAGGGACTAGTCATCCTGCCCTTCTACCCTCATCTGTAGCTCTTTCCAACCTCTCCCACTTTTTTTCTTTCTCTCACCTTTAACAAAGAAAAGACACCTTGGAACAAGACAAGGTAGGCTAGAGGAAGGGACAGGTAGAGTCGAGGTGAACTTTCCTGAACTTTGATTTCCACCACTACAGCCCAGAGGGGAACAGAGACTGGCCTAGAGACCCCCAGAAAGTCACTGGTGTCACAAACCAGAGAGCTCAAGATAGAGCCTAGAGCTTAGCTCTAGCCAGCCCTGCTCAAGGTCTCAGAGAACAGTAAAATTGAGAGGGAACTTAAAACAGTTTTAGATCCAGGGAGCCCTTAGAAATACAACCAAAGACATCTGGGCTGGGAAAGACCTTAGAACACAGAAGGGCCAGACTGAGAGCTTAGAGCTCTTTTGACCCAACTATCTCACTTGACAGATGGGGAACCAAGGTCTTTGGAAAGGGAGAGAGTTTTTTCCAAGATTAAACAGTCAGTCAGCAGCAGATTCAGGATGAGATTTTAGGTATCCCAGCTCCCAGCCTGAATCAGGGTTCTTCTCACATTGCAAAGCCTATGGGGGTCAGCATTAGGACTTTCCACACTCTGCTGTGATGATGCTGGTAGTACAGAGACAGTTCATGCAGTGGTAGTTTTATTGTAGTAATCATTATTAATGCTAAGCTCTGATCCCAGCCACAAATGATGCTAGCCCTAATAGCTTGTCATTGGGGCTAGAAGGGAGGGAGGGAGGGAGACTCTGGGGAATCTCCCCCCAACCCCCTTCCTGGGCAAACAGTAATGGCAGGATGAGCTTTGATATCCCTCTCCCCTGAATGGGTCAATCCCTTAAAAGCTCTGGTTTTGAGCTTCCCCCAGGAAAGAGTGGGCTTGAGTCCTTGGTTCATAAAACCTTTCCAGATAATTAAATCCAATCTCATTTAACAGATAGGAAAATTGAAGTACAAGGCAGGGAGGAGATTCATTATAATGATGTCAGTGGTAGATCTGGGATTAGAACCCAGACCTTTGGCACTCAGTGAGGGGGTCCCATCCCGGTCCATTTCTCTTGGGGCTTGGGAGGAGGGTGGACAGGCCTGGGAGAAGGATGTCTCATCTGGACTGAAGCAGGGGTGGGTACGGGCCAGGGAAAGGGCACACCCAGTGGTCTGTCTGAAGCAGAGACAGAACACAGAGAGCCCTAGGTCAGGGTTGTCATAGTAAGAAGACAAGGCAGGGTGGGGCAGGGAGCTACCTCAAGCTGAGTGAGATTGCTCTGAGCCGCCCTGTGACAGCAACTCACCATAGTGGCTGCAGTTCTCGGTCCCTGTGGCCCTAGGTTGGGTCCCCTGGGGTGAAGCAGGTGGCTGTGGCTGCTGGGGGAGCCAGGTTCAGGGGGCTCCTGGTGGGGACTCAGACAAGGCCTGGTGCTGGCTCTCTGGGTAGTAGGACTGGGAGCATCAGTTCCTCTTACAAAGGCCTCTGCTCCCCCACACCCACTTCCTATCACTGGGAGGGGCAGGGCCAGGGGGGAAGGAGCTCTCACCACAGAGGGAGTAGAGGCCTCCTCTGAGGAGGGGGCAGGATGGCGCCATGGGCCCCTAGAAGTAATGACAGGAAGCTGGGAGGCACCTTCGGTTCTGCTCATTTCTCCTTTGGTCAGTAGACGGTAAGCCCCTTGAGGGCAGCGAATTGTATTCATTTTTGTCTTTGCATATTAATAAGCACATGTTGTCCAGTTTTGTCTGACTCTTCATGACCCCATTTGGGGTTTTCTTGGCAAAGATACTGGAGCAGTTTGCCATTTCCTTCTCTGGCTCATTTTATAGATAAGGAAACTGAGACAAACAGGGTTAAGTGACTTGCCCAGGGTCACACAGCTAGTAAAAGTCTGATATCATATTTGAACTCAGGAAGATGACTATAGGTTCAGCACTCTATTCACTGCGCCACCTAGAGGCCTTCGTATTAAGCACATAGCAGGTTCTTAAAGATTTATTAAATTGGATGGTGGGCCCAGGAGCCCTAGGGATGTGGCCCAACCTAGCTTCATAGCAACATTTTTTGGGGTCTGGGAAGAAGCCTGGGGGAAAAAGCTTTAGGGAAGGCTGAGGTTGAGTTTGGAATGATGTAACAGCAGTTGTCTGAAATGTGGAACCTTTTTTTTTCAGAGAATGGTGGGAAACCAGAGTCTATTTCTTTCTTTCTTCTAGGAATGAACCAAGAACAAAACATACATTAACAGACTGAGATCAGATGTGAGGATGAACTATTTTCTCTTAAAGAGCCTTTTTGTGAGGACTTTCAAAGCCTTTTCCCATCCTTGGTTTTATTTGATAATACTTGGGTTGAGGGAGTCTGGGAGGGGCTATTCTCCCCCTTTGACTTCAGGAGGAAGCGAAGATTCAGCAAAAGGAAGTGAGTTGCCTAAGGTCACAAGGCACCTCAGTTAGCAGAGTTGGAAGTAGAATCTGTGATGAGAATCATGAAGTTCAGGGGAAGTCACGGGAAAGAGAAAGTGGGTTCTGCCAACTGGAAAACTGCCATGCATCTACCTACATGTGCTCCAGACTCAGCCCTAAGTGGGTCACACTGGAAATAGATAAAAGCTTCCCACCTGAGACCCAGACACAGAGATCACCAGGTTCAATCTCCTCATTTTTACAGTGGGGGAAACTGAGACCCAAAGAGGGGTAGGAACTCACTGGAGATAATGAGAGAGCCGGGACAACAACTAAAGAATTTTGGCTCCCAGACCAAAGCTGCTGAATAAATAGATGCAGGACAGATGTGGTCATCCCTATGTTGCCCCTCCAATTTTGCTATATGCAGGTTCCAAGGATTTTCACATGCTTCTTGTCCAGCTTCCAAGGGGCATCATGGGAGATGAAAAGGATTTACTCACCTAATGTGAGTGTGTGATAACAACAACCACAACAGCTAGCATTTATACAGCACTTACGTGGGGTGCACTTCACAAATCTTATTTCATATGGCCAGCGTGGGAATTGATTTTGCTTGACTGAGGCTATTTTTCACATGGATTTTGTTTTTGTTCTTTTGTTTTTCTGTCCGGAGGCAGAAGTGAGAAGGAAATGAAATAAATGATTGTTAATTGAAAAAGTTTTTAAAAAATTATCTCATTTGATCCTCACAATAAGCTGGAAGGTAAGCACTGTTATTTTCCTTATTTTGCAATAGACAGAGGTTAAGTGACTTGCCCGAGGTAACACAACCAATAAGTATCTGAGGCTGCATTTGAACTCAGGTCTTCTTGACTCCAGGTCAAGAGTTGACCCAGAGGGATTTTGCCTGTGTTGATTAGGACAGCAGCAGCTATGGGTCTGATTCACAAGAATTGGTACAATACAGCTCTTATGCTATGGGCTATTTTCTAAATTGTCATTCCTTCTCTAGATTCTTGTGGTTGTTTGGTCATTTCAATTGTGTCTGACTCTTTGTGACCCCATTTGGGGTTTTCTTGGCAAGGATACTGGAGCAGTTTGCCATTTCCTTCTCCAGCTTATTTTACAGATGAGGAAACTGAGGCAAACAGGGTTAAGTGACTTGTCCAGGGTCACAAGCCAGATTTGAACTCAGAAAGATGAGCCCAGCACTCTATCCACTGAGCCACCTAGCTGCTCTCCTTCTTTAGGAGCAATTGTAATTCAGGGCATGAGGCAATGTAAGGAATAGATACCATGAGCAGCTTTCTAGGTAAGCACAAAATAGCAGTTTCAGAGGCACAGAGATTTTTCCAGGTGGAATGCAGACCTAGGGCTGTGAGATGGGGGTGGTGGGTGTGTGTGGAATGCATGTTCCTTTTCCCACTCTTGCTATGCAAGGTGGGGTGAGGTATGGATTTTCCCATGGCTTATGTTATATGCCAGTTGAGGAATGTTTATGATGTGCACCTATAAGTTGTATATGTTTTAGGTGTGGGAAAACTCTCGACCTGGAGTCAAGAAGTCCTGAGTTCAAATCCTACTGATGACACTTACTAGCTATGTCCAGGACAAATCACTTAAACTCAAAATGGGGATAACAATGGCACTAATCTCACAGGATGTTGACGGTCAAATGAGATAATGTATATAAAACTTCAGCAAACTTTGAAATGCTAACCCTAAGTGCTTATACCATTTTCAGAGACTGTATTGCCATCTGTTGCAACTCCATTGAACCATTTAAAATCCTGACTTGCTACTGCTACCTTCTGGTTCTTTACGGAACTGCAGAAGTTATTTTGACTTCCTTCCCTAGGGACACTTGGGAGTTAGCGTCAGGCTATTTTAGTTCTTTTGTGAGTCAGGTCCCCAGGGCACCTAGTCAGCAAAATGAGAGTCCCTCTGCTCAGATCTATCTTTTGAACTCCTTTGGCTTTCTCCAACTGGCAGTTCTCTATTTTGTTGTTACTGAATAGTTTTTAGTCATGTCTTACTCTCCTGACCTCATTTGGCATTTTCTTGGCAAAACTACTGCAGTGGCTTGCCATTTCCTTCTCCAGCTCATTTTACATATGAGAAACTGGGACAAACAGGGTCACACAGCTAGTAAGTGTCTTAGTCAGGTCCTCCTGACTCCAGAACTGGTGCTCTATCCACTGTACCACCTAGCTGCCCTGGAACCCCAGGTGAGACACAAACCCACAATGCTAATCAGTCAAAAATTTGAATTGAAGGTGAATAGATTCTTTCCAATGCCCATCGTGCTCCTAAAAGTGAGCTTAGACCCATACAACTTCCCATGGCAAAATGGGGCAGAGCTATCAATCTTTGTCTTGCATTCCTGTAGTTACACAGGAATCACCCACCTCCCTATACTTGTTGGGCCTCTGGGTCTCTAATGTATGGGTGTTCTATTACTTCTTGTCTATCTGCCTGTCTCCTGAACGTCTACTAGTGCTGACCCTTACTTTTTGAATCATTCTTATTCCTACTTGTCTGCCTGTTTCTGCTTCAAGGCTTCATCCTGATCTTTGATACCTGGGTCTGGCTCACCCCACTGAGATTGTTCCCTAGGCTCTTGGTCCCACATTCTCCATGGTTGGCTGACTTGTAAGCCTATATTTTCTCTGATTTCCCAGGCTGGCGCTAGCTCTTCCTGAACCCATTTCTACACTCACCACTTGTTACTGCTGCCCATGTTATGTGATATTTGGCAATTAGGAATAAGAGGATGAGAAAAGGCCAAAAAAGAAGAAGAATGTAATGTAGCCCAATGAAGAAAGATTATGGGAGTTCAGAATAACAGACCCATGAGGGCCTTTAGAACAGAGCGTATGGATCGTCAGTAATCTGAAGGGTCCTCAGGCAATCCATCTGAAGCAGCTTCCTTCTTAGGCCATAACTGTTTTTACCTAGATTGTTTGGGTCTTTAGGTTTTTTTTTTTTTTTTGGAGGGCAATTGGGTTTAAGTAACTTGCCCAAGGTCACATGGCTAGGTTTTTGTTTGTGTGCGTTAAGTGTCTGAGGCCAGATCTGAACTCAGGTCCTTCTGACTCCAGGGCCGGCGCTCTACTCACTGCGCCACCTAGCCGCCCCTGGGTCTTTAGGTTTTAAAGATCTGTAGCTGAAGAACCTGAGGAAGGCACCCAGAAGGTGATATAAAGGGTGGCTCTGAGATATCATGATGGTTGCACTGTGCAAGGAGTCTTTAAAAGGGCAAGACATTGTGTTTTGCTGTTGAATCTTTCCTGGGTTTTGGGGATCAACTGTGATTTACTAGAATTCAAGAAGAGAGCGTCTGATTGTAGAGGTGGCTAGGTGGTCCACTAGATAGTGTGCTGGGCCTGGAATAAGGGGGACCTGAGTTTAAATGTGATCTCAGACACTTACTAGCTGTGTGACCCTGTGCAAGTCACTTAACCCTGTTTGCCTCAGTTTCCTCATCTGTAAAATGACCTGGAGAAGGAAACAAGCCGTTCCAGTATCTTTGCCAAGAAAACCCCAGAAGAGTTGGACACGACTAACCAGCTAATCAAAGCTCATTGAAATATGGTGTAAGGGGGGCGGCTAGGTGGTGCAGTGAGTAGAGCGTCGGCCCTGGAGTCAGAAGGACCTGAGTTTGGATCCGGCCTCAGACACTTAAGGCACACACAAACAAAAACCTAGCCGTGTGACCTTGGGCAAGCCCAATTGCCCTCCAAAAAGCAAAAAAAAAAAAAAAAAAAAAAAAAAATGGTGTAAGCAGCCAGCCAGGAGCTGAAGACAGTATGGGGGTAGTGAGTCAGTGTGAAACCGTGAGGCAGTTGCTCCTCTTCCCTTTTGACCTGGAGATGGAGAATACTCAATAGTGCTTTGCTACAAATGCATTCTGGAGGTTCTTTTCCCTCTGCTTTGAGAAGAATCAGACAGAAAATTGAAAATTCAGACTCTACCACAGCAAGGGCAGCTTGGCTCTGGCTGCTTGGACTTAAACAGAGTTATAGCTTCTTTTAATTTTACTTTAGTGAATACTTTTAGACTAAATTCCAAGTGATTAAATTTTGGGGGCTGTAACTTATAAGGAAAACAAGCTTGGGATTCTAGAGGGAGCCAAGAGAATTATGAGTTATGAATATGAACCAAGAGAATTATGAGTTATTTTTTAAAAAATTAATCCATTTCCCTAGACTTTAAGTATTCTCACTGGAGCACTAGGGGAAGGCTATAGACTGCACATAGTTGGTATTGAGTTAGTAGCTTAAGGAAGGGACTGCTGGGTGATTCTGCACATGGACAGTGAAATGTGCTGTTATAGTTCCAGCTTTGATCTCCACCTTGTGGCTGACATAGACAAAGCACCCTGAGTAGCTGTTTCAAGCGACAGCCCCTGCCTAGTGTAAGAAATCCTATCTACAGAAGATCTAACCTGTCCCTGTTTTAGACCTGGAAAGAATCATAGAATAAAGACAAAATAATGCGAAGTTGAAAGGAACCTTCCATTCTGCCTAGAATGTGTCAGAGCTGGGAGGGTCTTAGGACAGAGAATGTCAGACCTGGGAATGTGAGACCTGGGAGGGCCCTTGGAGCAGGGAATCTGAGACCTGGGAGGGACCTTAGAA
Organism: Gymnobelideus leadbeateri; assembly: GCA_011680675.1. NCBI lineage: Eukaryota > Metazoa > Chordata > Mammalia > Diprotodontia > Petauridae > Gymnobelideus > Gymnobelideus leadbeateri. The sequence goes on from WOXC01008093.1 coordinate 499,591, forward strand.
CAGGTAATGTTGGAGGGGGGAAGTACCTTAGAACATAACACTTCAGAGCTGGAAAAGACCCAAGAGCCTAGCTGTGATATATGGGTAAGTGCTCTGGACTTGGAGGCAGAGGAGCTAGGCTTATAACCCACCCCTCCACCCTTACCCAAGTGACCCTGGGGACAAGCTCCTTCATCTTTCTCCTTGTATCACATGAGGAGGCCAGGCTGGCTAATTTCTATTGCCCTTTGTGCCCAACCCCAAGGCCCAGAGAGGGAAGATTTGTCCAGAGTACGTCTGGGTCAGGAGAAAAAGTGACCACTCCATTAGTAATTCTTTATTTGCTTTAGGCAGGAACCTGTTTCTGGCTGGCTGAATAGTGAGACCTGCTTATGGAGGTGGTCATTTGTGTTGATATGTCTAGCAGGTAGAAAGAGCTATGAGATGGAACTGGACTCTCCGAGGCCTGAAATAGCCATGCCTTGGGGGAGGGAGAGAATTGTCTTGTAGCTTCTGCCAACAGTTTTCCAGACCTTTGTCAAGTCCCTGGTCCCTCAGGCTTAGCACAAAGTGGAAGCTGATGTTTGATGAAGGAACCCTGACTGGGTTCAGGTCTTTGCTCGACCTGGATTTCTTTGGGAAATTTCCTCTTTTTGAGCCTCATTTTCCTCATCTGTAAAATGGGATACTTTCACAACTTCACCATATGTGCTTTGTAAAACTCAAAGTACTCTAATTGGAGAGATTATCATGATGACCCTGACCCCAAAGTGAGCCCCCAACCTCTGCTCCAAAACTGAGTCCTGACCTGAGTCATTTGGATCCTTTATTCTCAATGGCTCTAGGCCTGTGACCTCAGACTTCAGACTGAGCCCTAGTTCTGCACAGAGTCTTGATCCAGGCCTGAGCCCTGACCCCAGACTAACCTTGGACCCCTAAATGGTCCTAGATCATTGGCCCCAGATTGAGCTGCACTGTTTGACTGTTTCTGAGAAAGGGCTCTGTAGATCATAAAGCTTCCCAGAAAGATGAGTTCTGGGATTTTGCAGACACTCCCAGGAGGATGCTCAGGGACTGGTTACCTCCCAGGGGTGGCTTCTCTGAACACTCCAAGGACCACATGCTGGGACATAGACACAAGACAGTTTTATTGACCTGGGGCCTGCTTGTGGGGAGAAACTGAGGGGCCAGGGTTGAGCTGTGCCTGGAATCCCAGACACTCCCTGACCATCGCTCCCTGCCCACTCCCCATGCCCCATAGTGGGGGCGGAGTGTGGACTATAGCACCGTGTGGGGCAGCCCTGACCCAGGAGAGAACCCTTCTTGTGCTGGGAGTATAGGAGGGAGGGGACTGAAGACTGGATGGGGACGGTCCCTCTTCCATTTTCAGACCAATATGTGCTCTCAGAAGCAGAACATCAGGGAAGAGAGAGGGCCTTTTCAAGCTCCCAGGGCTTAAGGTAAGAAGGGAGGACCCGGGGGGCACTGGCACTGGGCACCCCATAGCACCAAGGGTGGCAAAGAGGGTGGGATCTGGAGCTCCCGAGCCCCCTTCCCAGTTCTTCACAGTACAAATTCAGGTCAAATCTCAGTGGGGAGCCCCGCAGCAGGACTGGGCACAGGGGCCCCTCTTCTTGGGCCATGCCCCCATCTGCTGCTTCCATTCCTTCCACCAACCCCTTAAGGCTGGGGAAGCCTAGATCAAAAAAAGGCCTCCTCCGGGACTCCTCCCTTTACTCAGGGCACAGGGCCAGGGCCAGGCTCCGTGGTGATGACCAATAAATAATGAATCCAGACCACCCCTTCCCCTCTGCACCCCTGCCCCCAGCCTCCAGGTCTCAGCTTCACATGTCTCCAGCGGCACCCCCTCCCTTAGCGACCCTGGCAGGTTTTACAGCACATCTGACGGAAATAGGCACGACTGCAAAACTGGAACTTGAACACAAGGGGGCAGTAGGCAACCTTGTTCACATCCCTGCACTCTGTGGGAGGGGAAAGAAGGAGAGTCATGCATGGTGCCCCCCGGCACTCCCCCAGCCTTCCCAATGCCACCCCCGGTCCGTGTGCAGCACGCTCACGGAAGCAGAAACTCAGGCAGCATCTGATAGAATCCTCTATAGCAGTGAAAAGCCCAACTAGGGCAGGGCAGCTGGGGTGTCGTCCCAGGTCAGAAAAAACTGCACCCTGCATCTGGCTAGCAAGGATAGTGAGTTAAAATTGGAAGGTGATGGGCAGCCAGGTGGCACAGTGGATAAAACATCAACCCCGGAGTCAGGATGGACCTGAGTTAAACTCTGACTCTAGACACTTACTAGCCGTGTGACCTTGGGCAAGTCACTTAACCTCCATTGCTTCCAAAAAATAAAAATGAAAACGGACAGACAGATCAAGGCTATTATTAACAATATCTATTACCCATGAACTTTTCTTAGTAATCAATTTCCCATCCAGATCAACTGAATGTATCTTAATTACTTCCATATTAGTATCAGTTTGAGGATGTTATGTGGAGTTGCTTGTTCCTGGAACGTTCTTTTCTTATTGTTATTTTTTTACTTTTTGGAGGGGGGAAGGCAGGGCAATTGGGGTTAAGTGACTTGCCCAAGGTCACACGGCTAGTAAGTGTTAAGTTTCTGAGGCCAGATTTGAACTCAGGTCCTCCTGACTCTAGGGCCGGTGCTCTATTCACTGCACCACCTAGCCACCCCTGGAATGTTGTTCTGCTGGCCCCAGCATCAAAATTGCCAGTTGTGTCTCTAGGGGGCCCATATGACGTGGCAGAATTGTATGTGGATGTAACAAGTATATACATATGCTACAAACAGCAGGGGGGAAAATTTTGGGCTGGGTAGCTGCAAAAGCTATGACTGCCTGTGTCTGAAGTCTGCCTGTGGTTTGCCCCACCCAGGAGAAATGCAAGAATGGAGCCAAGAACTATTGTCTGAGAATCCCACCCCACCCAGTCCCAGCTGACCAAGGCAGAGGGCCTGGCTTTAGAGGATCCAGAGCCAGAATGGGAGGGAGGGGTCTTCAGAGGGCATCTCCTGCCTTCCCTTACTTTGCAATCCCTCTGAGGAGATGAAGCCCAGTCCAGGGGATTACAGAGTCCTCTGAGGGAGAGACCTCTGAGGGCATCACAACTACCCTATCCTACCCTATACCTAAGCAAGAAGCCTCTACAAAAGCCTGACCGGTGGTCATTTGGCTTTAGCTTGAAGACCTCTAGCACCAGGAAATTCACCACCTCCCAAGGCAGTACTTCCACTTTGGGTTAGCTCTCCTGTTGGGTTGTTCCTGCTGATACTGGAACAGATTCAACCTCCCTGTAATTCATCTCCTTGGGAAAAAATCATTGTGGCTTGTTTTGCTCTCTGGGGTCAAGCAGAGCAAATCTAATCCATCTGCCCCATAACAGCCCTTCAGAGCCTGGAAGGTTGTGATCTTGTCTGCCTGAGGTCATTTCCTTCAGAATAAACACCTCTCTCACTGATAGATTGTTCAATTCCTCCTATATTCCTCAGCCTACATAGACCCTCTCCCTGTCCTGGTCATCCTCCTCTGAATGCCCTGTAGCTTAGGTCTTTCCTAAGATGTAGTGCCCAGACTAAACCTCAAACTCCAGATGGCATCAGAACAGGCCAGAGGACAGACTGCAGATTTGTCATTTCTCCCACCCACAACCCCTCTGCCACCCCACCCCTCATTCCTTCTGGCCCTGGGTGAGTACCTTCAGGGCTGTCCCCAGTGGGGATGCTCTGGCATTTGCTCTCACACTGCTGCATGGCTGGAGGCTGCAGGGCCTCAGGGCACTCCCAGGATGGCTGGCCTGTGTGTGTGGTACACTGCACGGACCTCAGCTGCTGCCCGAAGCCACACTGAGCTGAGCACTGGAGACAGGAGAGGGGGGCTCACTATGAATATGGATGTAGGGAGACAGTGTGGAAGTATGCATGCATGGGATGTAGAAAGGAGGTAAGATTCAGAGCCATGAGGGACCCTGGTGGTCCCCTTGCCAGGGCCTAGGCTCAGCCTGGGGGCAGGGCTTCTCCCAGATTTTCCAGAAGAGGAAACATAGGCTCAGAGAGATGAAGGAACTTGCCTCATGCAAGAGCCAGGGTTGAAAAGAGTACTCATTTTAGTTAGTTGGTCATTCATTCAATAGGTCAGTTAGTCAGATGGTCAGTCATTGATCACTCAGCTGATCAGTCATTGATCAGTTAGTCCATCAATCATTTGGTCAGTTTGTTAGTCAATCAATTGGTCAGTCATTAGTCAATCAACTGGTCAATCAATTGATCAGTCAATTAGTTGACCAATTCGTCAGTTCAACAAGCATTATTAAGTGCCTACTATGTACCAGGCACTGTCTGGTCTAAGTACTGGGGATACAGAAAAAAGCAAAAGGCTCCTTCTGAGTTTAAGTCTTGGTTCTGGCACTAGCTTCTTCTCATCTCGCAGGGCCTTGGGGAAAGTGCTGTGCAAACTTTTTAGTTTTCTAGAAATGTGAGTTCTTCTCTGGCCCAGCCCCTCCCCTCTTGGCTCTGAAAGATTGCCCAGGGTGGCTGTTATTCCCCACAATAGGGGACTAAGAGTGGGGGAAAGAAACCAGAAGGACCTTCTTGGGAAACTCGAGATCCTTGACCCTCCCAGCCAAAGTTCTCTGATAATAATGGCTGGCATTTCTAGAGCATCTCAAGGTCAGCAAGGTCCTTCAGCCTCTCATGTGATCCTTCCAGCAACCCTGTGAGGTGGGGGCTGTTATTATCCCCAAATGAATTAAGATACACAGAAGTGCTGGCTGCCCTTAAATGTAAGGTCACTGCTAGCTATTATTATTTTAGAAATGAGGAAACCAACTTGCCCAGGGTTATATAGTTTACATAGTAAGTTAACTATTTCCTCTGAGGCTGGATTTGAACTCAGGTCCTGGTGACTCCAGGGCTGATACTCTATTCACTGCACCACCTAGCCGCCCCTTGAATCTAGGTCTTCTGACCCCATGTCCAGCACTCATCCAGCTGCCTCAACATTTAGGCTATTGTTGACTGACTGACTGGCCAAAGTCCCTGGAGAAGTAAGAAGGGGTGAAGCCCTTATGAAGGTCCAAGCTTAGGGATCTTTTTGCCTATAAGAGCTTAAGGTGACTCCTCTGTATGTCCCATCAGAATCTAGCATAGGGCCAGGCACATAAGGGACACTCATGTTTGTTAAATGGGTGCTTTCCTGACTCTGTCCCTCCCTTCCACCTGGAATCCTTCCCTGATCCAATTCTTGGGGATCCCTGCTTAGGCCCTCCCCCAACTTGGGCCTGCAGATGATAGACTCCAGACCAGCCCCCATACCTCTCCCCACTCGCCAGTCACCCAACGGGGTGGGGGACACCGGCGGAGGTTGCACCTCATGCTGGTGGGTGGCTTGGTAGCTGCTGGACACTGGGTAGAGGGCAATGTAGCACTGTGGTCTCCACTCTTACACAGTACAACTCGGTGTCGGAAGCCAGGTCCACAGTTGGGGGTACACTGGGGATTGAGGGTGGTATAAAGGGTTTTGGCATTAGGGACTAGCTCTTCCAAGACTTCTTTGAAATATCCCCTGGGTATGTTAGCACCAATCTCCTATACCAGTGGTTCTCAAAGTATTGTCTGAGGACCTTTGAGAGTCTCCCTTCTCAAGGGGTCCTCAAGGTCAAAGCGATTTTCAAAATAATACTAAATTTGATTTCTAACCTGGTAGATATAGCTAGCTAATAACCCACATAAACAAAATCTCTTTGAGGTCCTTGAAAAATTTTAACGGTGTAAAGGGGTCCTGAGACCAAGAAGTTTGAGAACCACTGTCTTCTACTCTAGGCATTGGGGGAGACTGAAGAGTAGAGGAAAAAGCCTTCCCTCAGCCAGTGGGCAGGGTGAGGTGTAAATGGCAATCCACTCCAGGCTGAGCCAGGCCTCTCTGACATAAACCAGGGGATGGGGAAGCTGGGGGGGGTGGGGGTGGGGCAATGGCCTGAGCAGAGTGGGAGAAGAGATGGTGAAAGAGGAGTGAGAAAGGCAGGAACATTTTGGGGGGATGTGGGAAAAGCTTAAGAGAGCTGGACAGGCCAGGAAATCTGGGGCGGCCTGGGGCCTAAGCATAGGAAGCTGCAGATGGACCTCGGGTGAGCCTGCCTGGGGCAGAGGGGAGGGCTCACCTCGGACCAGTCAAGAGTAACCCACTCTGGGGGGCAGGCAGGGCTGTTGCAAGGCTCCAGCACGTGGGGCCGGGGCTGGGTGCAGGCACTGTCATCCAGAGCTTTCTCTTCATCCGCAGACACCCTGCGCTGACATACCACAGAGCGGCTCCTCACCCCTGAGTTACAGCTCCGGCTGCAGCTCGACCAGTTCCCCACAGCCCAGCTAGGGGGGGTGCAGAAGTTGGGGGGGGGTAAGGAGAGAAACAGTTATTATGCACTGTCCCTGTGCTTTGGGGTTCAGACACTGGAAATACAAGTACAAAGAATGAAGCAGACCCTGCTCACGATGGGCTTATATCACAGGAGCATAGATTTTAAGTTGGAAGGACCCCTAGAGGTGATCTAACCCGAAATTTTCATTTTACTGTTGAGGAAACTGAGTCCCTAAGACTTGCCCAAAGTCACATGAGAAGTGGCAGGATTAGGATTTGAACATCTGAGCTGCTCAAAGAGTGAGGCTTTCCTCGGCCTCTTCCCCCAGCCTCTGGCCCAGGTACTCACTCTGGGGGGCAGGGTTCTGTGTTGCATGCCCGCTGGCGCTTGGGCAGTTTGCTGTGGGGGCTGCAGTGGTGAGGGGCCACAGTGGAGCTGTCCAGCTGCTTCCGACACTCGGCAGCCTGTACCTGGCTGCCTGGGGGATGAGGAGGGGCCAGCTTAGCTCCCACATCCTATCCCAATCTTCACCCCAGTCTTGCACCAAAGGACCCTGAGATGAGTTTTCACAAGGTCTGGAGCTAGGGGCCTGGACTCCTGAGTCTCCTTTTCCAGCTTGGCTTGAGAGCTACCCACCCAGGCAGGCCCTAGGCTCCCCCTCCCCCCGCCCCGGGACCTCTATCTTCCTCCCTCCTTGTCTCCACCCCCTATCCCCTTCAGGGTCTAGCTCCATCTGGGGGCCTCCATTACTTCTCTAGAATCCTCCCTTCCTTAAACCCCTGGAGGACTCTAGTCCCTTCCCAGCAAGTTTCCTGGCCCACCCAGCACAGGACAGCCTCACCGCCGGCACACAGAGCAGAGCACTTGGTCCAGGGTGTATAGTGCCAGGTGTATGGGGGCAGGGCCTCATGATTAATCGGTGCATTGAAGCGGTATCGGATTCCCTGGAGTTCAGATCGGGTCAGGATCTGGTGGGAGTGGGGTGAGGAGGAAGGTGAGGGGCCCTCACATTCTGGGCCCATTGAGAGGGCCAGGACATCTCAAAGGAAGAGAGTCAAGAGTTTCCCACCCAAACCCCTTCCCCCTCCCCCTAGGCCAAGGGAGCCCTACCAGGAACTCTCACAGCTTGTGCTAGATCAAGTCTGGTCTTGGGGGCTGAGCTCCTCAAGAGAAAGGAACTCCTAGAGGCTGGCTGCCTGGCCAAAGCCCTGCTTCCCCATCCTTCATCCTATCCCTCTTCCCTCTCTTAGCTTCATGGTTACCATGACAATGATAGTGATGTTGGTTGGGCCCAAGGCCTCCAGAATCTGGGGTTGGTCTGGCCCATGGTGTAGCTGGAATATGGTTCCAGCCAGAGGCAAGCGGTGGGGCTGTGGGGTCTTGGGGAGCCCATCCAGGAGAAAGGCATCATCTTCCCCTTTTAGGGCTAGTATAAGGCAGGAGGGTCAGTACAATAAGAATGTGTGTGTGTGTGTGTGTGTGTGTGTGTGTGTGTGTGTGTGAGAATTAGCTACACCTCCCCCGCCCCCCACAAACCTTTGTTCCCAGGTCCCTTTCCTCTACCCCCTCCCATGGAGCATGCCCTCTAGCCCCTGGATACCCAGGGCCCCCCTTTCTCTCTCACCAAGGTGGCTGAGGGATGGGTTTGAATCCTGAATGGAAATGTGGACAGAGCCCTTGGGGATCCAGATGATCTCTTTGTACTCTGCAAAACAGGCCCCGAGTGTCCCCCTAAGAGGTCCATCCTCATGGACTCCTCCTCCCCAACCTGGCCACCCCCCTCTTCTTTCCCCCACCAAATTACTTTGTCCTTCCCCAGGAATTCTTCCCTCATCTGTCTGTCCATTTCCCCTCTCCTCTCCATCCTGTTCCTCCCCTTCCCCTCCCCTCTAGCCAGCATACCCTCCACATTCCCTTTCTAGGATCTGAGGCCACCCAAGACAGGAGGGATACCTTGCCCCGTGCTTCCCCAGGATAGATTGTGTTGCTGCCTGAGTGTGAGAGGTCGCTGGGTACTGACTCTGGGCATGCCCCCATAACCCACCAGGCACAAGGTTGGTACAGAACTGCCAGGCTCTTACCGCCCTTGGGGATGGCCCCAGAAAATACACCCTCGATGGTCTCACAGGAGCTGCCATCACCCCCACACACCCGACACTTATCCTCCCGAAGGTCTGAACCCAGGATTCGGTCACAGCCTACGTGCTGGAGGGGGGTGGAAATCTTCAGGGAAGGGACTGTGGGCTACCCCCACCTCACTTGTACATCTCTTCCTTTATTCTTGTTGCAACCATGATCCCCATCTGCACAGACACTTGCAGTGGCCTCCTCACAGGGCCATCATTCTTTAATTCATTCTACATATCACATCAGTCTGGTCTTTCTTTTGAATATATCTGGTTATGTGTCTCCTCTGCCCTAAAATGTCAATGGCTTCCTATTGCTTGCTAAATAAACTTATAACTCCTTTGCCTGGCATTCAAGGCCCTCCACGATGTGGCCCACTCTGATCTCATATTATTCTCCTTCATGGAGTCTATCCACCCAACAGCTTCAGATCTCTCCCTTGTGTCTTTAATAGCATGGTTTCTATGTGTGTAATGTCCTGCTCCCCACAGAATCCTTCCCAACCCATCCCAGTAGCAGCCTTTCCCCTCAGACCTCACACAACACACAGAGAACATAGGGTTTTTGCCCTGCTCAATACACATACACACTCAGATCTATAGTGTGTTAGGGTAAGCTGGACTTTAATCCCCTTCTAGAGGGTAAGCTCCACAAGGACAGGAACTATGTCTTGTCCAAACCTGGTATCTCCCCCAGCGCCTAACTCATATCTGTGTACTAGAAGGTGACTGTAAATGTTGAACTGCATTGCTCCTCATCCCTGACTGATGCCCCAGCCCTCCTCTTCTCCCCTATCCCGCCCCCTCCAGCTGCCTTTCTCCACCTTGCACTCTCCATTGACACAAATGTCCACGGTGTCCAGCCGGCATGGCGTCCCATCTACCACTGCTGCTGCCCTCTCCGTGTAGAAGTTGAAGCCTTCGGCCAAGCAGGTAAGGGAGCAGGACTTCACACCCCCTGGTGGGTATAGTCACTGAGTCTCAGAGTTGGAAGAGACTGCAGAGGCCGGAGGCCAGCCAGTCCAACTCAAGTCTGAACCAGAATTTTTCCTTACCACACCCAACCAAATACTCGTCCAGACTTTGCCTGAAGACCTCATGTCAGGGCAAACACTTTTTCCTGAAGTGGCCCATTCACTTTGGGTCACCTCCAATGATTGCGAAATTGGTCTGGACAGTAAGCCCATGTTTTTCTCTTTGTACCTTGTCCCCAGTGATTCTAGTTCTCCCCTCTGGGCCAAGAAGGATACATCCAATTCCTCCTCCAATGACAGACCTTTAACCGCTAGAAGGCCACCCTAAGTCTTCTCTGCTTCAGGCTAAACAAGGCTAGTTCCTCCAAGCAATCCTCATATATAAAACCCTCCACAATTCTGACTCTACTTGGAGAAGTGGGGATGTGAGAGGGGAGAGAGTGAGTGAGCAAACCAGTATTTATTAAGAACCTTCTGTGTGCCAGGCACTGTGTGCTAAGAGCTCAGAATAGAAATATAAGGAACTCTAGGAGGGCTAGGGAGTCCTTCTCTTGATCTGACCCTAAAAAGAGACAGGAGTTGGGGATTTGTTGAAATTAAAAGAAGGTTTAAAGCAGGGGTGGGGAACCTGTGGCCCTCTAGGGCCTCAAGTACAGCCCTTCGACTGAACCCAACCTTCACAGAACAAATCCCCTTAATAAAAGGATTTGTTCTGTAAAATTTGGACTCAGTCAAAAGGCAGTACCCAAGGACCCAGAGGGCCACATGTGGCCTCCAGGCTACAGGTTCATCACCCCTGGTTTAGAGCAAGGGTTCTTAACATTTTTTTTTTATGTTATGGACTGGTTTCAAACACTGACTGCCATTTACAGGTTGTGTGATCTTGGGCAAGTCGTTTAACTCTTCTAGAACTCAGGTTCCTTGACTGTAGAGTGAATGGTTAGACCAGATGGCCTCTGAGTTCCCTTCCAACTCTGTATCTATGAGCCTGCTGAGCATGGCAGGGGCTAGGGTCACTCCTCTTTGTTCCTGTTGCACCCCCACCTCACCTCTCAACTTGGGTACAGATTGTTGGTTTTCTCCTTTCCCCCCTCCAGATTCCTTATTTCTCCCATACCTTAGCCATGGGCCCCTGCCTCCCTCCATTCTCTCAGGAGGTCCACTTACCTCCCCGGTATGTCTTCCATGTATAATATTTCCCCCGGAAAGGAACACTGTCGAATTCTGAGCATTGCACCTCCCTGAAGTCCTGAGAGCCTGGGGGACAGTCCTGGTGGGGTGACAAGTAGAGCACCACTGAGTGGAAAAGGGACCCAGAGGGTGTGGGGGCCACCCACTACCTGAACAAGGGCCCCCTACAACATCCCTGGCAAACATTGTTCTGCATCTGCTGGAAGACCTCGGAAGATAGGAAACTCATTACTTTTCTGAGATGGCCTATGCTACTTTTGAATGAATTTAATAGTTAACTTAAATGACCAAAACCGACCTCTCTGTAATTCTCCCCATTCCACCCTCACTGCCCTCTGGTGCCAAGCTTCTGTCTTCTGGGATCCAGAGGGTGATTAGAGAATCATACATTTAGAACCAGAAGGGATCTAAGTGGCCATCTAGCCTAACTGCTCATTCTACATATGGGGAAACTGAGGCCTAGGAAAGTAAAGTGCCTTATGCAAGATCATAGAGATTGTTGGAGGTGGGATGGTGGTGAGGGATGAGGGAAGATAGAGGACACATTCCTGACTCCTAAGGTCCCAGCTGGCTTAGATGAATCCAGCCCCATATCCTAAAGTCTATATGCCTGTGTGTTTGGGTTTGAGGGCAGTGGGTGCACAAAAGGACTGAAGAATTCAGAAGAAGGCCTTTCAGATGTAGGGAAAGGAGACTGATCATGTGTCTGCAAGATCCAACTATAATGAAAGGGCCTTAAGTGAGATGTTTTGAAGAATTTTCTACCTATAGAGTTGTAAGGCAGGAAAATGGACCTAATTCTTGAATTTATTTCTGCTCTCTCCTGCCCCTCCTCACACAGTATCTGAGAGAGGGCCATGGCAACAAGAAGTCTATAACATATGTGGGAAAGGGCCATTCAGCAGCTGCTTTGAGACCTCCAATGAGAGGGACCCCCCTCCGCTCTCAGAAGTGACCCATTCCATCTCTAATTGGCAGGAAGTTTCTTTGTCAGTCCTACTTGGGCTCTGCAATTTCCACCCATTTCCATACTTTTTCCTTTGGGGACAAATGGATTACACCTAGGCATTTGATGTAACAGCCCTTCAAATGCTTGAACTCTGCTATCGTACATACCCCCCTGAGCTTTCCCTAATGATGATGGCAGTCCAGAAGACTAATGTAGGCTTGGGTTGCACTGAGAAGGCACCGAGTTGTTAAACATTCTGACCATCATCTCTCCTTTTCCTGTTTGTCCTCTCCAGCTAATTAATGTCATTCCCAAACTGAGCACAGTATTCTAGCTGTGGTCATATCTGGACCTCATACAGTCATCTCCCTGCTTCAATTAGTCAATCCCCAAGTATTAAATAGGCTTCTACTATATGCCAGGCTGCAAATCCAAAAGTGAGACAAGTCCTTGCCCTCAGGAAACCTACATTCTACTGGGAGAAGCACCACGGTCCCATGTAAGTTCTGAACATTATGCCTTTCTTGATGCAGTGCAAGCCTAGGGTGGTCTTTTGGGTTGTCATCACCACGTTATTGATCCATCTTGAGTGTTCAAGTCACCACACCCCCCTAGATGTTCTCCAAACTACTCTCTAACCAGGCTTCTCTTACTTTGTACTTGTGAAATTGATTTTTTTTTTTTTTGGAGAGGGGAAGGCAGGGCAATTGGGGTTAAGTGACTTGCCCAAGGTCACACAGTAAGTGTTAAGTGTCTGAGGCTGAATTTGAACTCAGGTCCTCCTGACTCCAGGGCCAGTACTCTATTCACTGTGCCACCTAACTTCCCCATGAAATTGATTTTTTTAAACCCAGGAGTAGAACTTTATATTTGTCCATAATGAAATTAATTTTGCCAGACCCTGCTTGATGTTCTACCTTGTTAAGACGTGTTTGGGGGAATTTTGAATCTGCTATATAGCATGCTAGCTATCCTTCTCAACTTTGTATCCTCTTCAAATAATTATGCAGGAGGGGCATCTTGGGACAGTGGAAAGAGCAGGGCTCCAGAGTAAAAGGGTGTGGGCTCAAATCTCTCTTCTTTCCTTCCCTATCTGGTTTCTTCATCTATGATATCAGGGGTTATATCATTTTGCTTGCTTTCTCAGTGTGGGTTGGGGAAGGAAGAATGAAGAGAATTTGGAACTCAAAGTTTTAAAAGTGAATGTTAAAAATTATTTTTAAATGTAATTGGGGCAAATAAAATACTAAATAAATTTTTAAAAAGAAAGGAGCAAGAACCCCTCCCCCCAAATGAGGGGGTTGGGCTGGATGGCTTTTAAAGTTCCTTTCAGTTTCAGATCGAGGTTCCTACCCATTCATCTAAGTCAACAGCAACATCCAAGCATGTGGATTATTCCACTGAGATTTCCTTCTGGGTTGGCAGAGAACCATTGGTGTGGACACTGTGGATCCTCCTCACTTCCCTCTTTTTGCTACTAGGATCTCCATCCCTCAAGTCACTCAAGCTTAAAGCCTTGTTATCCGACTTGAATCTCTTCCTCACTTCTCACTTCCTATCAGGTGCTAAGCTCTTTTGATTTTTCGTCCACAAGCTTTTTTACATTTGGTTCCTATCTCTTCTCATGTGGCTTCCACAGGTCTTATATCCTCCTAATTGCAGAAGAGTGAGAGGCCACCAGGTCCAACATTTGCCTACTTTAGGCTCTGAGGTTTGAGGAAAGGGGGATTGAGGGCTGAAAGAAGGGGCATCACTTACATCTGTGTTGCATGACCGGTAGCGACGCCGTTCCCCTAGGCAATATTTGCCTCCAATTGTTGGCCTTGGGGAGAAAGAGACGTAGAAGAAGTTAGAGGAGGGTTGTTGGGGGAGAGGATGGATTACGGATTCTTATTCCTAAGCTTTGGTCCTGGCACAAAGGTGAGCTTGGGGAGGAGGGAGGTCCTGAGCATATGGCACCCATCATGGATATGTGTCTCCCTATCCCTCAGCAGCATCCCTCCCACCCCTGGAGGAGGCCTGGATGAGTGACTCAGGGATGGGTTTGTGTTTGAGAGAGACAGAGGAACAGGCAGGCACTGGCTCACTGACCTGGGGCTGTCACACTGCCGGCTGGAAGAGGAGACCCCACCCCCGCAGGTCCGGCTGCATTCACCCCATGAGGTCCAGGGGCCCCAGGCTCCATCCACGCCCTCTGGCCGTGACCCAAAGGGGACGCACACCCGCTTGTAGCACCACTGCAAGGGCACCGTCCTTATGGTTAGGGCTCCCAGCCAGCATCTTCAACTTTCCCAAGCTGTTAGGTGCTTTTCATATGATGATAATGGTGATAAACCTGACTTTCTTATGTTAATTTAAAGATGACTAAATGTTCTAAACATATTCTATCATTTGGCCCTTACCACAATCCTTTGAGGCAGGCCCTATAAGTTATTGTTAGCCCATTTCATAGATGAGGAAACTGAGTCTGTGAGGTTGCATAACTTGCCCACAGTCACACAACAAAGCATTGCAGGGGGAATTTGAGCCCAGATCTCCAGGTCCAGCACTCTACATACTGTACTGTGAAGGTAGCAGAGGACAAACCTGGGCCAGGTTGGAGGAAGGGCATTGAAATACTCACCCCCTTGTCAATGGTGCTGCTCTGGCACAGGGTGCCCTCAGCAGCTGGGATGCTGTTGGTGATGCACCGGTTGCTTTTGCTCAGACACCAGAGTTCACTACAGACCTCCTGGGGGAGGAGAGAGGTCTGCGTGAGTCCCTGGAGCACCCAGGCTATGGGCCACCTAGTCCTGGAGTAGCTGGCAAACTCCCTAAATCAGCTCCTGGGGTCCAGCTTTGGGGAGAGGGAAAAGGAGATAGGAGAGAGCACAGATCTCCTCTGAGGCCATCAACTTGAGCCTCCCCTGCCTCACACTGGTCCATCCTTCAAGGCCAATGTTAGCTGTCACCTCCACCATGAAGTCTTCCCTGGGCCATCCTGATAAATATGGCTCCTACCCTTCCTTGAATCTCTAATCCTTCATATGTTCACAACTCCTCACTCAGCTCATTCTGTACTAAATATCAGAACTAGAAAAGACCTTTAGAAATCCTAGTGGAACTTCATCTTACAAATAGGGAAACTGAGACACAGGAAAATGAAATGTCTTGCTAAAGGTTCCACAGCTAAGAAGTGGCAGAGCTAGTATTCGAACCCAAATCCAAAGTTCTTCTTACCCCATCAGGAACCTCCCCACAGGCTGTCCATGTCCATCTTTGTATTTCTAGGCTCCTTCCTTCACCTTGTACCCAAAGCTGTCTTACTCCTCCCTTTGCTCCCATCCATCCATCCATCCATTCCTGTGGGATTGCCTGTGAGTGTGTGGTGGTCCCTTTGCCCCTGCCTGTCCTTTCCCAGCATTCCTTTTCTCAGAGTTCATTAGGGTTTACTCTTCTACTCTAAACAAATGCTTTTCTAGACTTTCCCTGTCTTTTCTTGCCATGTGATCCATGGGCTTTATTCTAAGCACACTTTCCCCCACTGGGTCCTGGGTCTATTTCCCTGATATCCTACCACCCTCTTTTGTTTCCCATCCCAGCTTTTCCATCTTTCTCCCCCATCCCACCCCTGTCGCCAACCCTAGTAGTATCCTTCCCAAGTCCCCATCACCATCATGGACAAGAAGGATATCAGGCAGGATGCACCTTCTGAGGTTCTGTTAGCTTCTGGGGTGGGGGTAGGAGACAGAGATACAGATACAGACGGAGAGGGACAGACAGAGAGACAGACAGAGACAGAGAGACAGACAGAGACAGGCAGAGACGCAGAGAGACAGACATGCAGATAGAGAAAGACAGAGAGAGACAGAGACAGACAGATGTAGACTCAGAAAGCATCTAGTTCAACCTCCTTCTAAACTCAGAATCCTATCTACCGCCATCTCAACCAATGGCCACCCAGCCTCTGCTTGAAGACCTAACTAAGGGAAGCCTACCACCTCCCAAGCCAGCCCAGGCCAGCCCACTTTGAGATGCCTTCTAATTATTAGGAAGTCTTTGCTGACATTGATTCGAAATCATCCTGTCTTCTAGCTTTGACAGAACTACAGGGATATGACTGGTGTCTCTACCTCATTCTAGGAGCTGTAGTTTCCATGAAGTCTGTGTTGGGGGGGGGAAGGGGAAGGGGAAGCTGGGAACTTTTTGGCTGGTCCAGTGACCTTGGGCAGGACAGGACAAGACAGGGCAGGGTGGGGTGTGATGTTTTTAGTGAACACTTGAGAAAATGTTTAGTGTAATGGGAGATACACCAGAAGAGGGAGGTGGGGAGGGAAATGGAGTGATTTACTGAAGCTAAACAAACTTTAACTGGGCCTGGGGTCATCTGGGAAAAAGCCTGTCCCTCCAGTAAACCCCCTCCTGTAGACAGAACCCAGGCAGGGACTCAGCTTGGTGCAGTGGGTCAGGTCAGTTGGATTCCAGGGCAGTCATTCTGACCTGGAGCCAAAGGGCGTGAGGCCCAGAGAGGAAAGGACCCAGGGGCCCTGGAGGGCTGGCAGAGACATCTAGCTACAGCTGGCCCAGGGGGTGGAATCAGGGCAGTCTAAGTAACAGGGAAGGATTCCAAGTCTTGGGGCAAGAGCAGGGGGCCAGGTTCTGGCAGGGGAGTGAACAGAGAATTCCTGGAAGGGACTATTGAATGCTTTTAACCTATGCCAGGCTGCGAGGGGGCACTCTGTCCGGGAATGGCCCACAATGACTCTGATGTTAAGAAGAAAAGGAAGAGCAGACTGATGTTTCCTTTGGGAGAAATGATCTCCTAGGATTTAGGACTGGCAGGGAACTTAGAGGTCATTGAGTCCAACTCCCTTGTTTTAATGAAGCCTAGGGAGGGAAAGCAGGGATTTGAACCTGGGTGTTCTGAGTCCAAATCCAGTCTTGGCTTTAAAAAAAAATTTTTTTTTAATTTCTTCCCTACATCATGCTGCCTCTTGGCCTATGGCGGAATATCAGCATTCCAGAAGATAAAAGTGAAAACATGTTCTGCGGGAGGTCAAGCCGAGTCATTCAGATGTTGCAAGGATTACAGAGAAATTTGGTTGGCAGATTTTGGAATCTGGTGATTTGAGAAAATCCCTAGGGCTTTTAAAAAACCTCCCATCTGTACTCTGTTAGGGAGAGTAAGAGAGATACTGAGAAAGCTAGAACTGGGAAAGAGAAGCTCGGCAGTGGGAATAAGTAATGACAGTCAGAGAAGAACAGACCTGAGGTCTACTAGAGAAAGAAAGGAGGAGGGTAGCACCCAGAGCTGGCCAAGTTAGAGTGGTGTTCTAGAGAAAGAAGGTAGGAAGTCCAGGGTCCTCATGTCCTCACTCTGTTCCCTCTGCCACACCCCCCCCCCCCCCATACTTGCCCTATAACTTGGGGCTGGGTGGGGGGTGGGATGGGGTTTGGCATTCATTCAGATCTCTCAATGTAGGGTTCAAACATTTTTAGAAGTAACAATAGCTCAGGTAACGAGGCTGAAACAGAAGATCCGGGGCAGGGAGGGCCCTCAGATAGGGCTTGTCTAGTCTAAACTTCTCATGGTAGAGATGAAGAAGTGAGTCACATAAGAGAAGTCCTTGGTAGGAGGACCTGCCCAGGTAGGAAGGAACAAAGCAAGAATTTAAATGTTTCCTGATTCCAGATCCTGTGTGCTTTCTACCACCCCTCATGGGCAGGTGATTGTATACCATTAAGGTCTCTTAGAGGAACATAAATAAGCCCATCCTCCACCCCCCACCTCCAGAGGCACATACTAACACCATGCATTCCCCTATGGTTTGAGGCTAATCCCGCAGCTTTCTCCTGGAGTTGTCTCAGCCTCACATAGACTCCATAGCCTTTCTTCCAGCTCTCAGCCTCAGCCTGGTCTCAAAGCCTCTCCAGGAGGAACAGGCTCCAGCAGGTGAGAGAGGACAGAGGCACACCAGACCAAGACTGAGGAGGGCTGGAGAGAGGCCAAGGAGACAGAAGGTGATTTTCTGAGGCCAGGAACCAGAAAAAAACCCCATGAAATGTCAATGTGCAGTTAGGAGAGATTTAGGACTCTCTGCAGGTCTAGGTTCCAAAGACTTGGAGAGAATTCTGGCAGAGCTGATCCATTCTCTCCAGGGTAAGAAGTCTCTCCTCCTTGGAAATCCAGCCATCTGGCTGTATATCCATGGAGCTATCTATCACATGGTTGAATCTAGCCTCCCTCAACCTGACTAGGAAGCTCAGAAGTTTCTCTTTCCCATGGCATGGCTTAGTACATGACTGGGCAACAGAAAGTAATATCTTATATTTAATGGATGGATGGATGGATGGACACCTGGCCATCTGGTTACAGGTCAGTTTGCATGGCCTTGGGAGGCACAGATATATTGACTGGTAGATAGACAGAAGAGATAGATGGATAGAACAGATTGATGGATAGGTGAAAGGAAGAGATGGATGGATGGATAGAAAGAATAGATGGATGGGGGTGGCTAGGTGGCACAGTGAATAGAGCAGAGGCCCTGCAGTTAGGAGGACCTGAGTTCAAATCCAACCTCAGACACTTGACACTTATTAGTTGTGTGTCCTTGGGCAAGTCACTTAACCCCAATTGCCTTGCCTTACCCCCTCCAAAAAGAAAAAAAAAGAATAGATGGATGGATGATGATGGAACAGAATGATGAAGGGAAGAACCTTATGGATGGAGAAATGGATGGATGGATAGAAAGAATAGACAGATGGATTCCCAGATGCAATAAAGAAATGAACAGAGAAAGGCAGGCAATGAATGGATGGCATGGGTGAATGTAATGCTTGTGCAAATCTTAGCACCTCACACCCAAGTTATAACAAAAGCTTTTTTTTTTGCTAGCCCCCTTCCCTTTATTCTCCTCACAATCTTGTCAAATTTACTCAGTTAATGAAAATTGTGTACCCCAGAACTGAAATCCAGGCTCTTCACCTCATTCTTCAAGGACAGTTCTGAGCTGTTGTGGCCTCACATTTATAAGATAATTGCACACCAGGCTGGGATGCATGCTTAGAGTTTAACCCTCTTCATTTCACACATGGGAAAACCAAAGCCCATGGTTACATATTGGCAAGAACAGGACTAGAACTCAGGTCTCCTGACTCCTGGGTTCTATTCACCATCCTAGAGGATCTTTTGCTGATAGTCATTGCCCCAGTCAAGTATATCTCCTCACTTTTCCCCTCTTGATGCTTTAAATCCTCCAGTTTATAGAAGAGTGAGAGACAGAGAGGGGGAAAGAAAGAGAGAGAGAGAGAGAGAGAGAGAGAGAGAGAGAGAGAGAGAGAGAGAGAGAGATTGTGTGAGCTCTTTCAGAGCTTTTTCTTCAGCTCCCACCATCCTCCTGGGGAGGGAAAGAATGGAGGTAGGATCCAGTTTCTGTTGACCACATCTCTCCACCTCTGTGGCTCTTCTCTCTCTCCAGCTTAATTGGTGGGGGGGATCTGAGACTTGGGCTTAGATGGTGGGGGACTTCCAAAGTGCTGGATTTGGGCTAAGACTAGAGACTTTTTACTTGGTCAACTTCCCTAAGCTAACTCTGGAGTTCTGAGATTTTTTGGTCCCCTCTTTTCCTTTCTTGCTCAGGGAGTCCACCAACCTTTCCCCTTCAGAACCTTCCCCTGTCTCTTACTGTTCCTTTCCTTTCCTTTCCTTTCCTTTCCCTTTCCTTTCCTTTCCTTTCCTTTCCTTTCCTTTCCTTTCCTTTCCTTTCCTTTCCTTTCCTTTCCTTTCCTTTCCTTTCCTTTCCTTTCCTTTCCTTTCCTTTCCTTTCCTTTCCTTTCCTTTCCTTTCCTTTTCTTCTACCATCCCATAGGATCCTCCCCTAATACTCATTATCCTTGCCCCAATACACGCACAGACACACAGACACACAGATAGACACAGACACACATACACACATACACTGTTCTAGGTATAGAGCTATCTTAACATTCCTGATCTATTTCAACTACTGAGGTAGCTGGAGGGAAAAAGCTGATGGTATCCTTAGAAGGATGGTGAAGCTCCAGGGCTTTATCTAGGGAAGTAATTGGATAGCATGAAGGAATCCCTGCTCATGTCCTCAGGGCTCTCTCATCTCCCCATTTCTGCCCATCTGTGTCAAGGTCCTGCAACCTCAGAGAACCAAGATCTCATGCCCTCTGACACAATCATGACCAATGAATAGGTAAAGACTTGAAAGTTTTGGAAACAACTATCCTTCACCTTGAGACATGGGGTCATCACTGTCTAGCCCTTTGATGTAATTTGTACCTAAGACCTCAGGCAGCATGCAGCACAGTCTGATGCACAGAGGGGCACAAATGTAGGAACACAGGAGAAGCAAAGCTCCCTAGAGCCTCTGCTGTTCTACACAAGGAAGTCTCACTGGGGTCTCTTGGTCTTTCTTTCCTGATAACTCTTTAGTGTGAGAGCCAGGATAAAAATGCTGGTCTAGAAGTGTGGAACAGTTCTGCTTTTAGACAAGGCACTCCAAAGCCTTAATGTAGCTTTAAGACTTGTGGGACACCCTGTCTACTGGCTACAGTGCAGCCTCTGGGGATGGGGTGGTGGCAGGGCTGGGAAGAGAAGCTGGTACCCTTGTGAAGGCTATTGGCAACAGCTACTACATTCCTGCTCCACAGATCAATTGTCCAAGACTTCCTGATTATTACAACTCAGTATCCCTCCCTCTTGCCCTGGACAGCCAGGCTATGGAGGCCCTAGGGTTGGGTAGGCAGGAAGGAAGGGTGGGCTGGCACTGTCCCCTTTGCCCCCCTCCCATCCCACCCAGTACCAGGCTCCCTGCTCCCTTGTCTCCCCACCTCCTCCACCTCAGGACCCCAGAGAAAAGCAGGAAGGCTCTCTACCCCGTATTTACACTGGCGGGATTTGACTCCATACTGGAAACGACACTGTTCATCTGCGTCATAGGCCTGGCCCGGTGCCACTGTGGGGTACACGAAGTCTTGCCTGGGGGGGGCATTGTTCAGGCACATGCCCAGGCCAGAGCTGGGAGAGGTCAGAGAACAAAGGTCATTGGGAGGGGATGAAGAGAGAGACCTAAAGTCTAGGGCTGGGCAGATGGGGAGACAAGATCTGGGGAATGTAGATCTTAGGAGAAAACCCCTGTACAATGGGAATACATGGGAGGGCCTCAGGTTTTGGAGATGTCAGAGCTTGTCTAGACCTTCTTTCGCTCCAGCACTGGAGACCAAGACTGTCTAATCATAGAACAGGATAACCCGGGACCCACACATTTCCCTCCAAATATTATCAAATGAGATATTTGTGAACTGCTTAGCACAGCTCATAGGAAGTGTCTGAGACATGGTTGTACCCTTCCTCCCTCCCTCCCCCCATATATCCAAGCCCAGGGAGTGTCCCTGGGGCAGGTCAGAGGACTGAGAATTGGGGAGCTCAGGGTAGGGGAGGTGAGGGGCTCATATGTCATCTCACTCACTCTAGAAAGCTGGTGATATAATCACGGCTGCAGGATGACCAGACAAAAGGATTTGTTTTCATGGTGACATGGGCGGCCATGAGCTTGGCTGTATCCTGGCCCTGGGAACCACACGTGTTTCCAACCCCATCATGGTTCATGCCAAACCTGGGGGGTGAGGGTACTGCTCGATTCTGCCTTTGCCCCTACCTCGAGAAGGGGAAACCAAGGCATGGGAGAAGAGATGAAGGGGAAAGAGAGTGAAGGGAGAGAGGAGGGAAGGAAAGGGAAAGAGAGAGAAAAAGAGAAAAAGGGAGGAGAGAAGAAAGGAGAAAAGGGAAGGAGAGAGGAGGGGAAGAAACAGGAGCTTGGGAGTGGTTCTGAGAGGCTAATAGTTGGACAGTTGGATAAGCAACGATGTAGATGAACATACGAATGGGACTTCACTCTAAGACTACAGAATTCAGTTTTGCTGTTCAGACTTGTGTGCATCATTCTCGCACAGGTCCTGGTGATGGACAGAAAAGAATGCCAACATCGCATCAGGACCTGCAGACTTCAGCAAATGCTTGTTTTCCTCATGAGGATGTATTTGTTCCTATGAGAACATGCCAATGAAATGAATTTATTAATAGGGGATTTTCTTTGTAGTGAAAGTATTCCTGTGTGTCCAGTCCATATCATCTTGTTCCTGTCTCAGAGGAAAGGAGGGGAAGAGAAGAGAATGAAAAGGAATCAGGAGGAGATGGAGAAGGTTCTGAAAGGGCAAAGTTGGTGGCAGCCCTGGGTAAGAGAACAAAAGGTTACTCAAAGTTTTGAGATGAGGGGAAAGAGCTCTTCCCCTTTTCTCAGCCTCTGAAGCATCATTTGTCCATCCTCCACCCTACCGCCCCTCCAGATTCCCTCCCCTCTGCCTCTTAGTACCAGCCCTCTGACCTCCCCCACCCCCAGTGGTCTCACGTGTGGCCGATCTCATGAGCAATGGTGAAGGCAGTGGCCAGGCCAATGTCCTCATTGATACTACAGCTTCGCTCTCGCTCGCACATCCCACCCACAGGAGCCAGACCTAAGGGGGTGGGTTAAGTTGCAGTCCTGGGGCTGGTTAAAGGGCATTTCACACACCACAGGACTTTCTTGACCAGTCAGCCTTAGACTCCAACCCTCAACAATCCCCAGGAAACAATTCTCCCTTATTCCTCCAATCCATGACAGACTCCTGTCCCATTCCTCCCTACCTAGGACACAGCCCTGCCCCTTCTTTTAAGCCTGGAACCTTTCCCTCCTCTAGCTTGGTATACTCTTCTGTACAACTGTTTGGACTACGATTGGAAATATAGGAATTGCTGGCTCTTGGCCAGAGATGGAATATATCCTTAATGAGAACTGGTTTTTAAAAATTCATTTGCCTGGAATCTTACAAATCTGTTCAAAATCTTAAACTGAAAATGTCAGGGGAGGGAGGAAGCTGCTAATTCATTTCTTCCATATCTCCTATAAGGAACAGGTATACAAAGGACATCGATAGAAAGCATCAGTGATTCACCAGAGACAGTATTCAAGAGAGCCAGCAATAAAACCCATCGTCTCAAATTTTTAAACAAATGCGTAATGGATGGGAAATCAGCAAGGTAAGCTGGAGAGCCTCATGCAAGGAAACAAATCTGACCTCATTGAAATTTGGTGGGTTGGGACTCCTGACTGGAGTACAGCTATAGAAAGGTATACAAGGTATTTTTTATTCAAGAGGAATAGGACAGAAAAAGAGGTGGCATAATAATTTTGTATACTAAGACCATCTAATCAGGAACCAGAGGAAAGGCAAAGTAGAGAGCTTATGGCTGAAGATCAATAGGGAGAGAGACAGAATCATAATGATCTGGAGATATACTAGAGACCACTGGGGCAGAAGGAGAAAATTGATGAGCTCAGGAAACAGATCATAAACTTGGCACAGACAGTTGATACAAAAATGATGGATGGGGATGAAAAGGGGATTTGAACTATCTAGACATGGGCTTGAGTTTTCTTAATGTTCAAAGCAGAGTAGTTGATCTGTTCTTGAGTTGACTTCTGGAATTGATTCTAAACAACGGGGAGGCTAGAGGACTGATGGGAACCTTGGAAGAAAATTACTGCTCCTTTAAAAATTTATGATAGAGAAGGAGAGGAAAGCCTGCTTAGTGCATTTGAAAAACTATAAATTGTCCTCTTCCAAGCCAGGACCTATCTCTTCCTTATCCAGCTCCTCTGCCTGCTCGCCCCGCCCCCCCATGGGATTTCCCATCTTGACTCCAGGTCCCAACATTACCTAAAGTGCCACAGGGCTTATTCTTGTAGATGCAGATGTCATAGCTAGAAAGGAGAAAGTTGGGCAAGTGAGGGCAGAAATAGTTTCCCCCCTCCAGCTCTTAGTTTCCCATCTATTCATCCTAGCCACTCCCTAGTCCCTGACTCTGTCCCCTTGACCTCAGCACTCACCGAGTGATTAGCACAGCCGTGTCGTGGTTAGCCACACCATTCTCTGGGAGAGCATTTCCATGACCACTCCGGTTCACGATTGACTTCTGCCACTTGCAAAAGCTGTCTAGTGACTTCCCTGCATGGTGGGTGATCTCCAGTGTGGGCTGGGGGTAGAGAGAAGGAAGGGTGGGGAGGGGGCCAGGTTCCAGAGAAGGCTCAGAGAGAAAGCCTGGGGGGAACTCACTATCAAACAGTTAGGAGACATTGTCACATAGGGAAAGGATATAAAATGCTGACCAAGAAAGGTAATACTTCTCATGTCTGTGAGTTTTAAGGTTTATAAGATGCTTCCCCCATAACACACTTAATACCTGTGTAATCTTGATTAACATGGGTGAGCCTTGATTTTCTCTCATGTCAAATGAAGGGGTTGGATTAGATACCTGCTAAGCTCTAAATTTATGGCTCTGTGACAAGAATTAGAGTTGGCCTCACAACCAAGAAGATCCTTGGCTCCTGGGGCCTCCACTATTCATGGGTTCAGTGAGGTATCCTTTTCATCAGCCACGAGGTCCACCTCTGACACATACTGACGGTGGGATCTTGGGCAAAATCTAGGCAAATCTCTAAGAGTTATAGAGAAAGTGCTGACCTCCACTGATGGAATGAATTTCTTCACCTGGGAGTTTCCTATATCAATGAAACTGCAAGTCCAGACCCTTTCTAAACCTTCTCCTGTTTTATGGCTAAGGAAACTGAGGCTCAGTGAAAAGTGGCTTGCCCCCAGGCTACATAACTGGTAAAGGGACAGAGTTCTGGCTCCACATCCAGCACTATCCCATGATGCCTTCCAGTGCCAGTAGACGTGGGCAGGACGCCACCTGCTACCCCTTACCTGGTCTTCAGTGAGCAGGATGAGCCGGGTCACCATGATGTTAACAATATTCCCCAGACTGGAGTCCTGGAAAAGTTTGGCAACCTGACCTCCAGGAAACAAGGAAAGTCCAGTCTTACAAGAAGCCCAGCTAGGGTGGCCAGAGCCCACCTCAAAGTCCCACATCTGACTCTCTTTGGCTGCCTTTCATTCATCCCTCACTTTTGGCCTCATTTCCTCTAGGCTGAGCTGTGTCTTCTCCCCATGAGAAGGAGTGAGGTGACTGGGAAGGGAGGGGAAATATTTATTCTGGGAGTCAGCTGGGAATGAAATCCAGGGCCATTAATTGACTTGGAGGTTTCCCTTCTAGTAGGGTTGGGTACTGGCAGTCTCTATCTCTGCCCTGCTCCTTCCACCATATTTCCTTTTTTTCCTTCTTCTTCTTTTTTTTGCATTTTTTTTTGGATGGGGGAAGGCAGAGCAATTGGAGTTAAGTGACTTGCCCAAGGTCACAGGGCTAGTGTTAAGTGTCTGAGGCCGGATTTGAACTCGGGTTCTTCTGACTCCAGGGACAGTTCTCTATTCACTGTGCCACCTAGTTGCCCCATATTTCCTTTTCTCTATGTCTCTAGTTCCCTATTCCTCCTTCAGTTTCTGTCCTTCCGGGGCTCATCTCATCTTGGTTTCCCTGTCTTGTGTGGACTCCCTTTCTTTTGGGTTATGTGTGGAGGAGCAGGGGTAGACTGTGCCATATTCCTGCTCCCACTGTTTCACTGTGGCCTCCACCCTCCACCCCCAGCCCTGACTCTCTCTCCTGGCCCCACCTGGAGGTGGTGACACTTACAATGTTCATGACAGCCAGCACGTACTGCTCAATGTCTCTGCGCCCATGGTAGCCAACCATCATCTTGTCTGCCACCACTAGAGTTTCCACATAGCGCTCTCTGCTGACTGAGCGCTTCAGGGCCAGCTGTCCTCGCTCAGTCTCGTTGACCCGAGGTCTGGCAGGTGGTGGCTTCAAGGTTCGAAGCCACCAAGGCCGACCCTTCCATGGCTTTTCATCTGTGGAGACCCCAGGGGAGGGGCAGCTACACTGGACCAGGGTTCCTGTGGTCTTCACCAGCTTCCATCCCTCCCCACTATTTCCTTGTCTCCATCATCCCAATACTTGTCTCCATCATTCCCTGTTGCCTTCTCCCCAGTCATCTCATTGCCCCCTGCCCTCCTGATCCTCGTTCTTCTGTTCTAGTTTCCCCAGCAGGGCCTGGGACAGAGGGATTCTTGTTATAAGTCATTTTCCTTCCTAGCTTCCATTAGAGTGTGTGGAGGCAGGGGAATGCCCAGGAGGGACGGGGTATACAGGGTAGAAGGGGTCCAGGCTATAGAGGGACGGAAGGGGCAGCTCTAGATACCTAGCACTCCGCAGGCAGCATCCAGATGGGGGTACTGCAGAGAAGAGCGTTTATACACCACATGGGGGCTGCTTTCCTCAATTCCCTGGCCCCCAGGGCCTCCACCACTCAGGGGTTCAATGAGGTATTCTTCTTCATCAGCCACAATTAAGCCGTGCTGAGGAGAGGAACTATTAGCAACATAGGACTTTCCCCAGATCCAGGCACTCTCAGTGCCCTGTCCCTCTCCAAGGACCTCTCACCCAGACTGTGGGTTCCCTTCTCAGTCCCCAAGACCTCCCATGGACTTGGCTCCCTCTGTGTGTGCCACCCCAGCATTAGGGACCCCCTTATCTGCTTACCAGCCCATTGCAGTTACTGATAGCCACCCTGGAGCTGAGTGGTTGACCCTGCAGGTGGCCAGCATAGAGGCAGTTGGGCCGGGCTGGGCGCTGCCAGGCAGGGCCATCCCTCGTCCAGTATTCCACAGAGAAGTGCTCGGCCAGCAGACGCCGGGTGTGGGTCAGGTTGAGCAGGAAATGGGTGCTCGGGGCAGCCACCTTGTAGAAGAGCCTGGGCTCTGGCGGTGGGGTCCTCGACCCTCCTCGGCGGTGGCGCCTCCTCCCAGCTGGAGCTGGGGGTGCAAAGGCTGACAGCATTCCATTGGGGTCCACTCGTGTAGGGAAGGCTATTTCATAGCTCTTGAGGCTGGACAGGAATTCCTCTGGAGGTGGAGGAGGGGGGATTCATGGGATCATAGATTTGTAGTTGGAATAAACCTTAGGCACTGAGGCATCTAGGTTATGTTGCAGAGTGTTGGTCTCAGAGTCAGGAAAACCTGAGTTCAAATCCTGCCTGTGTGACCCTCTCTTATTTAACCTCATCTGTTAACAACCGCACCTGTCTCTCAGGGTTCTTGAGATGATCAAATATGCTAATGCTTGTGAGGTGTTCTTCAAACCTTACTAACTAAATGGGAACTATTATTAAGGATCCTTGAGTCTAACTCTTATTGTACACATAGGAAAATTAAGGAACAGAGAGGTTAAGTGGCTTACTTGTGGTCTCAAAGTGAGTAAAGATCAGAGGCAGGATTGGAACCCCTATCTTTTTTTTTTTTACACTTTTTTTTTTGGAGGGCAATTGGGGTTAAGTGACTTGCCCAAGGTCACAGGGCTAGTTTTTGTGTTAAGTGTCTGAGGACAGATTTGAACTTGGGTCCTCCTGACTCCAGGGCCAGTGCCGTACTCACTGAGCCACCTAGCTGCCCCAGAACCCCTATCTTTTGACTCAGCCAAGCACTGGATCTCCTCAGGGTGGCTGGCATCTCCATCTTGACCTTCTCTAATGGCCCAGCTCTGATTTTGACTCAACCTGTATGATTCATGGGGTGTTCTCTCCCTGTAAAACCCAGTCTCCTGAACACCATGCTCCCAGGACCCTACCCCCAACTCAGATGACAGCCCCTCAACATTCACTGTCTCTTCCTCAGGCAGACTCAGGTGTTTCTTGTCAGTAGGACCCATCATCTGTTATTGCCCCCCTTTTAATTCCCGATTTTCCAGCTTTAGCTCATGCTTATCCTAACCACCTAATCTCACCTACCTTGAGACTGGAAGGCATGTGTGTGGTCCAGGGTGAGGGTGAGGACAAAGGCCCAGCAGAGGAGTCTGTAGGTGGAGGTGATTGCAGCCATTGCCAAGGGATGGGGGAGCGGTATGCTGACCCCAACAGGCCCGTGCCCACATGTCTCTCCTCAGCCCCTGCCTGGCTATGACCACCTCTCTGCTTCCCCAAGGTTCATGGCCCTGACCACCTCCAATTGGCCTCGAGGACCCACCAGAACATGGTTCCTGTGAACAGACAGAGAAGCAGGGTGAGTGAAGGAGGCTGGGACAGGGCACTCAGTCCCTGTTCCTAGGGTACTGGACTAAATTCTAGAGTGCCCAATGGAAACTTGGTTCCAAGAGATGCTAATGTTTAACATCCATCCATCCATTTCATTCAATTTGTTCATTCAATAAACATTTAGTCAACAGCTAAAGTGTGTCATGTGCTATGCTCTGCTCTGCACTGGAGAGACGAAAAGACCCTGTTCTCTTGGATGAAACTCAATTCAACAAGCATTTCCTAGGTGCCTACTATCCGCCATTGTGTTAAGAGCTACAAAGAGACACAAAGACTGAAGAAGAGGAAGAAGCCAGTGTGGGAGAGGTAGGAGGATGGCAGGGTGGATAGAATGTTGGACTTGAAGTCGAAAGGCCTGGCTTCAAATCTCCCCCTGATGCTTCTGACCTGTGTGATCTTGGACTTTTCACTGACATCTCAGTTCCTCAGATTCCTCATCTGTAAAATGGGGGTGAAAATGTACAAAGACAAAAATGAAAGCTACCCTTTGCTCAAGAAGCTTATGTTCCACTGGGAGTGATCCGGCTTCTGTGAAGAGAAATAAGAACAGAAAAGGGGGTGCCCCAACTTCCCCTGTTCTATTTTATATTTGGTCCTTCCTCTGGCCCACATTTTGGCCACGGAGGCCAATGCATATTCATGGCTCAGCTCTGGGCACTCTCTCTGGCTGTCCCCTGTGCCTGGAATGCTCTCCCTCCTCTGCTCCCAACGCTGACCTCACTGGCTTCCTTTAAGTGCCAAGGAAGATCCCACCTTCTACAGGAAGCCTGTTCAACCCGTATTCAGCCCAGGGCCTTCCCTCTGCTCATTATCTTTAAATAATCTCTGTCTATAGCTTGCTTTGTATATATTTATTTGTATGTTGCTTCCTCCATTAGATTGTAAGCTCTTTGAGGGCAGGGACTGTCTTTTGCTTCTTTTTGTATCCTTAGAGCTTAGCCTATATGCCTGGCAAATAGTAGGTGCTTAATAAATGTTTACTGATTGAGGAATATCTACTGAGGAGTCTCAGAGAAGGGTCACGTTCTTGTACAAAGTCTCCCGTGTCATCTGACTTTAGGTACAATGCTGCCCTGCACCAAGGCTCAGTGTGATAACACATGGGTCCCTGAGGCTGGAGGGGGCACATTCACAGGTGTGCACATGCCATGCACATATGAATGGGCATGTGATCATGCGTGCTCTGGGAGGTGAGTCACTTTTGTAGCATTACATTTAGTGACCTTGGGCTCAGATCTTAGCTTTATTACTGACTGTGTGACTCTGGATAAGTAATTTCCTTTCTTTGGGACTCAGTTTCCTTATCTGTAAAATGGAGGCTTCAGGTCCCTTCTGCCTCTAGATCTTATGATCTGGTCATAGGTAAGTCATTCCAGCCTCTCCCTAAATAATAATAATAATAGCTAATGTTCATATATCGTTACTTTGTGCCAGACACTGTTAATTACTTTACAATGATTGTCTCATTTGATCTTCACAACAATCTTGAGAGGTAGGTGCTGTTATTATCCCCATTTTACAGATGGGGAAACTGAGGCAAACAGTGACTAGGTGCCTTGCCCAGGTTGACACAGCTAGTAAGTGTCTGAAGCTGGATTGGAACTCAGGTCTTTCTGACGCCAAGCCCAGTGCTCTATCCATCGCACCACCTAGCTGCCCCTACTTCCAGTGTCACTGAGTCATTGGGAAGCTGGCACAGTGGGTAGAGAAGACCCATCTTCATAAGTTGAAATCCAGCCTTGGACACTCGCTAGCTGTGTGACCCTAGATGGGTCACTTAACTTTGCCTCAGTTTTCTCATCTGTCAAATGAGCTGGAGAAGGAAATGGCAAACCACTCCGGTATCTTTGCCAAGAAAATCCCAAAAGGGGTCACAGAGAGCCAGACAAGACTGAAAATGACTGAACAACAGCTCCAGAGGCAGCCCATTCTGGCATTGCTTGTTCAGAAGTCTGTCCACAATGTAGGGCTGTAGTCTGTCTCCCTGTAATTTCCCTCCATTGTTTTGCCCTCTGGGGCCTACAAAGAACAAGTCTGTTCATAGAAACACAGCATTCCAGACCCAAGAGAGATCTCAGTGTTCAGCAAGCCCAGACTCAAAGGGAAACATCTCCTTCCATAATATTCTTGATCCAAAGTTATCCAGCCTTGACTTGAAGATTTCTAGCAATAGGGAATTCACTACTTGGCCAATGCCCACCCAACTGGGCAACCTCTGCCTGCTGTTGGCTGTGGTTTCTAGGGTTTTTCTTTAATCTTTCTAATGAGACTGTTAGTGACCGATGTTGGATCTTTGTAATACTGGATCTTTGTGAATTCTTCTGAGTCTTCTCATAGTGCCCAGCACAGTGCTGGGCACATAGTAGATATTCAGTTAATCAACAAGCATTTATTTAGCACTATGTGCCCAACACTGTTCTGGGCATTGGGGATACAAAAATAAAATTGTGACACTCTTTGCCCCCAAAGATCTTATGTTTGGCTGGGGTGGGAGAGGATATGATATATTCACAAATTAGTCAATTGTGATATGTACAAAATTAATACATAGTGACTTCAGAGGAGCACTATGGGAGAATCAGGAAAGGTTTCTTGAAGGAGGTAGTGGCTAAGTGGACCCCTAAAGGGAGCTAGGGGTCCTAAGAGTCAGAAGTGAGGGGGAGAGCATTCCAGGAATGAGGGAGATGGGATGTCATGAATTAGAATCACAAGTAATGTAAACAAGTGTGGCTAGAACAGGGGACGGAGGGCAAGCAACCTGAAATCTAGGCTGGCAGTTGTGTGGAGGACGGGTTAGAGAGGGGCTTGGCTAGAGGCTGGGGAGACCAGTTAGAAGGTTATGGAAATAGTCCAGGTGAGAAGTGATAATAGCATGAACCAGAGCAGGAATAGGTGTGAGAAAACAAAAGAGGATAGATAGGATATAGGGGTGTGCTGGAGCCAGCTCAAATTGGCTATTGAGAAAGCTGATTGTTAAATTTTCAGTGTAGATATTTTTACCTTGGAAATTGGCAAATGTGATAAATCAGGGCTTGATTTATTGTTTTGCTGATTCTCCAAGCTTAAGAAAGCAATGGAAAGATGTTAATCATATGAATTGAATTCAAAAGTATATCATGTGCATCTCCCCCCCTTCCCCAGAGCTGATTGTTAAACATTTACCAGCATACTCCCAGGATATGAGATATTTTGAAGATGTGCTACCAATGAGCTCTGGCAAGTGCCAGAGCCAGTGAGGGTGAGAGAGTGAAAGCCAAGAGTCAAAGATGGCCCTGGGTGACTTGGGAGGTGGCAGTCTGTTCATCAGAAGGAAAGTCAGGATGGAGGAGTGGGGTTGGGGGAAAGAGAACAAATTTGATTTTGGTGATGTTGAGTTTAAGATATCTTAAGTATGTCCAAGCAGAGATTTCCAGCAGGTAGATGGAGATTGCTGGGACTGAAGTTCAAGAGAGAGGTGAGGGCCGGACATAGAGATTTGGGAGGTGATGAGAAGCCAAGATAGAGGGAAAATAGAAGAGGGGCCAGGCCAGAGCCTTGGGGTAGACCCAGGCACAGAAGGAATGACATGGATGATGATTCAACATATGAGACTGGGAAAGGGTGGTCAGATAGGAAGGAGGAGACCCACGACAGATCGGCTTCATAAAAAAGCCAAACGGGAAAACAGCCAGGACGGTGTCAAATACTGCAGAAAGTCTGGGGAGGGTGAGAACTGAAAAGAGACTTTTAGATTTAATGATAGAGAGGGTTTTTTTTTTTGCTTTTTTGGAGGGCAATTGGGGTTAAGTAACTCACCCAAGGTCACATGGGATAGAGAGAGTTTTTATGATCTTGGTGGGGAGCAGTTTTAGTTGGTAGGCAAAGAAGCAAGTCAGTCTAGTGACAAGCATTGATTAAGCACCTACTAAATGCCAGGCACCGTACTAAGCTTTGGGGATACAAAGAAAGGCAAAAGACAGCATGCAAGTAACTGACTACATACAAGACAGAGGCAGAGATGAGGAAAGGGAATCTCAGAGCATATGGCACTAGCAATGGTGGAGTAGAGGACCTGGGAGAGTCAGTCTGATCCCTCCTTCAGACAATCAGAGGCCAAGGCTGCCCCTTATGGCCAAGGCTGCCCCTCCTGCCCATTCACTGAATCCAGTTGTTCACCTGACCCTTCTCTTCTTGAATATTTCCTGCCTTTACGGAGTTCATGGTCTCTTCTTCTTTGTGACCTTGCTCCAGTGACCAGTCCCTTTTCTCTCCATCTTTGATCTCTCTTTGTCTCTCTCCTTCTCTCTGCTTGCTTCCTTCCCTTTGTCCCTCTCTCCCTCCTCATCCATCTTGTCTCCATCTTTGATCTCTCTCTCTCTCTCTCTCTCTCTCTCTCTCTCTCTCTCTCTCTCTCTCTCTCTCTCTCTCTCATCTCCTCCCTCCCTCCTCACTGATTTTCTTCCCTCCCTCTCTCTTGCTCTCTAGCCCTTTACATATGAACTCTGTCATTCAAGCCTCACTGACAATCCTTCTAGGAAGATGTTACATGTATCATCACCCCAATTTATGAATGAGGAAATTAAGGTTCAGAGATGTTGTATGTGACTTGTCCAAGGTCATACCAGAGATGGGATGTGAACCCAGGTCTGTTGACTTCCAGACTGCCACACTGACACCTTCTCTCCTGGCTCCTTCCTCTTTGCCTAGAAACAGGCTCTGGTGGCCCCAGTCCTAATAAACCTTTTCTTGACCCTGCTGATCCTTTGAGCTATCATCCCCTCTCTCTCCTTCTCACTGCCAAACTTCCAGAAAGTCATCAAAACTTGAGGCTTTCACTTCCTCTCCACCCACTTCTTCCTCAGTCTCCTGCTCTCCATGTTCATTCTTGACCCCTCAGCAAAATGCCTAGAGCCCGATGACTGGGTGAGGTCCTGTCGTTCCCAGGCCTCACCCTTCTTGACTTCTCTGCCAACCACCACCTCCTCTCTTAGATTGCTTCCTCCTGGCTCTTCTCCTGCCCCTCTAGCCTCTTCTCCTCTGCCTTGTTTACTGGTTTCTCTTCAAGGTGGGCTCACCAGGAGATCCTACACCCTGAAAAGGGGACAGGAATGTGACAGAGAAGGAGCAAGCCAGGCAGGAGCAGGGCTGCCAGTCTCAGCTCTGTCTTTTACTCAATATATGGCTTTTGGGTGAGTCCTTTCTATTTGATGGGCCTCAGTTTCCACATTTGTAGAATAAGAGGTTATAGATCTTGACTATTGTGATTGTCTTAAGGATTCTTTCTGTCTCCTAATTGTGTATTCCTAAGGCTTTGTCCTTCACCCTCTTCTCCCTTTCCCTCTTTTAGCTATTCTTTTCTTCTCCATGGTTTTAGGGTCCTGGTATTGAGGAAATAGCTGGAAGGGTCCTCAGAATCCATCCCATCCAACCTTGTCATTCCTCACTTGGATGAGAACATTGAAGAAGTGACATGTCCAGGGTCACACAGCTAGTAAATATCTGGGGTGGGACCTGACCCAAGGAATTCTGTCCTGTCCAGTCTCCTGTTACGTCTCATCACCTATATGTGGATGGACAATCCCTGTTTCAGAAACTCCTAGTCTCGGTCTCCATTTGCTTTATGTGGGTCACCCTCCCTCCAAAATTAGGTCCAGATCCTTTCTTATTTCTGTCTTCCCCCTCTGAGTCCCCTGACCTGGGCACCCTCTTTATTTTCCCAGGAAGCCTTCCCAGCCCAAGCTTGGGAAGCACAGCCTCCCCTCTGCTTACCTTTCCTAGCATTTTGTTAGGCTTCTCTCTTTGATACGCTTATGATACGTTCATATGTAACATTGTATTTACCTGATCAAGAAACACCCTCACTCACATCCCAAATCCTCCACTGACAGGGAGCTCATTAACAGAGGAGGTAGCCCATCTACTTTGGGATAACAAGGGCTAAGGTTTCTCCCTGCAACCTGGCTTGTCCCTTTTCTACAATACAGTTCTAGGTCATATGCCCCTAGGATTCTGAGTAGATGAGGACCTTACAGATCATCTAATCCAACCGCATGCTTGTAACAGACAGGGAAACTGAGGCTTGGAGAGGGTAAGACTTGCCTGGAGTCTCCTAGGTATTAAGTGGCGGGACCAGGATTCAAACCCAGCATCTTTGATTCCAAAGCCTCTTTCCGCAGGAGGCACCGACCCTTTCAAATCTAGTCTACTGTTATTTGGTTTTCAAATTGTCTCCTCTCTCCAGGCTGACTGTGAGTTCCCCAGCTTAGGGGCCCCGGGTGACTCATCTGCATCTCCCCCACAGGCCAATGGAGTCCAGGACTGGCCTCCTGGTGAACATTCATTTAGTAACTAAATCTTCCTTTTAGCTCTTTCCAGGTGCGTCTACCCTTGGGGACAAAGGGCTCCCATTTTCAGGGGCATGGACGGAGGAGGGGCATTGTTCTAACTAAGGAGGTTGTAAGTTGTAAGTCTCTTCAGAGAGAGAAGAGGGAGGGCTGGGACTCTTCTCCATGGTTTTAGGGTCCTGGCATTGAGGAAACAGCTGGAAGGAACCTCACAGACCATCCAGGCCGACCTTGTCGTTCCTCACTTGGATGAGAACAGACCCTCAGAACTGGGGATGGGGGTGGTGAGGGCTAGGGAAGGGACTGAATTGAAGGGGCCAAATTGAACTAAAGCTGGGGAAGGTGCCCTTCCCCCACCTCCTGGGCCCAGATTCCTGGTCAGGCCCTTCCTGAGCTGCTGCTTAGAGTCTCCGCCCTGTCCCCCTGGTCGGGTCCTGGACAATTTGCCTGGGCTACAATCCTGTTCTTCCTGGCCTGCCCCCAGCTTCCAATGGCCTCCTGGGTGGCAATGAGCTGGGAAAGGTAGGGGATGCCCATGGTCTACAGAGAATCACCCAGTACACCCCCTACTCAACCCCAACCTAGAAACCTCAATTTCAGACCGGCATTGGGATCCTGGGCTTGTGTCTAGTCTCATTCATTGAACCTGCTCAGGCTGACTGGGCCGACTGGATCCCATGCTGTAGCACCCCCACCCCCATCCCCAGCCCAGCCGGAGCTCAGGGAGGCCACACAGACAAGCAAAGGGCTTTCGGGCCTGAGCCAGAAAGGAGGGGGCACCGGGCTCCTGGCATCCAATCCCAGGCCTCAGGGGAGGCAGGGGAGCCTGCAGCAGCAAGGAACTGAAATGGCTGGGGAAGAGCCAGAGGATGTGGCCTGGTAATTAAAGGGCCCAGTTCCCCTGGGGCTGCTGTGGAGAGACAGAGACAGAAGGAACTTGCATTCTCCCTCACTCACCCTCGAGACTTTCTGCCTTCTGAGTCAGGAGAATGAAAGTGGCAGGCACACGGGGGCAGGCACCCAAGAACCAGCCCTGGCCAGACACACAGAAAAGATCTCTCCCACACAAACCCTCAAACATGTACCCTCATTCAGATGCTGGCTAGCTGGAATGCTTCTGTCTCTGTCTTTGTCTCTGGGTCTCTCTCTGTCTCTGTCTCTCTGTCTCTGTCTCTCACACATACACACACACACACAGACACACAGACACAGACACACACACACACACACATGGTTTCCTGAGCTCATCGATGCAGCACAACTTGTAATTCTTATGGAAAGTCTGAATGATGAGCTGGGGGTGGCTGGTCTGCTTCCCTGGGAGGGAGAGGTAACCCCCCCATTCTTCATGCTTGACTACCTCCCCGCTCTGGAATCTCTAAGAAACTGAAGGCAGTCTGCAGCTTCCCTGCCCTTCCACCCCCGGCCCCCTTTCCTCTTCTGAGCCGAACCACAAAGCATCTACTTCTGGAAGGGGGAAAGGGGGCGGAGACAGGATGGACAGACGCCTTTACCTGGTTCCTGGTCTCTGGCTGTCTGGGATGGCCCCTTGGGTGGTGCTTGGAGATGGGGGCAGCTGGCCCCACAGTGAGACTCAGCAGGGCACAGGGAAGTGGGCAGGCTGCTCGGCTCTAGGCTCCTGACTCCGGACTCCGGGCTCCGGGCCCGGCGCCTGCTGCACCAGCCCTAGCCCCAGCTGACTCTTCCCCTCCTCCCGGGCCAGCTGTGGCGGCAGGAAGGGAGCTGTAATCACAGAGGCCTGAGCCGCTGCAGCAGCGGCTGGATGGGGGGGGGGGGGGGACAGGAGAGGGAGAGAGAAGAGAGGGGGAGAGAGAGAGAGAGAGAGAGGGAGAGAGAGAGAGAGAGAGAGAGAGAGAGAGAGAGAGAGAGAGAGAGAGAGAGAGAGAGAGAGAGAGCGCTTCCTGAGAAATTTTGCCAGTGTTATTTAAAAAAAAAAAAACAAAAACAAACCAAAAAACCCAAACCCCACACAGCCAGAAACCCCGCCTGCTCAGCTCCCTCCTGACCTCCCCCTGGTACAGCTTTCCTTCCCTCCATTTTTCCCTCTCCTCTCCCCTCACTCTCCCCTCTTCTGTCTAACCATTGAAATAGTCTGTTTGCCTTTGTCTGGGGGGGAGCTGGGGAGTCTGGGCCCCAGCTCCAGCTGCCAAAGCTTCTCAGTCTGGCCAGATGTTCGGCCTGCTGCCCCAAGGCCAGGGCAGAAAGTGCCCCAAATTAGGCTGGGCCCCAGGTCTAATCCTGGGATTTCAATTCCACAAAGCTTTTATCGAGGGCCTCCTAATGAGTGTCAGGCCTCCTGCTGGAGATACCACCCCCTACCCCCTCCTTGCCTTCAAGTTTACTGTTCTGGGGAGTGGAACCACAGGCACATAGATAAGAAATACTGACAAAAGTGACTTAGGGACTGGAGAAGTGCTAACTACTATTGGGGTGCAGGGAGACCCCAAAAGGTCTCACCAACAGCCTTGGGCCTAATCCTAACCTCAGAGCCAGCTCCAGTCCTAATCCCAGGCTCCACCCCAATGCTAAACCTCATCCCAAACCCAGGGACCGTCCTAGTGTCCAGCTCCGACACAGGGCCTTGTGCTTTTGGTCTAGACACAGGATCCCTAAAACATTCCACCTCCTGCCTTCCTGCCTTGGTACAGTCTATGCCCCATGCCTGATCTGCTCTCCCTTCTCCCTTCTGCTTCCTAAAATCCCTGAATTTCCTTCAAGGCCACCTCTGTCCTCCCCGAGGGTTTTCATGATTCCAGATCCTGCCACCTTACTTGTTAGAGTTCTCTTTGCCTCTCCTGAAATTACTTTGTATGAGAGAGTTTGCATTATATAGCATCTAGAGAGCTGGTCTCAAAGTCAGAAGATATGAGTTCAAATTCTGTTTCTGGAACCTACTGCCTGTGTGTCACAGGTCAAATAAATGACTTGACCACTAGGCTAGTGGCATCCAACTCTAATAGGAACTAGACAATGCTGATGGCTACATGGTGAATCAGAAAGTCAGAAACCAACAGCTAGATGGTGCAGAGGATAGAGAACTAGACCTGGAGTTGGGAAGACCTGAGTTCAAATTTGATATCAGATACTAGCTGTGTGACCTTGGGCAAGTCATTTAACCTGTGCTTGCCTTAATCCACTGGAGAATGAAATGGTGTGGTCCTGGGGTCACAAACAGTCTGAACAATGAAGAGAAACAAACATTACCACTATGTCATATTGCATTTTCATTTTGTTAAGTATCTCCCAATTATGGTTTTTTTGGAGGGCAATTGGGCTTGTGACTTGTCCAAGGTCACACAGCTAGTGTTAGGTGTCTGAAGCCAGATTTGAACTCAGGTCCTCCTGACTCCAGGGCCAGTGCTCTATTCACTGCGCCACCTAGCTGCCCCTCCCAATTATGTTTTAATCTGGTTTGTGGTACTGAGAGCCTTGAGTTTGACATTTCTACTCTAAGGGACTCTAAATTGCAGGGAAGGTGCCAACCTGTGTTTGTATAATTTGCATTGTACCCATGAAATCTCAGGGTCCTCTGGGACCCCTAAATAAAACTGTCTGACCACATCCTGATCAATAAACTCCAGTGACTCCCTATCACCTCCAGGATCAAACATAAAGCCCTCCCTTTGGTTTCAAAGTCCCTTTGAAACCTGGCCCACTTGTCCACCTTTCCAGGCTTCCTATACCTTACACCCTGACATTCCACAATTTCTCTGATGCTGGGTCCTTGCTATTGTTGTTGACTCCCTACCTTTGTATATTCATTAAATTTAATCTTGTATCTACTAGAATATGGCAGCTAGGTAGTGCAGTGGATAGAAAGCTAGGCGTAGAGTCAGACAGACCTGGATTAAAATTCTGCTACAGACCCTCCCTAGCTGGGTGACCCTGGGTAAGTCACTTGACCCTGCTTGCCTCAGTTTCCTCATATGTAAAATGAGCTGGAGAAGGAAAATGTAAACCGCTCCAGTATCTTTGCCAAGAAAACCTCAAATGGGGTCATGAAGAGTCAGACTGGACTGAAACTACTCAACAACATTCTTGAATGGCCCTGGTGAAATGTAAACTCTTTGAGGGCAGGTACTATTTTTGTAGTTGTTGTATTTCCCAGATCCTAGTACAGTGCTTGGTACTAGTAGGTCCTAAAGAGATGTTTGTTGAATTGAATTGGAGGAATCAGGAGCCAGGAACACCTGCAGCAGCTGGCAGCTTTCCTTTAGCACTAGTGTTTCCTACAGAAAGTCTGACTAGAGCAGAGGTAGGGAACCTGCTGCCTTGAGGTCACAGCTTCTCCACCCCTGGATTAGAGGCTGAGGCATTTTCTACATGTGAGGTAAGTGATGGGGTACCTTCTGCTGACCTAATTTCCCTATTGCCTCCACTTGACCCCCATTCTATGTTTGGAGATAGACTAGGCAGATGCCACCCCCACCCACTCCCCAAGACCACAGAAGGGAAAGTGCTCCAGCTACTTATTTGATGCCTCGACTCTCAACTCCTCCTCCTCCTCCTCCTCCTCCTCCTCCTCTCTCTCTCTCTCTCTCTCTCTCTCTCTCTCTCTCTTGCTTTTTGGAGGGGCAATTGGGGTTAAGTGACTTGCCCAAGGTCACACGGCTAGTAAGTGTTAAGTGTCTGAGGTCGGATTTGAACTCAGGTCCTCCTGACTCCAGGGCCAGTGTTCTATTCACTGTGCCATCTAGCCAACCCAACTCCTCCTCTCTTAATTACTATGATTCAAGTTGCTCAATGCTGAGGCAAACAGCCTTATCCTCTTACTCCACCAACTACCTGAACCCCATTTCCTTCTCTGACCCTATGGTCTTTTTCCAGTCAACATTATCAATAAGCACTTGCTACCAGCCAGGCAGTGAACTGTGTTAAGCACCAAGAATACAATGACAAATATAAAATAACCCAAGCCTTCAGGGAGCTCTGAACTTTTCTTCTGTTGTATACTCTGGAACCCACCCTAGTGAACCAACTCCCCTTTGCCTCTTCTGCCTTTGTCCCACTTACAGCCTTTTGCTTAGCTTCCTTGGGCCCTTACCTGTAAAATGGGAGGGTCGTCCTAGATGGCCTCTGAGGCCCCTTCCAGCTCTAGAGCTAGAATCCTATGACCTTTCCATATTCTTTTGTTCATGGAAGCCTGACTCCCTCCAGAAGACCCTTGACCTTCCTCTCCATCATCAAGTTGTTGAGTCTTCTCTCATGCCCCCTCACCCATGGGGCAGGAGGAGGAGCTGGCAGACTGGCTACTCCTTTCTGCCACTTCCCAAACCTTCCTCTGCCACCATCTCTCAGCAACCTATCCACTTTTGAGCTTCACCCCCCTCCTTTTCTATCCCCCAGTCCAGATCCTTCTGACAGTCATCTCTCAGCAACCAGATTGATTTATCAACAAGCATGTATTAAGTGCCTATTATGTGTTAAGCACTGTAGATAGAAAAACACACACATGAAAAAGACACGGGAATAATGCACCTTGTTCACATTTGGGCACATAGTAGGTACTTAACAAACACTTGTTGGTTAATTGATTGATTAACAGAAAAGCATAGCCCCTGGGAAGGGAGCTTATCAAGGAGGAGTGAGGGGAAGGGATGAATAAGGTTGGGTATTGGGACAGGTCTCTTGAAAGAGGCAGCAATTCAGTCAGCCCCTGAAAACTTCCAGGGGGTTCCAAGAAGCAGAAGTAAGGAGGTAGAATATTCTCCCTCTTTTCTGGAGGGGTTCAGTATCTATATCACAACCTTCTCTGTTCCAACCTCTTCTATTTGTATAGAATACATATTGATGTGTCTTTCAATAAGCTGGCCTCCAAGTTTAGCACCTTCCTCAGCTCCTAAGCTGGCCCTTCACTCATACCTCAGCCACTAATGAGGATGGTCCAATCTTCAACCCCAGCATCACTTGGTTGTTGATCTCTGTGGCTGATTGCAGCTAGCTGAGGCTCTCCCCACTGCCCCCAAAACAGTTAAGACTCAGAAGCTTGTCTTCTCCATTATCTTCCTGAATGTTATCAGAATTGCTGCCTGCAGGCTAGGCCTTGCTGCCAAGTTCAATTTCTCCATGCTGTTTTTACTGCCTGTGGCAGGGCATCATTGCTTTTCCATTATCTATTGCTTCTGGTGCTGTCCAATTGACTGCCAAGGGTCAGGGGACTACTACCTTCTCATCCTCTTCAGCCTTTCAAAGGGAAGATATTGCACCAGGTCCTATAATCTTGGTGAGTTGTTTGAATTTCAGAGTTGGAAGAGACCCTGGAGACCATCTAGTCCAGGGTGAGTCCAACCCCATGCCTGAGCAAGGATCCTTCTACAATGTCCTAAACATGTGTTCATCCAACCTTGGATCAAAGGCCTTCTTTGAGAGGGAACCCAGTACTTCCCAAGGCAGTCCATTCCACTTTTGAACAGCTCAGATTATTAGGTTGTTTTCCCTTATCTCTCCCTAAATCTGCATCTCTGTAATTTTCACTCACTGTTCCTTGTTCTGCCTGCTGAGGACCAGCAGAATAAGTGAAAACTGTTTTCCATGAGAGATGCTTTCAATTATTTGAAGACAGCTATTGATGTTGACCTAACTCTTCTCTTTTCCAGGCTAAACATTCTCCATTCTTTCAATAAGTAAACATTTATTAAGCATTTACTATATGCCAGGTACTATGCTAAGCCCTAGGGACACAAAAAGAGGCAAAAGACAGTTCTTGCCCTCAAGGAGCTTACAATCTAATGGGTGAGGCTACATGCAAACAAATATATACAAAGCAAGATATATTCAGAATAAATAGGAAATAATTAACAGAGTGAATTAAGTGAATTAAGAAGGGTTGGGGAACGATTTTAGTTGGGGCTTAAGCCAAGGAGATGAGTAGGTAGAAGAGAGGAGGGAAGAGAGTTGGAGGTATGGAGGACATCCAGAGAGAATGCTTGGAACTGAGAGATGGAGGGTATTATTTGTGGAACAGCCAGGAAGGCAGTTTCACTGGATTAAAGGGTACATGGCAGGGAGTAAGATGTAAGAATAGTGGAAGGGTAGGATGCTAAGTTATGAAAGGCCTTGAATGCCAAATACAGCATTTTGTATTTGCTCCTGGAGGCAACAGGAAGCCACTGGAATTTATTGAGTTGGGGTGTGTGTGTGTGACATGATTGGACCTGCAATTTAGGAAAATCACTTTAGTAGCTAGAGGATGGATTGGAGTGGGGAGAGACTGAGGAAGATGGACCCACCAGCAGGCTATTATGATAATCTAGGCATGAGGGCCTGCATTAGAATGGTGGTTGTGGCAAAGGAGAGAAGGGGGCATGTTTGAGAGAAGTTGCAGAGGTAAAACTGATTGATCTTGGCAATAGATTGAAGAAGGGGGTGGTGAGAGATAGTGAGGAATCCAGGATGCCTCCTAGGTTGTGAGTCTAAGGGACTGGGAGGACGGTGTTGCCTTCTCCAGTAATAGGATGAGGAAGGGTGTAGGGGGAAAGATAATAAGCTCTATTTTGGACATATTGAGTCTAAGATGTCTACTGAACATCTAGTTTGTGATGTTTGAGAGGCATTTGGAGATGTGAGCCTGGAGATCAGCAGAGAGGGTGGGACAGGGTAGGTAGATTTGAGAATTGTGATTATAGAGATGGTCATTAAATACATGGGAGCTGATGAACTCACAAGTGAAATAGTATAGGGGGAGTAAAGGACAGAACTCTGAAGGACACCAATAGTTAGAGGGCTTGATCTGGAGGAGAATCTGGGAAAGAAGACAGAGAATGAGTGGTCAGATAGGCTGAGGAAAACTGGGAAGTATTCATGTTTCCAAAACTTAGACAGAAGAGAGTATTAAGGAGGAGAGAGTGATCAACAGTGTCAGAAGTTGCAGAGAGGTCCTTCAATCAATACTCAAAGACCTTTCATTATCTTGTCCTTCTTCTGGATTCTGTTTAGATGGTCAATATCCTTAAAATATGGTTTCTGCAACCAAAACCTTTGCCTTCTCACTGCTAATGCCTTGCCATACCTTGATGTGGGGTGCCACCACCATGTTCCCTCTTCTATCCTATGCCCATACTACTAAAAGATGGAGGCAGTCACGTAGCTGTGCTAAATGGATCCACCACAAACCCACGGTACCTGATTTCTGGTACCTGGGTTCTCACTATTATAAAAGCAATAGTTTTCTTCTTTCCTATGTGACCCCCTATCACACACCCTTCTCCTCCAATGTCTATCCCAAAATTTCTCTCTCTCTCCAAGCCTCATAGTTCTCCCTCTCAGTAGAGTGGCACATCTCTTTCTTTACTAAGAAAGTCAAATATCCATCATGTGCTGCCCCTTTTCCCTACTCCATACCTCAAAACCATTCTATGTGATCCCATATTTTCTCCTTCTTTGTCTTAGTCTCTGAGGAAGAGGTGGTCAAGACCAACCCTTGTCCTTATACCCCTGATCCCATGTCTCAGCTGGGAGCTCATCACTTCAAACCCACTGCTCCCCACCAATTGCCTCCTCTGTG
Source organism: Gymnobelideus leadbeateri (assembly GCA_011680675.1). Classification (NCBI taxonomy): domain Eukaryota; kingdom Metazoa; phylum Chordata; class Mammalia; order Diprotodontia; family Petauridae; genus Gymnobelideus; species Gymnobelideus leadbeateri. Next base: position 542,127 of record WOXC01008093.1, read on the forward strand.
CCTGCAAATGGGTTCAATTCTCCCCATTGCACTTGACCTTGCCCTGTCCTCAAGCTGAAGTCCTATATCTTTCCTTTTTGCATCTATTTCTTTGCCTCCCACTCATTTCTCAACTCCTTGTAACTTGGATTCCAATCCTACTCATTCATTGGAACCGCTGTCTCCAAGATTACTCATAACTCCTAGACCCAATGATCTTTCTTCTCAGGACTTTCCAGGTTGTCATTATATTTGGAAGACTCCTTAACCCTGCCTTCTCTCCCATTCTCACTGAGTTTGGTTCCACCATCCACTCCCTCCATTCCTTATCTTCTACTCTCCTCCTGCCCACCATGTCCTCTGGGACCTTGTTCTACTGTATCTTTTTACAAAAATAATTTATTGATGTTTTTGTTTTTGTGTGGATCACCCAGTTCCCTCAGACAGAGCTCTTTCTTGTGGCAAAGAAAAACCATCAAGATAAAGTATCCTATGTAGAAATGCCCTTTTCTTACAACATATACAAGGACCTAGTAGTTGCCCTATCTGTATGATTATCTCTTTAGCAGGACCTTCTCAGGATTTCTATTACTTAGAGATTAACTTCTTTGATTGATATTTTCATTTATATTACTTTAGTTGTTTAGTTTTCTTGATTCTGTTTAACATCCTTCCCCTACATCCTTTATCAAAAACTCTCTTGCATCCTTGGTCTCTTCCTCTGCTCAAACATCTTCAGTGGCTCCAAAACTCAAATTTCTCAACCTGGCATTTAAAGCCCTCTACAATCTTATTCTAAGCTACTTTCCCATTCTTATTTCCCATTTCTTTCCTGTGCACACTTTATTTTCCAGCCAAACTGGACCACTGGTTGTACCCCAAACCCAATGTTCCATCTCTATGATGACACAGGCTCTCTCTTGTCCTGGAATGCCCTCACTCTTCATCTCCATCTCCTTCAAGGCTTGCCTCAGGTGCTGTTTCCTGTGGGAAACAACTTTGTATTTATTTCTGTACATGTTATGTACCTCCACCCTATCCCCCAATAGAATGTTAGCTCTTTGAAGACAGGGACTTTCACTTAGGTCTTTTGTGTCCCTTTTGGTTGCTGTTGCTGTTGTTATTCATCCTTCATTCCCTCCTATGGCCCAATAGAGTCTCCTAGGCAATGTTGTTTCCCCCCAATACTGGTGACTTCATCAGTGGGGAATTCCCAGTGCAGAAACTCAAAATTTCCTCCACCAGTGATGATTTGCAACTCACTTTTTTTTTAAAGATAAATTTTTGTTATCTTTTGGTTTTATATTATTTAAAATTCCCACTGGGAATTCCTCCCCCTGGGAAGCTAGATGGCACAGTGGATAAAGTACCTGTCTTGGAGTCAGGAAGACTCATCATCTTCCTGAGTTCAAATCCAGCCTCAGACACTTGCTAGCTATTCTACCCTAGTCGAGTTACTCAATCCTGTTTGCCTCAGTTTCCCTATCTGTAAAATGAACTGGGGAAGGAAAAGGCAAATCCCTCCAGTATCTTTGCCAAGGAAACCCCAAATGGGGTCATGGAGAGTTGGACATGATTGAATAACAACAACAAAAATTTCCCCTTTATCTCTCTCTTTTTCTTCCCATCGAACAGAGAACTACAAAGAATGTTTTTTTTTTTTTATTAAGCAATTGGGGTTAAGTAACTTGCTCAGGGTTACACGGCTAGTCATTATTTATTCGTGGGTGCTCATTTTCTGAGGCCGGATCTGATCTCGGGTCATCCAAACTCCGAGGCCGGCGCTCTTACTCACTGTGCCACCTAGCCGCCCCGTTAGGGCAATTGGGGTTAAGTAACTTGCCCAAGGTTACACGGCTAGGTTTTTGTTTGTGTGGATTAAGTGTCGGAGGCCGGCTCCGAACTCAGGTCCTTCTGACTCCAGGGCCAGCACTCTATTCACTACGCCACCTAGCCGCCCCTCAAGAATGTTTTTTTAATGAAATAGAATAGAAAAAAAAATTCAGTATAATTAACCAATGAATACATTCAAAAAATCTGAAAACATATCTAATGTTCCACAGCCATGGACCACTTGCCTCTGCAAAGGAATGGAGGAAGGTGTCTTCTTATGTCTTTCTTTTGGGACTCTGCTTCCTTCCCTTTGCATCAGTTCACATAAGTCTTTTCAGGCTCTTCTGTATTCATCATATTTGCCTTTTTTTACTGCATAGTCATCATCATCACCATCAGTTCAAGTTGTTTTTCAGTTGAGTCCAACTCTTTATGACCCCATTTGCAGTTTTCTTGGCAAAGATCCTGAAGGAGTTTGCCATTTTCTTCTCCAGTTCACTTTACAGATGAGGGAACTGAGGAAAACAGGGTTACATAGCCAGGGTCATATAGCTAATAAGTGTCTGAGGCCAGAACTCTATAAGATGAGTCTTCCTGACTTCAGGCCCAGCAATCTATACACTGAACCACCCAGCTGTCCATCATCATCATCATCATTATCACCACAATCATGATAATCACAGCTCACATTTATATAGTACCTACTATGTGCCAAGCACCATACTAAGTACTTTACGGATGTTATTTTGTGGGGCGGCTAGGTGGAGCAGTGAATAGAGCATTGGCCCTGGAGTCAGGAGGACCTGAGTTCAAATCTGTCCTCAGACACTTAACACAAAAACTAGCCCTGTGACCTTGGGCAAGTCACTTAACCCCAATTGCTCTCCAAAAACAAAAGGAAAAAAAAAACACAAATGTTATTTTGTTTGATCCTTACAACAGCCCTGGGAAGAAGGAGCTATTGTTAGCTCAATTTTTCAGATGAGAAAGGAAGAAGGAGCTGTTGTTAGCCCAGTTTTTCAGATGAGAAAATTGAGGCAGACAGGTTAAGTGACTCACCCAGGATCACACAGCTAGTGTCTAATGACATCCACAGTGTTTCATCATATTCATGCACCACAATTTGTTTAACCATTTCCCCAAAGAGAATCATCTACTTTGTTCCAGTTCTTTGCTCCCACAAAAAGTGCTGCTGGAAATATTTGGGTATATACAGGGATTCTCTTTTTATCAATGACCTTTTGGGGGTATATGCTTAGTATTGGAATCTCTGGGTCAGAGGGTACAGACATTTTAGTCATTTATTCATTTAATTCCCAATTTCTTTCTAAGCTGGTTAATATAATTATAACATTATATAAAATTAAATAACAAATAATATAACATATAATAAATAATATAATAATGAAATAATAATATATAATATAATAATAATATAATTCATAGCTCCACCAAGAATGCAGGAATGTGCCTATCTTTCCACAACCTTTCTGATCTTTGGTCATCAAAGAACTTCCCAGTTTGCTAGGTATAAGGTGGAACCTCAAGGTTTTTAGAGCATTGAAAGGTTATGTGACTGATCCAGGGTCACCCATGGGGTCAAAGATATAAAGCTAGAAGGGATCTTTGAGTATAGTCTCTTTATTTTATACATGGGGAAACTGAGGCACAGAGGTTACATGACTTGTCCTCAGTCACACAGTTAGCGCATGTCAGAGACGGGTCATCCTGATTCCAAGGCTAACTCTCTTTCCTTTAGGCCTGAAAATCTCTTGTTTTGTATACAGTAAGAACTTCATAGATGTTTACTGAATTAAAACTGAACAGACTTTTTATCATATTTCTCTTTGTATACATCCCTTAATTCTACCTCAGATCCTAAGCTCTGGAAGAACAGATTTGTTTTATCTTTGTATTCCCAGTCCCCTGCATAAACTATGTGCTAGGCACATGGCAATTACTGAATAATTTGAGCTGCTTAATAAGGAATTCAATGAATGAATCGAATTGGAGTCGTGTTGGCAATGAGGGACCTTATCTATCCTGTAACAAACAAGGGTGACCAGGGGAGCCCCCTGATCTGCAGGCCCCTCCCATGGAACTACGCATTTATACTCTGAGCCATTTCAGAATGGGACAAACTCAGTGAAGAACTGAACTGAATGGAGACATTAGGGGTAGCTAGGTGGTGGGTTCTTGAGTTCAGTCCCTGAGTTCCTGCCTCAGACACTTACTAGCTGTGTGACCCTGGACAAATCACTTCATCCTGTTTGCCTCAGTTTCCTCATCTGAAAAATGAGCTGGAGAAGGAAATGGCAAACCACTCCAATGTCTTTGTCAAGAAAATCCCAGATGGGGTCATGAAGACTCGAATGCAACTGAAAAATGTTCAAATAGCATTAGGGAAATTAAAGGAAGATGAAGCTTGTTCATACTGGGCCATTAGGAATCTGGAGCAGCCCAAGGGATGGTATGGGCTTATAGCTGGGACAAGGTAAGGAGGGGTGCCCTGTGTTGCCTAGGGGTTAGTGTGGATGCACTAAAGAGATTGTGGGATTTGGAATCCTGGCACATGAGTTAAGATCTGTCTGCTGCTTATTGTCACAAGCTCTGGGAGCCTCAGTTTCTTTCTCTGAAAAATATGGTGCTTGGAGTCGATGATTTCCAAGGTCATTTTTAGGTCAACATCTTTGATCCTGTTAGAAAATGGGTTAAGTGTTTTTGTGCCCTGGACCTCTTGGCAGTCTGGTGAAGTATATGGGCTCCTTTGCAGAATAAGGTTTTTAAATAATTTAAGGAAATGCTAAATTTCAGTTAGAGTTAAAATAAAATGTGTCATTTCAAAAACCAAATTTGCAGACCCCCTGAAATCAGAGGGATAGAAGAAGACTCCTGGAAAGCCACTATAGTGGAGAGCCCTAGACCTGATCCTGGCTCTCCCCGGCCTTGCTCTGTAACCTTGGACAAGAGCTTCTTCCCCTTCTCTGACCTTCTTCAGTTTTCTCTTCTACAAAAAGGAAAGGTCTGGGAATAGACTGGAGGATCCCTAAAGTACTTTCCAGCCCCAACATTCTCTGATTCCAGGATGAGTTGGGTCCTAGTTGGAAGGTCCTTCAGAACCTGGTCTTTAGTAGGTCTCCAGGGAGTGTTGGAAAATTCCATCAGTAACATTCTGCTATAAAGAGGATTTCAGCTCGGGCTGGTGACTGTGGACCAGCTGTGGATTTAAGCCTGGTCAAGTTTTGCAAAAGGTTTTTCTCTAACTAGGAGCCAATTGCCTGAAGGAAGTGGCCTTCAAGGAAGTATAGATATGCCTTCCTTGTGGGAAGGCTGGAGTCTTCAGAGGCCAGTGGACTTCAGTCCTGGGTGCCCCCTTTCCTTTGGTTATTGGTGTAATCATGGTGGGAGGGCAGGGGACTTGGGATGCAGGAAGGTCAAGTTCTTGCCCTTCCTAAAGGCAACAGGATATGATACAATGTCAGGAACACTGGTTCTAAGCAGGAGTTCTTAACCTGGGCTCTGTGGACTTGGCTTTGTAAAAATATTTTTAGAATTGTACTTCAATAGAATTCATTTCCTTTGTTATCTTATGCTTTTTATTCTATGCATTTAAGAATGTGACTCTGACAAGGGTCTATGGGCCTCAGCAGACTGATTGCTGAAGGGAACCAGGATATGAAAAATGTTGCCAAGGCTTGTTCTAGAGTTGAAAGAGTTGACCCTGCGTGCATGACCTTGGGCCAATCACTTCTGCCTTTTCTGTGGTATAACGTGGCCTCTGGGGTCTCTTATAGGTTTAGATGTAGGATCCTACGGATCATGTGATAAGTTACCTTCTCTGAGGTGTAGTCAGGCAACCTCTGGGCCTGGGGCCCAGGAACTCCTGCCTGCCCCCAGCTTGAAGATTTTCCTCCATACACAGCAGTTTGTGACTTTGACGTAACCTTCAAAGGCCTAGTTGCTCCCTCCACATCTGGGTGGGTGGTTTTTTCTTTCTGTCGTCTTTTCTTTCCTGTCTTCCGTATCAAGGAAATAGGTCACATTTCAGAGAAACCAGTCAACAAGCAGATTCATTGACAGAGAGTGGTAGCTAGGGGCAGTGGTGGCTGGGCCTAGACCCTGTGCCCTAACTGCCTTCCCCACCCTGAGGCCCTGGGACCCAGGGTGGCCTTTCTCTCCATGGAACTTGGTCCTCCAAGGGATTGAAGAAGACTGACAGAGGCAAGGAAACCTGTTTTCCTGGGTCTAGCGCCTCTGGAACCTACACAGGTGAGTCTTTTCCTTATTTCTGACCCCTGCTTCTGGTGGCTGTCCTAAACTGATCAGGGTAAGGGATGCTCTGAAAGTTTGGAGAGAGAAGGCCCAAACTCACCACAAGTCATGGTGGTGACTCCCTCTTCCTGCAACTCAGGGATCATGCCCCAGCCTTAAGTCACTCAGTCTCATGGTCCCCAAGCAAGAAGGAGAAAGAAAGATGCATTGGGTGCTAACCGGCGTTTTGAGGAAGGGGGGTTTATCTTTCTCAGGGCCTAGAATTCCCCAGCCCAGGGTGTCGGAGTGGTGGGCCAGCCGTTCCTCTAGCTCTTTGTGTACTCTAAGAAAGGATGTCAGGAAATGGTCCGGGAGCAGTCAGACTGAGGGGTTAGGGACTGGTGAATTTAAGGGATAGATTTAGGGACCAGGGGATAAAGGCATTGCTAGGCTAGATGTATTGAAGGGACAATCAAACCACTGGCTCACAGGATTGTCAGATTGGGTATTTCAGGGATGGCCTGGCTAGGGGTTGAGTGGGAGGTGGTCAGCCTGTAAGTTCTTGGAATGGTCAGACTGGGGCCTTGGGAAAGGGATTGGGGATAAGAGGATGATCAGACCATGGAGTCTAAGAGATAACTAGACTGGAGATTGGGGCACATTCACACTAGACAGTTTAGGGCATGGTTAAGCTGGGGTGATTTGATGTGGTCACATTGGGAAGATGGGGAACAATGGATAAGGTCAGACTAAAGAGTCTAGGGTAGTCAGATGGAGGGGCCAGAGTACTATTAGACTAGGGATTCAAGAGACAGTCACATTGGGGTTTCAGAAGTAAGTTAGACCTGGGAGTTTAGGATATGGTCAGACTGGGGAGTCAGGAGACAGATAAACTGAACGCTCAGACTAGGGAATTGAGAGGGGTTCAGACTGGGTGGGTCAGGGGGGATGGTCCGATAGGAAGGGGAGGGTATGATTAAGCTGGGGTTTGACAGGACAGTAAGACTGGGAGGGGTGTTGAGACATTTGGATCAAGACAGGGGCCTATATGAATTAGTTTCTCACTTTTCAACTCTCCATTAGGACCATTTCTCTTTGTGGGAAGGAACTGGAAACCCCCGTACCCCCAGTTCTGCTCCGGCTTAGACACCATCAAGTAAGTAATTTCCCTGGGCCAAGCTGACCCCCTTCAGGGGAGTTAAGGGTACAGACTGGGCCAGTTAGTGGTGATAATGATGGTAAGTACAGAGCATTGGGGGGAGGGGCAATGTCCAATGGTGATGATATTTCTAACATCTCATATTAGCACCCAGGGGTGAGAATGATGGTGCTAACACAAGGGTGGGGAACCTGTGGTTCTCTAGGTCTTCCAGTGCAGCCCTTTGACTGAATCCAAGTTTTCTGAACTCTGGATTCAGTCAAAGACCCTTACTCGAGGACTTAGAGGGCTGCATGTGACCTTGAGGCCACAGGTTCCCCATACCTGTCAACTAAGAGTTCCCACTGGGGACCAGATCTAGGCATTGAGGAAAGCTTTGGATAGTGTTTTCATAGTACATCAGCTGAAGCGAGATGAGCCTGGACCACAACAATCCTTCCTCACTCTACTCCTTTTCATATGAATGAAAGTGATGCTTTTTCCTGTGTCCCTAGGTCTGTTCTTAGCCTCTGGAATAAGCCTTTGCATTCCTTAGTTTGCCCCTCTTCTTCTTCTTCCTCTTCTCTCTCCTAAGAGTAACAATAATCTAAAAGGAGGAGAAGAATTGATAGATGTTCTCAGAGTACATAATAAACAGGTTAAAAATGGGTAGAAATTCTTCTAGAACGTATATTAGATAGAACATATATCATATCCTTAAAAGTAGGAATATCTTTTGCCCCCCCCCCCCATAAGATAAGTAAGATAGTTCCTGCCCAGTCTTCAAGGAGATTTTATATATATATATACAAAATATATATAATATATGTATGTATTTTTTTTTTAAGCAATTGGGGTTAAGTAACTTGCTCAAGGTTACACGGCTAGTCATTATTTATACGTGTGCTCATTTTCTGAGGCCAGATCTGATCTCGGGTCATCCCAACTCCGAGGTCGGCGCTCTATTCACTTCGCCACCTAGCCGCCCCAGGAGATTATATTTTAATGAGGGAAGAAAACACATAAAGAATAGTTGGAAAAGGAAAGGGTTGGGATGGGAATGGGAATGTCATGGCCAAGAACTGCCTGGATGCCTAGCTCAGGACAAGATGAGGAGAAAGCCCATTTACTAGAGCCCAGCTTCTTAGGGGGCAGTAGAAACCTCCCAACATTTTGCTATAGGATGCAGGTTAATAACTATTGAATATCTGGAAAAAAGAAAGACACGATCAGGTGGCCAAAATATCCAAAGCTCCCTATCCTTTGTATGCCAATAGACAAATCTCCATACAACTACTGATCCCAAAATATTCTTGAGAATTCAAGAATAAACTGTACTGGAAATAGGAACTGTGCTGAAATAAAAAAAAATTGTTCTAAGAAAGCATTTTTCTTTTACTACGAATTGCTTAGGTTATGACCCAATCTTTCATGCTATGACTTTGATTGATTCAAGGAGGTGTACAGGCCCTGTTTCTCAGTTCCTAATGTTGGATTCCATCTAAAAGTATTTTTACCTAGTTAAGGTAGGAGAGGTTAAAAAAGGGGGGGGGGTTTCAACCCCATCCTTGGATAGGGATAGGTATCTCAGGATAAAAAGACAAAAATTGGGTGTGCAAAATACAAAAATGCCTCCGGTCATCAAGAAACTTAACTTCTAACTGGTGAGATGCCAGACACATCTTTCTCTGTCACATCTCTCTGTCTCTGTCTTTCTCCATACATATATACACATACATTATATATGTAAATATATCATATGTGTATCTATACATGTATAAGAATGTATCTGGTATCTCACCAGTTAGAATATATGCATATATATGTGTATATATACATGCATGCAATGTATGCACGCATACACATATGTACACACATAAATATTTATATGGGGTAGGAAAAGTCTCCTGTAGAAGGATGTACTTATGTTGAATCTTGAAGGAAAGTAGGATAACCGGAGATAGAGAAGAGGAGGTAGAGCATTCTAGGCATGAGTGACTGAAAAACTGCAGAGATAGGAAGTGGAGGGTAGTTTGTAAAGAATGTAAATAGACCTACATGAGTGAATAAAAGTCAGGAGATGAGGATGACTTGGAGATTTTGAAATCAGGGGACTGAAAGTAGAGTGCCTTCTACGATAACTGGGAGCTTTGAAAGAGGGTTCAGTAAGGGGTTGAGGGATTAGAAGTCACTGTGAAGATGAAGAATAGGTGTAAGAGGAGTAAGGTCCAGGGAGAGATGGAATGAAGATAAAATAACTTCAGAATTATTTAAATATGGAACACTTCATAATTTTACATGTTGTCTTTGAGAAGGAGCCATGTTAATCTCCTCTGTATATTCCTGTTGTAGTATATGTGCTGCTGAAATGAGCATTATTTCAGAATTCTTGATCAAGGAAGTGGAACATTTGTGGGTGATGGTGAGATTATTAAAAGAGATGAGAGCAAGTTAATAACAAATATAATAAGAGCTAACACGTGGAACTTTGGGGGGGTTCTTTTTAAAAAATTATTTAATATCTTATTTTTCTTTAATTGCTTTAGAAACAATTTTTACATTCTTTTTTTCTTCAAATTCTAAGTTCCAAATGATCTCCCTCCCCACCCCCAATTGAGAAGGCAAGCAATTTGAGATAGGTTATACATGTGTAGTCATGTAAAACGCATTTCCACGTAAGTCATTCCATGAAAGAAAACACAGAGAAAACCCCCCCCAGAAAAATAAAGTAAACAAAAAGTATCTTTAATCTGTATTCAGGTTCTACCAGTTTTTTCTCTGGAGATGGGAAGCACTTTTCATTGTAAATCCTGCAGAATTGTCTTGGATCATTGTACTGCTGAAAATAGCTAAGTTATTCATGGTAAATCATTATATAATATTGCTGTTACTGTGTACAATGTTCTCTGGGTTCTGTTTATTTTGCTTTGCCTCAGTTCATGGAAGTCTTTCCACATTTTTCTAAGAGCATCTTTCTCATCATTTATTTTTTTTCTTTCTTCCTCCCTCCTTCACTCCCTCCCTCCATCTCTCCCTTCCTTTCCTCCTTCCTTCCTTCCTTCTTTCCTTCCTTCCTTCCTTCCTTCCTTCCTTCCTTCCTTCCTTCCTTCCTTCCTTCCTTCCTTCCTTCCTTCCTTCCTGCAAGGGGGAAGGCAGGGCAATTGGGGTTAAGTGACTTGCCCAAGGTCACACAACTGGTAAGTGTTAGGTGTCTGAGGCCGGATTTGAACTCAGGTCCTCCTGACTCCAGGGCCAGTGCTCTATTCACTGCACCACCTAGCAGCTCCTTCATCATTTCTTAAAGCACAATAATATTCGATCACAGCCATATACAATAACTTGTTCAGTCATTCTCCAATTGATGGACATCTCTTCAATTTCCAGTTTTTTGCCACCACTAAAAGAGCTGCTATAAATATTTTTGCACACACTAGTCCTTTTCCCTTTTTTTTTCCTCTTTGGGATACCAGCCTAGTAGTGGTATTGCTTGGTCAAAGGATATGGGTGATTTTATAGTCCTTTTATAGTTCCAAATTGTTCTCCAGTGTGGTTGAATCAATATACAACTTCACCAGTAGTACATTAACATTTTAATTTTCCCACGTCCCTTCCAACATTTATCATTTTCCTTTTCTGTCATATTAGCCAATCTGACAGGTGTGAGGTAGCAGCTCAGAGGGTTTTTTCTCCTTTTTTTTAATCTTTATTAATTTGTTTACTTTCAGTTTATAAGATTCAATTCCACAATTCCTTGAGTTTCAAATTTTTTCTCTATGCCTCTGTCAGATAATTTATCCCATTTTCCCTCTCCCTTTCCCCTTCTCCCACTGCATTCTTCTGTCTTATCCCTTAATTTTATTTTTTTAGATTATCATATTATTTTTATTTTTTAAGATTAAGATTTTTTTTAAGATTTAAGATTTTTTTAGATTATTTTTTAGATTATCATATCATATTCAACTCACATCTCTGCTTTCTGTCTATGTATATTCCTTTTAACTGCCCTAATGATGAGAAAGCTTTTAGGAATTGTAAATATCATTTTCCCATATAGGAATATAAACAGTTTAACCTTATCGAATCCCTTATGATTTCTCTGTCCTGTTTACCTTTTTATGCTTCTTTTGCATCATATATTTGAAAGTCAAAATTTCTATTCAGCTCTGGTCTTTTCTTCAGGAAAGCTTTCATGGAATTGTCTATTTTTTCTCTATTTCATGGAATGTCTATTTTTTCTCTATTTCATGGAATGTCTATTTCATGGAATTGTCTACTTTTTCTCTATTTCATGGAATGTCTATTTTTTCCCCCTGAAGGATTATACTCAGTTTTGCTGGAGGTGATTCTTGCTTGTAATCCTAGGTTTTTTTTGCCCTCTGGAATATGTTATTCTGAGCCCTGTGATCCTGTAATGCAGATGCCGCTAGATCTTGTGTTATCCTGGCTCTGGCTCCACCATATTTAGATTGTTTCTTTTTGGCTTCTTGCAGTATTTTCTCCTTGACCTGATAATTCTGGAATTTGGCTATAATATTTCTGGGAGTTTTCATTTTGGGATCTCTCTCAGGAGATGATCGATGAATTCTTTCAATGTCTATTTTAGCCTATGGTTCTAGAATATCAGGGCAGTTTTCCTTGATAATTTCTTGAAAGATGATGTCTAGCTCTTTTTTAAAATCATGTCTTTCAGGCAGTCTAATAATTCTTCAATTATCTGTCCTTTATCTATTTTCCAGGTCAATTGTTTTTCCAATGAATTATTTCATATTCTCTTCTATTTTATAATTCTTTTGATTCTGTTTGATTGTTTCTTGATGCATTGAGATAGGGGATAGCTTTCCCTTACCCAGTTCTAACTTATAAAGAATATTTCTTCAGTGAGCTTTTCATTCCTTTTCCATTTCACTAATTCTACTTTTTAAAGAGTTCTTGCTAGTGAATTCTTTTTTCTTTTTCTTTCTTTCTTTTTTTTTTTTTGCATTTTGGAGGGCAATTGGGGTTAAGCAACTTGCCCAAGGTCACACAGCTAGGTTTTTGTTTGTGTGTGTGTTAAGTGTCTGAGGTCAGATCCGAACTCAGGTCCTTCTGACTCCAGGGCCAGCACTCTACTCACTGCGCCACCTAGCCACCCCTTCGCTAGTGAATTCTTGTACTGCTTTTTCCACTTGGCCAGTTCTGCTTTTTAAGGTATTCTTTTCTTGGTTTTTGCATCTTTTCTCTCCATCAATTTAGCCTATTTTGTTTTTTGAGGTGTTATTTTCTTCAGTATTTTTTGTACCTCTTTTGCCAAGCTGTTAATCCTTTTCCCCCATTATTTTCTTGCATAACTCTGATTTCTCTTCCCAATTTTTCCTCTACCTCTTACTTGATTTTTAAAATCCTTTTTGAGCTTTTTCATGACTTCAGACCATTTCGTATTTTTCTTTGAGGCTTTGGATGCAGGATTTTTGGCTTTCTTGTCTTCTAAGTGTGTGTTTTGATCTTCCTTGTTACCACAGTAACTTTATATGGTCAGAATTTTTTTCTGTTGTTTGCTTATTTTCCAGCTTATTTCTTGACTTTTAACTTTTTTAAGTGAGGCTCTGCTTCCTATGGGGAGGGGGCACTATTCTAATTTTCAGGTTTGTTTTTTTGTGCAGCTGTTTTCAGAGGTAATTCTGGGGATCTGTAAGGTTTTGGCTCTTCTAAGGTGGTACAATCTAGGGAAACATATATTTACTACTTTCCTGTATTGTGCACTGGTTTGCGAGTGGCCACAAGCACTCTTTTCAACCCCAGAACTATGACCAGGGTTGCTACTCCTCTGTGGCCACAAGCTTTGCTGTGCTAGGGCTCTCCTCACACTGGAACTAACGGCCATGACTGGGACCCAGATCTAAGTATAGGCAAAGCAACAGAGTACTGCCTCTGATGTTACCTCTGTAAATCTCCTTCTGGCCCATTATCTGGTCCCCTTATGGTCTGTGGGCTGAGAGGTCTGGAAACCACCCCTGCTGCCTCTGATTCAGTCTCCTCAAGACCTGCTCCTCGTTTTCTGGGGCTTGGTTTGCACTGGTGTGGCCTGAGCTGGACTGTGCTCCTCTCTCACCCTGGTGCAACGGATCTTTCATGTTGACCTTCTGAGTTGTCTTGGTCTGGAAAATTGTTTTATTCTGTCTTTTTGTGGGTTCTGCTGCTCTAGGATTTGTTTAGAGCCATTATTTAAGGGTTTGGGGGAGAGCTCAGGTGAATCCCTGACTTTACCATCTTGGTTCCACCTTCCTGGGACTTTTCATTTAGTATCTTATTTGAGCCTCACAACAACCCTTTGAGATAGGTACTGCAAGTATTATCATCCTTACTTTACAGATGAGGAAACTGAGACTCAGAGAAGGAAAATAATTTTACCAATATCACATAGCTATTAATTGTAAGTTGTTCAGTTGTGCCTGACTCTTTGTGACCCTTTTGACCACATCATGTCAATACTGTCCATGGGGTTTTCTTGGCAAAAATACTGGAGTTGCTTGCCATTTCTTTCTCCAGTGGATTAAGATAAACAGGGTGAAGTGACTTGCCCAGGGTCATAGCTAATAAGTATCTGATGTGAGATTTGAACTCAGATCTTCCTGATTCCAGGTCCGGCATTCTAGCCACTGAGATACCTAGCCACTTAATTATCAGAAGCAATATTTAAACCCAGGCTTCTTTTGCCTCTAAGTCTAGCACACTTCCCAGGACACTATACTACCTCTTCAGTTTGGGACTCCTCTGGTTTTGTGGCCCTTCTCTAGGGTTTCTCAGCCCTGAGGGAGTATAATATAGTGGAGAGTAAGCTGGATTTCATCAGGGAACTTGGGTTTGAATCTTTGTTTTGCTACTTCTTACCTGCATGACCTTGGGTAAATTTCACTGGGTTTAACTTTTCTGGGCTTCAATTTACTCGTCTTTAAGATGAAGGAGTGGGATTAGATGATCTCTGAGGTTCCTTTTAGCTCATGATCCAGTGATCTCTCTCTTGTGACCCCCAAAGTCCCATAATATATTGTCTTTTAAATCCCATGTACTCTCAGAAGCCAATCTAGGCTATAGCTTTAGATCCTGCCCCCTCATTGAGTTATTCTTTTTCTTTTTTGAGGGGGGAAGGCAGGGTATTTGGCATTAAATGACTTGCCCAAGGTCACACGACTAGTGTTAAGTGTCTGAGGCTGGATTTGAACTCAGGTCCTCCTGACTCCAAGGACTGTGCTCTATTCACTGCACCACCTAGCCACCCCAGGTCATTCTTTTTCTAGGGTCCTGGGCCCTTGTGCAGGGCCAGGGGATCCCCAAGTCACAGATTGTCCTCAGCTTTCCCCTGATCCTCCTTGGACACAGGAAAAAAAAACCCTCCCTTGCCCTGACCCAGCTTGCCCACCCTGGTCCTTTTCCTATTCTCGAATCAAGCCTTAGTTGCAGGAAATAGTCGAATCATCAAATGGAACAAAGCCAGATAGATGTTGGAGCTTCAGGAAAAGGCTGGCCCTTCCCCCATGTTGACAGCCTAGAAGACTCACAGGTCCCTCCTTCCATGCCCTTTCCCCTTCAGTCACATTTTAAAAAAGGTTGCTAAGTTCTGTTCTCCTTCTCCAGAGTTGGTCTCCCCCCAAGACTGTGCCTGGGACAACTCAAATATATCATCAACATACCAGCTCCTATAAACAAAGCCTTTGAAACTCATTTCTCTCCCAGCCCCGGGGAATGTGGTCCCTTTTTTTCTGGTCATCCCTTCCTTTTATGAGGCATCAACAGCTTGAGGTCAGCTTGAGGTCTGGACCATGGCTCCTTCTTTCTCTGCCTGGGACCAGACTTTTTTCAGTCTCAGGGACAGAGACATAGCTTCCCTCTCCATACCTACTTCCCACAACTGCCTCATTCTAATTCTGTTCAACTAGTATCACTAGCATTGCTCAGCGCCTTTTATGTGCTAGGAAGCATGGTACAATGGAAGGATGCTGGATTTAGAATCAGAGGACCTGGGCTTGAATCCCAGATCTGTAATTTATTATCTGTATGACACTGAACGTCTCTGGGTCTTAGTTTGCTCATCCATAAAATTAGGTCAGCTCGATTGATCTCTGAGGTCCCTTCTAGCTCTAACTATAACTCAATCAAAAAAGCTTTAATTAAGCACTTACTGATAATTAAACACTTATTATGTGCCAGTTCTGGCTGTCTGTGCTCAAGGAATTTAGGTTCTATGGAGGGGGGGCAGCAGAGACAGCATGGACACATATAAGTAGATACACGATAATACAAGGTAATTTCAAAGTTGGGGCAGCTAGGTGGCACAGTGTACAGAGTGCAGGGCCAGACATCAGGAAGAGTCATCTTCAAGTGGATGGCCTATAGACATCTTAAACTCAATGTGTTGGAAGCAGACCTCATTACCTTTCCCTCAAGCAACACTTTTCCCCAAACTTCCTCAAGGGTACCACCATCCTCTTAGTCACCCAGGCTTAAAACTTAGAGTTCTTTATTCTCCACTTTCTCACCCCTCCCCCAGATCCAATCTGTTACCAAGTCCTGTTGTTTATGCCTCCCTAATATCTGTCACATATACCTTCTTTTGTCCTCTAACACTGCCATCACCATCACCCCAGTCCAGGTTCTCATCATCTCAGAATCAGCTAGTTATCTCAGTAGATGGAAGACTAGGTCTGGAGTCAGGAAAACCCAAGTTCAAATCCAGCTTCAGACACTTATGAGCTGTGTGACTTTGGACGAGTCACTTAACCTCATTTTCCTCAACTCTAAAATGGAGATAATAACAGCATATATCTCCCAGGGTTGTTGTAAGGATCTAATAAGATCAGGTTTCTAAAGTGATTTGCAAAGATTAAAATGCTATATGAATGCTAGCTTTTATTACTTCATGCCTGGATTATTGCAACAGTCATTGGTTGATCTCCTGGACTCAAATCTCTCCCCACTCCAGTCCATCCTTCATGCCGTTGCCAAAGTGAAGATCTGACCATGTCACCCCCTTATTTATTAAACTACAATGGCTGCAATTGCCTCCTGGATCAAATGTAAAATCCTCTGTGTAATGTTCAAAGCCGTTCCTGCCTTTCCAGACTTCTTACACTTTACCCTCCATCTTTCTACCTCCCCTATGATGCAATGACGCTGACTATTTTCTGGCTGTCCCCCATTCCTGGAATGGTCTCCTTCCTCATATCTGCTTCCTGGCCTCCCTGCCTTCCTTCAAGTCCCAGCTAAAATCTTACCTTCCTTACAAAAACCTTTCCTGATTCTTCTGAATGCTAGCACTACCCTCTGTCAATTATGTTCAATTTATCCTGTCTTTAACCTGTTTGTACATAATCATTTGCACATTGTTTCCTTCATTTGGTCCTGAGCCCCTCCAGAGCAGACATTGTCTTTCTTTTTCTTTGTGTTCCCAGGGCTTAGCATAGTGGTTGGCACATAGTAGGCACTTAATAAATATTCATTGACTGACTGACAAGGACCTAGAACATTAAGATGTTAAGTGATTTGCTCAAGTGTAACAGAAGGGATTTGAACCTAGATTTTATGGCTTTAAGACTGGGATCTTCTATTCACTTGTCTACCTGACTCTCTGTCTAAAATAATACAAGGCAATTTCAGTGGTGGGGGGGAGGGGGAGTAGGCTGAGGGGGAATGGTGACGGATGGGGAGGTAGGGAAAGCACTAGCAGCTGGGGAGTCTAGGGAAGGCTTTGTGGGTGATTCTGGGTATAAAGGCAAAAAGGCAATGGTGCCCAGCCTTGAGGAATGTACATGCATTCTATTAACTTGGTTTCAGACACTGAGGTATTGGATCAGGGATATGCTGGAGTCAGCTGCTATCAGCTTGAGAGACCAAAGAGCTTGATTGAGTGTCTTGTTGCTTATCTAGACTTTAAAAATGGGGGAGTGAGGAAATGTTAAAAATGCAGACTAACCTTCAAAGTGGGCCTGCCTTTTTGAAGAGCTGGTTGTTAAATATTTACCAGCACCTCTCCTCCCCCCTTTGGATGCACTTTCACTAAGCTTCTCCTGCCCCTGATTTTCTCAGCAACAGGTCTCTCCTGTTCCCAGTTATCAGAACTGCCTGGCTCCCTTCCTTCCCTCTTTCACTAATAGTGACACCTGGGTCCTTTCTTAAATCTTTGTTCTAGAGTTGCTGGTCAGTCTTCCTTGGCTGGCAGGTCTTTTCACCTAACACTGAGCTATGACCCCTGACCTGTCCAAATAAGAATCTCTGAGCTGGAAGGGACAGGGTGCATCTGATCATCTGTCTCCCGTAGCAGGAATCTTCCTTCCAAAATCTCCAACAAATGGTCCTTTAGCTTCTCCTTGAAGATATTTAGTGATCTGGAATAGCCCAGCTCAATGCAACAAACATTTATTAAGCACTGTCTGTATACATTATCCTGTGCTAAATGCTGGGGCTATAAAGAGGAAAAAGAAATAATCCCTGCCCTCAAGGAGGGCATTCTACTAAGGGCTGCACCAGGAACACAGATAACTAAACAGAAGGTAATTTGAGGAGGAAGAGATTGCTAGGAATTGTGGGAAAAGGAGAAACTTCCCTTAGAAGGTGATATCCAAGTTGAGCCTTGAATGAGTCAACAAATCAATCCTTCAGTATTTATTTATTTATTTTTGCTTTTTGGAGGGCAACTGGGGTTGAGCAACTTGCCCAAGGTCACACAGCTAGGTTTTTGTTTGTGTGTGCAATAAGTGTCTGAGGCTGGAACCGAACTCAGGTCCTTCTGACTCCAGGGCCGATGCTCTACTCACTGCACCACCTAGCCACTCCCTATCCTTCAGTATTTATTACACACCTACTATAGGCTAGATGCCAGCAGATAGGTGGCACAGCCCATAGAGTTCCAGGCCTGGAGTCAGGAAGACTCATCTTACTCAGTTCAAATTTGGCCTCAGACACTTAGTAACAGTGGACAAGTCACTTAACACCATTTATCTCAGTTTCCTTAACTGTAAAATGAACTGGAGAAGGAAATGGCAAACAGCTCCAGTGTCTTTGCCAAGAAAATACTAAATGGAGCCACAAAGAGGCAGACAGGACTGAAATAACCAAACAACAACAACAACAACAAATAAATTAACTGGAAAATAAGGATTCTGAGAGGCAGAACAGGCAGGGACTCTATTACAGACATGGGGAGATGGGTCATCAAACAGTCAAGCATTTATTAAGTGTTTATTATATAATTCAGACTGGTGCTAGATTTATCCCAATTTGGATGGAACACAAAGTGTGAGAAGGAGATTAATTTGAAATAAGGCTGGAAAGGTAGGTTTCAGTCAGATTGTAGAAGGCATTGAATGCCAGGAAAGGAGTGTGTATCTTATACTAAAGACAATAGAGGGCCCCTGAAGATTTTTCAAAGATAGAATAATGGAGAATATTCATGCTCAAAGAACAGTAGAAAGTAGATAATCTAGTAAAGAAGGCTGAGGAGAAACACTCAGAGAGGTGGGAACAGAACTAAGTGAGTGAAAGAGAGAGAGAGAGAGAGAGAGAGAGAGAGAGAGAGAGAGAGAGAGAGAGAGAGAGAGTAGTGCTTTGGAAGCTAAGGGAGGAGAAGATGGATAGCAGCATCGTAAAATGCAGGGATCAGGACTGAGAAAGGACCGTTGGACTTGGCAGTTGAGCAGTAACCTTGGAGGTTTAGTGGGATTTGGTAGCAAGACTGCAAAGGGTTGGGGGGGGGGGTGGGGGTGGGGGGGCGGCAATAAGAAAGTGAGTAGGTGAGGCGTGGTAAACAGCCACTGTAGACATCTTGTTCTAGAAACTTGGCAATGAAAGGGAAAGGGGGATAGGATGAGAGCTCCAAGGGATGGTTGGGTCAATTTAAGAATCTTTTTTTTTTTTGGAGGGCAATTGGGGTTAAGTAACTTGCCCAAGGTCACAAGGCTAGGTTTTTTGTTTGTGGGTATGTTAAGTGTCAGGCCGGATCCCAACTCAGGTCCTTCTAACTCCAGGGCCGACGATCAATTTAAGAATCTTTTTAAGGCTTTGGAGACATGGGTGTGTTTGTAGGCCTTGGGGAAAAGCCAATAAAAGGGAGAGATGATTGAAGGGGCAAGATCCTGGATTAGAAGGAGGGAAATGGGATTTAGGAAACAAATCAAGAGCAGCTAGGTGGTGACGTGAATAGAACACCAAGCTTGGAATCAGGAAGACTCATCTACATAAGTTCAAATCCAGCCTCAGATATTTACTGGCTGTGTGACCCTGGGCAAGTCACTTAACTTTGTTTGCCTCAGTTTCCTCATCTGTAAAACCAGCTGGAGAAGGAAATGGCAGACCACTCCAGTATCTTTGCCAAGAAAACCCCAAATAGGATCACAATGAATCAGACATAACTGAATAACACAACAAAGAGGGTTGGCCTTGGCCTGGAGAATGGTCACCTCTTTTCTGTAGACTCTAGTAGAGGGGAGAACAGGAGGGGAGGCAGAGAGTATTGGTAGATTCAGAGCGAGAAAGAAGAGAAAATGAAAATACTTGGAGGTGGGTGTTGTTATCAGAAAAGCAAGAGATAAGACCTTTGCAAAGAGGAAGGAGGGCAGGGAAGATATTTGATATTTGAGGAGAGAAGAGAAGCTTTGGAACAGCTATGGGGAATGTATGAAGAAGTCATTCACAGAAGAGTTAAAAGGATTGTGGTACAGATCACTGCCTTGGGAGTCAGAGGCCCTGGGTTTAAATCCTCCCTCTGACCTCCCTCTGTGACCTTGGGCAAGTCACTCAACCTCTCCCCGCCCCCTGGCCTCAGTTTCCTCACTTGTAAAATGAAGGAGTTGGACCTCTTTCCAGATTAGCGTTTATTTCTGTGCAGCAGTGAGGGCTAAATTGAGATCGCATGACCAGAATTTTTAGTGGACTCAATCACCATGGCTCAACAGCACAGGGCAGAGGCATAAGAGGTGCCCTGCTAAACATGAGGTCAGGAAGACCCCGAGTTCAAATCTTGCCTTAGACACTTAATAGCTATGTCTCCCTGGGCAAGTGACTCAGCTTCCCTGGGCCTTGACTCCTTATCTGCAAAACAGGGAGGAATGTCCTAACATTCTTTTCAGTTTTAAATCCATAATCTTGTGGAGGAAGAGCATAGTAGGACAGCAGAAGTAACCCAGGATTTTGAGCAAAGTGTGAGTAGTGCCAGAATAGGGAGGCAAGAGATTCAAGAGTAGAATAATAAGAGCCAGATTTTATATGTTTTTATATAAATATATAAAATTTATATAAATACATAACACATATGACTATATAAAATTTATATAAAATATAATTTAAATATTTATATAAAATTCATATATTTATAAGACAATTTATATAAGCATATAAAATCTATATATCTATAGAAAATATATATTTATAGAAAATAAAAAATTTATATATTTATACAAAATATATAAATTATATAATTTATGTAAAATATATAATTTATATAAAACATAAAATTTATATAAACATATAAACTTATATAAAATATAATTAAGATACTTATATAAAATTTATATATTTATAAGATATAGAATTTATATAAGTATATAGAATATATATTTATATAAAATTTATCTATACATTTATATAAAATTTATACAAAATATATAAAATATAATTTATATATGTATATAAAACAGATACAATTTATATATTTATATAAAATATGTATTTTATATGAGCTTTCCTCACAAATATTACTTCATTTGATCCGCACAACAACCCTGTGAGCCAGATGCTATGATTATTCCTACTTGAGGGAACTAAGGCAAGTAAATGTTAAGTGATTTGTCCAGGGTCATGAAGCTTACATTTGAGCAGAGATTTGAAATGAGGTCCTCTCTCTACTGCACCCTAGATTAGTCTACTCTAGGGTCAAGTCTATGAGATGAGAGACAAGTTGAACCACAGTAGGGTTTCAGGGACCCTGGAGGAATGGAAGGCCTGGAGGTCTCCATTAGGTCATAGACTAGATGGAAGGGGGTCAGTAAGAGGGAGAGACAGACTCACAGGAGGCTGCAGTCAGAGAAGGGAACGTCAGAGTTCAGGATCATGGAGGTGGCACAATTATGGGTCCTCACAATATCTAAGCTTATAATCATCCCAGTGGGTGACTGACATGGAGTGAAGATATAGGTCATGGAAAATTATGTGGGAGGGCAGGGTCTTCAAGGGATCACCAATGTGCATTTTAATGTCCCTGAATACAAAGATCAGGGTCAGGGTTGGAGGCCAAGGCTCGTGGGCCACATGTTGACTTCTTTGAGAAAGGAGGTCAAGTGATCTCAGGGCTAGTGGAAATGAATAAGTACTGACGTTTATATAGTTCTTTAAGGTTTCTCACTTGATCTTTACAGAGACCCTGTGAGAGAGGTGCTATTACCATCCTTTCTTTCTTTTTTTTTTCTTTTTTTTTTTTAAAACAATTAGGGTTAAGTAACTTGCTCAAGGTTACACGGCTAGTCATTATTTATGTGTGGGTGCTCATTTTCTGAGGCCGGATTCGATCTCGGGTCATCCCAACTCCGAGGCCGGCGCTCTTACTCACTGCGCCACCTAGCCTCCCCACCATCCTTTCTTTATGCAGGAGGAAACCAAGACTGAGACGTTAAGCAACTTCCCTGGGGACACACAGTAGGGAGTGAAGGATTCAAACTCAGGTCTTGATTCTTTTTTTTTTTTTTTTTTTTTTGGTTTTTGGAGGGGGGAAGGTAGGGCAATTGAGGCTAAGTGACTTGCCCAAGGTTACACGGCTAGTTTTTTTGGTGTGTATGTATGTATCAAGTGTCTGAGGCTGGATCCGAACCCAGGTCCTCCTGACTCCAGGGCTGGTGCTCTACTCACTGTGCCACCAAGCTGCCCCATCAAGTCTTGATTCTAAATCCAGTACTCTCCCCACTGCCTCACTGAGCTGCCCAGGGTTTGGGTTGACTAGTATAAATGTTAAATGAAATACATTTGGATGTGACTTCTTAAGGGTGATACAAACTTCAAAGGAAGTGGGATTACTGAGTGCTGGTGGCAAAGGGTCTAGGAGAATCATCGAGGAGGGGGGAACATGCCTTTTCCTCTTCTTGGCTTAGTTTGCTGAGGGCCAGGAGAGGATCAGCCAGGATGTAGAAAATGGTAGTTAGGGACTCAGTGTCTTCAGCAGAGAGTCTATGGGCCTCAGTGAGTGACAGAGCATGGACAAAATGTAAGAGGAAGAGGCTAGAACAAAGTGTAGTTGGTAGATGGAGGACAATGGAGGCTATGGACTAAACAAGGGAAAGGCAGGGCAGGAGGGGGATGATATCAGGAGATGAGGGTTTTCACCTCAGCAGATAGTTTTGCTCTTGACTCCCTTGCCTTAGGGTGTCAGAAGAGCACTGTCTGTCTCTCTGGAAATCCATGAACCAGAATAGGGAAGTGTGGGAGGGTAAAAGAAAAGGACTATTATTTCTGTCTACTACAGACCACCAAGCCAGCTGGCAGAAACAAATGCCTTCTTAAAACAGGCATGGTTGCTCATGATGAAGTGGAAAGAGCAATGAATTTGGAGCTTGCAATGAGATCAGTTTAGGCTCAATGACAGGAAAAACTTCCCAACAATTCCAAAAGTGAAATGAGCTTCTCTGAGAGTAGGTGGGCTCCCCTTCCCTGGAGGTCTTCAAGCAAAAGCAGGACAACCACTTGTTGGTATGTGAGAGGGGAGATTCCTCTGGCATGGCTTGGACTAGATGTTGGTTGGGGTTCCTTTTAATTCTCAAGTTCTGCGATTCTGTGAATCAGGAGCCTGGGCTTGAATTCTTCACCTGTTATTTACTAGCTGTATGCCCTTGGGAAAATCATAGTACCTTTACCTACCTAAGGGAGGGGTAAGCTACACTGAGACCTGTTAAAGACCTTAGCTTGAAAAGGTCAAGATCCCCCACTGCATCCTGGGCCATCTCCAGTCATCCTGATCTATATCTGGCCACTGGACCCAGATGGCACTGGAGGAAAAAGTGAGGCTGGTAACTTTTAAATCCAATTCACTTGCACGTCATGGCATCACTTCCCTGATGTCATGGTCCCCTTTGAGAAGGAAGGACACACAGCAGCAATTAATGCAATCAGATGGTGCAGATATTTGTGGTCTTGGGAACAACTTGTTTACACATTAAAACCTGTTCATTGATTGGCTGATGCAATGGAGGAGTAACTTACATAAGTAATTATTACACACTAATTGCAAATTAACTTCCAGGTGAGTGGGGAGGAGATAGTTAGTAATAGGTGCTGAAGAGTTCAGGAAAGTCTAGGTCAAGAAGTGCTCTCTGAGCTAAGTTTGCAGAAGCTTAGGGATCCTAAAAGGTGGAGGTGAGGAGGGAGTGCATTCTAGGCATGGAAGACAGTCAGTGCAAAGCATGGAGATGATAGATGGAATGTCATGGGTGAGGGACAACAAGTAAACCAGGCTGGGTGACCCATAGAGCACATGAAGGAAAGTCAATCAACAAGCATTAATTATGAGCTATTTCCTGCAGCTAGGTGGTGCAGTGGAGAGAGTACCTAAGACTTGGAGTTAGAAAGACCTGAGTCCAAATTCTGCCTCAAATAGTTACTAGAGCTTTAATGCCAAACAGAGGATTTTGATCCTAGAGGCAATAGGGAGCCATTGAAACTTTTTGAGCAGAGGAGTGACATGGTCAGGTTTGTGTTTTAGGAACATTGCTTTGGCAGATGTATGGAGAGTGGATTGTAACGGGGAGAGACTGGAGGTAGGGATACCAGTGATCAGGCTATTACAAGAATCATCAAGACTTGTAAGCTGTGTGGATGTGGGGAGTGAGGGGAAGGGGAGGGTTGGGGATTACTTAGAGATGTTGGACCTGATTGCCTGGAAGGATGACAGTGCTTTCAACAGGAAAGGTTCAGAAAAGGGCTGAGTTTTGGGCAAAGATAGCCAGTTCTGTTCTGGATATGTTGACCTGGAAATATCTAAGTAATGAGTGGTAATGAGAGCTGGGGGGGGGGGGGGGTTGGCTATATAGATCTGGGAGTCCTCTACCTGGAGTTCATAACTGAACTTATGGGATCTGATGAGATCACCAAATGAGAGACTAGAGAGAGAAAAGGTTAGAGGATTTAAGAGAGAGACTTGGGGCACATACAAAGTTAGGGGCTGGGGCCTAGATGACCTGTGAAGTCTGAGAAGGAACACCCAGGCATGTTGGAGAACACAAGAGAGTGGACAAGCTCCTCAAAACTCGGAGAAGAGAGAGGATGTCTAGGAGGGAGAGGACTGTCAAGAATGTCAGATGCATCAGAGAGCCCAAGAAGAACGAAAACTGGAAAAAAAAAGTCCTTGTTTTTTAAAATTACGAGATCATTGCTAGTCCAAGTTTGTTCCACAGAGTAGATGAGAGATTAGGACATTCATTTCATTGAAGAGGTGGTAGACTATGGGTGTAGATCATTGAATTAACTCTCAGAATTAATATGTTGGTTAGTTTTACTGAATTTTTTTTCCCTTTGCTTCTTTTTTTTTTTGTTTTGTTGTTTTTTCTTTTTGGAGGGCGATTGGGGTTAAGTGACTTGCCCAAGGTCACATGGCTAGTTTTTGTGTTAAGTGTCTGAGGCCATATTTGAACTCAGGTCCTCCTGACTTCAGGGCCGGTGCTCTATTCACTGCACCATCTAGCTGCCCCTCTCCTTTACTTCTTAAACATTTTTTATTCTAAAGGATGACTGGCTAGGTTGGGGAAGTGGAGGAAACGTATTTGGAAATAAAGAGGACATAAAAACAAAAGACAGTAAAAGAAAGTTTTAAAAGATGATTGGTAACTTTGGAAAGAAAAGTTTCAGTTGAATGAGGAGGGTGGAAACCAGACCACAAGGGGTTGTAAAGTGAGAGAGAGTAGAGGAAGCAGAGACCACAAACAAGTGTAGATAACTTTTTTTAGGAGTTTGACTGTGAAAGGGAGAAGTATGGGGGTGAGTAGTTGAATCAAGTGAGGGTATTTTAAGACCAGGTGGGAACTGGGGCAATTTTTTTTGTAGTCAGCAGAAAAAGAGTCTGGAGATAGGGAATGACTGAAGATTAGAGAGAGGGTTGCAATTTAGGGGTTGGATTTAGGAATGGGATCAAGGGTAAAATAGAGGAGTTGTTCTCAGTTTCCTCATCTGTAAAATTATGGGTTAACCTAGATCTCTCAAGTCTTTGCTAGTTCTAAATCATCAAGACATTATAGAATCACATAACTCAACCTTCTCACTTTATAGATGGGAAAACTGAGGCCAAGAGACCTCTCAAAGGCAGTCTCATACCTTAGCCTGAAGAGCTATGGTAAATACTTAAGTGAAACCTAAACACTACAAAATCCTTTGCTGTCCTCTTAATAGTTAAAATTTCAGTCAATTGAGAGAAATACAGTCAAGAATAATATTTCATAATAATAGCTCACATACAAACATCCTTCCTGTCTACTTATGGTCAGTATCACCTCCCTCCTCCCTGACCACAGATCAGCAAAAAAACAACCCTGTGGGTATGAGGTGTGTGTATATACTTAGCCCCAAAGCAACCTCCAAATGGAAAATCTCTACCCAGTTTTGCCACTAGATGAGTCCCTTTCTGCCACTGTCAGCAAGAGGAGCAGGGAGAGGGTTCTGCCTCCCCAAACACTGTCCCTAGTCTCCACCCCAGCCCCAGGGTTTTGATGGAGCCCAGCTGGCCTGGAGGTGAAGCAGGGTGGAAAGGAGGGGCCAAGTTGTCTGGGCTACCCTGAGTTCTGAGATGAATCGGTGTACCTGTAACTTATATTGGGAATAAACTAGTTTAGACTCTGAGGTACTCTAACACTGTGGCAAAGTAGTTTTTTACACTCTAAACAGCTGTCAGGGACTGTCTGTGAAGAACTTTGCCTGCTTCCAGCCTGCCCCAACCCCCACTTAGCCCAGCCAGCTGTTTCTAGTTAAACATTCGATGCAGCCCTGTAGGCCCAGCTCACTCTGGAGCCATTTCCCAGCAGGCAAAGGCAGAATGAAGGAAGCAAGCACTGGGCTAACTGCCTGTCTCAGGGATCATGTCCCCCTCAACCCTGATTCCACCCCATCCTGCCCTGACAGCTGGCATCCCGGGTCCTCATGTACTCGGGCAGGATGTCCAAACGGCCTCGGACAAATCATTCCCATGTCCTCAGTTCTCCACTTCTTGCATCCCAAGGCCATGCTTATCCCACCCCCCTCCTCCCCCTAAACAAAAGGTCTCAACCTTTTGGGAGAAAGCTGCACAGACTCTCAGGCTGTTTATTTCAGTTCTGTTTCAAGGTCAGACTGAGAGACCAAAACATGCTGCTGCTCTCTCGAAAGTCAGCAGGGCATTGTTGGAATTCCCCTCGTGCATGCCTGCCTGCAGAGCTGGCCTCTCCCCCTGGACCCCTCCCACCCACTCCCCTGGGGAAGCTGCCAGAAACAAAGGACAAGAGCCAGTCTGGGGGTTTGTCACAGACTCCTCTAGCGTGCGCACTATGTCAGAGGCAGAGAGAGCTTAGAATACAGAATCTCAGACCTGGAAGAGGACTTTAGAACATGGAATGGCAGAGACAGGAGGGCCATTAGAACACAGAACATGGAGTGTCTGAGCTGGGAGGGCACTTAGAATATGGACTGTCAGACCTGGAAGAGGACTTTAGAACATGGAACCTCAGAGCTGGGAGGGTCTTTAGAACAGTGAATGTCAGAGTAAGGGGGGGGCCTTTGTTTAACCCTTTCATTTTACAGATGGGACAACCAAGGCCCAGAGAAAGGCACTGACTTAGCCAAGGTCAGACAGCAAAACAGTGGTAAAGCCTGATCTAGAACCTAGGCCTCCTGATTACCAGCCCTGGGGTTCTTTTCAGACTGCCTCTACACTGACCCAGTGAAGAGTATTAGGGATGGGTCCTCTCATTTGGGACTCCCTCATTCCTCTCTCATTTTTAGAGATAGTAAGTACTATGTAATGGAAAGTGTCTTGGATCCAGAATCAAAAGGCTTGGGGTAGAATTCCCTCTGTGACCTTGGTGCAGGCGGTTTCATTACTCTGGTACTCTGTTTCTACACTTGTAAATTAATCATTGTAATGTAATACTTATATTGGTACCTCCCCAGGGTTTTGAGGAGGAAAGTACTTTGCATAAAGTACTATATAAATGTGACTCATTCTGGCTAAAACCAGGACTTTGTGGCAGCTTATCTCAAAGTCCCTTCCCTCTCTGAATCCACAACCTGCTCAGATGGGAACATCATAGTTCCTGAGCACTGGGGAGGATGGGCCAGCCAGGGGAGCATCATGGTGGTCAGAGGTAGGCAGAACTGGTCCCTGAGCAAGGGAAGGGACTAGATCTGAACTCTTCAGTCTAACTCAGTTCAGTTCAACAAATGCTTAACAAACACTTTCTAGGTGCCAGACACTGTGCTAAGAGCTGGGGCTACAAAAAAAAAAAATGACAAAAGCATTGTGCTTACCCTTAGGGAGTTTACATTCTAATTGGGGGGAGAACATATAAATAACTGTGTACATACATGATAGATATATCATATATATGACATATATGATTATAGATGTTAGATGAAGAGTAAAGTGTTAACTGGAAAGGTAAATTAGAACTACAGGGTCCTAATCCAGAAATACAAACCAAAAAACCTAGGACAATCTCTACCTTCAGGGAGCTTCCATTCTACTGAAGGGATGTAATGGGTACAATGTTAGGTGACTACAGAGTGGATCTGGGGAAATACAAAGTAATTTCAACAAGTAGGGGCGGTGGTAGTCAGGAAAGGCCCCATGTGGGAGATGGCACATAGAACCATTGGTTTTTAGAGCAGGGAGGAGACTCAGAGGCTGTTTGAGTTCAGCACCTTCATTTTCTGTGAAGGAGGCTGAAGATTTTTAGAGGCAGAGGAGAGGAGGAAGGAGGAAGAAATTCCAGACCTGAGGAATCCTCTGGGCAAAGGGACCAAGCAAGGCATGAGATGGATCAAGGTGAGGCAGGACCTCTAGGAGGCTGACTTGACTAGACCAGAGAGTCCACAAAGGTCAGTCTATGAACTGATAGCAGAAAGGTAGGTGGGAGCCAGATTGTGGAGGGCTTCATTCTTGGTTTTTTTCTGTTTTCTTAAAACATTTTATAGGCATTTATCATTCCTCCCTTCTACATTCTGCCTGTAGAATATAAAAGAAAATGAAGACCCTCCTAACAAACATAGATAGTCCCAAAGAACAGGTTTTCCCATCAGCCAAGTCTAAACCTGCACCTTCCTTTGAATGCTTAATTCCACCATGTACGGTACCTACCTCCTCTAGAAATCCTGTTTTATCACAGTGTTAACTAGAGCTTGCAAGTCTTTCAAAGTTGTTTTTCTTTAGAACGTTACATTGTTCTCCTTCTACTCACTTCGTTCTGCTTTGATTCCTAGAAGTCTTCTCAGTTCCTTGGAAACTGTCCGTGACATCATTTCTGATGGTGTAACAATATTCCATCATAGCCAGTAACAACTTGTTCAATTATTCCCTAGTTGATGGGCACCCCCTTGGTTTCCAGTTTTTTTCCTCCACAAAAAGAGCTGCTATAAACATTTTGTTCTTTTATTTTCTTTTTTGCTCGTTGGAGGGGGGAGGGCAGGGCAATCGGAATTAAGTGACTTTCCCAAGGTCACACAGCTAATAAGTATTAAGTGTCTGAGGCTGGATTTGAACTTGGGTCCTCCTGACTCCGGGCCAGTGGTCTATTTACTGCACCACCTAGCTGCCCCAATATTTGTTGTTTTTGAGGCAAAATCCGACCCTGGCCAATGAAGAGACTCTTGTCAAGCTAATGCAGGGGTCTCTGACAGCCAGGCTGGTAATAGACTGAGGTCTTGACTTAGTGGGCATGGGAGAAAAAGCCCCCAGGGGCACTGACCAATGGAGGGAGGCTATGTTAGTCATAGATAATCAGGTTCTGGAACGATCAAGGAAATGAGTTCCACACTGTCTTCTTAGTTTGTGACCCGCTGAGGGCTTAGATTTCTTTCTTAGGCCCCGGGCCCTCTACTTACCAGCCCCCTTTTACATGGAGCATTTTAACATATATTATGTTAAGGTATGTATGAGGACAACCTATTTATAGGGTTAGCACCAGGCTCCATGTTAGGCAAACTGGCATGCTTAAGACCATCTCCATGTTATAACTGGGCATGTCCAGAGAAGCCCAGGTTACATAAGCATGAGTGGCAATGTGGTATAGTGGGGAAGGCACTGGATTCCTGACTCCAAGGCAGGGTTCAAACCCCATTTACATCCTTCTTAGCTACACAGTACTGAGCAAACCACTTAACTTCTTGGTGTCTCAATTTTCTCATCTGTAAACAAAAAGAATTGGATTCTGATGACCTCCAAGGTCCTATGATCAAGCAAATCAGCTACAAGTCAGATGCAGGATTAAGATTTATATTCCCAGCTTTCCTTGGTCTGATGGCTCTGTTCAGTCTCTAAGAATAGGCAAGGTCTCCTATTCCTTCTTCTTTCTTGCTGAGCAAAGTCCACCATCCCCTGTCCACTTTCTATCTCTTGAGCCAGCTTGGTTTAAACATTTGTTAATTTCCCAGTCATGGACAACATTCCCATGATCCTCTCCTGGACTGGTTCCTTCCTTTCTCTTAGTGAGCCTGCCTCTTGTCTATTCCACTGTGATACTGAATCCCAAAACAAAGGAATTCCTTAGGGTTGGAGGTAGTAGTGAGGAAAATAAGGATGGTATTTGCCCAACTGGTTACATGCTCAGGCTAGTGCCAGTTATAGGTATTAGATGGAAATCTTGAAGGGGCCTCTGAGGTTATCTAGTCTGTGGTTCTAAGAAGCTGTAACATGCTCTGCAGCCACACCTTAGTAGAACCATCCTGGCGGACAGGCTAAGCCAGATCGATGGTAATGGACAGGCCTCAAACCCATTGGTAACTTACGGATGTCTACCCCAAGCATCTGATGACTTCCCCTAGAGGAACAGGTGGATGAGACAATATGTTCCAATGGCCGTGAAGGCAACTGAAGTAGGTGCTGTGAAGCTTTAGAGCTTGGTCAGACCTTGAAGATGCCAAGGTCATCTGCATTATCCTGGGCCATCACTAGTCATCTTGGTTTTTGTCTTGCCACTGGACCTTGATGACCCTGGAAGAG
The DNA here is from genome assembly GCA_011680675.1 of Gymnobelideus leadbeateri. Taxonomy (NCBI): domain Eukaryota; kingdom Metazoa; phylum Chordata; class Mammalia; order Diprotodontia; family Petauridae; genus Gymnobelideus; species Gymnobelideus leadbeateri. The sequence goes on from WOXC01008093.1 coordinate 572,513, forward strand.
AGAATGAGGCTGATGACTTTTGTAACTGCCTCACTTAAATCCACTTCATGCAAGTCAAGACATTACCCTGAAATTGGTCTTCTCTGTAAAGAAGGGGTGAACAGCGACAAAAGTCCAACCCCCTCTTTTTACAGAAGAGACTTTGCCTAGGGAGGCAAAGCGGCTTGTCCGAGGTTAGACAGACACTGAGGTGCAGAGCTGGGATTGGAATCTAGGTGTGCTGACACCCAGCCTAGCAATGTTCCCAGCTTACTGCCTACCTCCTCAGTCCAGAGCACTTCATTGCAGAAAAGTCTTGAAGGCAGTCACCCCTTCTAGGCTGCCTCTGCCTGGTCTCTGGTCCCCATCGTCCAGTATCTTCTGGTGCACAGAGTTGGGAAATATGTGTAATGAAGCAAGAAGAGCTCCAGCCTCCATAGCCACTAAGCCTGGGGTCTTTAACCTTAGACTCCTGGGCAGTCTAATGAAGCCTTCTCAGCCCTTTTACAAATAAATACAATTAAATGCACAGAATTATTAAGGAAAGCAATTATGTTGAAATATTGCTATGAACATTTTTTTCGAAGTTCATAGACCCCAGGTTGAGAACTCTTCCAACCAAGCAGTTATTCAATTAATTAATGTTTTGTTTTGTTTTTTGAGTTGCTATGTATACGCAGAGTGGGGTCTCTGGGGCTGGAGAGGGGCAAGATGGAGGAGATGAGGATATAGGGGCTAGAAGAAAAAGGGGAGTCATGGAGGTTAGAGTAGAAAGAGGGATGTATTTGGAATCAGGAGGCCTGGTTTCAAATTTCAGCTCTTATAGCAGGCAGGTGATCAAATGAGAAAACATATATTAAGTGCTTTCCAAACCTTACAAGTGCTGGATGCTGCTGCTGGTGGTGATGATGGTGATGGGCAAGCCAGTTTACTTCTCTAGGCCTCAGCTTCCTCATCTGTAAAATGGGAATATTATATAAAGGGAATGTTGTATGGTATAAAGAGACTAACCTGGAAATCAGAATGATTTAGGTCTAAGGCTATGTGGCCTTGGCAAAGCCAACAAACCTCTCAGGTCTCCAGGAAAATTTTTAGAGTTTACAGTTGAATTAGGGAGCACCTAATATAGGGGGTTCCTTATTCTTTGTGTGCCAGGGACCCCTTGGGCAGTCAGTTTGGCAAAAGTTAGGGACTACTCAGAATAATCTTTTTAAATGAATAAAATCTGTGGGATTTTAAAAGAAACCAATTATATTAAAATATAGATGTGATATTTTTTCCCACCCAAGTTAACAGCCCCTGCGATGGACCTCTGATCCAATCTAACCCTTTTATCCTACAAAGGAATAAGCCAAGGTTTAGTAAGGACAAGGTATTTGCCCAAGGTCAGCCAGAGTCCAGACTAATGATGAATGAATGAAAACATTTATTTACTGAGCGATACCAGATACTGGACAATGGGGACCAGAGACCAGGCAGAGGCAGCCCAGAAGGGGTGACTGCCTTCAGTACTTTTATGCAATGAAGGGCTCTGGACTGAGGAGGTAGGCAGTAAGCTGGGAACATTACTAGGCTGGGTGTCAGCATGCTTAGATTACAGTCCCAGCTCTGCACCTCAGTGACTGTCTAACCTCGGACAAGCTGCTTTGCCTCCCTAGGCAAAGTGTCTTCTTCTGTATAGGAAGGGGTTGGACTCATGTTGTTCACCCCTTCTTTACAGAGAAGACCAATTTCAGGGTAATGTCTTGACTTGCATGAAGTGGATTTAAGTGAGGCAGCAAAATAAAAAACATTTATTTATTTACTACTCTGTGTCAATCATTGATGGACAGAAAGTCAAGTTGTTGATCAGAATTAGTGCAGAGAATTCTATGCTGGGGATTCCCTATAACAAAGAAATCACAATCTTGAACCTCCATTCACCATTGGATCACGTGGCCAGGGGAAAAACAATGTGCAAATCCCTTAAATTAATGATAATAGCTGGAATTTGTATAGTTTTAAGGCTTGCAAAGTACTTTCCAGATATATAATTTTATCCTCATAACAGCACTAGGATATAGGTGTTGTTATTACTACCCCCACCTCCATTTTACAGAGAAGGAAACTGAAGCAGGCATAAGTTAATTGATTACACTAGCTTAGGATCAGTAAAGGTCTGAGGCAGGATTTGAATTCAGGTTTTCCTGGCTTCAAGTCCCATACACTATCCACTGCAGCTAAATTCCACAATTGTATTATTTTTCTGCTCTCAAGGAGCCCTTATTCTGAAGACAGTGAGATAGAAACAATTAATTAGCCTTGGGAACAAAAATGTAAGCAGATGCCTAACTCAAGAATAATTTGTTAATTTTTCATTTCCATTAGGAAGAACAGAATAAAGGTGTTATCTTGGTACCAAGGGGTGCCCAGTCTGAGCAGTGTGGCATGATGGGGTCTTGGAATCAGGACACTTTGATTGCAATCCTTGGTAGCTATGAGACTGACCCAGGGCAAAACGGTTAGATGCATAAGCTTTGCTGTTTGGTATGCAGTAAGCACTGAAGAAATGCTTGTTGTCTGTTGGCCTCAGTTTCTTTTTCTGTAAAATAGAGATAATACATTACTTATCTTACAGGGTTGTTATGAGGAAAGTGAGTTGTAGGGCTGGTTGGTCCTGTAATTGTTTTAACCCTCCTGAAGCTGTGGTAATGGTGGTGGAGGTGGGAGGGCCCGAGTGAAATGAGGTGGGTAATGAGGGAGGGCAGACACAGTGGTGCCAACTAGTTTGGAAAGTAGATGGGGAAGGCTTTGAGGTTTGCCAGCAGATTCCAATCTGCCAGGTCCGGGATCTGTACGTACAGGCCGTAGGTGGTTGCCCATGGAGGCCTTAGTTGCAGGTAGTGATAAGAGTAGCAACATGATGAAATGGCTTCCTGGAAATGGCAAGTTGAGAGCCGGAGTAGAGAGATGGTTGATGGGATGGGCCCCAATTGGCGAAGAGGGGTAGGTATTTCCAGTGTGGAAAATCGCAGGAGCCAAAGGCCAGAGTTTGGAATAAATACGGTGGAGACGTACCTGGAGCATAGGGAATGCTTCCTAAATGCTGCCTGGCTGTTTGGACAGGTGGGGCGTTGGAGTAGGAGGGCTGAGGGTAAAGCAGGGTCTTCAATGTGGGTACTGAATACAGAGGAGGGAGGAGGAGTTTGAATCTGATCTACAGGCTGGAATTCTTTCCTCTGCCTTCTCTGACCCCCTTCTCCTCAAGGGGGAAAGCTGAAAAGGGCCTCGGGGACCATTCAGTTCTCTTGTGGATACAGGGACAAACACAGACACCAGGGGCCATCAGGGCCAGGGCCACAGGGACAAACACAGACACCAGGGGCCATCAGGGCCACGGCCACAGGGACAAACACAGACACCAGGGGCCCTCAGGGCCAGGGCCACAGGGACAAACACAGACACCAGGGGCCATCAGGGCCAGGGCCACAGGGTCAAACACAGACACCAGGGCCATCAGGGCCAGGGCCACAGGGACAAACACAGACACCAGGGGCCATCAGGGCCAGGGCCACAGGGACAAACACAGACACCAGGGGCCATCAGGGCCAGGGCCACAGGGACAAACACAGACACCAGGGGCCATCAGGGCCAGGGCCACAGGGACAACACAGACACAGGGGCCATCAGGGACGGCCACAGGGACAAACACAGACACCAGGGGCCCTCAGGGCCAGGGCCACAGGGACAAACACAGACACCAGGGGCCATCAGGGCCAGGGCCACAGGGTCAAACACAGACACCAGGGGCCATCAGGGCCAGGGCCACAGGGACAAACACAGACACCAGGGGCCATCAGGGCCAGGGCCACAGGGACAAACACAGACACCAGGGGCCATCAGGGCCAGGGCCACAGGGACAAACACAGACACCAGGGGCCATCAGGGCCAGGGCCTCAGGGACAAACACAGACACCAGGGGCCATCAGGGCCAGGGCCTCAGGGACAAACACAGACACCAGGGCCCTCAGGGCCAGGGCCACAGGGACAAACACAGACACCAGGGGCCATCAGGGCCAGGGCCACAGGGACAAACACAGACACCAGGGGCCATCAGGGCCAGGGCCACAGGGACAAACACAGACACCAGGGGCCATCAGGGCAAGGGCCACAGGGACAAACACAGACACCAGGGGCCATCAGGGCCAGGGCCACAGGGACAAACACAGACACCAGGGACTATCAGGGCCGGGCTCGGGGATCCCCATGCCCAGGCTTGGTTTTCTCAGGCTGCAGACTTCAGTCCCCTTTTACTAAGGGCCTCCCTGCCCCCTCCTTTCCTCCAGCTCATCTCCCTTTTCTTCTCTTCTGCTTCCTCCTTTTCTTTTCCTTCCTCTCCTCTCTCCACTTTTCCCTTATCTGTGTTCTCTTTCCCTTCCTCTCTCTCCACCTCTTCCTCTGATTTCTTCTATTCCTCCCTCCTCCTCTTCTCCATCCTTCTTTCCCTGGCCTCAGGGCACTCCTCCTTCTCCCTTCATCCGGGTTCCAGCCCCACTCCTGTCCCTCCAGCTTGGCCCGATTGGAGGCCCCAGGCGCCTCCTGGGGAAGGGGCTTGACAAGCACTGCTGACAATTTCCTGCCACAGTATCCGGCCACCAGTCCTGCAAGGCTGTGGGCCCCCTCCCCTGCTCTCCGCTCCCCAACTCCTCCCTCCTCTTCCGGCCTCCCTCTTCCCCTTCCTCCCACCGCATCCTTTCTCCTTCCTGCCTCCCCCAGCTTCCTCCCCTTAAGCCCCTCCTCTCACTCCTCTCTCACTTTTTTCCCCTCCTCTCTTTCCCCATTCCTACCATCATCAATCAAATCCTTCCAAAGGCCTTTATTGAGCTCTGGCTGTGTGCCCCCATTAAGGCCTCAGGGAAACAACCCAGGTGTAGTGGAGACATCCCTGGGAGCTGATCTGGATACCTGGGGCTGATCCCCCTCTTTGCCACTCACTCACTGTGTGGCATTGGGCTAGTCTTCTCTACTTTGGGTCTCAGTTTCTTCCTCTGTAAAATGGGGTAACTATTTACCCTCTCTACTGGTCATCCCCCTACAATGCTATGGAAGATGTGAGGGTGATTACAAAACAGTACCTGAGTGTGCACTGTGAAAGGGAGCTCAGTGTATATAGCACATATCCCTGCTGCACTTGGAAAACTGTGTTTAGGTCTGGGAGCAGTATTTTAAGAATGGTTTGGATTTTTTGCTTAAATGGATCAGTTGAAAGAACTGGGGAAGTTTTGCCTTCAGAAAAGAAGCCTAAGGGAGTTGTGGAGGGAAGATGTGATAGTTTCTTCAAGTATTTAAAATGCTGTCCTGTGGAATGGACAGCCCTAGATGTTTGGCCCTAGATTAAGGCAGAATCAGCAGCAATGGATGGGAGGTGGAAGGAAGCAGATTTCGGCTCAATGTACACAATTTTCCTAAGAATAAGAAAGAAAGAAGGCCTAAGTCCAAAAGTGTGAGGACTGCCTTGGGAGGCAAGCACGGGCTTTTTTCCTAGGAGGTTTTCTCTTTGGGGCAGAAGGAGCACTTGGAGATGTTGGAAAGGGGATTCTGGGCAGGTGTGAGTTGGCCTTTATGGCCTCTGAGGGCCTTCTCTTCCAGCTCTGAAATTCTGAGATAGGAGAAGGCTGAGCTGGCCTGGGGGCTGGATCCTGGAATAGCTAGGGAAGGGGTTACAGGAGACAAGGGGTGCTGGCCCCTCCGGGGAGATGGGCAAGGCTGGGAGGCCTGGCTGGCTTCAGAGGCCCATGAAGCTTGCTTGGCTTCCCCCCACGCCAGGTGGTGCTCTCAGGGAGTGCACAATGCCAGATGCAGCTGCCCACCTGCCCTTCTTCTATGGGAGCATCTCGAGGGCAGAGGCCGAAGAGCACCTGAAGCTGGCAGGCATGGGGGACGGGCTCTTCCTGCTCCGCCAGTGCCTCCGTAGCCTGGGGGGCTACGTGCTGTCACTGGTGTATGACCTGCACTTCCATCATTACCCCATCGAGCGGCAGCTGAATGGCACCTACGCCATTGCTGGAGGCAAGCCTCACTGCGGCCCAGCCGAGCTCTGCGAGTTCTACTCCAAGGATGCCGATGGCCTCCCCTGTCCTCTGCGCAAGCCTTGCAACAGGCCCAGTGGGATGGAGCCCCAGCCAGGTGTCTTTGACAGTCTTCGGGACAGCATGGTTCGAGACTATGTGCGCCAGACCTGGAAACTAGAGGTGCGGCCCAGACGGGCTCCTTAGGGTCCCCCAGAAGACTGACCGGGAGGGGCCAGGTAGAGCAGGATAGTGGGGCCCCAGGAAGTCACCTCTCAGTGCTGCAGCCCCATTCCCCTTGTGCTATCTTTCTCACAGGGTTCCTTTGTGAACCTTAAGGCCCTGGAGAAATAGGGGCTGCTATTCTTCCTCATGGGGGCACCCTGACCCTATCCCTCCCCAGGGTGATGCCCTTGAGCAGGCCATCATCAGCCAGGCCCCCCAGGTAGAGAAGCTCATTGCCACCACAGCCCATGAGCGGATGCCTTGGTACCACAACTCCATCTCCAGAGAGGAAGCTGAGCGGAAACTGTATTCAGGCTCCCAGCATGATGGCAAGTTCTTGTAAGTGGGGCAGGGGGCGGCAGTGTGTGTGTGTGTGTGTGTGTGTCTGTGTGTGTGTGTGTCTGTGTGTGTGTGTGTGTGTGTGTGTGTCTGTGTCTGTGTGTGTGTGTGTGTGTGTGTGTGTGTGTGTGTGGTTCTATGTCTGTGAATGCGGGTTCCTAGTGGGTGACACACATTAGTGTCACCTCGTGTCTTCATGTGACATGGCCTGTTCGAGTACACACAGGAGCTTTGTCAATGTGGTGAAACCACATTAAAAAGCCTGGTTGGCTTTCTGGTTTGAATGTGGAAAGAACCCTGTTGTCCTGGACACTTCTGGGTATATGCTTTGGAAATTGGAACTGAAATGTATCAATGACTAAGTCAGTCAATAATCACTTATTAAACACCTACTATATACTAAGTGCTAAGGGGACCACTGTATGCACATTTTAAGCCACAAACCTCAGGCTGCAGCTCCCAGCTTTAAGGCTGGCAGGAGGCCTCATTCTTTTTTCTTTAAGGGAGAATTAAAAAGCTGCCATTTAACTGATAAAAAAGAGATTGGGTGATGGTTATGCTTATTAAGTGTTTAAAATGGCCCTATATTAAATGTTTTGCTATAGGCTCATCTCAGGGCTTTCCTTCAGTTGGGAGTAAAGGGCATCAGTCCTTCTTGCCTCCCTGCTCCCCCATTCCTGACCGCCCCCCCCCCCAGTAACACCCTTAGCCAGAACTCCAGTGGGGCCAAAACTTTTGATACAGCTTTCAGTAAGAATCCTAAGCTCTATTTTAAAAGGACAGGGCCCTTTTATACAATCAGCTCAACACTAGAAGGACCTAATTGTACCAACTGAGGCAAATTTTTTTTATTATAATTTTACTTTAAAATAAACAATTTCATACTATCTTTATTTTTTTGCCTTATATATTTAAAAAAAAGTGCACAGAATCAATTGACCTGGCTTAGGCCTTCAGGGCATTCTTAAATTCTGGTCCTTCTGACAAGGTTTGATGTTGTGAAGGGTGCTATTGCCATATCACATCGAGTACCACGTGTTAGTGACCATGAGAGAACCAGTTGTGACTGATTGTGTGTGTTTGTACATGTTTGCTCAGGACAGTGTTTGGTCCCGTAATGTGTGTTTGTGTCTGCTTGGGAGCAGCAGTGAATGACCTTCTTAGAGAAGATGGCTTAAGTACCAATTGGCCTATGAGCATGTATGAATGGCCGCTTCTCCTAAGAGTGTGGGAAGCAGACTGTTTATGTTTGCCTGGGAGCATGTGGATGCCCATAGCTGGATTTGCCTGTGACTGGTTTTGTAAGACACTCTAGAGCCTGGAAATGGTGCCAGGGTTGGAAGACCTAGTTCAAATCCTGCCTCTGATACTTACTTCCTGTGTATCCTTGGGCAAGCCTCATTATCTCCCTGGGCCTCAGTTTCCCCTCTCAGCAAAGTGAGGAAATTGTGTGGCCCCTGAGGTCCCTTCTATGTATGATCCCATGATCTACTGAGGGAATAGAGGTGAAGCCTGAGAGGCTCCCTGTCCCTCTCTCCCTACCTGCTTTTATCAGTGCACAGTAGGTTGGGTGGGCCGTTCACAACCCCACTGAGGCACTGGGCACTCACTGGCCACAGCTCTTCTTCCCTCCTCCTGGGAGAAGAACAAAACACTGGCTCTGTTAATTTTTCTTCCTGTGTGAAGTTGAGTAAATAGCCTTGCTGAGCCTCAGTTTCCCTCAACTGTAAAATGGTGGTGGGGGTGAATTAGATGATCTCAGTGGTGCCTTCTAGCTCTAGACCTTCCATCCTGGCAGGCATTGAGTGCTTTGGGCACATCCTGATAAGCCCAGGCACCTGGAGATTTCTCATTTTCCTTTCCCACCACCTGCTGCAGGCTTAGGCCCAGGAAGGAGCAAGGCAGCTATGCCTTGTCCCTCATCTATGGCAAGACTGTCTACCACTACCTCATCAACCAGGACAAGTCTGGCAAGTATTGTATTCCTGAAGGCACAAAGTTTGACACCTTGTGGCAGGTAAGCAGCCTAGGCCCCATTCGCCTTCCACCTTCCCTGTCTTTCTACCCTTCCCACCCAATTACCCAGAATCCTAGCCTCCCATTTATATCCATTACCTGCTCTCCACTCATTGCCTCTCTCTCCCTTTGAGGAGACCCTGGAGGGGGCCTGGTCCTGCTCCTCTACCAGGGCTGGACGGGACTCTGATAGAGGTGTGGGCCCTTCTATCCCTGATACCTCTGCCTTCCTCCTCTCCCTGCCAGCTGGTAGAGTATCTGAAGCTGAAGGCAGATGGGCTTATCTACTGTCTGAAAGAGATTTGTCCTAATGCCAATGCTACTACTGCTGCCGGTAAGGGAACTCAGGGCTTGGGCTAGGGTTCAAGCTAGAATGGGGATGGGGTCTCAGCACTGGTCCTGCCCTGGAGCTGGGTAGGGTCTGTAGCCATGATGGGGTTCAGGGCTAGGGTTCGAGCTAGGATTGGGGTGGGGGATCAGCGCTGGACTTGGATGTGGGGACTAGGGTAGGGTCTAGCACCATGAAGGACTCAGGAATGGATCAGAGGAGGAAGGACAGCTCTTTGGTTTCTCCAAACATCTCATTAACTCTCTTTGCCCTAACCCAACTCTCTTTCTAGTGACTGCTGCTCCCACGCTCCCCGTCCATCCCTCCCTGCCTGTGAGTCTGGTCCCTGGGATTAGGGAGGCAGCAGGGATTTGGCCTGTGGGAGGTATTAGGGGTGGGTGTCCTGAGAATAGGAGTGAGAGCCCCAGCCTGTGCTCCCAGGGTCCTGCTGCTCCTGAGCTGTCTAGGGCCTGGGTCCTTTAGGAGGAGGCAGAGGGAGCTAGGATGGATAGATGGGTAGGACTGGGGAAGGGCAATCACAGGGATAGAGTGCTTGATTCAAGCTTCCCAGGAAGGATGGGGTTATGCACCCCCTTCCTCCTGAGGCAGTAGAAAGTCACTTGTTGGTTGACACTCCCTGGGTGACTGACCCCATGTACTCTGGTCCCCAGAGAAGGAATGATACCCTCAACTCTGATGGATACACCCCTGAGCCAGGTGAGTCTTGGGCCAGAGAAGAACAAGGGGTCCTTGCTGTCTGTGTGCTCTCTGGAGGAGGGCTTTGGGGAGCTATCTTCCAAAAGCTGAAGGGCTGCCCTCGGGGAGAGAGGCTAGATTTGTTCTGATGGGCATGGGTTGGGGATGGAGTTAGGTTTAGGTTCCATAGAAGGAAAAGTATCCTAACAATCCTTCCCAAAGTGGCATAGACCACCATGGATGATAGTGAGTTCTTCACCCCTAGAGGTCTTCAAGTGGAGGCTGGTGGATTCCTTTTGATGGATGTTGTGGGTGGGCGTGTATATGTGGAATTCCTGCTCAAGTTCAGATTCAATTAGATCAGGGGTTCTTTAACTTGTTTATATTCTAGACTAGGCTGGGGAACCTGTGGCCTCAAGGTCACATATGGCCCTCTAGGTCTTCGAGTGCGGCCCTTTGACTGAATCCAAACTTCACAAAACAAATCCCCTTAATAAAAGGATTTATTCTATAAAATGTAGACTCAGTTAAAAGGCCACACCCGAGGACCTAGAAGGCCACAGGTTCCCTACTCCTGTTTCTGGACCCTGAGGCCATCAGTCTGGTGAAGCCAATGGACCTCTCAGAATTATGTTTTTAAATGCATAAAATGAAAAGGAAACCAATTCTACTGAAATACATTCACCAAAATATCGATAAAGCAAATTTACAGAGCCCAGGTTAAGAATCCCTGGCCTAGAGCCCTTGGAGATCCTCTCTGGACTGGAAAGTTTCTGGTCTGGCAGAGGTCTTAAAGTGTTCTAAGGAAGTCATTGGGAGGCAGGACCCCAAGGAGTGGAGAGACTTCCCCGGAGGGGCCCTAGGGCTTCCCACTGGGCTTCCCAGTGACACAGATGCCAAGCCCATGCATGGCACAGCAACGTTGGGCTGGGGATGGGGGGAATGTGGCGCCTTGGGTGCCTAGTAGTGCCCCCCTCCCTTATATCAGCAGCGTGTCTGAGCAAGAGTCAAGGGGAGAAGTCTCGGGTCTTGCCCATGGACACCAGTGTGTATGAGAGCCCCTACAGTGACCCCGAGGAGCTCAAGGACAAGAAACTCTTCCTAAAGAGGGAGAATCTGATGATCGATGAGGTGGAGCTGGGCTCAGGCAACTTTGGCTGCGTCCGCAAGGGGGTCTACAAGATGAGGAAGTAAGAGGAACAAGGGCCAGGGTGGGGCTGGGGTTATGGCCGTCTGATAAACCAGCCTTCCCTCATGCTGTAGCTTCTTGGGAAACAAGGCCCATGGAGCTCACGTGACTTGTTCAAGGTCACACTGGCACTAAACAGCATCAGTGGGGTTTGACTCTATATCCGCTGGCGCTCCTTAGTGGCAGCTAGGGCAGCCGTAGTGCCCAGAGTGCTGGACCTGGAGTTGGGAAGACCCATCTTCGTGTGAGACCCTGGACAAGTCACTTAACCACTCTGCCTCAGTTTCCTCCACTCTAAAATGGGGATCATAATAGCACCAGCCTGATAGGGTTGTTATACGGATAAAATGAAATAGTATTTGTGAAGTATATAGCACAGTGCCTGGGGGTACACAGAAGATGCTTAATACATGCTTATTTCCTTCCCTTCCTTCCATTATACCATGTCAAGGAACCTCTGATGAGTATGTGAGAACCAAGAGACTTGGAGTCTGCTGGTTCTGCCCTTGATTCATGTGACCTTGGGAAAATCACTAGCTCTTTTCTGGGTCTCAGTTTCCCTCTTTGTACAATGACTAGGATCTGTTCTATTCAAGGGCCCCAGAGTTGGAGGAGGTTGCATAGGGAGGATAGGGTCTGAAAGTCAGAGGAGTGCCAGGATCAAAGCAGCCTCAGTGACCTCGGCCCATGTGTGTCCTGGGCAGGAAGCAGATTGACGTGGCCATCAAGGTGCTTAAGAGTGCCAATGAGAAGGCCGAGAAGGAAGAAATGATGAAGGAGGCCCAGATCATGCACCAGCTGGACAACCCCTACATCGTGCGTATCATTGGAGTGTGCAAGGCCGAGGCCCTCATGCTGGTCATGGAGATGGCCATTGCGGGGCCCCTGAACAAGTTCCTGTACGCCAAGAAGTAAGCAGGGAGGGGTGAGGGGAGCTGAGACACACATTCTGGGGCCCACACTCATTAGAAATCACTCCTATTTTTCATAGCAGAGCCCTTTCCTCACAACCTGGCCTGTGGAGTAGCTAGTCTAAGTCTGAGTGTTCCCATTTGACAGATGCGGAAACTGAGGCCTTGATGAGGGAAGGACTTGCCCAGGGCCACACAGATGTTAGAAAGGATCTGAATCCGGGCTGCCTCTCATACTCATGCACACATTCGCACCAATGCTCATGTGCACCCACATTTGTTTGCCTGGGCATGCAGACACCTGAACATACATATGTGCATACATGCTCCTATGTGTAGATTCATGTTTGCACACTCATACGTGTACACACACGCTACCCTCCTACTTTACACTGTGGCCTTTCCCCTCCTGCTCAGAGGCCTGAGCCCAGGAGAACAAAGGGCTGGGCAGAGGAGAGGAGCCCACAGTCCTGGGCTGTGACCCAGTCTGTGTCTCCCCCTGCCCCCCGCCTCTCGTCCTGTAGGGAGGAGGTTCCTGTAAGCAATGTGGTAGAGCTGCTGCATCAGGTGGCCATGGGCATGAAATACCTGGAAGAAAAAAATTTTGTGCACCGCGACCTGGCTGCCCGCAACGTTCTTCTGGTCAACCAGCACTATGCCAAGATCAGTGACTTTGGCTTATCCAAAGCTCTGGGGGCCGATGACAGCTACTACACTGTGAGATTTTCCAGGGGCAGAGGGTGGGGAGTGAAGGGGGGAGTTATGGAATACACGGGGGGAAGTAGACTGGCTGGGACTGGGATTGGTCCAGGGCAAGAAGCCTGGGGGATAGGAACTGGGCAGAGACTAGGGAAGCCCCAGGAAAGAGGCCTGAGTGGAGGAGGAGGACCTGAGGGAAGGTCAGGGTAGAAAGCCTGTGGAGGGTGGGAGGAGATAGGCACTGGAGGGAGGTCCAGGGAAACAAAACCTTGGGGGTCAAGGAAATGCCTTATAGGAGATCCAGAGGAATGGGCCTTCCAGGTAGGCTAGGATATTGTGGCATTTCAGGGTCTCTGGTAGCATCCCAAAGTGTCCCTGAGCTGGAGACTGGCCAGTGGAAGGTCAGATTCAGGGGCTGGGGGTGCTGAGGCCCCAGGGTGGGGAAGAAGGGAGAAGTGCATCATAGCATCCCCCTGTCCTAGGCCCGCTCTGCAGGGAAGTGGCCGCTCAAATGGTATGCCCCAGAGTGCATCAACTACCGGAAATTCTCCAGCCGAAGCGATGTGTGGAGCTATGGAGTCACCATGTGGGAAGCTTTCACCTATGGCCAGAAGCCCTATAAGGTAGGGCCAGGGCAGGAGACTCGGGAGAGGTGGAGGGAGGAGTCAGTGAAGGTCTGGGCAAGTGAGGCCAGGAGAAATGTGGTGGATGCGTTTGCAGTTAGTGTGGGCCCTGCCTCTTAGAGGCTGTGTGACCTTGTCATTTCATCTCCCTGGGCCTCAGTTTCCTTATCCATAAAATGGGGAGAGGACTGGACCAAATGACCACTGAAGTTCCTTCTAAATAAATCTATGATTCTATACATCTCTGTATAATGAAGAGGTTGTTTAGATGATGCTAAATTTGTGATCCTATGGCGAATGGTGCTGGGGTGGGGATGGTGGGGGAGGCACAGGATAGCAGGGGAATTGTGGGTTGGCGTAGAAAATAGGGAGGAAGGGGAGAGAAGAAATAATGCGGGAGCTAAGGGGAGTGAGAGAGGAAGAAGCAGACCCTGGGCAGCAGAGATGCCTCCACTCATCCCCACCCAAGCCCACCCACACAACCCCCTCTCCCACTTCATTCTTGGATTCCTCTGGCTCTGGAGCAGAAAATGAAAGGCCCTGAGGTCATCAAATTCATTGAAGAGGGTAAGCGGATGGATCGCCCTCCTGAGTGCCCACCAGACATGTACACGCTCATGAAAGACTGCTGGATATTCAAGTAAGTGTCCACCTAGCTGCCCCTGCCCACCTTATAGCCCTACCTTAGTCCTATTCCATCCAATAGGCAATCAGCCAGGATTTATCAATTGCTTGCTGTGTGCTGGGGATATGGAGAAAGCCACTGGAAAGGTAGGAAGAGGTTAGGTTGTAAAGGATTTTAAAAGAGGATTTTATATTTGATCCTGAAGATAATAGAAAGCCACAGGAGGATATTGTGTGTGGGGGGAGGGAGAAGGGGTGACATGGTCAAATCTTTGATTGAGGGAAATTGGACAGTTAAGTCAAAGATGGCTTGGAGAGGGGAGAGACTTGAGACAGGCAGTGAGCCCATGAGGAATTCCACCAGGGTAGTGGCTGGAAAATAGGAGAGAAATATTCTAAAGGAAGAAATGACAGCCAATTGTATACATGGGGCAATTGTGAATGCATGGTGACTGGAAGGACAGTGGTACCCTCAACAATAGGAAAGTGGGGGAAGGGGTGGGTTTATGGAGAAAGATAATGGGTTTTGTTTTGGATGTGCTGAGTCTGAGCTTCACAAAGGTCAGCTGGTAATACAAGATTGGAGTTCAGAGAGAGGTTAGGGCTGGAAATTACATGTAGAAGGATATTAACTGAACCCATAAGAGGGGATAAGATCACCAATTTAGCTCCATAAGGAACAGCATTTTTGCTAGGTGGCCCACTGGATAAAGAGCTGGACATGAAGTCAGGAAGACCAGAGTTCAAATCCTGCCTCAGATACTTCTTAGATGTGTGATCCCAGATAAGTCACTTAACCTCTGTCTGACTCAGTTCCCTCATTTACAAAATCAAGATAATAACACAATAATAACATAATAACCCCTCTTGGGGCAGTTATGAGGTTCAAATGAGATAATATTTGTAAAGCACTTTGTAAGCTTTAAATCACTATATTAATGCGGACTTTCATTAATATCATAGTGTCGAGGGAAGAGAGAAGGCCCAGGATGGAGTCTTAGGGGACACTGTTGTTTAGTGGACATGAATTGGAGACTGAGAAATAGCAGTCAGACAGACAGAAGGGGAAGCCAGAGAAAGCAGGGTCGTGAAAACTTGGGGTAGGGGATGGTCAGTAGTGGCAAAGCCTGCAGGAAGGTCCAGAAGGGTGAGGGTTTTTGGATAACTAACAGGGAGGGGAGGAATGAGGTGACCTGTGGGGTTGGGGGTGTTGGGAACCAAGCAGTTTTGATGGGCAAATGAATGAAAAAGCATTTGTAAGGCAGTCAGGCAAAGCAAGCATTGATGTAAGTGTCAAAGTGAACCTTGAGTTCAATCACAAGGATGCATCTAGAATTAAGAAGCTCTTCAGGGGATCTACAGGGCAGATGAAAAGGGGTCCTAAGAGAGCAGCTCAGGGGGTGGTGATACGGCTTGGGAGGCCTTCTGTGCATCAGGGTATCTCCTTTGAGAGTGGCCCAGTGGCATTGGAAAATGGCCAATGGACTGATGGGCCCCAGAGGAGAGCAGATTCTGGGTTTTTCTCACAGGAGTGGGGTTTGGTGTCTGGCCAGGAGGAGACAAAAGGGAAGAGAGCTTTGGTAGGAAGATTAGGTCTGGGGTATGGAGAAGGGGAAATTAGATCTTGCTGGGCTCCAGTTTTGGGGAATGCCACTGGAAGATCCCTTAGAGAGGGTCTAGGAGGGTCTGCAGGCATAGGGAGGGGAAGGCTGGCTTGAGATAGGGATAAGTAAACAATAGCTCATTTCAACACCCAACAGCCCAACACCAAACGGCCTAAAAACCTAATTATTCTGAAACCTCAAAACTTAACACCCCCACCAATACAACCCCTCAGTATCTGAGGCCACCATAATTGATAAATTAATAAATGTAAAAATATATCTAATAATGATTACTACTGTAACTCTCCCTTATAGCATGCTTTAAAGTTTGCAAAGCTCACTGCATAAATTTCTCATTTATTCTCATAAATTTCTCAAAGCTGAGAGCAAGTGTGGTCTGGTGGGAAGGGGCCTGGCGCAAGAGGCAGAGAGTCCTGGTTCTCTCTCTATATTTTCTGTGTGACATGGGGGAAGATCCCTTACCCTCTGTGGGTATCTTTCCTCTCTTAGCTCCAGAATTCCCTTCCAAGTCTGAAGCCTATGATCTAGGTTCATACAGTTCTAGGCTTTAGGTACACTCAGCCATCTGTAAGATGTATATCACCTGGCTCATTAGGGCATTTGTGGGCACTACAGAAATGTGTAGTGGCTCTTATTTTGATGATGGGATGATGACATCCCCAAGGCCTTGCCAGAGGCAAGTATGGGAAGACAGGTAGGTTGGTGGAGAGGTCTTAAGCAATTACACACCCTCAGCATTGGAAGAAATCCTGGAAGGAAAGCAGTGTCATACAGTGGAAGAGAGGGCTTTATTTGGAGTCCCCAGTTCTGCCACTAATTGTGTGACCTTGGGCAAGTCACTTTTAATTGGCCTGATTTCCTTGTCTATAAAATGAGGGGGAGGGAGCAGAATTGGAGGGACCTTTGGCCTCTAAATCTGTGACTCTAAAAAATATTCTAATCCAATCCCCACTCAGAACATAAAGCCACTCTGCATTATGGGCACCCAACAAGTGGTCATGCCATGGGTGTGGCCTCGGACTCTTTGGCCATCAATCTGGTGAAGTCAGTCTACGGATCCCAGCTTGGTCACTGTATTAAATGCATAAAATGAAGTACAAAGGATTTCAAAGGAAACTGATTCTAATGGAAGCCAATTCTCAATGTGTTAAACAAAACAAGAGCCTGGAATGACCACTTGAAGTGGTCCTGAAGGGGAGCCTGTGATCTCCTGAGGCAGCCCATTCCAATTTGGGGACAGCTTTATTATTAAGGGGTTTTTCCTTAAGTTGATCCAGAATTAGTCTCTCTGAAATACCTGCTGCTGATTCGAATTCTTTTCTCTGGGGCCAAGAAGGATGTCTAAGGGACATGATGATTTTGTCTTGTCCCTAGGGTGCAAGCCAGGGGGGAGGAGGTGGGAGAGGAAAAGGGGCGTCCCAGGAACAGGCTTAATTTTTGTGTTCCTCCTACTTACAGGTGGGAGGATCGTCCAAGCTTCTCCGATGTGGAACAGCGCATTAGAACCTACTATTATAGTCTGGCCAGTAAGGCAGAAGAGGTCTCAGATGCCCGTCAAGCAGAGGGGGCTACCAGTGCCTGAGGACCATCTCCCTTTCTCTGGATCTTCCCAGTCCTTCCCAGATCCTGGATTTGCCTTTTGCTTCTTCCCAGAGAGGCTTGTCCCCCTGCCTCTCCCATGCCAGCAAGACCACTGCCTCCCCCCCACCCCTGCCCGCCCCAGATGCCTGAAACTCCTTCCCATTTTCATTTCGTTCCTCCACCAGAGGACTGAAAACTCTAGACTTTGGGGTGATTGTTATGCAGGAAAGCTAGGCTCCTTTCTGCACCCTTTTCCTGGATACTCAGGGCTTGTGGGTTCTTGGAAGGCACAACTGGCCCTATCCCTCTGCCTTCTTCTTTGATGGACTTGGACCTCAGCTCTGAGTTCCTCCCTAATGGGGCTGGATGGGATCTGGTGGGAATGAGGTGGGGTGGTCTATGGAGGGCCAGCCAAACCCAGGCTGAAGGTCCAAGGGAAACCAAGGCAGAAGGCAGAAGCTTCATGTCAGTGAAATAAACTCAGCTATTTCTCTGTCCTCTGTTTCAATTTTCTCTGGGACCCTGGGACTAGTTGAGGTTAGGGACTTGAGTGGAAGAAGGTAAAGAATTCTTTGTGTGTACTGCACGGGGTCTGGAATGTCAAGGAGAGGAGAGTGTGTTGGGGAGATTGGGTATTAATTGGTGGAGGTACCAGTCATTGGACATACATGGTAAGGATCTCTGGTCACTAGTATTAATGATGATGAAGACGATGGCCAATGGCAATGTTTGTCACTGAAGAATGTAGGTCATTAGAGTTGTCAGTTACTGGAGTAATCCATCAGCACAATGAATGCCAGGCATTTAAGTCATTAACAGAACCAGTGTAGGAAGTGTCAATCACTGGAGCTGTTCACTGGATATGATGATTATTAGGAATCTGATCACTCGCAATCTAATTAGGAAGGGAATGAGCCATGACTGCCACCTTCTGAGGACTTGGGGTGGCTCAATGAGCCACAGTCTTAGGGACACCCCTCTTCTTTTTTCCTACCCCCTTTTCCCTTAGAAAGTTACTGATACCAACACTTAAGTTAGTCACCAGTAGGACACAGTCGAGTTCTTGGTTGGTGTGATTGGTATGACTAAGTAGTACAATTGAGTAGCATTTCTCAGAATGTCTTGGCCTAGACTATGGATTTCCCAGGACTCTCTTTCCTACAAGGCGGGGGATGGAACAACTGCATAAGTGGCTGGGTGAAGAGACTCTGGGTACATTTAGGTCTACAGATGACATCTAGAATTCAGGAAACTTAGAATTTGCCTGATGCGGCACAGAGCACGGGGAGAACACATTGAAGCTGAGAGACAATTTCAAAGCCATGAGTGAGCACCAGCAAGGTCCCGACTTCTCACTTTAGCCACAAGACTTTGCATTTTCCTTCCTTGCTAGGTAGTGAGTTTGAAGGGGCTCACTTCCCAAATTAGCCAATGCAGGAAGAGGATGAGATTTCCCTCATTCTGGAATGCATGGGATATTGCTCCCCTATTTCTTTACTGTTCCTTTCAGGCCCTTTATCTTCATGCTTTTCTTAGCTTGGATCTGATATGTGAGTAACTGAGTACGAACTGATTTGAGAAGTTCCTAGTCTCAAATAGATGGGAGCAGATGAGCACCCAGCTCCACTCCATGATTTTAACCTCAGTCTGAGATGGTCAATAGTTTGGGTGAAAATGAAAGTACATTACAGGGAAATCACATTCTGGAATGAGTACAAGCTCATCCCCCTGCTCCCCTTGAGTGCTGGAAAGCAAATCACTCCAAACTTGCTCTTCCATAGGAGAAAGCAGGAGGAAGGTCTTTTTATAGGGACCTTTATAAGGACCTGAAGTGAGAGGAGGGAAACTTCACCCCCATAAAGCTCACATCTCTCCTGCAACAATTCCAGCTTGGATGTCTTCTTCC
This sequence comes from Gymnobelideus leadbeateri, assembly GCA_011680675.1. Taxonomy (NCBI): domain Eukaryota; kingdom Metazoa; phylum Chordata; class Mammalia; order Diprotodontia; family Petauridae; genus Gymnobelideus; species Gymnobelideus leadbeateri. The sequence continues at coordinate 591,301 of WOXC01008093.1, forward strand.
TTGTTCCATGGGGTCTCAGGATACTCTAAGATTCTTGGTTCTTGGACATCACCCCTTGTAGTCTCAAGCACCCCTTTCCTTTTCTTTCCACGTGAGCACTAACCCTGGAATCACCACCCTCAGGCACACCATTATGGAAAATGGAATCCTAGGAATTTTTCCGATGAATGGTCATGCTCTGGGCCCAGGCATTATGGGAAATGTAGTTTTATTCAAATAGGCTTGCTATATTTCAAAAAGAGAAGTCTATAGATCCTAACTCTCTCTCCACGGGGTGGAGAACCTGTGGCCTCAAGGCCACATGTGGCCTTCTAGGTCCTTGGGTGCAGCTTTTTGACTGAGTCCAAGTTTTACAGAACAAATCCTTTTATTAAGGGGATTTGTTCTGTGAAGTTTGGATTCAGTCAAAGAGCTTCTCTTGAGGACTTAGAAGGTTGTATGTGGCCTCAAGGCCTCAGGTTCCCCATCCCTGGAAAGACAAATAGTGGTGTGGCCTCCCTACCTATAACTTTGGGAACAGGACTTATCCTTACCTCTTCTATAAGAGACTCCCTGTGTAAGGAATAGAATGCAGAGCTCCTTATGGTGCAGGACATGACACACTCTGCCAGGAAAAACCTCTGAACCCTTCCTAGCAAAGGAATGTCAGGGACCTGTCAAAATGAAATCATTCCTTCCCAATAGACTACAATGGGAAGGGCAGGAGGCTTTAAAAAAAAATTGTATTGATACCTTTTTGTTTTGATGTCACCATCATCTCCAAAAATATTCCTCCCCTCCTCTTCTTCCCCAAGAGTCACCTCTCATACCTGAGAAGAAAGAGAAAAGAGAGAAGAAACAATTGAGAAAAGTAACCAACCCATCAAGCCAACCTATGTGGTGTTCCACACTCATAGTTCCCTACCTCTGCAAAGAAGTTTGGGAGACATCTCTTTGAAAAATCACTTGATTTGAAGCAAGAGGCCTAGAGTTTGATCTCCAGAGTTTGTTTATTGGCTGGGACTCCGAGCAATCCCTTCCTTTCTCTGGGCTTTGGCTTCCTTCTCTGTACAAAGAGAGGGTCAGACCAGATCAGGGATTCTTAGATTTTTTTTCTTGCATGTCAGACCCCTTTGGCAGTTTGCTGGAAGCCTGTGGATGCCTTTTTCAGAATAAGCTTTTGACATTCATTAAATAAAATAACATAAAGTTAGAGAAGAAACCAAGGATATTGAAATAAAGTTCTCCAAATATTAAAAAAAACAAACCCAAGTGCATGGGCCCAGGTTTAAGAACCCTTGGTCCAGGTGATAACTAAGGTTTATTTTCAGCCTTTTACAATTTTGTCATCCTCACAGGAATGATCTGTGAGTTTATAGTCCCCACCATCTGAGGTAGAAATGGGGGTTTCCTTTATAAGAGTCTGAACTAGGGGAGTGTGGCCAGGGCTTTGCTTCAGGATTGGAAACTTAGATTGGGGAAAAGAGATTAATTGCAGTCCTTCAGCAGCTAGATACATCTGAGCTCAGTACCCAGTTAGCAAGCTTTGGAAAGGGATAGAGATTGGATCTGTGATTTCACAAAGAGGAGAAAATGCTTCTTCTAATTCAAATTGGTCCCTTATCTGCAACTTGGTCTTAGGGACTAGAGCTCTAAGAGGTTAAGTGATTGACCACAGCCAGGATGTCAAAGGTAAGACTCGAACCCAGACCTTCTTGGTTCTGAGGTCCAATCATCACGATGGCAATGACTAGTCAGAGTAGTAAGCTGCTGAAAAATGCCTTTTTTTCCATCCTTTAATGGATTGGTGTCCTAGGATCTTCCCCACTTCCAAATGAATGTCTTAAGAAAGCTATTTGGAAAGTGAGTCTATTGCTGCCTGTCCTAGTGCAAACATGGATAGTTATAGGAATCTCTCTTGGGACTGGGTACAATGAATCCATAGTGGAGATGTCACGTGACCTGTGTCTGCCTCAGGTTTCTCATCTGTGAAATGGGAATAATAACAGTGCCTCCCTCACAGGTCTGTTGTGGGACCAAGTGAGATAATATGCACAAGGTTCTTGGCAGACCTTAAAATGTTAGAGATTGCTATGATTATTATCAGGAAAGTGTTCGGGGCTGGGGAGCTGTCAGTGACAGGAGTCTCAGGGTTTGGACCAGTTTAGGAAATGGATGTATTGGAGGGGTTCTAGTTAATATCCACCAGAGGGCACCAAGACTTAGTTCTAGAGCCCAGAGGAGTGATTTCTGAGGCCCCAGAATGTCTAAGAACTTAGCAAAAGGAGATAGGGAGTCACTGTTACCAGATGGAATCCAGGGTCTTCCACATCGGCCTCAATGGCTCTCTCTCAATCTCTCTCTCTCTCTCTCTCTCTCTCTCTCTCTCTCTCTCTCTCTCTCTCTCTCTCTCCCCCTTCTAGGCATCCAATGTGATGGATGCAGTCAATGCGTCTGGTCCCAGAGCCCAGGGAGCCCAGCTGTAACTGAGGCTAAATTCTAGGATGTTCCCCTTGAAGACATGTCTACAATTCTTTTTTTGCTTTTTTGGAGGGAGGAAGGCAAGGCAATCGGGGTTAAGTGACTTGCCCAAGGTCACACGGCTAGTAAGTGTTAAGTGCTGGATTTGAACTCAGGTCCTCCTGACTCTGAGGCAGTGCTCTATTCCCTGGGCCACCTAGCTGCCCCCATGTCTATGATTCAGAGCTGGAAGGAAGCTGGGAGATCATGCATGCCCCTCTGTTCCTTTTCCTTCCCCTCTCACTTTACAGATGAGAAAACTCAGGCCTGGAGGGGGAAAGCATTTGTCCAAGGCCACAGCAGGAAAAGCAGCCGAATATAATATTCACAGCTAGAATTTGGACTGAGGTTTTCTGACTCCAAATCTAGTTTACTTCTAATTCAATAAATATTTATTAAGTACCTACTGTTTACAGAGCTTTGTGTTTAGCCTTTGGCCTTGTACAGACCTTTGACCCTGGGTACATACAAAGATTCAGGAAATTATGTTCATTTAAGACTCTAGTCTCTCAGGGTTTCTCAATTTTTCTTCCCAAAGGAGAAGACTTAAAGGGAGAAGGAAGGGTCCAGGAACTTCCCCCTTACCTTGTGGCAGGCACTGACCATTGTCTCATGGGAGACACTCTTCCATAGAGGAACAATATTAGTATAATCATCCTAGAGTCCAAACCTTGAAGCTCAGAATTAAGTATAGTCTAGAGCTTAGACTCCAAAGTCAATCTGTAGCCCTGAATCTGGAACCCAGAGCCTGGAGCTCAGAATTTGGTCCAGAATCCGGTCTCCCAGAATCTAGAACCCAGTACTCACATCTGACTGACCAGAGTCTAGCCTAGAACATAGACTTTAGAACATAGCGTCCACTCCAGGCAGAATTCTAGGACTTGAAGTCCAAGTCTACTTCAACCCCGAATCTAGAGCTTAGAACCTGGAGCTCAGAATTTAGTCCAGAATCCAGAAGATTACTCCAGAGGTGAGAGTCCAGAATCTAGAGTCCAATCATCCTAGAGTCTAGACCTCATTCTATGGTTTGTGGCAGCCTCTACTGGTCTGTGTTCCACTGAGGTCTCCCTGGGATGGCCAAGTAAGTTGGTGCTTTCCCCAGGAGGACAGGGCCATACCTCTAAGAGCAGTAAGGGGGAACAGACTTCAGGGGGCATCTGCTAGAGAGAAGAGAAAGGGAAGGCGGGGCAGGGGCGGGACAGTGGGGCTGAGATGGGTGTACACTCATTGAGTTTCTCACTTTTCCTGAGCCTGACTAATGCTCAGAGCCCAACTCTCCCTGGGCCCCGGTGACAAGACACTGAAGTGACCAGAAGCCCAGTGCAGCCTACAGGTAAGGGACCAGCCCTAGTGTATGACCTCTGGGATCTGGGGACCTTCATACCACCAACCACCTGTCCGGCTCTTCCCTTGTGTCTCCCAACCTTTCTTCATCACAGCCTCCTCTGAGTCTTTGGCCCTCTCATCTCCCTCTCCATCCCCCTTTCTAGCCCCATTATCCCTGACCATCTCACACAGCATCTCTCAGTTGCTGGGTCTCTGGGTGTCTCTGACTTTATCTTCTCACCTCTGTGTCTCTCGGGCCCTCCCTTTGTGTCTGGACCTTTCTGTCTCCCAGTCTCTGTTCTCTCTGTTCTTTCAGCCTCCTCAGTCTCTGGGCCTATCTATCTCTTAGTCTCTGGATCTGTAGGTCCCTCAGCTTCTCTTGCCCTTCGTCTCCTTGGAAGTTGAGTTTCTCAGTCCCTTTCTTTGGGCTGTCTCTGACTGCATTGAAGTCTGGCCCTCTTCTGAGGCCACCCTCACCTTCCGCTGGGGAGGCTCTTAGTTTGATGGAGATCTCCTCCCCACTCCATTCTCTAATGGGGGAATAAGCCTGGGCAGGGCCACCCTAGAGTAGAGGAGAATGAAGATCTGAGATCCTTGATGAACCCCAAGTGGGAGGGAAAATGAAGGGAAAGTCTCCAAGAAAGTCTGAGGAGGGGAGAGGGATGGATGGGGAGAGTTCTGGCTAGCCTCTGGCACTGAGAATCTTCCCCATACTCCCCTGGTGAAACTGGCACCCATCAGGGCTTCCTTCCCTTGGTTTAGCCTAAGATTCCCAGATAAGACTCTCCTGTGATTTATTTCTGTTGTGGCCCCACTTCTTGTCAGAAGCTTGGGGAAGCAGAGGGGGAGGGGCTGTGATGGAAGCTGGAAGAGACAAGGACACCCCAGGTTCTTCCCCCCAACTCCCCAGCAGTCCCTGCCTCTTTCCTGAGAGCAGTATTCGAGTGGAAGGAGGCACTCAGCTCTGGGAGGGGGAGGCAGAGAGGGGCTGAGGGTGCTGTGAGTGACTCCAGGGGCCAAAATCAGGCCTTTGGAGGAAGACTAAAACTTAACTTCTTCCTCCCAAGTTCCCCCTTCTCCTTGCTGCTCTGCTTTTCTCCAGGTCTTGAGAGAAAGAGTTTGCCATCCTCTTTCCTCTTTGGGTCTGGACAACTGGCCCTTCTCTGTCCCTTGGTAAGGGGAATCAGCAACTTTGGGGGACAGTGAGGCAGGGTATAAGTAACCAAGTGACTTACACCCCTCACATCACACCTTGGGGGCCACAGAATGACGAGCCCTCTGTTTGGAAGAGATCTCAAAGGGCTTCTGATCTAAACAGGGATTCCCACCTTGTCGTGGGGCCTTCACTCGAATGCCTCCCCTTGAGGAGCTCATGAGAAAGATCAGGTACCTTTGGCTCAACCCTCACCTTTCTGACAAGCCCTGATCCAATTCAAGGCTGGGTTTCAGAGAGGGTGAATTCACTCAAAAACTCCAGATTGAAATGCCATTCATATAAGGCTGAATAGAACCGAATTCGCTTCGTTATTATTATTTTTTAATTTGTGACTATTGTGTTTCTTTGATTTAATGCTGTTAAAATTTTGAAAGAGTTTTTGAAAAAATAAAAGAAAGAAAAAAGCTTCAGGCTGATTGTGGCCCCCACTAAACTACTCCAAATCAGGGGTTCTTTACCCTTTGTGGGTCAGTCTGGCAAAGCCTATAGACCCCTTCTCAGAATCATTTTTAAAAATTGTAATAGAAGGAAATGCTAAATTTCAGTTAGAGTTTAGTGAAAATCTAGGTGTCATTTTTTCTTCCAATCAAGTTCAAAGAGCCCTGGAGCCCAGGTTAAGAACCTCACTCTAAATGGTCCAGCCCATCCCTGAGACATTCAGGGCCCCTGGCTCACCTTGTCTCCACATTGCCTCCCTCATTTCACGGCAGATAGCTTTAATCAAGAGAACTTGGGCTGACTCAGGTGGGTTGCTCTGGCCTCATATCTCCTTTGCCTTCCACCATGGCACTTCCAGACCTACAGAGCCCAGCAAGTGTCTTCAAACAACTGGACTCAGTACCTGGTGAGTCCTACTCCTGGTGGCTGTACCCCAGGTGACCACCCTCCCCTCAAGGTGGGGCTGCCTTGCTGTGCCCTCTCTCTGCTCAGGGGTTGGGGCTGCCTTCACATCCCTTTCTCACTCCTTTCCTCTTGAATTGATCATTGGAGGGTGCTTCCCATATTGTTTGCTTCAGGGGTATTTTATGAAACTCGCCCTGGGTCAGAATAAAGCTGTTAGGACCCTGGATTCTAGGGGGACCCAGACCGGTTACACAGCACAGTTCCCGCCCCCACCCCCCACCCCCGGCCCTTGCCCTCCCACCCCAAGGCTGTCTCCTCTGAGTTGTATCTCTGCCCTTTGCCCTGCCGAAGTCTCTTGCTAGAATCTTCACTTTTAAGTGTCCAGGTCCTTCACTGGTGGCATTTCTTTCCCAAGTTCTGGTACAATTACAGAGGCAGGTGACAAGCAGAGGGGCAGGTCAGGAGAGGAAAACTGAGTGGGATGATCCTGGAGGAGTAGGGAGAGGGAAGATGAAAAGAGTGGGGCTGGAAGTATGGGGCTCTGTCCATTAAAGGTCTTTTCTGGAGCTCTGAGGGGAACGGAGGAAAGGCAAGGGTAAGCTCTGGAGGCCTACGGTGTTCTGGGCTGGTATGAGACTGGACCTTTGCTTCCAATCCAGCTAACAAGTCAGTACCTGCTATGTACAAGGCAAACCAACAAACCCCAAACCATTTTCCCCTCAAAGAACTTACATTCTACTGGAGAGGGAGCATAAAATATAAGGTATATGTATACCTTCTGACTTGAGATAAAGAGCCCACTAAAGGGATAATATTTATCCTGTACATAGCTTGTATATGGGGGTAGCTAGGTGGGGCAGTGGATACAGTGACCAAATCTGGTCTCAGACACTTACTAGCGGTGTGACCCTAGGCAAGTCACTTAGTCCTGTTTGCCTCAATTTCCTTATCTGTAAAATGAACTGGAGAAGGAAATGGCAAACCACTCCAGTTTCTTTGCCAAGAAAACCCCAAATAGGGCCATGAAGAGTCAAACATGATTGAAAAAATGACGGAAGGCTTGTTTATCCATATTTGTCTCCTTTCGGTCTCTCCTGTTAGACTGTAAGCTCCTTGAAGGCAAGGGTTTTCTTCTGCTTCTTTTTGTATCCCCAGAACTTAGCACAGTGCTGGGCAGATTGTAGGTGCTTAATAAATTTTTACTGACTAATATTTTGTATCTACTTATATTGTGTGTGTCGTTGTTCCTGTAAGAATGTAAGCTGTCCTCAGACACTTAACACTTACTAGCTGTGTGACCTTGGGCAAGTCACTTAATCCCAATTGCCCTGCCTTTCCCCCTCAAAAAAAAAAAAAAGAATGCAAGCTCTCTGAGGAAAACGGCTACTTTATTTTTATCTTTGATTTCCCTAGTGCCTAGCACAATTCTTGAACACACACACACACACACACACACACACACACACACACACACGCTCACGCACATACAATGCACATACATACACACATATATGTATATATGTATGTATCTTTATGTATATTTATTGGTTGCTCAGAATAGGCTTCTCCTAGGAGATGGAGCTTGATTTAGGGCTCAAGGAAGCCAGGGCTTCTAAGAGTGAAGAGAGAGGGCCATCTGTGCCCCTCCCAGAGGTGGGAGATGCAGTGCCCACTTCTCCCAGAAAGCAGGCCACTCTGACTGTGATATGGTGGAAACAAATGCTATCACAGACCTGGAGCGCTCTGTAGCCTCACAGCTCTCAATAAAAGCCATGGTGGGGGGCAGCTAGGTGGCACAGTGAATAGAACACCAGCCCTGCAGTCAGGAGGACCTGAGTTCAAATCCAGCCTCAGACACTTGACACTTACTAGCTGTGTGACCTTGGGCAAGTCACTTAACCCTAATTGCTCTGCCTTCCCCCCTCCAAAAAAAAAAAAATGAAAAAAAAATGGTAATGGTGATGCATGAAGGGGAGAAATAAGAAACAAGCCTGGAGATGGAGGCCGGAAACAAGTAGCAAGGGGCTTTTAATGTTGACCAAAGGGGATCCCATTTTGTCCTAGAGGTGACGAAGAACCACTGTAGTTTTTTGAGCAAGGGAGAGAACATGGTTAAAACTGTAATTTAGAAAAATTATTTTGGCAGGTATATGTGGGGATGGGGGGAGGAGAGGGGAAAGGATGTACAAGGGGGAGTAATGTGCAATAATCCTCAAAAGATTTCAATGCCAGGCTGAAGAGTTAGTATTTCCTTCTAGTACCACTGACTTTTCCAGAGTGGGGTAGTAACCTGGTCAGATTTGTGCTTTATGGAGATCATTTTTTCAGCTGTATGAAGGATGCATTTCTTGTGTATAGCACTTAGCATATATAATGTCTCATATCAACTCTGTGAGCTCAATGATACAGGCATGGATTATTATCCCCATTTTACAGATGAGAAAACAGTTTTGGAGAAAAGAAATGACTTGCTGAGGTCACAATGAAGGTATTAGGAGAAGCTAGAAGTTTGAGAAACCCTAGTGACCTGAATGGGGGGGGGGGGGGCGGCGGGCACCAGTGATCTGGTAAGTATGGAGAAACACTGCTCTTTGCTTCAGAAAAGAGCAAGTAAGAATGAAATTAATTAATAAGGACATGAACCTTAATGATCCAGGGAGGGGAAGAAGCCAGCCAGGGTGGCATGGAGAGGAAATGCCAGGGCCCAAGGTCTCTGTCAGCCTAGCCAGTCTCTGTCCGTATCTGTCACTGGGAAGAAAGCTATGAGTCTTAAAGTCTCAGACTTCAGCCAAGCCCAAGGAGGTCAATGCATCATGCCAAGTTGGGTGCCTCCATGGTATGCCAGGCTCTGGAGAGCTAATAGTTAACCTTTTAGTATGAATATTTGCACCTCAGAAATCAGCAAACACTACAAATCAAGGTTTGATTTATTGTTTAATGGATTGCCTAGACTGAAGAAAGTGGTAAAGAAATTGTTAATATTTCAAATTAAACTTCAAAGTTTTTTGTGTGCATATATGTATATATGTGTATGTATGTATTCATGCATGTATATATTTTTTCCAGAGAGGTAGTTGTTAAACATTTCCCAGTACCCTCTTGGTGCCTCCCAAGGATACTAGTCTATCCTGGTTCTCCTACTACTTATCCAACTGTTCCTTCTCAGTCTCCTTGGCTGGATCTTCACCTAAGTTATACCTGCTCATTGGGGGTGTGCTCAAGGACTCCGTCTCCTGCCCTCACCTCTTCTTCCTCTATACTATTTCCCTTGGTGATCTCATCTGCTCCCATGGGGTCAACAATCATTTCTATGCTGCTGATTCTCAGATGTATTTGTCCTGCCTAACCTTCCTCCTGACCTCCAGTCACATCTCCTGCTACCAATTGGACATCTTGAACTACATGTCCTGTAGACATTTGACACTCAAAATGTCCAAAAATTAAGTCATTATATTTTCCTAAAAACCTTCTCCCCTTCCTATGGGTGTGCTAGTAAATATTTAATAACCAGCTTTCTGAAAAAAAATGTACAAATGATACATTTTAAAATTTAATCTGAATCATTAACATTTTCACCATCACTCTCATAAAGCTAGAAAATCAACAGAACAATCAATCAAACTCTGGTTTATAGTGTTTGCTGATTTCTGAGCTGTAAATGCTATACTGAAATTTTAACAATCAGCTTTCTCAAGCTCAAGCTGATGGCAGTACACCCCTGCCTCTTCCTAACTTCCCTGTTATTGCTGAGATCACTGCCAGATCCACAATCTCAACATCATCCTTGACATCTCTTACCCTGCCTTCAATTAGTTGCCAAGTTATATAGCTCCTACCCTCCTTAACATCTCTCCTGTATGGCCCCTTCTCTCCTCCCCACCACTGGCACCATCCTGGTACAGGTCTCAAATCATGACTACTGCAATAGCCTGCTGGCTCATTCCCCTGCCTCAAGTCTCTTCCCTCTCTAGTCCATCCTGCAAATTGATCTTCCTAAACTGCAGATCTGCCCATGTCCCCATCACCCACTCCCCCCTTTCAGTCAAGCCCAGTGGCTTCCTGTTTCCTCCATGATCAAATGTAAAATTCTTTGTTTGGCATTTGAAGCCCTTCCTACCTTTCCAGTTTCCTTACCTCCCCTCCCATATTCTGATCCAGTGACCCTTGCCTCTTGTCTGCTCCATCTCCCTACTCTGGTCATTTTCTTTGACTGTCCCCAGGCCTGTAATGCTGCCCCTCCTTGTCTCTGCCTCCTGGCTTCCCTGGCTGCTTCAAGTCCCACCTTCTACAAGAAACCATTCCCAGGACTCCTTAATGGTGGTGTGCCTTCCCTGTAAGACTATCTCCAATATCTTGTTTGGCAGCTAGATGGTACAGTGGGTGAAATGCTGGATTTGGAGTAAGGAAGATCTGAGTTCAAATCCTGCCTCACATACTTACTAGCTGCATGATCCTGGAGCAGTCATTCAACCACTGCTTGCCTCAGTCTACCCAACTATAAAATGGGGATAATTATGGCCCCTACGTCCCAGGATTGTCATGAGGACACATAAAGTGTGTTGCAAATCTTAAAGTACTGTCTAAATGCCAGCGATGTTTTTTTTACATCTAAGTTTATATGTGATCTCCCCCATTAATTCGACCACAGCCTCATTGAAAGCAAAGATTCTCCCTTTTTTGCACCCTGAGAGCTTTACACAGTGCCTGGCATATAATAGATACTTGATTAAATGCTTGTTGACTTGGCTTGACTCCTGGAGAAGGCGGGCACAGGATAGTATTGGGTCCTTGAGGCTGGAAGAGAGGGGTCAGTTTGTCCCCGAGCTCAGGAAATAAGAAGCTGGAGTGTCTACCATGGGTCTTTGATCACTGGGCAAAGAGGCCAGCATTTCCTTTCCCATCCCGCTGCCTCCCATTCCACACAGGCTTGGTTTCGTGAATAGAATTCTGGATGTGGAGTCAGAAAGATGTGAATTCAAATGCTACATCAGACACGTGCTGTGTGACGCTAGGCAAACTTTGCAACCTCTCTGGGCCTTGCTTTCCCTATCTGTAGAATGGGGAGATAGGACTTGACCATCTCTGAAGTCCCTTCCATCTGCACCTATGAGCCTGAGACCTCCTGGAGCAGAGCCATCAGCCACTTCCTTTATCGAGTCTCCTCTCCTTGGGGCCTGGGCTGCCTCTCTGAGAGCTGGAAGGGGCCCCAGGGCACAGCAGGAAACTCCACCATCTTAGTGATAGTGGCTTGGGGCTGGGAGGAGTCACCTGGGAAGCTGGAAAGCAAACGTCAGGGCCTGGTGATAGCATCTGCCCCCAGCACTTTGCTGCTGTTCCGCTGTGCCCTGCCCACCTGACCAGAACAGAGGAGCAACAAACCCTCTGACCCTCTGCCCACCTCTTCCTCCCAGGGAGCAGCGAGGAGCTCACTCTCATAAAACAGGACCGGGCTCAGGGCCTCTGCTGGCCCTGTATGCTCCTTGTAGACACTGGTCTCGGGGCTTCCCTGCTGGTTCTTCTATATTACGAGAATAGTCTTTCCCTATGCCCTGAAAAATGCTTCGAAGCTCTTCCCATCGGGAGTATCCTCGCCCCATTCCACAGATGGGAAGACCAAGGGATGGAGTCTTCCAAGCAGGGCAGCCAAGGGGCTCAGGTCCCCTCTGCATAGCATCTTAATATTTTGAACTGTCAAAGAGACCTTTGAGAGCATCTGCTCAAACCCTCCCATTTTACAGAGGAGGAAACTGAGTCCTTGTTCAAGGACACAACTGGTAGTCCCTCTAGCTAGAGGCAGTAAGGTTTAGGTCTAGGCTGGAAGATTGACTAATTTGGGGGCTATTGATAAATCCAACCTTTGTGGGGAGATTATTTGGGGGGAGGGGGTGTTGTGGCAACTTGGGTCAGAGGTAAAGGCTCAAGAGTGTGGGGAGCTGCCTAGGGCTAGGTGAAGTACTTTCTAGGACTCAGATATTGTTGTTTAGTAATTTTATTATTTTTTTTTTTGGAGAGGGTAAGGTAGGGCAATTGGGGTTGTGACTTGCCCAAGGTCAAGTTTTGTGTAAAGTGTCTGAGGTCAGATTTGAACTCAGGTCCTCTTGATTCCAGGGCCAGTGCTCTATTCACTGTGTCACCTAGCCTTCCTTGTTTAGTCTTTTTCAGTTGTGTCCACCCTTCGTGACCCAATTTGGGTCTCAGCAAAGATACTAGAGTGATTTGCTATTTCCTCCTCCAGCTTATTTTACAGATGAGGAAACTGAGGAAAACAGGGTCAAGTGACTTGCCTAGGGTCACACAGCTACTAAGTATCTGAGGTTAAATTTGAACTCAGGTCTTCCCAAGTCCAGGCTCTGCATTCTGTCCACTGCACCACCTTGCTGCTCTTGGGGTTCAGCTACCTGGATGGATAATATAGATCTTTATTAGAATCTGAGGGGAGGGAAATAAGGGAGGCCTTCCTGACCCCACTAGATAAAAACAAAGGATGGCAAGGGGGGAAATATGCTAAGGTATTTGGGGCAGAGGCAGAGGACACACTTAGAGCACAAAGACTTGAGTCCAGATAGACCCTCCAGCTAGACAAGGAAGTGTGCTGTTGTGGGACTGGGCCAGGATTCAGAATCCAGATTCCCAGGTTCTAGTCCTAGCTCTGGGACTTACTAGCTATGTGACCTTGGGCAAGTCCTTTACTCTTCTCAAGGCCTTAGTTTTTCTATCTGTAAAATGAGTGTTTTGGATTCAATTTCCTATTCAAAGTTTCCTATCAGTTCTGATGTTCTTTTTTTCCCTCCATATGTTTATTCTCTTTCCAAAAGTGTTTTGGTCTCCTATGATACTTCAGAAATGTTCTGTAGCCACTTTTAAGTGACAAAATACAAAACAGAATAAAAATAATTTTTCTCAGAGAAAATCTTCAGACTTACATAAAAAATTAACATACTCCTCCAATTCCCACCCCTCCACAGCATCTAGTCATCTGGACATCACATTACATTTACAGTATCTACAGTATACAAAGGCAGTTTCTGGAAGCAGCTTTAAGTAGAAAGTGCCCTTACTCTGACTTAGCTAAAGCCACACTGGGGTTTTATAAAAACTACTTTCATCTGATTAATTTCCAAAATGCTGCACCCATTATGGTTTTAGTACATTCACAAATTAACCTTACCTAATAAAAGGCACATCTTCAGATATTGAATAAAAATACCCCCAAATTTAAAAAAAAGAACATGTATTAAAATCAAGCACTTTCTGCATGATCCTTTATGAAGAACAGCCTGTTTTGGTTTCTTAGCTTCTCAAGGTACATGAGCTTTTGGCAGTTTGGCAGACTGACTTAAAATGAATTTCCTGGTGAGTTGCAGATAGGACTTAGAAACAAAGTCGAGATGAGCACAAACCCCAAGGCCTCCTCGGGACTACCTACTCAGGTGCTGAAGCACCCTGCTGTAATGCTGGTGTTGAGGGAGGCAAGGCTGACATCTGCCTCCCAAGCTGACCATGTTACAATGAGTGGCTCTGATGTTCTAAGGTCCCTTTATGTGTCTTCTTGTGACACAGAAGCTGTGGTTGGAGGGGTGCAGTTTGGCATGGTGAGAACAGTGCTGGGTTTAGGGTCAGAAAGCCCAAATGCAGGGGTGGCTAGGTGGCGAAGTGAATAGAGCACTGGCCCTGGAGTCAGGAGGACCTGAGTTCAAATCCAGCCTTAGACACTTAACACAAAAACTAGCCATATGATCTTGGGCAAGTCATTTAATCCCAATTGCCCTCCAAAATGCAAAAAAAAAAAAAAAAAAGCCCAGATGAGGATCCTGCTGCCATGGACAAGTCAATTAATCCCTCTGAGTCTTAGTTTTGTGTTTTTTATTTTTTAGTTTGGAAGGGGGAAAGCAGGTCAATCAGGGTTAAGTGACTTGCCCAAGGTCACACAGCTAGTATAAGTGTCAAGTGTCTGCTGAATCTGAACTCAGGTCCTCCTGACTCTAGAGTCTGTGCTCTATTCACTGGACCACCTAGCTGCTCTGAATCTTAGTTTTTTCATCTGTGAAATGGCAGGCAATACCACTGTCTTAAGAAGCACATTAGTACACTATGGCAATGGTCACATAAGATAATACATAAGATATGCATAAACACTATGTAAATACCAACTGTTATTATTAATAATGGGTGCTGTTGTTGTAAGGCTTCTGTCAGCTCTGAAACTCTGTGTTCTAAGGGCCCTCCCAGCTCTGACATCCTGGGTTCTAAGGGCCCTCCCATCTCTGACAATCTCTGTTCTAAAATCTCTCCCATCTCTCCCATGTTATATTCTGAATCCTTCTAGCTCTGACATTCTGGGATTCTGAGAGGATTAAGAACAGGTGGGGCCTTGAGGCAACTCAGTCACAAGGTGTTCCCTTGGTATATTAAAATATTAGTGCATAAAGTCATGGCCAAAAGAGCAATCTGTTACAGAGATTACAAAAATTCTTTTAAAACAAGGATGAGACATTTATTTTGTTCCATTAAAGGGAAAAAATTAAAAGTAAAATAGAGCTTGGGGTTGGGGATGTGGTTGGGGCTGGGGAGGGTGGGCCATTCCACAGATGTGCTGACCCAACTCTGATCCAGAGACAAAAGTACCCTTAGGATCATCAGTTAGAGCAGATCATTTGCTGAGAAGAAAACTGAGGCCCAAGATAAGTGACTTGGCCAAGATCACACAAGCAGTATGTATCAGAAATAGGTATAGAAGCCAGATTTTGAGTTTGGAGCCAATGTTATTTCTACTGTATTGCTTGCCTCTGGTAAGAGAAGAAGGAGGGTATGGAGAAGAAGGAGAGGAAAGGAGAGAGGTTAGAGAGGAAAGAGGATTGAGAGGAGGAGAGAAAAGATTGCCATCAGGAAGAGTCTTACCATGGAGCATGGGGATACAGGGACACCCCAGCTAGATGAGCCTCTGAGCCTCAGGTCTTGCTCAAACCCTGTGTGCCTCTGGGTATGGTTTGGGTGGGTGGGGGGGCAGGTGGCAGAGTTCAATTAGAGTCAATTAGAGAAAGAGTTACTCTGGTGTAAGGGATATAAGAACAGAAAATTGGACCTTAGCAGGATGGGGGCACAGTCCAACCCGGAGGCAGAGGGATATCTAGATGTAGCTTCAGGTTTGGCCTCGGCTCTTTGGGGGCAGGTGGGGGTTTCTGTTGGTTCCCTCGGTGATGAGGATTATATTACTCTCCTTAAAATCTTCAATCAATCAATCAATCAATCAACCAACTCTGTATCAGGCAGGCCAGTGCTAAATGCTGGGGATACTGGTATTTTTTTTGTTGTTGTTATTTGTTTGCTTTTTGGAGGGCAATTGGGGTTAAGTAACTTGCCCAAGGTCACACGGCTAGGTTTTTTTGTTTGTATGTGTTAAGTGTCTGAGGCCGGATCCAAACTCAGGTCCTTCTGACTCCAGGGCTGGGGCTCTACTCACTTCGACACCTAGCCGCCCCTGGGATATTGATATTTAAATGAAACATTCCCTTCTCTCAAGGTGCTTACAGTCTCTCTGCAGCTATACTCTGGATTTCCTACCTGTTTAACCTTGGACAAATCAAGTAACATCTCCCTCCCTCCTGCAGAAGCATCTGGTCCTGGGACTGTAAGGATGATGGTCCCAAGGGCATTTTAGCCCATCCATTCCTTATATTTCCCTCTCCCATAGTATATGGGGCAGTCCCTGTGGTGATGGACTCAATCGCACTACTAGAAAGTCCTAGGCCACTTAAAGTCCTTTGCTCTCCCCAGACAATACAAGGGCTGTTGGATTCTTCCTTGAACTGCATCTTTTTTGAGGAGGTGGTGACCGAGGTCTGGACAAGGGGTAGGGGCAATTCTGAGCTGGGTGCATCGTATGCTGTCCCTCAGGCCTCTAAATTCACAGGATTATAGAACATCAGAACAGACCATCTATCTCCTCATTTAAAAAAAAATGGATGTCTTTTGGTTTAACTGTATGCTATTTCTGAACATATGCTGCCCCCTCTCTACCATCCACTGAACCTTCCCTTGCAATAAAGAATTAAAAGGAAAAAGAAAAAAAAGTTTGGCAAAACTTCCCATGGTCCTTCCAACACTGACCATTTCTACCTTTTGACATCTTACCTAGTTTTTCTGAATGTGAGATGATGCTTCAGAGGTGTTTTAACTTACATTTATTTTCTTTAAAAAAAGATTGATATTCTCTTTTTAGATGCCCTTCATTTCTGACTCTACCCCTTCTTTCCTAGTGAATCATCCTTTGTAACAAAGAAGAAAAAGAAAAATAATAAACAAGAAAAAGATAAAAATTAAAAGAAAGAATTTTCAAAAACTAAAACTATTTTTTTTAACATTTCATTTTGAAACAATTTTGAGTTCTGAATTCTCTCCCTCATCCATTGAGAGAGCAGGCAATATGATATCAATTATACATGTGAAATCATGCAAAACATATTTCCATATTAGCTGTGCTGCAAAAAAAAAGGCAAGAAAAACAAAGAAAGTGAAAAATTATACTTCAGTCTGCACTCAGAGTTCATCTCTGGAATTCTCTATCTGGAAGTGGATAGCATTTTTTATCACAAGTCCTTCAGAATTGTCTTGGATCATTGTGTTGATCAAAGCAGCTAAATCAAAGGAGGATAGACACAGGTTGGCAAGACAGGGACATACAAGGCGTTCCAGTATGTTGAGTTCCATCCCCATAGCGCCCCACCTCTTCCAAAAAGGGAGGGAGGTGCCTTCCCTCCAACTCTTCTCTGGGGCCGGAGTTGGTCATTACAATTTCCAGAGCATTCCAGGGCCTTGTTGTTGCAATTTTTTCCACTTACAGGAATCATTGTTTTGGTGCTAGGTCTTCTCCTCCTTCAGCCTGAGCTTATGTAAAAGTCCCACACGTCTATTGGTTTCTTACCAAGCAGTAAGATTCCACTGTCATCGGGTGTAACAATTCTCCATTTTATGGGCATTTGTTTCCAGCCCTTTGCTACCACCGAAAGTGACACTATGAGTATTTTATCACATTTCTTTCTTTCATCTTCTTTTCCTCTGTGAACTTCTTGACTTCTTGGGTGGATGCCTAGCTCGACGACTTTCTGGGTTAAAGGGCATAGACATTTTAGTCATTTTTTAGCGTGGTTTTAAACTGCTTTCTAGAGTCAAATCAGTCGCGATTCACAGCTCCACCACAGCTCCCAAACAGTCCCGATTCACAGCCCCACCAACAGACTACGTATTACTGTGCCTGTCTCACCACAACCCTTCCAAGGTTGACAGTTTTCAGGCCTTGTCATCTTTGCCTGTCTGTTGGGTATAAGGTGAAGCCTCGGAACTTGAATTGTTCTTAGTATTAATACAGTCTCTCAAGTGGTTGCTAATAATTTGAAGTTCTTTCGAAGATTTTTTTTGGTTCACATCCCTTGCCAATCCCTCATTCTACCCATGAAGAAACTGGAGTACATAGAGGTTGAGTGACTTGTCCAAGGGTCTCACTGGCAGAAAAAAAGCAGGGCTGGGATTTGAAGCTGAGGTTTTTGACTACAAACTCAGACCCAGAGTGGCCACAAAGGGGTTCTGTATCATTTTTGCCTCTGAGGAAGGGATGGGCTGGGCAGTGAAACCTGGAACCCTGGCTTTGGAATCAGCCTTCCCACTTACCCTTCAGAAACCCAGTTGGCTCCATCAAGGAACACAGCTCCACTCACCCACTGACTTTTGAGAGCCTTATTGGTCTGGGGTGCCTAGAGAAAAAAGGTTGGGGAGCAACTGCTACTTGCTTCATTGGAAGGATGCTTGGTGTGGTGGATGGACCTGGGTTCAGATCCTGCCTGGAACACTGCTGTGTGTCCTTGGACAAGTTACTTAGCCTTTCTGTGCCTCTGGTTTCTTTATCTATAAAATGAGGTGGTTGGAGTTAATGGCCATTACAGTCCCTTCTAGATCTAAGGCAGGTGAAGATGGACTTAGAGACCAACCAGAGTAGGAAGTGTGTGTGTGTGTGTGTGTGTGTGTGTGTGTGTGTGTGTATGTGTGTATGTGTGTGTTTCCTATAAATAAACTATTTCAGGAAGCTATTGCTTCGCATTTATCCAGCTTCTGGGAAATTCTTCTCAGACTGAGAGTGTTGTGGGCAGCTTCGGTCCATGAGAGCATGAGCTGGTCACAGTCACAGTGAGTTCTGAGGAACAGGAGCTATGAACTGTAGCATCTCCTTCCAGCCTTCCTTTGCCTCGGAGGGGTGAGTGAGTCAAAGGGAAACCTAAGATTAGGGGATGGGGCCTGTGGGAAAGAGAGGAGGTGGGGAGAAAAGAGGGACTCCCCTCTCTCCCCTCTGGCCTCCTGCCAGGCTCTGCAGAGATGACACCCTGTATTTCCCAGGTACCTGCTATGTGCAGAGTCCTGTGCCAAGTTTTGGGGAAGACAGAGAGCTTAGATATCACTGTTTTCATTGAGCTCCTCTGCTTCTAGTGGAATATAACTGTAAACACAGATAACTTTACTTCAACATATTGTGTGATGAGTGTGTTAGACGTTTGCCCAAAGACCATCAGAGAGCTATTTACAGGGATATTGTGAAGTTTTTTGTATTCGGCAATGTGAAAGCCATTCACAGCTTGTAGGCAAAAATAGGTATCTTAGGCTTCTGATAGTTTTGTTGTTACAGTTGTTTTCAGTTGCATCTGACTCTCTGTGACCCCATTTGGGGGTTTCTTGGTAAAGATAATAGAGTGGTTTGCCATTCTCCAGCTCATTTTACAGATGAGGAAACTGAGGCAAACAGGGAAAAGTTACTTGGCCAGGGTCACATAGCTAGTAAGCGTCTGAAGCCGGATTTGAACTTGGGTCCTCCTGACTCCAGGGCCAGCACTCTATCCACTGGACCATCTGGTAGTTTACTAGAAAGTCTTTATTATACTATCCAACTCTGGCATTGTTATGTTCTAAAGTCTCTTCCAGATGTCCTATGCTAGGTTCTAAGGTCTAACCCAGCTCTGACAGACATTCCGTGTTTGGAGGGGGCCCCCCTTTGACAACCCTGTAGCCTTTGACACTATCAGTCTTTTCCTGGATATTCTCTCCTCTCTAGTTTCTCTGGTTCCCTTCCTACCTTATCATCCCGTTCCTTCTCAGTCTCCTTTGCTAGATGTTATAAAGCCATGCACAAGCAACTTTCCAGAGGACTGCTGCTATGAACAGCTTTCAAGTTTCTGATTACACAGTTTAGTGAACTCTCTATTTATTCAATAAGAAATCAGAGCAAGACATTCACAGAAAATCAAGGTACAGAATGCACAATGTTACAACTTATCACAGAAAATCAAAAAACAGCATTCACCATGTCACAACTCAACAACTTATCACTAAAATGGCCACATAGTTTTCACCAAAGTGGTCACATTATTTTAAACAAAGTACATTCATTTAGTCAATCACAAAATCCTTAATTCATTCACAAAGTACAAAAGTCAAAGTTCTCCACCCTTAGGTCACAGTAAATCATAATCTTCTCAGTTAGTACACAGTATCCAAGTAAAGTCTTCTTTCAGCTTGACTCGAGGCTGGCTCTCAACTTCCATGGTTCCTCTGCCATGGTCCCAGCTCCAACTGTTACTCAGGTTCAAAGGCAGGCAGCTCCCAGTTCCTTGTCCAGCTCCTTGTCCAGTTCTTCATCCAGTTCCCATTCCATATTAAAGTTTGCAGTGTCCAGTCCACCTCAAATCCTTCCCAGTTCCTGTTTCTGGGAAGACAAAGCTTAACAGAGCCACAATATTCACATACATTGCTGGCACCATCATCAAGTCACTATCTGCCTGTGAAATCAACTCAGACCCACCAACAAGGTCTGAGAACTCAACACAAATCATCAACATAGAAATAAACACAGACCCACAAACAAGGTCCAAAAGGTCAGTACAAATTATCAGTAAAGTCCCAGGACCTCCAAAACCCTCCTCCAGGACTTCTGTAAACATATAACCAGAAAATCCTCTTTCAGGGCTTCCAGTAAGGTCCCAGGGCTTCTGTACAAAGTATCACAAGCAAACATCAACACAGATAGAGCAGACAGAGTGCTGGGACACCACAAGTTTTCTGCTTCTTGACTCTGCCACCACGAGAGTCCTCTTCTCAATTCTGCTTGTCCAGCTTGTGCTCTTCCTTATATACAGCACAGCTCCTCCCCAGAAGTTCACAAGGGGTTCACATGTTCTGTTTCTTAACAGACTTGATACAAGGCTCAAAAGAAACTTGAACTGAACCAAGGTATTAATTCAGTAGCTGAAGTGCTATTCAATAGCTGAAACAAGGTGTGAACTACTTCTGTGCTTGCCATTACAGATGTTCAGTCAGATCATGTCCTCTAACCATGGGGGTCCCACATGGGGGTCCTGGGCTACTCAGTATGTACTATTTCATCAGCTCCCCTGGGTTCAATGACCACCTCTGGGCTGATGGTTCTCATATCCTCTTATCCAGCCCTAACCTCTCTGCTGACCTCCAGTCTCACATCTGTAGCTACCTTTCAGACATCTCAAAGCAGGTGTCCCATAGACATCTTGAACTCAATGTGTCCCAAACTGAATTCATCATCTTTCTCCTGAACCTGACGCCCTCCAAACGTCCTTATTATTGTCAAGGACACCACCATCCTCCCGAGTGCTTCAGGTTCAAAGCCTAGCCATCATCTTCCACTCCTCTCTATCTCTTACCCCCCATATCCACCCTGTCTCCAAGACTCTTGCAACACCTCTCAAATACACCCCTTCTTTTCCTTGATTTCTTTCCTTTCCACCACCCTTGTGCAGGCCTTCATCTGCTTGTGCCCTATCTAATGCAGTAGCCTTCTGATGGCTCTGGCTCTGGCTGCCTCAAGTCTCTTCCTCTTTGGGTCCATTCTCCATTCAGCTACCAGAGTGATTTTCTTAAAGCACAAGTCACGTCACCCTCCTGCCAGTAAGCTCCAGAGCCTCTGTTTCCCCTTCAGGATCAAATACAAAATCACTTTTGGTGTTGGACATCCTTCATGACCCAATACCTTCTCCTGCCTTTCTAGTTTCTCTTATGTCTTATTTCTCATTCACCCTCCACCTTCTTCTCTTCCATCATCCTTGGCCTTCTTCTTCCTTGAACAAGGCGTTCCATCTCTTGGCTCCAGGCATTTTTGCTGGCTGTCCCTTATGCTTTGAACTTTCCTCCTCATCTTCCCCTTGGTTCCTCTGGTTTCCTTCAAGCTTCAGTTAAAAATCCTGCCTTCTATAGGCAACCTTTTCTAGTCTCTCTCAGCTTTAGTCTCTTCCCTTTTCCAATTATTTCCTATTTATCTTGTAATATAGCTTGTTCTTAATAGTTGTTTCCATGCTCTTTTCCCCATTAGATTATGAGCCCCTGAGGGTAGGGACTGACTTTGGCCTCTCCTTGTTTCCCCAGCATTTAGCTCTGTGCCTGGCATATATATAGTAGGGGCTCAATAAATGCTTATATACTGACTGACCTCATAGCTCAATGTTCTGTGGTTCATGTATTTAGATCCCTTTAAGTGCTGACATTCTTCGTTGTAAGGGCACTCCCAATCTCAACATTCTCTATCTCAAGGCTTTCCTAGCTCTGACACTCTGTGTTCTAAGGGCCCTTCCACCCAACTCTAACATTCTGTCCACATTTTTTCAAGGGATGTTCCTGGTCAACTGAAAATAAACTGACAAAAGTTTGGGCAGGGAGGGTATCTCTTTCTTCCTTCCTGCCTTCCTTTCTTCCTTCCTTCCTTCCTTGCTTCCTCTTTTTCTTTCTTTCTTAGAAATTGATTAATTTATTTGCATATGAAGAAGATCTTGGGGTTTCAGTGGTGTACAAACTCAACATGACTCAACAACTATAACTTGACCCCCAAGGGGATGTTATGGGGCATCGAGAGAGACTTTGCATGTAGAATCTGTTCCTGATCAGACCGTTTCTGGAGTCGTGGGTTCAGTTCTGAGCATCACATTTTAGGAAGGACATAGAAAAGCAGAGAGGCATGTAGAGTAGGGCATCCATGATGGTGAGGGAATGGCAGCCTGCCATGTGAGGATCAGTTGAAGGAGCTGGGCATGTTTAGCCTAAAGAAGAAGACTTGGGGGAGAACATGGCTATCTTCATTCAAGATGGAGAAAGGCTGTTATATTTGTTGTGCTTGGCCCAGAGGGCACAACTAGTAGCCTTGGTCAAGAGATAGGTTTGGGCCCATAAGGAAAATACATCCTAATGGTGCTGAGTAAGCATTTATTTAGTACTGACTCTATGCAGGAGACCAGGTTAAGTGCTGGGAGAGCAAAACCCCAAACCAAGCTGTTCCTTGACTTCAAGAAGCTTCCACTCTACCCCAAGTACATAGATCAACATTGTCCAAGGCTATTTGAAGAAGGAGAGAGCCTGAACAACTTGGCTGAGACTTCATGGAGGAAGGAGATAGTGTCCGGGCTGAGCCTTCAAAGAAGATAAGGATTCTGAAAGGCAGAGAGATGAAGAGGGAGGGCATTCTAAGGTCAGAGGATGGACTAAAAATGCAGGTCTGGGGGAAAGCTGAATCCAATTCTGTTGGAATATGGAATGGACAAATGCAGTCATATGAAATAAGCCTGAAAATGTGGATAGGGGTCAGATTAGGGAGAGATTTCAATGCTAGGCTGAGGAATCTGTATTTTACCTAAAGGTACTAGTGCACCCCTAAAAGTTTTTAAGTAGGGCAGTGATACACAATCCTGTGACTAGAGAAAGATTATTTTGGACACTGTTTGGAGGAAAGAATTAGACAGGGGAGAGAGTTATAACAGAGAGATAAATTAGTAAGTTATTTCCGAAGTCCTTGCAAGAGATGATTGGGTAGAAAGCTAGGTTGTTGGCCATGTGTATTTGGAAGCCATCTATGGAGAGATGATCACTGGACCTATGAAGACTGGTGAGATCACCCAGGAGAAAGTACAAAGAAAGAAGAAGACCCAGGACAGAGCCTTGGGGAGACAGATGATGATACAACAAAGGAGACTAAGAAGGAAAAATCCAAAAGGTAGGAAGAAAAGTAAGAGAGAGCAATGTCATGGAAGCCAAGGGAGAAGAGGGTACCTGGGCAAGAGAGGCTTGTCAAGAAGTTTCTGGGGAATAAAACATCGATGATAGAGATAGTGCCTTACAGTGACTAAAGGCTGGAATGGAAATCAAGAAGATCTAAGTTCAAGTCTTGACTCAGACACATATTAGCAGTGGGACCCTCATCTTAATCTCTCTGTGCCTTTGTTTCTTCTTGTATAAAATGAGAGGGTTGAACTTAATGGCCTTTCAACTTGAAAATGATAAGATCCTCTGAGTGTTACTTAAATTTGAGATCAGTAGGGTGTGGATGGCAGTATGGAGACGGAGGAAATGAGGGATTTTTCAGGCCACTCATTGAAGTGGCCAGCAAGCATGGGTTCCAGGCTAAGGAGAGAGACAGGCAAGAGAAGCCTTGGAGACTGGTAGATTGGGAAAATAAGGAGAGATATCACAATGGTAGTGGAAAGCAGCGAGGGAGTGGAAGAGGTGGAAGGAGGAGATGTTGTGGTCAGAGAGGGGAATTTCCAACCACTTGGTCTTGGAGGTGGAACAAAATGGAGTGATGCCATGAGGTCAATGGTGAGGCTACCACTGTGGGAGGCTGAAATAGAATAGGAAGGGAAAGTCATGACATTTGAGGGGGTCAAGGATCACAGAGAAGTCACTAATGATTAAGTAAGGGATGACACAAGAGCATAGATTTAAACCAGAAGAGCTCTTAGAGATCAGCTAGTTCACAAGTCCTTCTTTTCCCCTTCTGCTCCTCCCACAGCCCATTTCAAAATTAAGAAAATGGAATTGGCTTTCTGAAATCACATAACTCAGAAGTGGTCAAGTTGGGATTTCAACCTAGTTCCTCTGACTCCAAAAGCATCTCTTTCTCCACTGCATCATGGAAAAAGGAAGACTGTGGACTAGAAGCTCATCACTGATGGAGGAGAAGAAGGGTCTAAGAGGTTTTCTGTGGCATAAGGAAAAGAGATTTGTAGAGAGATCTTCCATAGACTCAGAGTCAGAAGACCGGTTTGGGAGCCCCAGCTTTGACATTTATTCACCATATGGCCATGAGAAAGTTAGCTCACATCCCTGGGCCATAGTGTATGTGTCTAGAAAAAGAAGGGCTTCTACTAGATGATCTTGTCACAGCTCTAAATCCAGGAGTCCATTCGGTTTAGGGACAGCTTGGATTATTAGGAATCAGGAATGAGTAATCGTGGTGAGAATCTCAGGGGCATAATGAAGAAAGGAGCTTGCCTGGTTCAGGATAACAGTGACTGGGGAGGCAGGCCTTTGGTAGAATCTGCATGTCAGCATGGCTGAGGTAGAATGCTGAGTAGACAAAATGAATTAGAATTTGAATTCTGAAGAGTATAGGATCACAGGAATTAGGGCTGAAAGGAATTTTGAAGTTCACCTTTCTCATTTTAGAGATGTGGAAACTCAAGTCCAGAGGTTTTGAATTCACATAGGTCACATCAGTACTCAATTTGATTGTATACTCCATGAGGCCAGGGACTGTTTGTATTTCTTTTTCAGATTTGTAATCCTGTAATTTAACACAGTGCCTGGCACATAGTAGCTACTTAATAAATTATTCTTAACTACTTATTGACCATTAAATTCAACAAACATCTTTTAGGTACATATACAAGGCACTGTGGTAGTCCCCAGAGACTCCTGGGGAGAACTTAATAAGGAGGGTCTATTCTCAAAGGAAGAAGGAAGGAAGGAAGGAAGGAAGGAAGGAAGGAAGGAAGGAAGGAAGGAAGGAAAGAAGGAAGGAAGGAAGGAAGGAAGGAAGGAAGGAAGGAAGGAAGGAAGGGAGGGAGGACTTACTAAGCATTTATTATATGCCAGGCTAAGATCTAGGTACACATATATAAGCAAAACAAAACAAAATAAAAAAACAACAACCCATCCCTCACTTTGACTAAAGGTTAGAAATTCCTTGTAACTTCTTAATTTCTGATTGCTAAAGTTTACGTGGTCAGCACAGATGTAGAGAGGCTCCTTTTCTAATGAATGAACTTCCAAGGGCTCTTTGGGTCCAGGGGCCCCCAATTTTTCAATTTCTAAATTCTTTTAATCTCTCATAAGAATGAATCAAGGTAGGTGGGGGGGAAGGCACAAGAACAAAGACTAGGAGGAAAGGTCATTGTGTCCTCCTGCTCTGATTTTATTATATATGTGTGGTCAACCACAATGCACTCTATGTAATAAACACAAGATAATTTGAAGGAGTTACCACTGAGTACCTGGTGGATCAGGAAAAATTTTAAGTAGAAAGTAATACTTGAGTTGATCCTTGAATAAGGCTAAGAATTTTAAGGGATAAGAGTGCATTTCAGGCAAGGGGCAAGGCTTGTGCAAAGGCATGGAAGAGGAACTTAAAATTTTGAGATTTAGGAATGGCAGTTTTAGGAGTAGGCCAGTTTGAATGGAACAGTGTGAGTGAGGGGGAATTTTGAGCAATGAGGTACTTAGGAAGCATAGTGTATAGGTTAAAGATCATAGTGTATGGGCAGAAGATCAGCTCTGGAGTCAGGAATGATTCAAACTCCATCTCTGATATATACTAGTTTGTATGACCTTTGACCAGTCACTTAACCTTTCAACCTTGGACAACTGTCTAAGACTATCACACAATGGTAGTTGTGGGTAGATTTCTCAGTCTTCTTTGTCTAGCCCAAGGGTTCCCAAACTTATTTGACCTACCACACCCTTTAAAAAAGATTACTCAGTATCCCCTGAAAATCTACTTTCTTTAACTCTTTAATGATTTTTAAAAATTGCCTTATATCAAAAAAAATTTTTTAAAGACACATCTTAAATAGAATAATTTATTGTAAATTTGTGGGGGGGTTTATTGCATTGAAATTTTAATGATGCAATATTGTATCATATAACCATATAGTATCATATTGTAAATAAGTCAAATAAGTAAATAAGGCACATATTCCTGCTGGTGCATGCTGGACTTCCCGGCAATGTGTAACATATGCACCTGCCACACTTGCTTGTTAAGATCTGTCAGTGAACTTGACCACTGATTGGTTATAACTTGCATTTTGTGTGTTTATTTGGAAAATAATGTTATCACTATAACTTTAACTCTGTTACACAACAGATGAAACATGTACAGTTTTTAAAAGTTGTCTTCTTTCCTTATGCTTTCACTACCCCCTTATTTTTATTCATCACCCCCCAATTGCACCCAAGGCTATTATTGCCCCCCTAGATTGGTCTAGACCCCCCCCAGGGCAGTATCACCCACTTTGGGAACCTGTGCTTCTAGTCCAACCTCTTCTCAGTTATCTAAGTGCTCTTCCTAAAATGAAGGTCTGACCATGTCATCACCCTACTCAATAAATGCCAGTGGTGGATTTTGCTTTGAGGATTAGATATAAAATCCTCTGTTTGGCTTTTAATGCTCTTCATAACCTGGCTCTCTGCTATCTTCTGGGCTTCTTACACTGTATCCCCTCTGTGGACTCTGCAGCCTGGGTATGCTGACCTACTTGTTCTTAATGTAGAAGTGCCATCTCCACACTCCAGGCAACATCACTGGCCGTCTCCCATGCCTGTTCTCTCCCTCCTCATTTCTACCTCTTGGCTTTCCTGCCTTCCTTCAAGTATCAGATAGTTTTATCTTCTGTAGGAAACCTTTCTCAATCCCCCTTAGTTATAATGCCTTCCCTCTGAG